>CAWUFW010009837.1:0-749612 GCA_963921515.1 Calotriton arnoldi
ACCACTACTACCACCCTTAGCCAGGGGGGCAGGATGCCCACCACTACTACCACCCTCACCCAGGGGGCAGGATGCCCACCACTACTACCACCCTTAGCCAGGGGGGCAGGATGCCCACCACTACTACCACCCTCACCCAGGGGGCAGGATGCCCACCACTACTACCACCCTTAACCAGGGGGCAGGATGCCCACCACTACTACCACCCTCACCCAGGGGGGGCAGGATGCCCACCACTACTACCACCCTTAGCCAGGGGGCAGGATGCCCACCACTACTACCACCCTCACCCAGGGGGGCAGGATGCCTACCACTACTACCACCCTCACCCAGGGGGGCAGGATGCCCACCACTACTACCACCCTTAGCCAGGGGGCAGGATGCCCACCACTACTACCACCCTCACCCAGGGGGCAGGATGCCCACCACTACTACCACCCTCACCCAGGGGGGCAGGATGCCCACCACTACTACCACCCTTAGCCAGGGGGCTGGATGCCTACCACTACTACCACCCTTAGCCAGGGGGGCAGGATGCCTACCACTACTACCACCCTTAGCCAGGGGGCAGGATGCCCACCACTACTACCACCCTCACCCAGGGGGGCAGGATGCCCACCACTACTACCACCCTTAGCCAGGGGGCTGGATGCCTACCACTACTACCACCCTTAGCCAGGGGGCAGGATGCCCACCACTACTACCACCCTCACCCAGGGGGGCAGGATGCCCACCACTACTACCACCCTCACCCAGGGGGGCAGGATGCCCACCACTACTACCACCCTTAGCCAGGGGGCAGGATGCCCACCACTACTACCACCCTCACCCAGGGGGGCAGGATGCCCACCACTACTACCACCCTTAGCCAGGGGGGCTGGATGCCCACCACTACTACCACCCTTAGCCAGGGGGGCAGGATGCCCACCACTACTACCACCCTCACCCAGGGGGGCAGGATGCCCACCACTACCACCACCCTCACCCAGGGGGGCAGGATGCCCACCACTACTACCACCCTTAGCCAGGGGGGCAGGATGCCCACCACTACTACCACCCTTAGCCAGGGGGGCAGGATGCCCACCACTACTACCACCTCACCCAGGGGGCAGGATGCCCACCACTACTACCACCCTTAGCCAGGGGGCTGGATGCCCACCACTACTACCACCCTTAGCCAGGGGGGCAGGATGCCCACCACTACTACCACCCTCACCCAGGGGGCAGGATGCCCACCACTACTACCACCCTTAGCCAGGGGGCAGGATGCCCACCACTACTACCACCCTCACCCAGGGGGGCAGGATGCCCACCACTACTACCACCCTCAGCCAGGGGGGCTGGATGCCCACCACTACTACCACCCTTAGCCAGGGGGGCAGGATGCCCACCACTACTACCACCCTCACCCAGGGGGGCAGGATGCCCACCACTACTACCACCCTCACCCAGGGGGGCAGGATGCCCACCACTACTACCACCCTTAGCCAGGGGGCAGGATGCCCACCACTACTACCACCCTTAGCCAGGGGGCAGGATGCCCACCAATACTACCACCCTCACCCAGGGGGGCAGGATGCCCACCACTACTACCACCCTTAGCCAGGGGGGCTGGATGCCCACCACTACTACCACCCTTAGCCAGGGGGCAGGATGCCCACCACTACTACCACCCTCACCCAGGGGGGCAGGATGCCTACCACTACCACCACCCTCACCCAGGGGGGCAGGATGCCCACCACTACTACCACCCTTAGCCAGGGGGCAGGATGCCCACCACTACTACCACCCTCACCCAGGGGGGCAGGATGCCTACCACTACCACCACCCTCACCCAGGGGGGCAGGATGCCCACCACTACTACCACCCCTAGCCAGGGGGGCTGGATGCCTACCACTACTACCACCCCCACTCATAGGATGGACAATGCATGACACAACAAGCACACCACAACCTAGGGAATGCAAGATTAAGACATCCCCCCACCACCATGACAAGCGTGTGAGCAGGCTGTGTCAAATGCCTACAACACCGAACATGACATTGAACATACAATGTGACCCCCTAGCACATGTGCCACACATATATGTGTGTGGCACCCACAATGCAAGCAGCCCATGACCATTGTGGCAATGGGGCCTAAACCCCCATCATCACAGTGACCAAAAGGCAAGTGTGGGGTCCATAGCTGAAGCACATTTTGACCATTGTGGCAATGGGGTCTAAACCCCCATCATCACAGTGACCAAAAGGCAAGTGTGGGGTCCATAGCTGAAGCACATTTTGAACCATTGTGGCAATGGGGCCTAAACCCCCATCATCACAGTGACCAAAAGGCAAGTGTGGGGTCCATAGCTGAAGCACATTTTGACCATTGTGGCAATGGGGTCTAAACCCCCATCATCACAGTGACCAAAAGGCAAGTGTGGGGTCCATAGCTGAAGCACATTTTGACCATTGTGGCAATGGGGTCTAAACCCCCATCATCACAGTGACCAAAAGGTAAGTGTGGGGTCCATAGCTGAAGCACATTTTGACCATTGTGGCAATGGGGTCTACACCCTCATCATCACAGTGACCAAAAGGTAATTGTTGACAAAGAAAGAGCTGCAACTGCCAAACTGCATGGATCATTCCTGGTCACAGAACCAAAAACTCATCTGTGGCAAAGTAGTGTATGTGTCCCATTGCAACATAAATTGGGGGAGCCAAATACTGCAGTGCAAATGAAACATTCCTTTGGCCATGTGCAGACAAACAACACCCATGGGGGCTGAGACCGTCAACAGTCATCAATGACACAATGACAGAAGTGACCATCAGAATGCAGAACCACATATTTGCACCAATGGGCACACAAATGCAGATACCCTGTGGAGACAGCAGATGTGAGGTGAACAGATACCATACCATGGCAGCAATGGGACACACAAACCATGATCACTGTGCTGACCGATGACCTAGGAGTCCCAGGGACAGCAGCGGAAACACACCAAACAACATACAGCCAATGGCACACCCAAGATATGCCAATGCAGTGGTGCAGATGCACAAACACAAACAGGCAGACCAACACTGTCATCATACACAGCAGGTGAGGGGTGGGGGTGCCAGTGTCCCCAGGCAACAACACAACACATGAGGAGAGCTGAATACCAATCATACAGATGTGCATACACTGCCACACTAAGGTAACTCATGGATCCAAATCCCCTATGTGGGCAAGCAGGCATTGACAGGTGAGAGGGAGCACAAAACACACATGTCACACAGGCACGTAGGAACAACAACTGACACAGCAAGTCACAGACACACCACAGCACCACTCCCCAGGGCCCCCACAATGTGGTGACCCTGGGCTGAATAAAAATACCACTGTGATGACAAAGCTAAATGTCGTTCACACTGTGAACCACAGTCAGGTGTCCTGAGCAACTAACTACCATCACACCTACACAAGCACAAATCAATCAGCATGGCCAGTAAGCCAAGGCCAACATGGAGGCAGGGGACTAGCCGGGCAACAACTCTCATCTGCACACACTCAAGACCACACCCTCGACCTCCAACAATGTGCAGCAGTGAAGTACACATGCACTGGTGACATTGCACATGCACCCATGACTATTCCAGGGTGGTGGGTGGGAACCAAGGTGTAGAAACACATCACACATGGACACTCAACAAGACTCCTGAATGTCTGACACACTGCACACTACGCTGTACATGGACATGACGGCAATACCACACCGACCAATGGGATCCCAGCCACAGTCACACACCAATGAAGAAGCCAAGGTCACCCACAAAGAACACACATAGACAACAACCAACATTGCAGCCCGGACCCTAAGGAGTGCCAGCAGTCACACACACAACGTGTCACAATCACTGAAAGATAACACAAACTGGAAATCACATGACAGGGGCAAACAACAAGTGCCAAAGGGAAACCTGATCATGACCCATCTGCGTCAGCACACAAACTCTGCCCTGACAGCAAACACACCTATGGGTGACACCCTGATGACCAGTAATGTGCCATGCACCCACATCACAGAGAACACAGGGAGAAGACTTTGGGGGAACATAGCTCAAGTCAGCAAGCATCACAAACAGGTACAACACTAGGGATCACAGCATGCGCAGATGAATGAAAGTGAACACACAGACATGCACATACAACACACACCTTGGGCGCAGGCAATGTCACACGTGTACACACTGCCATGAGGGGACTCCACTCCTGTGTGAGGAAAGCTGTGCCATATGTTGCCTCAGTAGGGCCCCATCATGTCAGCTGAGCACTTGGTCACACAATCAACAATTAGCACCAAATGAGGGCTCCCATCACATCAGCCTGGTCATGGATGTGCCAACGGAATCATCAGCACAGATCCAACACACTTGTATAGCAATGTTGCACTGACTACACGGATGAGTCCCTCCCCATTGATGCCCAAACCTGCATGTCCACTGGAGATGGCAACACGGTCAGGGAAGTAGACAAATGCAACGATGGCAGGCACAACAGATGTGCAGGGGTGGAAGCCACAGATATGAAATTGCCAATGTAAGTAGGAAACCCATTGCAAAATACTGAACACATGACACCCTCAGATGCTGCTATTGATGACATGGATACACCACATGATAGGACACATTCCCCCTGGACCACATGGGTTCCTGCACAGTAACACTTCATAATCATGAGACCAGATATCACCATCACTGCAGCAAGGGCATGGTTAGCTGCACCAACAACATGTACATCTGAAGCATGAGCACTAGAGAAAAGAAAGTTGCTTTATTCAGCATATGTGTTGTTTGATAACGACGTCCAGAAGAAATTAGAGCAAAGGCCAATGGCCAGTCCATTGTCAAAGTTCAAACAGGGTGACACTGGCAGATGTCACCCTACGCATGCCTGCACAATACCAGGGACAATCCACTAGGAGGGGCAACCGGGGGGCAGGCCAGGCACCGCAGGGACAGGATCAGGGCTCACCAGGGGGAGTCAGGGAAGGGGTGGTGGGTGCTGGAGAGCCACTGACAACTGCAGTGGAGGTGTCTGACATGGTGTGTGCCGGCACAACTGGGGGGCATGACTCAGATGTCGTGGGTGCCGGCACAACTGCAGTGGACCCTGCAGATGGGGTGGACAGGTCCGCCACTGCAGTGCCCAAGTCAGACAGGGCGGTAGTGGACTCCACTGCAGTGCCTACCTCCAGGGGAGGAGAATGGGGAACAGGCAAGGTGGGTTGGACAGAGGGGGAGGACACCCTCACCACATCAGTGGCACAGACAAGCGCAGCGGGGGGTGTGGTGCTGGGAGAGCAAGTGGCAGGGGGAGAAGGCCGGAGCATCTTGGGGATGGTATATCTGTGGGTGGGGGAACCTGGGGCAGGGTGTGGTGGGGGCACCTGTGCAGTGGGGGCCTGAGGGATGGAGGACGGAGACCTTGTGCCTGAGCTGCAGGGCGGTGGCGGGGTCTTGCTCTTAGCACTCCG
This sequence comes from Calotriton arnoldi, assembly GCA_963921515.1. NCBI lineage: Eukaryota > Metazoa > Chordata > Amphibia > Caudata > Salamandridae > Calotriton > Calotriton arnoldi. Next base: position 5,511 of record CAWUFW010009837.1, read on the forward strand.
GGGGGACTTGCGGGTGGGGGCCTCAGTCCGTCTGCGCCTGGGGGAGGGTGTCCGGGGGCGAGGGGCACTCTGCTCCGTGTGGGTGGGCTTCCTCTTCCCCCGGGATGCTGGAGCAGCTTCATCGGTGGGGAAGAGGCCGAGGTCACAGAGGAAGAGCTGCTGTGACTTTGGGGTTGCAGGTGAGGCAAGGGAGGGTGCTTTGGAGGGAGAGGGAACTGAGGACTGCGCAGTGCATGTGGATGCGTGTGTGTGTTCCAGGGCCCCATCCCCTGTGAGTCTGGCTTCAGTTCCCTGAATGTGCGTGCGTGTGCGTTTTGTCATTGGCGTGTGTGTCAGTGTGCTGGATGTGTGTGTGCTGGTGTGTGCCTGTGCCAGTGTGTGTGTGCCTGGGATGGGTAAGGTGCTGGGGAGTGTGGATGGAGCAGAGGCAGGAGGGGTGAGGGACCGTTTGAGGAGGGACACTGCTGCCGTCAGGGAGGAGTCCATGGACCTATTGCCCCTCTGTAGGTCAGACATGCCCGATGAGATGCCCTCCATGAACGACACCAGCTGAGTCAACAGCGCGGTGTGCGCATGGAGGACACTCAGCATGGCTGTCTGCCCTACATGGAGCTGGCGAAGGAGGTACACAGACTCCTCACTCAGGGCAGCAGGGGACACAGGGGCAGGGGGTGCGGTGCCTGGCCCAAAGGAGACACGCTCCCGGACATGGGAGCCTCCACGGACCTGGGGAATGGGAGCCGATGGGAGGGCGGTGGTGGTGCTGGTGGTGGCGGGGACAGCAACACTAGCTGGGGTGTGGTGGCTGCTGACACCCGCCTCCACAAGGGAGTCATCCTCCGAGTTGCTCTGGTCCTCAGCTGAGGTGGATGCTGCTGAGGACTCCTCGGTGTGGCTCCCCTCGCCCTCCGTGCCACTGGGTCCCTCCAACCACTCCTCGGCTGCTGACCCAGTCTGGCTCTCCGGCTCCTCCTGGTCCGTGGAGCTGTCCCCTTCCGTGGCCGTGGATGTATCTGCAAACAATGGGGAAACAGACAGACATCAGTCACCTGCACATAACGCACACACCACTGTGAGCACAGCACATCACAGAGCAAGCCCTGGCATCATTAGTTGTACATTGCTAAAAGTGCACTAATTGAACAGGAGAAGTCAATTGTCAGTCTGATGCCAAGCATGGCACTCACATCCCACATGGCCTTGCACCCATCTGTCTGGTGTCTGTTGGATTGCAACACCCCAGTGTTGACACATGCACCAAGTACACAGTAGTTGGACAGTGCAGAGGACACGGTGTGGACACATCACAGCTCTTGCCACTGAGTCAGTACAGGTTTACGGATGTAAGGGATGCCCAGAGTCAAATAGGAAATGCATGTGATGCATACCAGCGACAGACACCATGATGCACCCATGTCCTGATAGCCAGCGCCACTATGGTGTGCATGTAGCACATGTCACTCCCCTGCAGGATCACCAATCAGTAGACACATGCCATGGCGGAGGCATGACTGCAAAGTCATACATCACTGTCTCAGTGATGTATGACTTTGCAGCCAGACAACAACACTCTGCACTGTGTCACAATAGTAGGTCATGGGGAATGCAAGTCCTGGAGCTGCACAAGTGCACATGTACATCCCCCCCACAACACATCCTCTTAACCCTCATCTGTCCAGGTCATACCTATTGGACATATGGGAGACCTGTGACACTACCCTCTGAACCTGAGCCCCTCACACTCTGCTGTGCATGGGGAACAGCTGCCTGAACTTCACATTTACATGCCCCAGTCTGCATGGGCAGCTGATCAGACACCTATGTGTCACACAAGTATCGTCTCCTATGGTCACATCTCCAGTGGCATGCTGAGCCCCTACCAAGAAACTCCACAGCAGTCCTGGCGACTAATCCACAGCACACTGACACAGAGGCAGACACCTGAGGGGTCAAATCACTGTGCACAATGTGTCCTCTGATACACGGGAGTGGGAGTACAGAGTGTATTGTATGGCCTGGAGTAGGCATGACTGTCCAGCCCCACATGAATGAGGGATGAGCCCTGGACTGTAGGCAGCTGGCTAAGTATGTGTGACACACGTCATATACATACTCCTGGGGCCCAAACATTGTTCCCACCCGCAGCATGGGTGTGTGCCAGGTACCCCAGCCACATGTGGTGGATCAGCTCAGCAATTGGACCACAGATCAAAGTAACACGCTGAATACATGTCAGAATACAGGCATCGTGTAAGCAATGGACCCACCCATGATGCCCACCACAGAGTCAGGGAAACAGATGCTGTCTCCCACCTTGAGTCAAGCAAACTGCAAGGACACAGTCCTAAGTGACAGAATTCCCTGCATGTAAGGGCCACACCTGGGTATCAGATGAGGAGTGGGCAGTGCACAATAGAGGGACATGGCTCCTGGACAACATGACTGCTGTACTGTGGCAGTTCAACCTGGCCCGAGGAGGGCACATAGCATGTTAGACAGAGTACACAGTGCAGTCTTTGACTCACCCCCTCCTTGCTGCTCTCTGGCCTTCAGCTGCCCATCCAGGTCTGGAAAGACCACCGCCAGGATCCTGAGCATGTGGGGGTCAGGGTCCGTGTTCCGCCCCTCCTGCGAGGAGGCGACAGCTTCAGCTGGACCCGTGCAATCCTCCGGGTCCAGCCCCGAAGGTCCTGCCACCTCTTTTGGCAGTTGCGGATCCGGCGCTTGTAGACCCCCACGGACCGGACAGCCCGGACGATGTCCTTCCAGATCTCATGCTTCCGATGGGCAGAAGCCTGTCAGGATGACAAAGTGATAAGGCCATTACTACACATGCAACATATCCGTGCATGACACAGTTGCATATACATGTCGCAATCACAGGGGCACATGGTGTACCCAGGCAGTGCACGGCTGCCCATGGACAGTTTTCCAGAAGTCACTACATGGTATCATTGCATGGGGAGTAAAACCCTGTTCAGAAGCACTGTCACTGCACCATACCTGTCCAGTGCAAGTCACTACACACTATGGGGGTGACAACTACTCAGTGAGCCTGCTAGCCAGTGGTGTGCTGACTCTCAGCCTTGCTAGTCAGACAAAATGCACATTCAGAAAGGCAGTGCACAGAACACTCACCTGCTCCCCTGGTGTCCCATACAGCTTGCTGTACTGTGGAAGTAGGCTGTCCAGCAGGGCCTGGTTCTCTTCAAGGCTGAAGGCTGGGGCTCTCTCCACAGTACGTGCCATTGCAGGGTCCAGAGGGGCAGAGACAGCAGCAGTGCAGTGGCAGATGTCGTCCTGGAGCATGTAGTGCAGGCAAGTGGGCTCTCAGGGGAACATGCAGCAATATATATGTGCTGGAGAGGCAGATACTGTCCCTTGTGTCCAAAGTGATAGGTCCAAGTCGTTTGCATCTTCTGAATCTGGCCAATCCATGGAATAGCAGCACCAAAACACGCCCACAGCATCCTTCAAAATTTCAACTTCATGACATACATGATTTTGCAACATTGTTGTGGGTGACCAACTGATTTTCCAGCAACCGACTCGTTCGAATATTCGAAAACGCGTCCGTTGCCAGGCAAGCCCATTGTCAATGGGTGCGCACCGATCGGTCCATTGAGGTACAACGCGCACAGGGGTACAACGCGTACCCGCACACATTGAATGCAATGGGCCGGCCGGAGGCACCGATCGGTCCATTGCTGTTCAACGCGCACAGGGGTACAACGCGTACCCGCACACATTGAATGCAATGGGCCGGCCGGAGGCACCGATCGGTCCATTGCTGTTCAACGCGCACAGGGGTACAACGCTGCACCCGCACACATTGAATGCAATGGGCCGGCCGGAGGCACCGATCGGTCCATTGCAGTACAACGCGCACAGGGGTACAACGCGCACCCGCACACATTGAATGCAATGGGCCGGCCGGAGGCACCGATCGGTCCATTGCAGTACAACGCGCACAGGGGTACAACGCGTACCCGCACACATTGAATGCAATGGGCCGGCCGGAGGCACCGATCGGTCCATTGCTGTTCAACGCGCACAGGGGTACAACGCGCACCCGCACACATTGAATGCAATGGGCCGGCCGGAGGCACCGATCGGTCCATTGCAGTACAACGCGCACAGGGGTACAACGCGTACCCGCACACATTGAATGCAATGGGCCGGCCGGAGGCACCGATCGGTCCATTGCAGTACAACGCGCACAGGGGTACAACGCGTACCCGCACACATTGAATGCAATGGGCCGGCCGGAGGCACCGATCGGTCCATTGCAGTACAACGCGCACAGGGGTACAACGCTGCACCCGCACACATTGAATGCAATGGGCCGGCCGGAGGCACCGATCGGTCCATTGCAGTACAACGCGCACAGGGGTACAACGCGTACCCGCACACATTGAAAGCAATGGGCCGGCCGGAGGCACCGATCGGTCCATTGCTGTTCAACGCATCACTGTACATGTGACTGGCATATGTCAGCATGCCTGTCTCAGATGGACATATGCCAGCCACAGATAGCTCCCAGGGAGTGAGGGGCACACCTACATCACGACAGCCTGTCCAAACCTTATCATAAGGCATGTAAGGCTGCATTTCCTATTGTGTGTATGTTGGTGTACATGTTGTCCTGTGGGTGTCACCTGTGGGCAGCCACCCCCAGGCTGTGCACGTGTTAATGGGGACAGGATCCTGGGTGTTACGTGTACGTGACCACTGTGATGTGCAACTGTTCATATCTGTGCATGTGCCATGGTCACATTTCACAGTGGTGTTTGTGTATGTCATGTCACATACCCCGTGAGTCCCATGTGGGACGGTATGTTTGAGCCAGGGTGTCCCAGTGGCACAATAGTGATGGCCCTCCACAGTCTTTGTGCATGTAGTGTTTACAATGTCTCTGATTTCATGTGCACAATGGGAGACAGTCTCCACATCCACGTTGTGTGTGCATGGACTCTGATGTTGTGCGTGTGTGTCACAGACGTCCATGGCTCTCCTGCCATGGCAAGTGTGGCCACTACCTGTGGGGGTCATGTTTGTTTTGTTGTGGTGTACACATGATACTCCAGGTGATGCCAGTGTCCATGTGGCATTACAGGGTCCCTGGGAATGTGCCTGTCGTTGAGCTGTGGTGCCTGGGGCACATCTGTCCTCACATGTCACTGGGGGGTGACTGTGACACAGCATCATGATATCCAATGGGCCAACCTGGGACAAATTGATGCCACCTTTAGGACCGTGTTGACAGATGTTGGCCATGTATGTACCATACATGTCGTTCCGGTACTGCACACTTCATGTAGTTGTGCCTCATGATGATGTATGTTGGGATCTTGAGTGTGTTCAATGCCGCATATGTGGGGTGACTGACGATCTTGCTTACTTCTCCTCTGCACTGCAGGGCTCCTGCTGTCCATCGGCCATTCCCAGACCTGGCAACGATGGTGGAACGGGACAGCATCCGACGGTACCGCTTCACCAGGCAGCTGATTGAGGATTTGGCAGTGCAGTTGTCCCCACATTTGCAGCCTGGCCGGCCGTATCCTACAGCGCTGACCCCCAAGGTGAAGGTGATGGCAGCCCTACACTTCTTTGCCACCGGTACCTTCCAACATACTGTGGCGTCTGCTGGTGGGATGTCACAGACCATGTTCAGCCGTGTGCTCCGCGATGTTTTGGCGGCAATGTTGCTCTTCCTGAACCGGTACATCTATTTCCCTAGACTGCGACGACTCACTGACGTGAAGAGTGACTTTTATGCCCTGGGGAGGATGCCGCATGTCATTGGCTCCATTGATGGGACACATGTGGCTTTGGTACCACCACAGGCCCAGGAGCAGGCCTACAGGAACCGCAAGCACTACCACTCGGTCAATGCACTGGTGGTGTGTCTTGCAGACATGACCATCACACACGTGTGTGCCCGTTTCCCTGGTTCAGCACACGATGCCTTTGTGATGAGGAGTAGTCGCATCCCCAGGTTGATGGCACAGATGCAGAACCAGCGTGCCTGGCTTGTCGGTGTGTACTGACTTTGTGCCATTGTGTGTGATCTGATCTGTAGTATTCCGCCCACTTTTCCAAGTCAGCTGATGTGCACTTGTCTGTCCGTAGGTGACTCGGGATACCCCAACATGCCGTGGTTGCTGACACCCCTCAGGAACCCTGTGACACCTGCCCAGATGCGCTACAATGAGGCACATGGTCGGACCAGGAGAGTGATTGAGCGGACCTTTGGTCTCCTGAAGAGCCGCTTCCGCTGCCTGGACAAGACCGGAGGGTCCCTCCCATATGCCCCTGCGAAAGTGTGCAAGATTATCATCGTCTGCTGCATGCTCCACAACCTGGCAGTGCGGAAGGAGTTGCCTCTCATCCAGGATGACGATGACCAACATCCGCCACCTGTGGAGGATCCTGGCCTGGACCACGATGCCAGTGACGATGATGATGATGATGGTGATGGTGATGTCCGCACACAGCTCATCACCAACTTCTTTAGCTGAATGTGAGTATCCTGAGGTGTCATGTGAATGATGTGAGTTGGCATGATGTGTGGGTGGTGCTCTGGTGCTGTTGGAGTGTGTCCATGGGCTACTTGACAGGATGTGTGTTGCGATGTGTGGTGACAGGTGGGCTGTACTCCCCAACAGTGTTGACATGCTAACTTGGTTCTGGGTGGGTATCTTGTAACATGTATTGTGCATGAGTTTTGCTGTTCTGTCCTGTACTGCATTGCTTTTGACTGTGTGTCATTTCTGTCCTTCACAGGGTACTTTCAGATTCGTTTGGTCAACTGTGTCCACCGACGACGTGATTGCACATCCAGGCTGGTAGCTGTTGTGTCCCTACAGGTGATGTGCGCCACACCCATGGACTTCCTTCTGTCTACAGTTGTTGACTGTGTGCCCGCTACCAGGTGGGGTTACCTTGCATCTGTAGTGGTTACGGCATGTTGCTACTGTGTAATAAACCTGTGCTTCACTTAGTGATGTGCGTTGTCTGTGGTCACACATTTGACTGCCATTTGCTTACTGCACCTGTGGGCTACTTGACTACAACTGGGAATGGGTGTGGTGTCTGTGCATTGCACCGTCTTCCCTGGCAACATCAGTGTAGGCAATGAGTCAGATGGCCTAGGTGTGTATGTGTTGTGTAGCCCTGGTGGTGTGTCTCCCTCATATGTGTCACGTTGCCTGTACTCACATGCCTGTGTTGTCCTTGCTGTTGCAGTTCGCATACACAGTGTAATTTTGTTGTTCATCATCCCCATAACAGCACCCACGTTGGAATCACGACAGAGGCAAGTATGGTGTATTATTGTGTTTATTGTGATACATCTGTGATAATAGTGCATAGGATGGATTGTGCTGTACATGAATCTTGCAATCCCAAGTTCCTAGATGAATAGAAAGTCCAGGTAGACAGGATCCCCAGTATCGGGGCCACAGTTGTCTGACACATTGTTCCAACTTGTACTCCCCATGCAATGTGTGGGAGTAGTGTTGCCATCAACAGGGTGAACAGTCTGTGCACAAAGGCGAAAATCCAGAACAGGTTCAGGCTTCCTGGGAGTTGCGCTTGGCCATCAGCCTCTCACTTTCCCCTCCTCGGACGACCCCTCTTCTTGGGGGGGCCCTCAAGTGCAGGCTGCTGCGGTGCAGGGGACTCTCCGCCAGAGTCCTCCTCCCTCCCTGTGGCAGTTGCAGTTTGTTCGGTGCCAGATGTTGTTGGCACACAGGGAGGTGTGGACTGGTTGCTGTTCATCTGGCGGAGGCATTGTAAAATGTCCCTGTGCACCGCCGTCATCTCATGTAGTACATCCCACTTGGACTCCACGCGGGTCATGTGGGAGTCCACACGTGACATGTGTGACTCCACGTGGGACATGTGGGAGTCCAAGCGGGCATGATGGGCAGCCTGCTGCTGTTTGATGTCTCTGAGGAGCCCCACTACCTGGCTGAGCTCTCCGGTGCTGGACTGGTACGCATCAGCTATGCGTACCAGTTGTGGGTCTTCATGCACACCAGCAACGTCTGCAAGCAGCGACCTCTGTCTCCCACCCCTCCCACCACCCCTGCTGACATGTGCAGTGTGTGCAGTTGCACGCACAGATAACCCTGGTCCACCTTGGGGGTTGGTGGTGGTGGTGGTGTCCATGGCCCCAGGTTGGTCCAGGGTCACTGCGCTGGTGTTGTTCCTTATTCTGTCCATGTCGGCAGGGATGGTATTCGTGGTGACAGTCGTTGGAGGGGTGGGTGCAGGGGGTGCAGCTGGTGGACCTGCTGGTGCTGCAGCTGGTGGTCCTGCTGGTGCAGCATGTTGACTTGCACCGGATGTGCCAGGTTGTTCTTCATCGTCCGAGGAGGACAGAGGCTGTACGACGCCAGTGAGCTCGGCATCCTCTTGAGCCTGGGACTGGGACTCCTCAGCGTCTGCTGCTGTGTCCCTATCATCACCTGTTTTTGGGAGACACAAACAATGTATGTCATGTTTCTGCAGGCATCAGTGGTTGACACACCTGACAGTTGTGACTGTGCCTCGGGGTGCGGGCCTGTACATTGTATTGTCCTAAGTCGTCACAGTCAGGGGTTGATATTGGTGTGGCACATTGTCCTGCATTATTTGGGCATTTCTATGTATTCTCTGGGGTGTGAACATGGTCTGCATTGATTGTGTTTGGTTGACAGCCAGACCTCCTTCCCACCCACCCACCCACCCAGTCAGTTATCCCACCATGGAACGTGCTTGCATTGCAGGGAGTGTAAGTTGTCTCTCAGGATGTCAGTCAGTGGTGTCCTGCTGTTTGTTGGTGCACAGTTGCCAGCAGGGCCTTGTGCTCCCCACAGCAGTAGCCAGTGTCAGCCATCTTGTGAGTCCTTCTCCACTCCCTGTGATGTGAGCATGGTTCAGGGTGGTGTTGATGGGCCAGTTGTGAGGCTGAGCAATGTCTGTGACTACGACTCCCATCATGCTATTGCCTCCACCCCCTTCCCAGCATGCCCATGCTTCCTTCCTTTTGACTCTGCTTCCCTGTGGGGTGGGGTGGCTGTGCTGACAGGATGGCTGGGAGTGTTGTCCTGGCAGTTGTTTGGCTAAGAGTCCCAAGAGTGTCCCTGTGCTTCACACAACATAACCCAGGGTGGTGGTGCTTTGTGGGATCTTGTGTTAGGATGGAGGGCATTGCATTCTACCAGGTGGGTACTGTGGAGTTTGTGTTGGGGGGTGTGAGGGGAGGTGCTGGTGACTATGGTCAGTGCTGCAAGTCCCCCTTCCCACCCACCCAGCCAGCCAGATATCCCACCATGGAACGTGCTTGCATTGCAGGGAGTGTAAGTTGTCTCTCAGGATGTCAGTCAGTGGTGTCCTGCTGTTTGTTGGTGCACAGTTGCCAGCAGGGCCTTGTGCTCCCCACAGCAGTAGCCAGTGTCAGCCATCTTGTGAGTCCTTCTCCACTCCCTGTGATGTGAGCATGGTTCAGGGTGGTGTTGATGGGCCAGTTGTGAGGCTGAGCAATGTCTGTGACTACGACTCCCATCATGCTATTGCCTCCACCCCCTTCCCAGCATGCCCATGCTTCCTTCCTTTTGACTCTGCTTCCCTGTGGGGTGGGCTGGCTGTGCTGACAGGATGGCTGGGAGTGTTGTCCTGGCAGTTGTTTGGCTAAGAGTCCCAAGAGTGTCCCTGTGCTTCACACAACATAACCCAGGGTGGTGGTGCTTTGTGGGATCTTGTGTTAGGATGGAGGGCATTGCATTCTACCAGGTGGGTACTGTGGAGTTTGTGTTGGGGGGGGTGTGAGGGGAGGTGCTGGTGACTATGGTCAGTGCTGCAAGTCCCCCTTCCCACCCAGCCAGCCAGATATCCCACCATGGAACGTGCTTGCATTGCAGGGAGTGTAAGTTGTCTCTCAGGATGTCAGTCAGTGGTGTCCTGCTGTTTGTTGGTGCACAGTTGCCAGCAGGGCCTTGTGCTCCCCACAGCAGTAGCCAGTGTCAGCCATCTTGTGAGTCCTTCTCCACTCCCTGTGATGTGAGCATGGTTCAGGGTGGTGTTGATGGGCCAGTTGTGAGGCTGAGCAATGTCTGACTACGACTCCCATCATGCTATTGCCTCCACCCCCTTCCCAGCATGCCCATGCTTCCTTCCTTTTGACTCTGCTTCCCTGTGGGGTGGGCTGGCTGTGCTGACAGGATGGCTGGGAGTGTTGTCCTGGCAGTTGTTTGGCTAAGAGTCCCAAGAGTGTCCCTGTGCTTCACACAACATAACCCAGGGTGGTGGTGCTTTGTGGGATCTTGTGTTAGGATGGAGGGCATTGCATTCTACCAGGTGGGTACTGTGGAGTTTGTGTTGGGGGGGTGTGAGGGGAGGTGCTGGTGACTATGGTCAGTGCTGCAAGTCCCCCTTCCCACCCAGCCAGCCAGATATCCCACCATGGAACGTGCTTGCATTGCAGGGAGTGTAAGTTGTCTCTCAGGATGTCAGTCAGTGGTGTCCTGCTGTTTGTTGGTGCACAGTTGCCAGCAGGGCCTTGTGCTCCTCACAGCAGTAGCCAGTGTCAGCCATCTTGTGAGTCCTTCTCCACTCCCTGTGATGTGCGCATGGTTCATGGTGGTGTTGATGGGACAGTTGTGGGGGGCAATATGTGTGACTGCGACTCCCATGATGCTATTGGCTACACTGACTTGGCCAGCATACACAGAATTCCTTCCTTTGAGTGGTCTTCACTGTGTGTTGGTGTTGTTGTGGTGGCTACATGTGTGGATGTGTTTGTTGGTTCTATTTGTGCCACTGCCTAGCTGTAGTTGTGGTTGTGTTTGTACATGTGTTGGCACAGTTGGATGTGACTTTTTTGATGGCATGTGTTGTGTTTCTCTGACTGACATACACATTTTGGGATGATTCTGTTCTGGTTGCTGTGTGATTGCTATGAGTGCATGGTTTGACTTTCCCCTTGACAGTGATGTGTGTGTGTTTTGTGGCAGTATATTGTGTACATTTGTTGTGTACTCACCAGGCTCTGGGATGTCCTCTAGTCCATATATGCTCACTGGCGGTAGGATGGCCCGCACCTTCTCCTCCCAGGGCCTGAGGTATATTGGCTTGGCAGGAGGGCCACTGCCGGTGTGTTGGCTGTTGATGTAGTCTTGCTTCAGCAGTTTCCGTACCCTCCTGCGCACGTCATACCACCTGTTCTGGATGTCGGTCTTTGTGCGCCGACATGGTGATTGGGCGTTCACCCTGTTGATGATCCTCTCCCACATCTTGGTTTTCTGCGACATGGGGGTCTGTTGGACCAATGTGCCAAACAGCTGTGGCTCTACCCTGAGGATCTCGTCTACCAGGACTTCCAATTCACAATCTAGGAACTTGTGATTCTTCTTGGGGGGCATGGTGATGGGTGGTGATGGTGGGTGATGTGTGTGTTGGTGTGCAGGTGAGGGTGTGTGGGTGTGTGTTGTGCTGGGTGTATGTGAGGTAGGTATTTGTTGGTGTGCTGCTGGTGTGTGGCTTGTGTGAGGGATGAGCTGTGGGTGTGTGGTTGCTTTCTCTTGGGTGCTGGCAGTGGAATGGCATTTGCAAAGGCTCATGGTAGTGATTTGTGTCCTTTATATAGGTGGAGTTGTGGGTGTGTCTTTGTTCTCTGTCCCCACCCCCCCAGTATTTATTGGCTTGGTAATTGCTTGTTTGGCCTTTTTTGGTTGATTTTTCCTTTGTGCTGTTTGTGTATGTTGGAAACGTTCTTGTGACCGAGTCGGACCCTGCATTGGTCTCGTACGGTGTTTTCCGTTTCGTTCACGCTGTGTTTGTGCAGTTTTGTATGCTGCGTACGCGTCGGTCGCGGTGTATTGTGTTGCTTCGGCTCGGTTTTGTATGCGTGTCGGTCGTATGGCTTGTCCTCCGTCCGACTCGGTCGTGTTTTTCGCGCCTTGCATCGTACTTTGCGGGTTGGAGTTGGCGGGTACGATTCGGTCGGATTTGTTCCGGGTGCGTGTCGGTCGGTTGAATTCGCGTGTTTTTCCGGCCGGATTGCTATTTTCCGAGCGGCTCGGTCGGTCGGCTTGGTTTCCTGACGTGTCGGTCGGATTTATCGCGGCTTGCATCGTACTTGGCGTGTCGGGCGCCACTGGTACGTGTCGGTCGGTAATTTTTCCGGCTCCGAGTCGGTCGGTGCTTTTTCCGGCCCGAATCGGAATCGACCCCTTAGTGTTATGTATTTTAGTGTTTATTTTTAATGTATGTGTTCTATTTTTTTGTGGAAGTATTGCATTTGTTTTTGAATATATGTGTTACATTTTTAGAAGTTAGAAAAAAAAATGTAAGTAAATTTTGCATTATAGTTCTGTAGCGGGTTGTATGTTTATAGGGGAATAGGGTGGGAAGTAATTTAATTATAATAAATTTAATAATAATTTTTAGAAGTTATTACTTTTTTTAAATTAAATGTTGTGTTTTTGTTCCATAGCGGGTTCTGGGTTTATAGGGGAATAGGGTGGGAAGTAATTTAATTATAATTAGTTAATTAATAATTTTTAATATTTAATATTTAGGTATTTATTATTTTATATTATTAATTGTGTTCATTAATTCATTATTAATTAGTTATTAATTGGTTGTTAATTAATAATAAATATTTGGTAAATATCTTAATTGTGTTATTTTTAAGGAGCGGGTTGTGGGTTTATAGGGGAATAGGGTGGGAAGTAATTTAATTATAATTAATTAAATTTTTGTTGTTGTTAATTAATAATTAAGTATTTAAGATTTTATATTGTTAATTGAGGTAATTAAGTTGTTATTAATTAGTTATTAATTGGTTGTTATTTATTAATAATTAATTGGTATATTTGTTAATTGTGTCATTTTTTTAGGAGCGAGTTGTGGGTTTATAGGGGAGTAGGGTGGGAAGTATTTTAATAATAATTAATTAATTTAATATGTTTTAATATTTAATATTTATGTCTTTAATATTTTATATTGTTAATTGTGGTAAATAATTTAATCTTATTTATTTATTAATTGGTTATTAATAATTAATTATGTTATTTGTGTTATTTTTTTACTGAGCGGGTTATGGGTTGATAGGTGAGTTGGCAGGGAACTAATTTAATTTTAATATATTTTTTTTAATTTATTTTATAAAAATGATTTTCTGTTGCTTTTCAGTGTTATTTGTGTGAATTAATTTATTATTGATTGTTTTTTAAATTGTTTGTTAATTATTATTAATTAATTATTTGTTAATTAATTATGTTAATTGTGTTATGTTTTACAACATTGGTGGTGTTATTTATAGGGGAATATGGTGGCAGGTAAATTATTTAGAATTAATGAATTGTTTGTTAATTAATGTTAATTATTTTGCTGGAGTAGGAATAGTAAATTATTCCCCTTCGCTATCCAACACTTTCTCTACTGTTGCACTTGCTGGAGTGGGAATAGTACATTTTACCCCTACGCTATCCAACACTTTCCCTACTGTTTTACCTGCTGGAGTGGGAATAGTAAATTATTCCCCTTCACTATCCAACACTTTCCCTACTGTTGCAATTGCTGGAGTGGGAATAGTAAATTTTACCCCTACGCTATCCAACACTTTCCCTACTGTTGTACTTGTTGGAGTGGGAATAGTAATTTTATCCCCACCACTATCCAACACTTTCCCTACTGTTGCACTCTCTGGAGTGGGAATAGTAATTGTAACCCTTCCGCTATCCAACACTTTCCCTACTGTTGCAATCCCTAGAGTGGGAATAGGAAATTATTCCCCTCCGCTATCCAACACTTTCCCTACAGTTTTACCTGCTGGAGTGGGAATAGTAAATTATTCCCCTCCGCTATCCAACACTTTCCCTACTGTTGCACTCGCTGGAGTGGGAATAGTAATTTTATCCTCTCCGCTATCCAACACTTTCCCTACTGTTGAACTCGCTGGAGTGGGAATATTAATTTTATCCCCTCCGCTATCCAAAACTTTCCCTACTGTTGCACTCGCTGGAGTGGGAATAGTAATTGTTACCCCTCCGCTATCCAACACTTTCCCTACTGTTGCACTCCCTGGAGTGGGAATAGTAAATTATTCCCCTCCGCTATCCAACACTTTCCCTACTGTTACACTCCCTGGAGTGGGAATAGTAATTTTTACCCCTACGCTATCCAACACTTTCCTTACTGTTGCATTACCTGGAGTGGGAATAGTAAATTATTCACCTCCGCTATCCAACACTTTCCCTATTGTTGCACTCTCTGGAGTGGGAATAGTAAATTTTACCCCTAAGCTATCCAACACTTTCCCTACTGTTGCACTTCCTGGAGTGGGAATAGTAATTTTATCCCCTCCGCTATCCAACATTTTCACTACTGTTGCAGTTAATGAAGTGTCAAATGAAATTGTAAATAAATATAAATATTTTAAAATTTTAATTTATTATATATATATTTTAATTTTATTTTTATTTTACCGGTGTATGTATATATATGTATTTATAATTTTTAATATGTTTTAAATATTTTTTAATTTATTAAAATCATTATTTATTAGTTATATTAAGTTAATATATATATTATATTTTATATATATGTAGGTTTAATTTATTTTTACATTATATTTATTACTTATCATTTTAAACATTTTCTAATAATTCTATCTTTTAAAAAATATATGTATTATTTGCATTTGAATAAAGTATTCAAAGTGTTCTCGCCTATAAACTAATGAAAGCAAAATACTATATGTGATTGCATAAGACAATGGAAAGCGACGGTAAGTCAGTTCTTCTGCTGCTGATGAGGGTAAATGTGCACAGATTTAACAGTCCTTTGTGTCCATGGCATGTGTTTGTTCTTTAACAAACCTATGATATACATTTGTAGAGTAGTCGTCTGCCTTGTAATTCAGGAATGATGCCTTTAATTGTATCTAGTCTGTTGTGTGTGTAGCTGTCCCTGGTACTGAAGTTGACCTAATCTCCTGATCTGGAGTGAAATAATATCCTACCAATACTATCATAATCACAAGCACTGTTAGTATGAAAGTAACACACATAATTATTTTGCACTTATTTTTATTTAGGCAACTAATAATTGTCTGCAATTAGATCATTTAAACAAGAGCAAACACAGCAACAACAATTCAGTAGTGCAGGGCAATTTGTTCTGAGCAATTTCTTGGCAGTTGTTAATTTTCTTTAAGCAACAAACCTCAAACAGCTTTTCTTTTTGTGAAATCTTCATATAGACTTCCTTAGCCCTACTCTGTCTTCTTCTAAATGTTATCCCTACTCTTCTACAGCAGCCTTGGACCCAGGTAATCTTCTTGAAAATAAAAATATCTGAGTCTTTTGGATAAGCATTTACTTATGACAATTTCTCTTTTGTTATTGTTTTCTTTTTCAGAAATTTTTTCAAAACAGCTTTTACCCACTTCTCTTGGTTATGAAATCATGGAGGTTCGAACAGTTTTGATCTCAGATTGAACAAATCTGATATTGGTGTATTCAATATTTGATGAACTTAGTATGTCCATTCAGGGGCAGAATACCTTCGACAACATACTCGAGCTCTCTTTGATCCACTTGGTGCTTGTTGATCTCCCTCATTGTCACTTATACCGCTTGATTCTGTCTCCTCAGCAATTGTTTGTGATATTCGATCCACTGACACACTTGATCTTAGTTGTTATTCTCTTGGCCATTCAGCACTGCGGGTGCTGAATGGCCAACGGCCTCTGCTTGTACCTTGTCCCAGATCGTCTTGTTGAACAGGTGCTGCTTCAACTGTCTCAGATTGAGCTTATGTCTTTTCTTTGTGCTACAACTGGAACCTGGATTGGTGCGACGGGTTGTCGTTCTTCACCCCTCTCTTTTCCTTGCTGTTGGCTCTCCGATTGAACCACTCCTTGTTCTACTGTAGCTTGCAGTGGCTGGGATTGTTGTGATGGTTCAGGCACTAGTGCTCTCTGCTCTGGTTCATAGAACACTATTTCTTCTTGTGGACTTCTTACCCTTCTGGTGTGTGAAGCGTGCACCCAGTTGGGTACTCCAGCATACTTAGCAGTGTTCGTAATCAAAATCACTTGGAAGGGGCTTTTCCACATTGGCGCACATTGGTTCCAGACAAGTCTTCCGAACGTGATTCTTCATTATCACCCAATCCTCAGGATTTAATTTGCTGCAGTGTTCGTGGTGTGGCTCTTGCACGACAACAGCAACCTGGTGAAAAACTGAACATACACACACAAAAGAAGCTACCCTGAATAAATCTCTGATTTACACACATAGGCAAGCACTATGCACTTAATGGAGACGGGTGCTGCATCTCAAAAAATGAGAAGGACTGTCCTCACACACCACCAGGTGTCATGCTTCATCATTGGCAGTCCTCGCTCTGTAGAAACTACGTTTGGTAGAGAGCAGACCTACACCTGGAGACAGGGAGGCACTTCTAAAAACTAAGTGGGAGCCCGTTATAAAGTGAAGGTTTAAAAACCAATGTAAACACCAAAATACAGTTATTTGTTAGGTATTTACTTGATATTAAAAATCAATAGTGGGGATTTGGGGAGCTAGTACCCCATCACCACCCATGTCGTCGACATGTTTCTGCCATATTGGCCTGATGGGTCAGTGGCATTCTTCAGGACGAAATAGCTAGGGCTTGTATCTAACCTCTTCTGGTTAAGATACTACCACCTTGTAGGGTGACCTGTGTCATCCTCTACCTAAAGTCGGGGTTTCATGAAACCTGTAAAATAAAGGTTAACATTGTGTCAAAGGGGTTGATGCTCAGACGTTTAAAAAAAAAAAAGAATCAGAAATAACAATGAATACATCATGCATATTAACAAAATTACGCATGAGGATGTGGAACACGTGTCAGTGCAAACATGGCGCACATAAATAGTTGAAATCCTAAAGTGTTGTGAGACCAGCTCACATTCTTACCTCAAGTCAGGGTCTAGATTGCCCCATGGGAAGAGGGACCCCTGTAGTCACACTCTAAAGATAAAATAATGAGAGGTAAATAATCACGACTGTAATATGTACACTTTCTCTGACCAGGGGCTCTAAAATGCGAAGCCTCTGGTTCCTCAATCATCCGCCCATGCACACTTTTACTGCCTCAAGGTGTGTCCCTCGCCGTTCTCCTAAAAGCGTCCTCTTCTCTTCCCCGCTGGTAGTGGAATGAGCGAGGGCCTGCTTTTTCGTAGGTACTAAGTAAATACTTTAATTGGCTAATTAGCAGCACATGGTGAATAAATGAGTGGCCCAATATCTGGTGTCTGGGTGTGCTGCCTGGACGTTGTGTTCAATTCAAGCCAACTTTCTGATTGCTAAACAGACTGGGGTCCTGGCAGTAGCGTATGACGCCGCCGCCAGGTGAAAATACCTGAGTTACTCGGTTTCCGGTGTCCCAAACAAGGTTACCTGGGGGCCGCGTCATAGTGGTGAGATGACGGGCGGACGTGGGTCCGATCCGTCTGTTTCAGGCGTGTGCTGAGGAGAAGCATGGCCTCAGACGCGGCTACATGTAGTCGCGTGGCCGCATCAACTGACTGCCTGTGCTGAACGGATGAGGCAGCTGTACAGTATAGCTGCTTTGTGTACTATTCAAAGTGAAAGAGGAGAAGGGGGGTGCAACAGTATTAATCGTGTAAATTAACCGATCAAAAAGGTGCAAAGAGGCCAAGATGATTTATCAAAAAATACTTACTCATAAATTTTCTCCAAAAGAAATTAATATCATTCTCAGTAACTGTTTTCCAGCATCAATGATACAGATGCAGGGTAGGCAGTAGAGGCCTGTAAGAGGGGAAAAAGGATGTGTGAAGGCATATTTCCGAGGGTAGATCTATTTGCAAGAATGTATGTTAATGGAAATGTATTTCACGAGTTTTTATAACAAATGTCTGCGTTATTGTGGCTGTGTTATCCGATCTGAAGCCATGGGATGTCATCGTTAAGACCGGATTCTCATGTTTTTAAACGATACACCCAGCGTTGTTCACGGGTGTGGAGTCTTCTTTGTATGTTCGGGCTAATTGAATTAATTTTCTCAAGGACCACTCATTTCAGGTCCCCATCCTGATGACCTTTCTCTAAGTAGTGACGTGTCAGTTTTGTGGTGCTTCTTTTGCACCTAATAGTACTTCGGTGCACATTGATTCTCATTTTCATTTTCCTGGTGGTCATGCCTACGTAGAAAAGGTCACATGGGCATGTAATGAGATATACGACATTTTCACTATTACAGTTAGTGAAGTCCTTCAAGATCCATGGTTTCCCTGTTTTTATGTCCACCTCTTTCGTGGGTTGTGTGTATTGGCAAGCCACGCAATTCCCACAGGGATAGTGGCCCTCCGGCTGCTGGTGTTCCCATAGGGTTGTCTGGGTATGGATTTGTGGGGGTGGTGTTTTTGTGTGGACCAGTTAATCGCGGATATTCGTGTTCCTTTTGAGAGTGAACAATGGTTGGGGCCATTGCTTCTCTGCCCCATTCAAAATGTGCCAATTTTTCCGCACTATAGTTTGGACCCTATTGGAAATGGGGGTGTATGTTGTGACACACACCATTCTGTTGTTGTCTTGTTTTTCATAGTTCTCAAGCAGGGCATCCCGGTTATTATTCCTAGCTCTTTTTCTTGCTCTTGTCACTAGTTTTTTAGGGTAGTGACGTGTGATCAATTTGTCCTCCAGGGTTTGTGCTTGTGTATCATAGACGTCCAGGGAGGAGCAGTTTCTCCTGATGCGAAGGAACTGGCCTACGGGGAGGTTCTGTCTGAGTGCCTTAGGTGGAAGCTTTCAAACATGAGGAGACTGTTTTTGTCCATTGTCTTGTTGTGGACTCTTGTTTTCATTCCATCGTGGTCCAGTGTTATAAATAGGTCCAAGAAGACTGCTTCATGCTTGTTGATAGTATATGTGAATTTCAAATGTTCGTCCTTTGAGTTCACCCACTCTGCAAATTCTATTGCTTGTTCTTTGTTGCCGCGCCACACTATCAAGACATCATCGATGTATCTGCGCCAAAGTCTCAACTGTTGCCTCTAGGGGTTGTCTGGGTTGTAGATGTGGTCAACCTCGAATTGGTGCACATAGAGGCAAGCCATACTGGGGGCGAAAGTGCTCCCCATAGATGTGCCCCTTATCTGATGGTATATCGTGCCCTCATACTCAAAGAAGTTTTCAATGAGTGCCATTTCTGCACATTCCAGAATGATATGTCTTGGGGTCATGAATTGCCAGTCCCTCTCCTGTAGGATGTGTTCAACCACTGTCAGTGTCCGTCTTTGTGGATTGCTAGTGTAGAGAGCCTCGATGTCCATCGTGATGATCCAATCATCTGTGGGATTGATTTCCATGTCTCTAAGTAAGCATAGGACATCTTTAGTATTTTTCAAATATGATGATGATGTCTTCATGATGGGTTTAAGAAACCAGTCACAAAACTGTGAAAGTGGTTCTAGCACTGAGCCAATTCCTGATACTATCGGCCAACCTGGTGGTGGATCTTTGTTTTTGTGTATCTTTGGCAGGGTATAAAATCTTGGTGTGCGTGGGATTGCCCACTAGAAACTCTGCTTCGTGTTTTGTGATCCAGTCGTTCAGCAGGCCCTCCTCCACTAGGGTTTTAATCTTGTTGGTAAGTCTCGGTGTCGGGTCGGTCTCGATGATTTCGTAGCTGTTGCCATCGGACAAAAGTCGGATGCATTCGGTGTGGTATATATGTTTATTCATGACGACTATAGCTCCGCCCTTAACTGCCGGCATTATGATTAGCTGCGTATTCTTTTTTAAATTCTCCAGAGCCGTTTTTTCTCCCCTTCTTAAGTTTTGAAAGACCCTGTTGTTTTGGCAATCAATAGCATCCACTTCTTTCAGGACAGCTTGCTCAAAAGCCATAACATGGCATGGAATAGATTGTGTAGGGGGTATGAAGGTGGATTTTTTCATGAGACCTGTGTTGGTGACTCCCTGATCCCAGCTGTTTTCTTGGTTTTCGAAAAACCTTTTCAATTTAATCCTTCGAAAAAATTGTGCCAACTCTATACGTAGTGAAAAGAGGTCACTCCCTACTCTGCATCCGCATCATTGATGCTGGAAAACGGTTAATGAGAATGATATTAATTTCTTTTGGCGAAAATTTATGAGTTAGTATTTTTTGATAATTCATCTTGGCCCCTTTGCACATTTTTGATCGGTTAATTTACAAAATTAATACTGTTGCACCCCCCTTCTCCTCTTTCACTTTGAATAGTACACAAAGCAGCTGTAGTGTACAGCTGCCTCATCCGTTCAGCACAGGCAGTCAGTTGATGCAGCCGCGTGACTACACGTAGGCACGTCTGAGGCCACGCTTCTCCTCAGCACACGCCTGAAACAGACGGATCGGACCCGCATCCGCCCGTCATCTCACCTCTATGACGCGGCCCCCAGGCAACCTTGTTTGGGACACCAGAAACCGAGTAACTCAGGTATTTTCACCTGGTGGCGGCGTTATACGCTACCGCCGGGTCCCCAGTCTGTTTAGCAATCAGAACATTGGCTTGAATTGAACGCAATGTCCAGGCAGCGCGCCCGGACACCGGATCTTGGGCCACTCATTTATTCACCATGTGCTGCTAATTAGCCAATTAAAGTATTTACTTAGTACCTATAAAACAGCAGGCCCTCGCTCATTCCACCACCAGCGGGGAAGAGAAGAGGATGCTTTTGGGAAAACGGTGAGGGATGCACCTTGAGGCAGTAAGAGCGAGCATGGGCGGATGATTGAGGAACCAGAGGCTTCGCATTTTGGAGACCCTGGTCAGAGAAGGTGTACATATTACAGTCGTGATTATTTACCTCTCATTATTTTATCTTTAGAGTGTGACTACAGGGGTCCCTCTTCCCATGGGGCAATTTAGACCCTGACTTGGGGTAAGAATGTGAGCTGGTTTCACAACACTTTAGGATTTCAACTATTTATGTGCGCCACGTTTGCAGTGACACGTGTTCCACATCCACATGCGTAATTTTGTTAATATGCATGATGTATTCATTGTAATTTCTGATTCTTTTTTAAAAAAAAAGTCTGAGCATCAACCCCTTTGACACAATGTTAACCTTTATTTTACAGGTTTCATGAAACCCCGAATTTAGATAGAGGATGACACAGGTCACCCTACAAGGTGGTAGTATTTTAACCAGAGAGGTTAGATAGGAGCCTTAGCTATTTCGTCCTAAAGAATGCCACGGACCCATCGGGCCAATATGGCAGAAACATGTTGATGACATGGGTGGTGATGGGTTACTAGCTCCCCAAATCCCCACTATTGATTTTTAATATCAAGTAAATACCTAACAAATAAATGTATTTTGGTGTTTACCTTGGTTTTTACACCTTCACCTTATCACGGGCCCCCACTTAGGGGTCGATTCCGATCTCGGGCGGTAGGGCTTCGAATCGGATTTGGCTTAACCGGATCCGATTCGGAGCCCTATTTCCCGACCGATCCGTACGCACGTCCGGACGAGCGAGTACGATGCGAAATCGCCGACCGACTCGTTCGGGCGTCCCAACCGCTCCGACCGACTCGTCCCCGGGTCTAACCGCACCGACCGACTCGCTCGGACACGACTCACACCGCGCAATGGAGACGTTCCCCGGCCGGGTAAGTACGATGCGCGCCGCGAGCAGTCTGACCGACACGCGCCGTCCGGCTCGAAAGAGCAGTCGGAGCCGTACTTCGGGGGTCCGTGTCGGACCCCCCTGTACGCGTAGCCGTGCGAGTCGCACACAGGGGGGACCCATGGGTCCCCCCTACCTGTGCGTGTATGGCGCGAGTCGCTTCGCCGCGTACCCGCTGTAGGGGGCGCCCTTGTTCGCCTCGCACCCATTGAGGCAATGGGAGCCCGCGTACGCGTTGTACGACCGGCTCTCATTGACTTCAATGGGAGTCCGACCGACTCGAGTACGATAGCATACGGACGCATCGTACTCGTTCGGTCGGGCTGCACGGGTCCGATTCGGTCGGAAATCTCTCCGGGTCCGGCTCGGTCGGAGAGATTTCCGGCCCGAATCGGAATCGGCCCCTTCGTTTTTAGAAGTGCCTCCCTGTCTCCAGGTGTAGGCCCGTTCTCTACCAAATGCAGTTTCTAGAGAGCGAGGACTGCCAATGATTAAGCATGACACCTGGTGGTGTGTGAGGACAGTCCTTCACATTTTTTGAGATGCCCAGCACCCCACTAAATTAAGTGCATAGTGCTTGTCCATGTGTGTAGAATCAGAGATTTATTCAGGGTAGCTTCTTTTGTGTGTGCATATTAGGTTTGGAGGCCAGCTCACCCTGAACACCCTGTAGCCTCTAGTTCCCTCCCCTAGCAAGCTCTAGGGTTCTGTGTGTGAATTTGAGAAACAGAACTTGTAACATCAGCCAATCCTTTGCAGTATTTGAGTATCATGTCATCTGTTATATTCAATAGAGTATTTGCAGGCACAGCAGGCAGTCTCATTGTACAGCCCATGAGGTTGTGTGGTGACACCTCAGTCTCCCTATCAGGAATGTTACACAGACTCACTCATCAACACCATAGGCAAAGCATCAGGCCATTTCAATGAAGTGGAGGCACAGACTTTGGCTAGTCGGGGCTTGAGTGTGCCATCCAATTGCTCCACGATGCCGGAAACCTCCGGACGATAGCTGCAATGCAATCTTTGCTCAATCTGTAGTGCTGCACAAATCATTCTCAGGATCTCATTATTAAAATGAGTTCCTCAATCTGATTCCGGGGAAACTGGCAGGCCGTACTATGGCATTAATTTGTGTAACATCAGTTTAGCTACAGTGAGACTGTCATTTCTCTGTGTTGGGTAGGCTTCCACCTATTGAGAAAAAATGCACACTATAACCAAGACATATCTCAGGCCATTAAAACAGACATTTCAATAAAGCTTAGTTGCATCCTGTTGAAAGGACCACCCAATCTCCCTACGTGACTCAATGTTACTGGTGTTCTCCTCCCTACATTCATCTGCAGACCTGTTACACAACTTTCACACAATTCTTCTGCAAGCTTTCTGAATTTGGGATTATACCAACTTTATCCTAACAGTCTAAGCATGGCATCCTTCCCTATGTGTGTTGCACCATGGTAATGTTGGGCCATGGGAAATAGTAAACTGTCCGGCAAATACTGGCCTTCAATCTGCAGATATGCAGATGTCAAATGAGTTTTTCTCACAACCTGCCTTGACCCAACCCTGCAGTTCTGCTTTAGACACATTTTCCTGTAATTCTTTTAACTCTTCCCAGGTATCAGCCACTGACAACCAACTGATAAAGCAACCTCTTCTTCATGCTCATTTGTGTAAGCTCCATTAAATGTGCAGGCCACCACTGCATAATATCGTGCGACTTCATTAGCATAGAGATTTCCGATAGTGACATATCCTTTCCCACTCCTGCGAGCAGCACCTTTAACCACTGCTGGCAGTTGAAGTGCTTCAAGTAAATTCCTTACATGCGCCCCATTCCTAATTGGGGTTCCCGAAGAGGTTGAGAAACCCCTCTGGAACCACAACTGTCAGAAATCATGAACAACACCAAAGCCATTCTGAATATCTGTAAATATAGTCACTTTCAATTGTACAGTTAAACTGGACACTCTTGTTAGGGCAATTGATTCTGTAAAATGTACAGGGGTTACAGCAGGAAGCCATTATGCTTCTATAATTTTTTGAACTGTACAGACAGCATAAGCTGCTCTCAAAGTGCCTTAATTGTTTCTTAAACATGAGCCATCAACAAAAATTATATTACAAGGCTTAGTCAAAGGTTCATCTTTTATATCTGGCTTTGGCTTGGTGCACAAATCCGTGACTTCTAGACAATCATGTTCAACATCATCAGTAACATTTTCAGTTATGGGCATCAGTGTTGAAGGATTGAGAATTTGACAGCGTTTTATAACAATATTTTCTTTGGGAAGCAACTGCTACTTGTATCTAGTGGATCGTGCATTGATCGTATATTGGGTCTTGAACTTGGTAAGCAGGATTTCTACTGAGTGAGGTACCATTACAGTTAAAGGATGTCCTATCACTATGCTCTCGCTTCTCTCCAAACTGGCTCCTACACTTTAAGGCAGCCGGGCAGTCCTGCAGCCACTAGGTGAAGAGTGGTCGAACAAAAGGGCGCAGATCTCTGGGAGTCTCCATGTGTCCGTGTAAGCATTGAGAGAGCGCAGCCCTCCCTCTCACTGCAAAACAAGGTAAACATTTTATTATAATCAGGCATTCCTAGTGCCAAAGCACGACAGAGACTTTCTCTCAGCTCTAGGAAAGCTTTCAAGCATTCATTGTCCCATGGAAGTGGTTCAGGCATATCCTTGTGTGTCAACCTCATTAAAGGTTTGACCATCAGAGAAGAGTTGGGTATCCACTGTCTGCAGTAGGCCACCATTCCCAAAAACATTCTGACCTCTCTCTGTTTTCTGGGTGGACCCATTTGCAATATGGCAGCGATTCTGTCGGGTGAAACTTTCCTTGCTGCCCTCTCAATGATATGTCCCAAATATTGGACCTCGTTGTGACAATATTGTAGTTTACAAGGAGACACTTTGGGCCCGTTCTCAGCCAGGTGATTTAAAGGGGCAATGATATCATGTTTACAGACTTCTCATATTTCTGATGGAACAGGTAGGTCATCAATATACTGCACAAGAACTGATCGGTAAGGCATTTGCAACAACTCCAGATTCCGTTTCAGGATCTGGTTGAAGATGGATGGGCTCTCTGTATACCCCTGTGGGACTCGGCACCATGCCAAAACTCTCTCTCTGAACACACACAAAGGAGAACAGGTACTGACTGTCTTCATTCAATGAAACAGAAAAGAAAGCTTGACACAGATCTATTACTGTGAACTACTCTGCTGTACATGGGATCTGGAAAAGTATGGTTGCTGGATTCGATACCACGGGACAACATGGAACAACGATGGCATTTATTTTGGCGAGGTCCTGCACAATCCGATATTTACCATTAGGTTTCTGTAAACCCATGATCAGAGAGTTGCACGGACTTTTCACTATTTCCTTTAAAATCCCTTTTCCTAACATGTCTTCGATAACAGGAGTTATTCCTGCAATAGCTTCTGGTGTCAAATGGTACAGGGGTGTACTAGGAAACACAGCATTTTGCTTTACAGTTATTCAACCAGGTTCTACACCTTTTATCAGTCCAATATCTTTTCCTGTGAAATCCTATACTTCTGGGTTCACTGTCTCTCTCAAATCTGGAGGTAGTTCTGCAACAGTTAGTACTGGTACAAACCTACGTCTCTATCTTGTCGGGCCACTTTAAACTCTATGGGGCATATTCTCAAGGAGCTATCGCCGAGTTATCGGCACTTTATCGCAGTCAAATTCACGATAAATCTATCGCCCCATTCACAAGCTGGTGCTAACAGCCGATACCACCAGTTAACGTGCGACAGCATCCGCAAAAAACATCGCCACAGATGACCCTGGCAACTATCGCTAATGAAATGCAGAGTAGGCGTTCCCGAGCAAAAATCCGCGACAACACCACACCTCAACATTCTCAGCGACCAGCCACATCGGCGGTAAGACCGCAAAACAGGCGATAAGGCGCGTTAGCAGCAGGAAATTAACACCTGCTCTGACCTGATGTAAAGTCGGACGACAACCTGCACCATCAAAGGGAGCCCAGCCCAGAGCCACACATGAAGAACAACAGATGCCATGGAGCCACTCACCATGCATCCCGGAGCTCCGAGAGGGCAACAACACCCACCGCCACCACCCCCAGGACCGCCACCCCCCCGGACTCCCCCGGACCACCACAGAGGCAGCGCAGACAAAGACAGCGGACCTTCAGGAAATGCACCAGCCTCACAGACCTAACACCAGACAACATCAATGCCCACTACAGGCTCAAAAGGACAACCATCCTCCGCATCCTGAACATCATTGCCCACAGGTTGATGGTACCAACACAGCGGACAACCAACATCCCTCCACAGACAAAGCTGCTGGCTGTGCTGCACCTGTTGGCCTCTGGTACCTCCCAACCAACAACCGCCAGAGTCGGAGGAGTCGCACAGCCAGCCCCATCCAAGTTCCTCACACCTGTCCTGGATGCCATCATCAGCTAGGTACCCCAGTACCTATACGTCCCCCACAAAGCGCAGGAACAGCTGGAGACCAAGCAAGGACTATATGCCATAGCTGGATTCCCGCACATGTTGGGGGCAATCGACTGCACACATGTCCTACTTGTGCCCCCTGCCGACACCGCACACAAGTACCGCAACAGAAAGCACACGCATCCCATCAACGTGCAGGCAATAGTGGACCACAGGGGCCTCTTCACCAATGTCGTAGCCAACTACCCAGGCAGTGTGCATGATCCCTTCATCTTACGACAGTCCAACATCAACCAGCGCTTCCAGGATGGCACCTATGGAAATGCACTGCATGTTGGCAAGTACCAAATGAACACACCACACCCCTCAACTCCCAACTGTGGCACTGCACACGTCACAAAATCACATACAACATGCCAAACAACATGCCCACCCACCAGACACGACAGCACAACTTACTGTGGCAACCTTGGTTAGCCATGTACATGAGCCATCAATGGCATGGCACCTCAGCCACACAATACCGGAATGTGGGGAGAGGTGGGAACCAGGCATGTGCGAAGGAGGCAAGTGACCCATGAATGAGAATGTACACAATGCCAAGTGTGGTGGAGATGTGCTGGACAGACTGCAGTATGCAGACCACAGACATATCCATGTCTACATGCACTACTGGAGTCTGGAGTGTAGTGGACAGTGGACGCAACCATGTCACCCCAGTCAGTGGGGAAGCCCAAGGAAATGTAGCTTGTGACGTCCCCCCCTGTAAGCGTGTGCGGAGTGGGCTGGCCCGGCGTACGCCAGGCCAGCGTAGGGGTGTGAATAAAAAGCACGTAGCTCTGGGCGTGGTTCTCTTCCGGAATGCCCAATGTGTCTGCCAGGGCGGCGCCTCCCACCCCGCCACGAGGCCAATGCCGTCGCCGTGAGCGGTGTGGCCTGCGATCATGTGCGCCTGCTGCAACCCGGGCCGCTGGTCCCCGAACCCGTCATGCCCGCCCCTGCGCAGCCAGGCCTCACTGCTCACCTGCCGACACCGGCGTGTGTCAAAGAGGGCCCACCACGTGCCGGCGCAAGCTCCAAGCCCGAAGCCCGCAACCTTGGCAGCCTCCTCAGACCATCACGGCCTCCGCGACACAGGCCCGCTTTACTCCTTTTTCGTTGACGTACTCCACCGCTGCCTCGGGCCTACACTACGGTCAAGTAGGTCACACATTTGGAACTGAGTCTTGATTATGCAATGGTAGAGTACACACTTTATGGCTGCGTTTATATCACTGTACTCCCTTCGATGTGGTGCCACCAACTCTGTGCATAGCATTCGAACTACACCTGTCTGTGATCCCTTGCTGACTACTGCCTTCGGCCTACACTGCGGTCGAGTAGGTCACACATGTGGAACTGAGTCTTGATTTCTGCATGGCGGAGTTCATATCATTGTACGCAAGGAGACGAGTAAGAGGAAGATGCGGTTCAGTCCGGAGGAGAAAAGGATCATCGTTACGGAGCTGATCGAACACTGCCGACAACTGCTCTGGTGTCACTAACTCTGTGCATCGCGGGCCAACGACACGTGGCTGTGGACCCCTGCTGACCGCTGCCTCGGGCCTACACTGCGGTCAAGTATGTCACACATGTGGAACTGAGTCTTGATTACACAATGGCCGAGTACACATAACAATTCAGAGTTTATATCACTATACTCCCTTCGATGTGGTGACACAAAGTATGTGCATGGCATCCCAACCACACATGTCTGTGGGCCCTTGATGACTACGCATTCGGCCTACACTGCGGTCGAGTAGGTCACACATTGGGAATTCAGTCATGAATCATTTCTGGCAGGCTTGACATCATTGTACTGGCCTCATCGCAGACTGCATCCCCTTTCAGCTCCGGTGCCACTAAGTCTGTTCCCTCGACATCCATGGACACTTTCTGGTTGAACTTTGGTGGCGACTGAGTCTATGGACTGGGGCTTGTCTTCATCATCATGTCAGTGATACTGACTTTTGTGGCAAAAACGAGGCTGTAGCATTCCACTCCTCCATTTGCCGCTTCCGGCTGGCTCCTGCCCTCTGTATCATGCCCTGGAGGACAGCTTCCACTGTCCCCCGCAAACCTCCGCTACATTCACCTTCGACATCGACGAGGACCCGCTCACCTCGCGTGGCCCTATCTCACTGCACCGCACGTCACCGTCCCATGGCGGTGTGCCTGTGCCGGCCGCAGTGCATCTGGGGCCACTAACTCTGTGCAGCTCAAGTCATGGCCCCTGTCTGATGGCATATTGGATGGCCTCTGGGTCAATGGACTGGGGGTCATCGAGGCCATGTGTCTGTGGCCCTGCGCTGTCCGCTGCCTCCAGCCTCAACTGTGGCCCACCTGGGCTCACACATCAAATCGAGTCCTGGCCTGCCCGGACGTCGCATCACCGCAGGATGCTCACGCCACCACCGCCAGGACCAACCCCAAACAACAGGTGCCAGAGTTGTAAGTGTCTTACTGCCAGACTATCAGAGTTGCCCACACCAGTTGTGGGCGCCATCATCAGCTTGTTCCCTGCCCAGCTCTTCAGGTGCCACTAACTCAGTGCACCACAAATCATGGACCATTCTGCTTGCATGTTGGGTGAACACTGTACTTTCTCTGGCTACCACCATGATGCTTCACAGTTGTTTCTGTTATGCTGCTGTGTTCTGTTTCCGCTTTAATTGTGATCACTGTGAGAAGTTGGCCTGGCATATGCTGTCCACTAATTATAGTGGGCACCTTGCACCAGTCCAAACAACCCCTTATTGGAGATAGGTTAAAGACAACCTTATTGAAAGCTATCCTAGTGGTAGCTATGGAGAGCAGCCTTCAGGCTAAGTCTTGAAGGAATGTAAAGCAGCTTGTTTTACCAGTCTATAATCTCTTGAGTGACCAAATGAAAGAGCACCACACCAGGTATATATTCAAAATATATGTATTTATTGCTAAACACACCCCTCTAGTCTCTTTATGAGGCTAGAGTTCGAAGTACATAAGTTAGAAGTTATTAAATCACAGTAATAGCACAAATACATGTTTGGGCCCTAGGGGCGTACCAAACCATATACCAATAAAGTGGTATGCGAACCACGACTGAACTAGACACTAGGCCTAGAGCCTCTAGAAGTGCTTGGACCACAAGGAACCACCCAAGGTAGTGACACAGGGGACCCACGGGAGACGCGTGCAGTGTAAATACACAACCGCGATACGCCGTTGACTTCTATGGAAAAAGTCGGGATCGGGAAATTAGAGAAAAGGGACACTTAAAAGAGGACTAGGACAAAACCCTTTGAGATCTAGGACTTTGAAGAGTCTCTACCCACGGGAGCACCGGAGTACTCGTGTTACCTCACCCAGGGAAGCCGGGTGCATAGGTGCCTTTCGGGGTCGGGTTTCGTCGTCGATTCGAATGGCGATCTGCTGCAAAGTGCTGCTGGCGGCCAAGAGAAAAGTGTCCGGGTGGATCCAAGAGTGGATCGGAGTTCTGAAGAACCTGAAAGCAGAGGGGACAGAGTCTGGGTCACTAGCCAGTGACCAGGAAGGCGATGGACAGATGCCCACCGATGTCGAGTGCTTCAGGTGCGTTGACAGTCGTCTTGACTCTTCAGCCACGAGGTCCAGGAGGCGTTGTCGGTGACCAGGAGCAGGATTCGGGCTGGTACACAATGTCTGTCGAGTGCTGAGGTGTCGGCGACCGGATTGAACCCAACAAGCCTTGGCAACGGCAAGTCTCGGTGAAGATGTAGATCGTCGATGGTGCAGACCAGCAAGGTCTGTGGAACTCACCCAGCGAAGG
The DNA here is from genome assembly GCA_963921515.1 of Calotriton arnoldi. Classification (NCBI taxonomy): domain Eukaryota; kingdom Metazoa; phylum Chordata; class Amphibia; order Caudata; family Salamandridae; genus Calotriton; species Calotriton arnoldi. The sequence goes on from CAWUFW010009837.1 coordinate 35,504, forward strand.
TAAGTGAGGGCAGCCCTGGAGCAACCAGGATGCCAAGTTAGAAAAAGATTGGCCTTCGTTAAGGGCTACTAGCCAACGGGCTAGCGACCGCAAAGGAGCCTCGTGATGCCGCACGTGGATCTGGCTTACAGGACACTCGTGGAGTGGAGGCCAGTGATCTTCGGTGCAGTTGGTGCTGGAGGCTAGGGCTACTCGGAGCCCAAAGCACGATTTCTTGGGAGACCCAGAAGAGGATGCACTTGCAAATGTGCTCGGTGTCCAGGGGTCACGGTCTCAAGTCACCCACGATAGCCACGGGCCTCAGCTTTGCTGGGGACTCAGGGTAGCCTCGGGGAAGTCTGAGAATCTACCTCTGGTGATGCGATGACTTCGGCGTCCGACGGGAGCTTCAGAAATGCGAACCGGACAGATGCTTCTTTGGTGCCTGCCAAGCAGGGGAGTCACTCCTTGACCCCAAGGGAGATTCTTCTGTCCTCTAATCGTGAGTAGAGCATCGAAGGTCCAGGATTCAGTTTCAGAGTTTCGTCCAGGGATAATCTAAAGTCCTAAGGACTGGGTTCCTATACTTATACTAAGTTTAGGGGTTGGACTACTCTGTGGCCCCACCTATGGGTGGGTCAGGGCAGAGGGGTGGCTACACCTCTTTCCCTTTGTCCAGTTCGCGCCAAAGCAGGGGCTGCAAGCCCCTGATCCGGTTTGAACTGGGGTATGCACAGGGACACCAAGTGTGCCCCCAGTGCAGGACTTCAAAGCACCCGAAAGTGCTCCCGCCCAGCCCCAATACACATTATCCTGTCTGGGGAGGTGGTCACACCTCCCTGGGACAGGAAACCTATTGTCCAGGCCTCCCCTGCCGGAGTTTCGTCCAGCAGCAGGAGGCCAGACTCGTGTCTGTGGCAGCAGCATCCATTTTGTGATGCCAGGGCTTTGGAAAGAAGTTACCGGGCTCATGCAGGGGCACCCCCTCACATAGGAACCACGCACTCTGCCTTCAGGATTGATAAGGCCTGCCATAGGAGTGACTTATAGGTTTATATGTGTGTATGTATGTAGTGATATAGGTAACCTATATCACAGTAAGGGGTGCATGCACCACCTTACCCAGGCTGCAGTAGCAGACCTGTGGTGTCAGTTTGGATGGCCTTCCAGGGGTGGCACAATACATGCTGCAGCCCATGGTAGGCCTCTGAGGTACCTATGCCCTTGGTACATAGTATACCATATACTAGGGACTTATAAGGGCACTCCAGATTCCAATCAGAGATGTGCCTAAGGCACATGGAAACCTTTTTACAGAGAAAGCAGATAGACTGGGGCCCTGAATAGCAGGATCCCAGTCCAACTAAGTCATAAACCAGCAAAACACCATAAAAAAAGTGGGGGCAACCATATAGTCAGATTCCACCTTCCTACAATCACTGTTCAAGTTGTTGCCAGCACCAATGACTCCATGAGGGCTGGCTTACACTCACCCCACACACATCCAGCACATGCATCACTGTACATGTGACCATGCCAATAAAGGTGTCGAGCACGTGCCCGTAGCCAGTTCAACGAACTATCTGAGTGTGTCCGTGTGCTCATGATGTATGCATTTGTGCCCCGGGCCCTACAACATTACATTGTGCCGTGTACAGAGGACGCAGCCATATCACCGCAGGCAGCGGGTGGGACATTGCACATGTAGCTCTGTCGTCCCCCACTCAATACGTAAGAGGAGTGAACTGGGCCGGCGTATGCCAGTCCAGCATGGGGGTGTGGATGAGTATCCTGTGGTTCAGTACTGGAAATGTGCAAAGGCATGTGTCTCTGTCGCAGTGTGGGTCTCCGTTGGGGAGTGTAGGTGGTCCCTGATGGGACTTAGACACCCACGTATGTGATCTAGTTTGGCTTCCATGAGGTAGTACCCCACCCGCACATGTTCGGCTATCCCCTTCTGGCAGTCTGACACCTGGCCTTGGAATGCGATGTGTGCTTCGGTGGGCTGCTGGGAGCCAGCCGGGGTGGTGGGTGCGTCCAGCTGTGTTGTCTGTGCAGGGGTGGGGTATCCTCGAAGCAGCGGTGCTGCCCTGCTCCTGGAGGTCGATTGCCTAAGATGTCCATGGACTGTTGTGGGGCATCGGTGTCGGAAGTGTGGAGGTCCTCTTCAGCATCACTGTAGAGTTGTCTGATCTGCTCTGCTGGAGGTGTTGTTTGTCCCTCTGCAATGTGAAGGGGAGATGCTTGTTGACATTGTTTTGGCATGTATGTTGCTGCATTGTTCAAGTTTACATACAGACTGCATGACAATGTACATTGTGACTGTTTGGGAGGGGCGTACTATTTGATGCGGGACAGTGGACATTTGGACTACATGACGTAGGTGAGGTCGTACACGTACATTTGCATCTCACAGTTTCCTGCTATGTCAGATGTGATTGGTCATTTTCTACGCACAGGCGGACCCAGTTGTGTCCTCTGTTCTGCAGTGTAAGTGTTGGACTGTGTACCACATTGTCGTCCATGTGGGTGTGCTGTCATTGCTATGTGTGTGTGCTGCATTGTGTGGGAGTCGCACCTGCAGCTGTGATTTTGCTGCCCCTTATCACTTGGAGGCGGTGTGCCTTTCGCTTTTGTGCTTTTGAGGTGCTGAGATGTTGGCGACTTGGGTCATGTGTGCTCTTGGACGGTTTTTGTACTCTTGTGCATTGTTTGTCTGCAGATGTGTTGTTGACGTCAGTGGTTGTTTGTGCAGGTGGATGTGTCAGAGTGTGACCTGCTCCTTTCCGGATGTGGTCCACACTCAGCCACCTCAGTCTCATGGCGTGCACAGTGTCATGGTGATTGTACTCCAGCCATGCTGCTGGTCATGTGGTGTCACTTACATTGTCAGTGTGGCTCTCACATACGCATCTTTGCTGTGTTTCGCGCGGGTGCATGTGTGTGTTGTGTAATTGATGATGTGTGGGGTGGGACCCCTTTGGGCACATGGTGGATGGGGGCCTACTTGATGTTTGTATGTGTGCTGCAGTGTGCCACGGGGATCAGGGACATGACCCAGGGTCACTGTGGGTGTGCGGTGTGCTACACGTCGTTGTGCATGTGTGCCATTGTGCCCGTCCCCCCTATCCCCACAGTCCCCGTTCGTTACTCACCCTGTTGCTGTTGTGTCAGGTCATGTCGAGCAGTGTCCGGACTCCAGACTCCTTGCACTGTCTCCACACTGATGACTGTGGCCGCCATTTGCTCCAGCTCCTCCTGTGGCGCAGGACTCCCACCTCCATTCGCCGTTGCTGCCTTCCTGTTGGCAGCGGGTTTCTGCTTGGTTTAGCTTTTCACATCGTGCCAGCGAATCTTGGCCTCCTCGACACTCCGGCTGCATTCACGATGGAATGCCATTTTTCCGTCTGTGTTGCCAATGACACGGAGGAGGTGACGGACAGTTGTTGTTGGTGCTCTGTCACCTCCGTGACGATGATCCGGTTGTCATGCGGACTGTACCCCGTCTTCCTCTTCCTCTTCTCCTTGGCCCTCCCCGACCCCGAGGTTCCTTGCTGGTGGTCTGTGAGGCTTGTGGGGTTCGCGTTGACCTGGGCACTCGTTCCGGGTGCCTCCATGTTGCTACGCAGTTTATTTCATTTATGGTGTGTTTTTCTTGTTCAGCTTTTATAGTGCATTTTCCCGCATGACGCGTGGGGGCCTGTCGCTGGTTATCGCTGATTTTTGTATCGCGGTTGGCCTCATCGCAACTTAATTCGCGTTCGTGTTTCGCATTTTTGCGGCGTCGCGTTAATCTTAATGCGGTCATTTGACGCGTTATCGTGGGGCTATCGCATGGTGCCGCCAGGTTCGGAATACTACGTTAACACGGCGTTGTTTTCCCGCGATAGACTGCGATGTGCAAAGTTGCGTTAAGCTAAACTTGCGGTGGTTATCACCAGTGTTCCCTGTAAGGTGCGCGCCAGCGCACCTTTAAGGTACAGAGCGCGCAGTGTCCCGTGTGAAGCGCGCACACGTTCGCGCCGCCGCCCGCTTTTAAAACGCGAGCGGCGAAAAACGGCAATTTCCCGGTTGCCTGAGGCCTTTGTGAAAGTATTCCTGTTAATCACATCGCCCGTTATGCGCTGCAATTAACAGGAATACTTTCACAAATGCCCACAATCAGCCCGCAGCCTCTCTCTATTGAGAAAAGAAACGCATCAAGTCCAAAAGCACGACGTGTGCTTTACATGTCGTGCTTTTGGACTTTGTGAAAATATTTATGTTAATTGCAGCACATGACAGTGCTGCAATTAACAGGAATCCTTTCACAACGGCCCACAATCAGCACCCAGCCGCGCTCTATTTAGAAAAGAAATGAAGCAAGTCCAAAAGCACGACGTGTAAAGCACACGTCGTGCTTTTGGACTTGATGCGTGTCTTTTCTCAATAGAGAGAGCCTGCGGGCTGATTGTGGGCATTTGTGAAAGTATTCCTGTTAATCACAGCGCCCGTTATGCGCTGCAATTAACAGGAATACTTTCACAAATGCCCACAATCAGCCCGCAGCCTCTCTCTATTGAGAAAAGACATGCAGCAAAGACAAGGCAAAAGATGGCTATAAACCATTCTTTTTTTTTTTTTTTTCAAGTTTCAAGTTTATTTATTAGCATGGTTATTTAAAACCTGTGCAACATTAAAACCACATTATAAAAATCTGTTAGTCTAAAACCATTTCCACAGTAGAAAGGGTAAAAAAAATGGTCATTATTATTGGCGGAGATGTCTTATATGCAAAATAGCAACACACTAAAAAAATGCAAGGTTCCAAACCCAAGTGCCTGCCATGATTATTTACATTACAATATATGACCACCTGTCACACATGCAAAAGTAGCAAACCATCCGTAAAGTACATCTTTTCAGTTCAGAAGTACAGTTCTATTAAGCCACTTCAGGTCAATCTAACATATATGCAAAAAAATTACTCAAACCGTCCATTAAGTGCATTTTCGGTTCGACGGTGTAATCTTATTAAGCCGCTCCAAGTTTTCCAGCATGGATAGCCTCAGCTGACATTCTTCATTTTTTATGTTATTAAGGAGCCTCACTGGCAGTCCTTTTCTGCAGCTCCCTTTGTGTAAACATTAACATTCATCTGGCTTAAGTGCAAAAGTGGCCCAACCGTGTAATCTTAATAGGCTCCCTCCAAGCTTACCTGCACGGATGGCCACAGCTGCAATTCTTAATTTTTATTTCGTTACGAAGCTTCACATAGCAGCCCTTTCAGTGCAACTTCCTTTGTACAAATATTCAACAAGTACATCATTGTTTGCGGGGCAGTCTAGCGGCTAGTGCCCCACCTTGTGGCGCTTCAGTTGTTCCACTCCTACTGACTTGCTTAGAAACTACCCTAACATTTTGTGAAATTTCCTCTAGTTGTTTTCTAGTGGATTTATACCAGATAAACCAGGCGCTTGGCTCTCAGTATTTGTCAGTCAATAAAACTTTATTTCGGCAACTCGGCCATAAAAGTGCACACAGTATAAACCAAGTATACAAAATTACAATTGCACAATATAAGAAAAACATCCTCATATATACAGATGTCCATTAGGGACCAGAGGGCAAGAATTTCCAGACTGCTATAGAATAAAACACGATACATCATAAAATACATTAAAAAAAGCTACTAATAAGAACGATCCATTGCAATAAAATCTGGGAACTACAATTTTACAATAAACAGACTATCGGACTACTGAGTTTTAATGCAGTGCCCTATTCCCCAGAATATTTATTTTGAACAGCCCGCCGGGTGAGCCACATACTGTTTAAAAAACGGGATCCAGCAAATACAATTGATGGACGTGTATCATACTTTAAAACTCTGTATGCCTCTATGCAGCGCACGAAACCCAGATTTTTATAAAGTTGGATTAACCAACACTTGCGCTGCTTCCGATAGGCAGGACAGAGAAACAAAACATGTATTTCAGACTCTTCCTTGTAATTACAAGCAGGGCATTCCCTCGTTTGCTCTTTTACGCATTTGCTTGTGTATGCAAATAGAGGGAGGGTCCCTAGTCTGAATTGTATATACAATTTCCTGGCCAATGGGGGTTGTATAAAATCCAGGAAGTGTTTCCTTACTGTACACATCTTTTACTAACAGAAACTCTGCTGTTAAACGTCCATGTGTGGAACTTTCTTGTAATGATCTTAATTTTACTGTTCTATATTGTCTAACAAGTTCCGACCTGGAGGTCATAACACATGACGTTTCAGGATTTCTCCAGAGCTCCGGTTTGCTTAATTCAAATATAAGATCCTTTATGTGGCAGAGCCAGGGAATTTTCTGTATAGGGCAGTAGGACAAAATATCGTTTAGCTCAGCCCTATATACAGACAACTCTGGGATCACCCAGAGCCGCCGCCAAAAAGTAAGCGGTCTCAAGGCTATCTCTTCGTCGAGTGGCCTAATGCCCAAATCCATGCGAAGGGGAACGAGGGGAGTACTACGTGGAAGGCCTATAAGCTGCCTCATAAAGTTGTTCTCCACCTTCACTAAGTTAGTGGCTGAGTAATGCCCCCACAACTCCACCCCGTATAAAGCAGCCCCCCTTGCTTGTGCAGTGTAAATTTCCACCGCGGGGGCTGTGGGTTTGAGGGCTGATGTTCTATGTAGCTTCAATATGCCACCCGCGGTCTGAGATAGCCTGAGCCTTGCTTTAGCCAACTGAGGCTCCCAATTAAAATGCTCTGATAAAGTAACGCCCAGATAGTCAAATGTCTGCACTCTTTCCAAAGGGGTGCCATGTAATATAGGATTTGGACGTTTCATTTTGGGAGGGTTAAAGACCATAAATTTGGTCTTCGCTAAATTTATCTCCAGCCCTCGCAATTTGCAGAAGTCAGCAAAACCATCCAGAGTCCGCTGGATACCCATTGGTGTTTTTGAAAGTAGCAGGGTATCATCAGCGAACATCAATGCGGGGACCTTCCCCGAGGCAAGCTTAGGGGCATCAATATCCTTTATGATTTTTAAGTGGTCGATCAGCCCGTTAATAAAAAGGCAAAATAGGGTGGGGGCTAAGACACATCCCTGTCGAACTCCATTGAGAACGGGGAAGCGGGAGGTGAGTTCTCCAAATTTTCCGCATCGAACTTGAGCGAAATTGTCTGTATGGAGCCTCACAATGATTTGGAGGAGGTGTGCAGGAATCCCATAGTCACTTAAGACCTTCCAAAGCTTCTCCCACGGGACCATATCGAATGCCGACTTCAGATCAACAAAAATTAGGTAGAGGCTGCCACCCTCTAGAGTCACCGTTTTCCAGAAAGTAGTTGTAATCTAAATAACTGGTCTACGGTTGACATGTTTGATCTGAAGCCGGCTTGGTATGGACTTAGTATTTGTTCTTGTTCCAGCCAGTCCAAAAGACGGTCCAAAAGCACCCGGCCAAAGAGTTTTTGGGAGATGTCAATAAGGCTAATTGGCCTATAGTTAGAGGGCGTGAGGGGGCAGCCTTTTTTGAATATGGGCACTATCTCAGCCCCACGCCATGTATCCGGGGGGTCCATGCCCTCAGCAATAGCATTAAATAAAGCACAAAGGTAAGGGACCCAGATCTTAGGTTCTTCCCGAAAAAGGTCTCCCGGTAGTTTGTCTAGACCACGCGCTTTATTGTAGTGGAGCTTATTAATAGCATTTCCCACTTCACTCGGACTGATCTCCATGTCCCCCTCCCATGATATCTCTGGGACTGTTCTGCTGGTATCACTAGTGTCAGTCCCATCTTCCCTCAGTGCGTACAGTGACCCAAAATGTAACTCCCATACTTCGGGTGCTATATTCGGCTCAATGGCAGGTCTCCCCTCCCTGTCATCCGCGCTCACTATAGCCCAAAATGATTTCATATCTTTCTCCATTAGGGCTAGCCTAAGGTTTTCCCATCTCTCAGCTTCCCAGTTTTTTTTGCCCTGCTGAATGGTCTTTTTGTACTTGACCCTGGCGGGTTTAATTCGCAGTCCATCCCTCTCTTTCACCGCCGACATAAGTTCCCGCTTTGCCTTGCGGCAATCACCATTGAACCAGGCGCATTTGTTACAGGTTCTTTCCCTACGACGCTCAACCGGGAAGAAGACGTCCGCCAATTTCCGGGTTAGGTCTGCGTGGATTTTCCCTGCTTTATCCGGTTCAAGAATAGGGCCTTCCGCCTGCGCAAGCTCCCACATCTTAATTAGCATTGGAATTGATAGCTGGTATATTTTGGCCAGCTTTCGGGGACAAGGATGAATATGGCCCCATCTGACTCTTCTTCTATTGTTTGTTGTTACTAGTGCACTGGTTGCGCTGGTGGAGATGTTAGGCAAGTTACCAATACCCAAATCCCAAGGTTTTAGGATCAGGCTCAGGGCATCATGATCACTATCCTGCCTCTGCGTAATGTAGAAGTCAAGGACCTTATCCCAGTGATGGAGCAAGGTTTCAAAAATGAAACTTGCTTGTATGCAATCCTCCTCATAGTATTAATTTATTAAACTTGTACTGTCAATACTAATCTTTGCATTCACAAACACAGAAGGGATAGACGCTTGCCTATGTGTTTTACTAATGAATAACGCTTGTCCATAAATCAAGATGGCCGCTAAAGCGCGGGAACCTCAATGCGCATGTCGCAACCTGATCACATGGTGTGACGTCTTTCTTTGCTTGGTGGGAAACTTCTGCTTCTGCGCAGTGTGCACTAAAATGGCCGCTAAATGTTTTCAGATGCTTAAGCTTGCTCTCATGTCATTATTAAATTGTCGTTTTCTTAACGCTACTAATGCAGGATAGTATTAAAATTAAATAGGAATAGAGTAGGGAAAGTGGGTATACAGTGAAACTTTTTATTTGTGATTTTAATATTTTCTTCTTGCACTTTTAATAATTCGTAAACTTGGGCCTGGGTTGGTGTCTTGAAACTCGAGAAACAGATGGTTCTGCGCATGTGTCCTGTCTGCCTGCCAAGTGAAGTCAACTTGGACGTCTCCCAAGGTCACGACCTATTGGCCGAAGATGATGTACCCAAAGTTTCCGGCGGACAAAATTGTTACTTTTCTCCTGTAAAATGTATAACATTTGTCGTGAGACGGGTGGGAAATAAAGCGAATGTATTAATTTGAAGGGGCGGGAAGTTAAATACAATAGGCTTCACAATTTAGGCCAAAATTGACATGGTACGAGAATACACCCCCTGTCCCTGCCCAATCAGAAGTAGTGGTCCCATATTTTAGCAACATTAATGGGAGGAACATGGGCATAGAAGGGTATAATAGAATATAGCATTAGTTAATTAGAGAGAACAGAAGATACCGAAGACAGAGCTAGATTCCACAGAAGAGAGAACATACATAAGAGCTCCAGGCTGCCATGCTGATCGGTTGCTGACTGAATCCTTATCCGGAAGAGGTCCTGAGGAGGGGGCGGCGGAGTCCATTAGACGGGAGAATCGAGGAGAAATCGAGTGCCAGAGAGGGGAACGGCGCAGGCGTCGTTATAGAGAGGTCACCAGTCCTGTCCTGATCCTGAAGGAGGTCTTTGCTCTTCATCCTTCCAGGGTCCTATCTTTTCCAACTCCTTGTCTAAGGGGCTTGGTTCTCGTATTTAGGTAACTATACTGCAACCTTTAGTTGCGCTGCTGTCTCTATCCTCTCTTATTTCCTCAAACACTGTCATTTATTAGAAAATTCGTTCTTATGCTTTCTCTTGGGTATTCTGATCAAGTACCGTGTTTTTCTGTATTTTACTCTGCTAAAACTTTAGATAAACATTTTAAAACTTCCTGACTCAGTGGTTATTTCAGGATTATGTACTATAGTGAATGTCACTCATTTTAAACTTCCCAATTAGCAAAGGATCCATTGGTAAGTTATTACTCTTCAATCAGAAGGTAATTGGTAGCAGGGATTTTGATAAAAGAGTACATCTGAAATCCAGCGTAAGTATTAGTGTAGTGTGAATGTATGGGCCCAAGTGAGTATATGGTGTATGAATGCTGTTTGCTAATATCGCGCTGGATCACCAGAATCTTGATTCTACCATGATGTAGTCGAGTAGCGAAGATTGACCTGCTCTATTGAATGTGGGCTGTCCCGGCCGATCTGATTTGGTCCGCCCATTACATGCCCTTAGCGATAAAGCTAGGGTAAGTGCATTAAGTTGCAATGCCAAAGGTGACCAAACTTTGATGGGGGTGATCTGAGGTTCGGGTATGGACCAGTATAGATCCTCTTCCAGGGGGTCAGAGTGGGTTGGGTCGGTGAGGGGTTCAAAGTGACAATTAAAGTCGCCCCCTACAATCAACCAAATTCCTGGGTCCAGCGTCGGTAAAAACTGTCCTAGATGGTCAATAGTGGTCAATTCTTGGCTGTTATTGACCGGCCGGGAATATACATTAATTAAGGCAATTTTTGTCTTTGTGGGGAAAGAGAGGAGTGCACACTGTATATCGTTGAAAAGTGTTGTCATCGGGTCTGCTCTACAACCAAGGTGAGTACCCATCCAAATGGATAGGCCGCCTGAGGGTCTCCCCCTGCTCCCCTTAATTGCCAGATTATTAAATGAAGTATAACCCACCCTCTGCAGGTCCTCTGTCGCCCAAGTCTCTTGAAAGAAACAAATATCATATTTGTCAACAAAGTCACCCCATTCGGGGCAGGGAAGTTTGTTTTTGAGCCCCGCCAAGTTCCATGATAAAATCTTCAACCCTTTGCTTTGTCCTATTTCTCCATTCGCACCCACACTAGCACTGACGCTAGAAAGTGGAGGGTCATCTGGGAAAGCCATACAATACCCTGTGGCTACCTTTCTATTTTCGTCATCTCTGATTGCGTCACCCAGTGGCACGGGAGGAGTGATGTTGGGGGCCTCAAGTAATTGTCTCCTTGCTCCAGATGGAACAGGCTGCTGAAAGTAGCCTGATCTGACACCACTTGGTGTTCGATTCAGATTACACCCTACTCTGCCCATAAGGACTTGCCCTGCCATTTCGGGGTTCCCTGCCTGGTTTGATCCTTCCCCCAGTCAGTCTACCTCCTCCAAAATGTCATATCTATTATGCACGGGCACTTCAAATGGAGAAAGCCTGTCGGGGGCAGCCCATCTGCCCTCATGAAACGGGCCAGGACCCTTGGCTGACATTAGTGACGGTACATAGCTTCTTTGGCATAGTTGCTGTTGTGGATAAAAAAAGGCCAGCGGACGCAGACTCATTCCTGTGGGGACATTGTGGCAATTGGGGATAGTCTGGAATAGATTAACAACGCTGTCAGGGTTGTTGAAATTAATAACTATACAATCGCCTGGTTCGTTTTTCCGACGGTTCCCTACCCACCCTACTCTACGCACCGTTATAATCTTGCCTGCTCTTGCATAGTTGTAATGCCTGTACCTGGCAAGCCAGAACAGGCATTTATTCCTCAACTCAAGATGGGATTCTCTTACATTGGGTTCAATTGGTGGCACGCCTGTCAGTATAGCTACATACGGTGAGCAGGACGGAGGAAGGTTTATACTAGGCAATTTTAAATTAGTCTTAACGTACAACTCTTCTCCATGTTCTTGTACTAATTGCCTGCTCCCACTTCTATTGGTAGCTTGTTCTGGGAGTCTATAAACATCTTGGTGCCTATGTGGGACAGGTCCATTTTTAACTCCCGGCTCATCACTGTCATTCCCACTTCTCTTTTCCCTGATTGTGTTCTGCTGCCCTGTGTCGTGGGAAACAGAGGGGGCCTCATTCGCACACTTCGGCAATCCTGTTGGCAGTGGTAAACCCCTGGTGTCCGACTGGCACCCTCTATTGATCCCCTTTCCGGGCGTACCAGAAATATGGTTCTGCGTGACATTTGATCTTGCTTCCCCTACCACCACCACTTTCTCCAGTTTGTCTAGGCGGCCAATAAGGGGAGCTAGCTTTTCTTTAATAATAGCCCTTAGATTGTTCTGTAGGTCTACCAACAAATTCACTGCCCAAACCGGATAAGACTTGTCTGGATCAACTACCAGAGAACCGTCTGGAGTCGATACATAGTCTTCGCCCCCCTCCAGGTTGACTATGTTACCCTCGCAGCACTTCTTCTTTTTGGGACCAGCCTCAGTAATTAGTTTGCGCTTTACATTCCTAGGGATACTAGTAGTGTTTTTACTCTTACGCGCTGCTTTCTTAGGTGGAACCACCAAAGGAGGAGACGGTAATGAACATCTGACTGTGTTTGTGTTGTTCCTGGCAGCATAATCGTATCGGTTGGCGGAATAAATAGATCAGGAGTGAGTGATAGCCGCCTTTCAGTTAGCTCAGTTTCAGTATTCACCACCCCTATAGCCCTCTGTAACATTTTATCTAAAGATGTTTGGGGCAGTGGGGATACTCTTGGGATTTTGGCTCTCGATAGACATGCCCTCTTCCCCATTGTGAAACCTCTTTTCACTCACACACCCCGGGGCAGTTCTCCCTTTAGCTCAACGACCCTCGTGGAACTCCGAACAATCAACCAGCTCTCTGTGACTATTAATGCGATATAGTCCACTGTCACTTTTTGGACTCCTTCACACACAATTTTATTGTCTAATATGGCCAGATAATCCTTCTGTGGAGGGTCTGTAAGCTGAGACAGTTAGTGAGAACTTGGTTGTTGATTTAGTCTTACCCACTGGTATTGCTGGACTCCAAGGCAAATCGACCAGGGGGGGTAGCCCTGCCCTGCCTCTGTCGCTGACGGGCGCAGGACGGGCCCACCCTTGGCCCAGGCACGGCCCGCGCCGCGGGGGTCGAGGCGGCGCTTTAAAGCGCGGTGGTCACGCCTCCCCCTGCAGCAGCTGTGGGCTCTTGGCGCTGGTGTTGCACCCTGGGACTTCAAGTCCCACCAGGGTGTTGTTGTAATCTCCGGGGCTGTAGGGCCACACGAAGCACCGCAGGATATGGCCCCAGAGAGTGCAGGAGCAGTATGTGCTGACAACGTGTCAGTATGCTAGGTACTGGTTTGAAATACTCTCTTAAAGAGGGTGTAAAGTCTGCCGTTGCCTTCTTTTTGTTCTTGAGTTTAGACTTTGCTTTGGCTAGTTTACTAGCTTTGTTGGATTCTTGGTTTTTGGTATTCGAGGCCTCACAGCTGGTGGTAACCTTGTACTCTAAAACCTCGGTACTGGCTGCCTTGGAGTGATCTGGTGAGTTTTTGCCTATACTTCTTAAGGCATACCGTGGTAAAATTTTCATGGCTGCTAGTTGCCCTTTTTTCCCTTGAGGACTCTTCTCCAACAGACCTCCCAGACTCCCCAGCTCCCCCCTGTCAGCTCTTACCGCCGTGATCTTTCCCAGCGCCTCCAGTTGATCTTCACTTCCCAGTGCAGTAGTGGTGTATTGTGGGATATCGAGTTTCTCCCTTCTGCCTCCTCTACCCCTGCCGCTGTGAATGGGGAATCTCGCCGTCGCCTTTCGCCCACGGCGCACCCCCAGAGCTGCTCTTGACCACAGGGGGGTCTGCACACCCTGGCTCTCCTCCAGCTTCTTGCGCGTGGCTGCCAGCGCCGGCGATACCGCCGCGTCAGGAGCAGGAGCAGCTACCGCCGCCACCTCCTCCTCCTCCGATCCAGAAGAGAAGCAGGAAAAGACACTCGGACCCGTTTCCTAATGAATCCGTAGTGGTAGGATTTAAATGACCCAAAATTTTGTAAACTGCATTTCCTCACTAGTTCAGCAGGTCCCAAAGTGATCCGGCTAACATTTGCGAGCCAATTGTGCGAACTGCATGCGATTAGCCGTCCTGACCTTCCGGAGCCTCCCGCGACCCGCTAACCGCCGGCCGCCATCCGGATCACCTACGGCCATACCACGCTGAAAGCTCTCAGTATTTAATTGTTCACAGCTGATTTTATTCATAGATATTGCCATGTTGTGGTTGTAATAAAAAATACATTTCGATGTAATCAGCACCGCAAAGGATTGCTTGAAATGACAGTTTACAGTGGTAAAGCAAGAGCCCCACGGGCACCATTCTGCAAGGAGGTAAGAGAACTCCGGGAACCGTCATCTGGTATTAAAAGAGAGATGGCTGTGGGCCCCTCATGCCCCTGGGCTTAGGGGCCACTAACTTTAAACCTTTCCCTAGCCAGGCCTTTCCAGGTCTCGCCTCTAGACAGCCTTTAGCTGTTGTCGAAGACGTATTGTGGACACAGGGGTAGCCAAAAGCAAACTAAAATACCCCCCCAATTCGATTGGTACCTCAAATGCCATCAGGAGAGTGAAGCTAGTAAGGCCTGTCCTCCCTAGAAGAGGTCCTTTCATCCCCCTTCTATCTATTAATCTCTCCACCCTTTAAGCCTTTCATCCAGCGTCCATTTCACCTGTCTATTCATGCTCCCATCCGTCTGTCTTTTCATCTAACCCATCCATCCTTCCTTTACCATTCCATCCATCCATCTATCCATCCACCCATCCATCCACCCACCCACCCATCCATCCATCATTTCACCCACATTTTATCAATCACCCATCCTTTCACCCTTCCATCCAGGTTTCCATCCATCTATCCAAACATTCATCCTTCAATCCATTCTTACGTGCACCCACCCATGTAAATATAACTTTACTCTTCCATCTCCCAAACCTTTCACCTTTGTATCCATTCTTTTATTGACCTCTCCTTCTTGTTGCAATTTCTTCCTTCTTTTCATATTTCCTATATTTCATTCTTCCTTTCTGCCCTCCCTTTCTCTTTCCCTCTATTTTCCTCATTCTTTCTCCATCTGTTATGGTTTCTACCCCGCATTTAGAAAAGAAATGCAGCAAGTTTTTATATAGTGCAAACTCAACCCAAAAGTATTGGAGCGCTTTACATGATTTATTATTATATTTTTTTGTATGCATGGGGAGATTAATTGATCTGCCCAGAATCACAGAATGTTAAGCTGACCCAAGACTCAAAACCCATCTCCTAAGTCGACAGCTCGAGCATTAAGCCACAACCTCAACCACAAGAGCGGAAGCATTTTCAATATTATATACAACTTGATGCAAAAAAACAACTATTGACAAAGCCAATAGTCTTGGCTTCTTGTAGGTGTAATGTTACTTGTATTATATATCTGGATGCAATGACAGAAGCAGCAAAATATCAGTTGGGTGGCACACTATGCGATGCACATTTTTAGCTTAATTGCTTTTAAGCCACACTCTTAATTGCATCGGTTACGCCCTTTTGAAAGATCCCCGAGATTTTTCATCCCACTCAAAGCCCTGGTCTACACGCGCGGTCAGGTTCTTGGTGCACATAGCCTTGGCTGCAGCGCACAGAGACCTTACTCTGCCGCACACAGAGGAAAATAATTCGAGGGAACATTGGTTATCACACGTTCTTGAGAATATGCCCCTATGTGCTCATTATAGGTCTGAAATTCGACACTATGTGGGGTATAGTAGATAGTGCAATTCAATTTGGACAATAAATCTCTCCCATGTAGATTCACAGGACTCGAATCACAAACAACAAATTGATGATTTTCTTCAAATGAGTCTATTTTTACAGGAACCTTCTCTGAAACTTGGTTTGTAATCTGTTTATTTGAAACTCCTACAGGTTGGATCTTTTTTCCCAAGAGGGGTACATCTGGGACTTTCGCTGTTCTAACAGTGGCTTGGGTAGCAACTGCGTCAATCAAAAATGACACTTGGTGACCATTAACTTCTCCTTCTACGAATGATCCATTCTGGTCTGTCTCTAACACTGCGCCAAGCATTCAATCTTCCTATCCCCTCAGGCACCGTTATTGAGAGTTGTCGGAACCAAAACTGTCATTGTCTAACATCAGGAATTGCTGCCCGTGTTCGGATTCTGAAATGGAGTCATATTCACTTTAGGCATTTTATTTCGATTAAATCTAGGGTTTCCCATATTCTGTGGTATCATCTGATCTTGTGGGATCTGCATCACTGGAACTTGTCTCGGCCTGGACATTTGCATTTGCTGAACTGACACATTTTGTGTCTGCATCTGATTTCCTCCCTGCATTGGAACATTTCTATTTATTCTGTTTAGATTAAGCCTACACTTCCTCTTCCAATGCCCAATTTTATTACAATGGTGACAAGGAGTAATTTTCTTCAATGTTGCAATATCCATACCTGTGGTCAGATCAACTGAAAACGGGAAACATCCATTACAACGCAGTCATTACAACGACCTACCTTTACAACGCAACTGTTACAACGCAACTGCCTTTATATCGCATGCCATTACAATACATGCCATTACAACGCATGTCACTACAACGCATGCCATTACAACGCATACCATTACAACGCATTATAAGGTAAGTAATGGAGATTCTTTTAGTATTAGGGTGAGTATGGGTTTTGGGGTACATGGTAATAGTAATTTTTAACCCTACACTATCCAACACTTACCCTACTGTTGCACTCACTGGAGTGGGAATAGTAATTTTTACCCCTACACTATCCAACACTTACCCTCCTGTTGCCCTAAAAGTATTATGCGTTGTAATGGTATGCGTTGTAATGGAATGCGTTGTAATGGTAGTTTTTTAAAATGCGTTGTAATGGCGTGTGTTGTAAAATCATGCAATGTAATGGTAGTTGCGATGTAAAACTGCGTTGTAAAAGCATGTGTTGTAATTGCATGCGTTGTAACGTCATATATTCAACTGAAACACCTCTACCTCTGTCCTGTGGAACAAAATTCCCCTGCAGACCGGATAACATCTTGCATACCGCCAGCATTTCCTGAAAAAGACAGATTCTGATTTTGAAAACCTTGCGCAAACTTTATTTGAGCTAACATGAATTTCTCTTTAAGTTTTTTCTGCTTCATTTCCTGTTCATCACTACAATATTTTGCATAACTCAGGATTTCATCCAATGATTTATTCTGCCAACAAAACACTGCTATATTGCGCACTAATCTCTGGTCTCATCCCGATGAAAACTGAGATACGAAAATCCCATTTCACTGGGGTCGGGATATTCCCTTCCACTGTGCTGTTGAAACACCTGGAGTAATCGCTCATAATAATCATGCACTGATTCCTTCTGTTCCTGTGATGTTCCCTTAATTTTTACCCAATCCAAATCTTTTGGTAGAACCTTCCCTTTCAGAAATGTAATCACTGCTTCATACTTTTCCATAACTACAGGAGATGGTGCATTAGTGCAAACCTCTCTAGTTGGCTCTTCACTCGGCCATTGTAATGCAACCTTACATTCTGCCCACAAAGTATTCGGCAATACAATGTTGAAAGATGCATTTAATCAATCCACACCTTTGAAATGTTTACATTCTATCAACCTGAGTGTACCACTGCACAGGTTTATCTCTTAATTTGGGACAATTGTTCGTTAATGTGGCAAGATCTCCTCTGCTCCAAGGCACATGGAATATACTCCTCATTGTATCCCTCTCAAAGGATAAGTGGACGCTTCTCCTTCATCTGGAGACCATGTCTGCAATTTACTATTAGTCTCATCTGGTTTCTTTTTTCTCAGTTTTCTTTGCCCATTTATTTACGAATTTCTCAAAATCACTGCACATGCGAATGCATTTTACTAATTCAGTGATGTGCAGTCGCATTCCTGAGGAACGCATTGCCTCAATTGATTCATCATCCAATTGTACCCTGTAACTTTTCTGAAATGGAATGCTTTTGGAAATATCAACATCATACGTTTGGGCTATTTCTGTCAATGTGTCATGCGTTACTGCTGCATGCCTGGTAATCTCCTTACATAGATATATTAACTATTTTTCCTGGTACTGGTTCACATGTTCAAGCTCCAAGCAACCTCTAATTCTTTTCTCCAATTCAATCTTCAATCAAGGGACATTTAAAGGTTTTTCTTTAAAGGTCTTTCCCTCTCTGCCTGCTGGGTAATAATAATCTGACTTTCCGTCTTTTTATCCATTGCCTTCTTTTTAAACCATGGGGGTGATATTCCATCTTCAAACAAATTAATCTTCCCTTGCTTTATTGGTGTAGTAAGGTAAATCCTCTCCCTTCTCTTAAGGACTGAATTGTTTGCAGTGGTGTCCAAGTGACAAATTGTCAATTCTGTGATGTCGGAATAAACCCTGTTGCAGGTGCTCCCCCAAACAGCTCCCTGAGCTGCAGGTTCAGGAACTACGGGGCATATTAGCAAGGGCACTATCGCCGCTTTAGCGGCACTTTTTGCCGCTAAAGCGGCGATATTTATATCGCCCTATCAGCAAACTGTCTCTAATAGCAGTTAGCGACAGTTTGCGGGCATTAGCGCCCGTTTTTTTACCGCTTTGCATGTCAGCGATATTTATCACTAATGACATGCAAAGTGGGCGTCCCCGACGAACAAACCTGGGAAACACTCGCTAACAGGGCTATCGCCTATTAGCAAGGTGGCCATGGCCCCAGTTAGCGACGTGAAAAGTCGCGCTAACCGGGGTCATCGCCATTTATTTAACACCTGCAATTAGCAGGTGTTAGCCATACCTAACATGGGGGGTGGATTATGCTGATACGACCACAGTGTCGTATCAGCAAGGTGTTCTCCCTTCTCCATGCAACATCGCTGGTTTTTCAGCGATGTTGGCCCATTTCCCCCGCTATCGCTGGAATATTCATCGCCATAGCGCTAATCGTTGCTAATACAGCGTTAGCGTGGCAATATATTCCAGCGATAGCCGGCGATAAAAACAATCACGCTAAGCAGGGTTAGCGATGATTATCGCCTCTTCTTGCTAATATGCCCCTACATTTATAGGTGTCATAGGTGCACAAATCTCTGCTGGCTGTGCTGTCACAACTCTAATTATGGGTGCTGGTACAGTTATAATTTGTGCAATAATATCTGGAGCTATTACCGTGGAAGTAGTCTCAACTCGACTTGACATACCAGGTTCCATAACAGGCTGAGGTAAGTGTAATGCTCTCCCAACTGGAACTAAATTTGGTTCAACAGGAGCTGTAGCTATTGTCAGGGTACCCTCGACTTCACTTACATGGACCACATAAGGTGGTGGACGTGCGGCTAACAACGCATCCAAAAATCCATCCCCATAATAACTCTCAGAGTCTGTTTTCTTATCAGCTTCCTACGCCTCTTTTCCCAGTGTCTTATTCTATTTATATCTCTCAGGCTTATCATTAGTAAGGACTGGATATAACCTAGTCCCTTCAACTATGGCTTTCCTCCATCTCTGTTGTTGTTCGTCACATCTAGTGTCTGCGTAATTACGTACTGCTTTCTTAGTCCTGTTCTGATATTTCTCTCTTTCCCCAATATGTGCTGCTTTCTCCCAAATGTTTAATGCCTCATACTGTGCAAGTCTAAGAGGTGGCTTCATTCCATGTAGCTTATCACTGAATATTTCAATAACTCTTAATTCAAAGGTACCATATTTGGGAAAACTCAACGGACCTTCATTCTCAGTGCTACATGCTGAAAACAGACTGTGATTGGTGAAGCCACTTGAACAAATCAAATTAAAATCCCCATGTTTCTCCATCCAAGAGCTTTAGAAAACTAAAGGGAAATGTTCTGGGAAAAGGTATCACAGAGTATCTTTAACTACAGAATAGCAAGGTAGCAGCATCTTCATTGCCTTCTGCCCCTCAACCACTCTTCCTAAACCACTGACAAGACTGGCCCTGTTGTTACCAGTAAGGCTTCCAGGCCCTATCTATTCTGTCTCCCATGCTTTCTTTGGTTCAACTGTTCTGATAAGAGGCCTGCAGTCTCTGAAGAAACCTGGAGCTGTGGTTGCTATTCACAGGGATGTGTGACCTGGAAGCCTGTGGACAGTGTCCCTACCTTTTTCCGGGACCAGCGTGCGGACTTACCTATGAATCCAGCAAATTACCTCCACAGCTCCAAGTTGCAAGGGGTGTCGTTAACCCCACAAGTTAGCAGCTACAGCAGGAGTGAAGCTTTTTATGGGCCTCTTTAGTCTGCAACTTGGTAAGCAAAAGCCATTAATTAACGCTATGATGAAGGAAAGAAGGAAGAAAGAAAGATGAGTTGATAGAAATGGGAAAGAAGAATGCATAAGTGGATGGATGAAAGGATGGATGAAAGAGTTGGTGAAAGGATGGATGCGTGAAAGGAAAAGATGGATAGGTGGGTGAAAAAATGGATGGATCGATGGGTGAATGGATGGACGTGTGATAGGATGGATGAGTGGGTAAACGATGGGTGTATGAGTGGGTGAAAGGATGGCAGAACAAATGGAAATCTGAGAGGATGGGTGGATGGATGGATAGATGGATGGATGGATACAAAGAGCAATTGATGTAGGAACGTCTTTATTGATGGATAGGTAAGTCAAATGATGGATGAGTGAGTGGATGAATGCATGCATAGATGAAGGCTGTGTGAATGGATCGATGGATGGATTATTTAATTAATGGATGGAATGGTAAGAGATTGAATGATGGATGAAAGAATGAATGGATGGCAGAATATTAATGGTGAAATGGTGGATATCAGCGGGTGGATGCAAGGGTGAAAGAAATATTAGATAGATGCTTGGATGGAAGAGACAAGGGAGGTCTTCAAGGAGGGTTGGGCTCACTTGTTTCGCTTGCTTGGTGCCATAAAGCTCTGGCTCAAAGTGGGGGTGGGGGGGGTCATTTCAATTTTCTAGCTTCTTGCCAGGGGAGATTTGATGCGAAAAGAGAAGATGACGTGTGAAAAGCAGGAGTCCAGCCAGGCATGTGAATAGCATTTTTGCTAAGCACTGCAGCTACGGTTCGAGAATACTATATTAAATAACTTAAAACATGGATTAGTATGTAAAAATTAGTTTTCACAACCTTGTCACATCTAAAAGCGAACTTTAGTTGCTGCTGCAGAAAACAAAATTGGGATTTTCCGCTGCACACGCTACCCTTTTAGATTCAAGAGGGAACATTCCTCTCACTCTTGTATCCCATTATTCAAATGTGTGCAAATGTGAACATCATTAGAAAATTAATACATTTCACTTATGTTTTACCTATGGCAACTTTAAAGCAATACGGAGAGTAGATCATCTGTACTGGGTTCTGGCCCTTTAGTGGGTACCCGTGTTGGTATTACTGTGCTGTGTTGAATTCACTGCTTAAATAGCCTGTTGCTACAACTGATGTGGCCCCAAAGCTCTGTGCCAACCTTGTCCAATTAGTAAAACCAGGCTTCAAAGCACTATTGTTAGTGTCTATGATTATAGTGTGGTTTATTTATGTGGGGAGCCCTGGTGTCATGTGTGAAGGCAAGATGGATGTGGCAGTGCTGAGGCTGTGGCCTTAGGGGCATACTCACTAAGATTTCATGCAAAGCAGCGCAGCAAGGGAAGTTGTGTTACTTTATTATAAAAAAATTTACGAAGCCATGCACAGGCACACAGATTAGGCTTTGTAAATCCCAAAATAGATTTTGCATCAGGGCTGCGCCAAAAAAGCGACAGAACTCTGACACAAAATCTTGGTAAATCTGGGCCACAGTGTGGAACATGTCTAATAAGCAAGAGATTTCAGATTGATAGAAATGTGATTTATTGATGCACTCCTTCATCAGTGAACATTGAGCTGATGGTCAGCTTACCTGACCTCAGGAAGCTGTCATTGCTGAGCCGCCTTTGTTGCAATTTGTAAACGGTTACCGGTTTGTGGCTGGGCGTGATTCTATGTCAGAACCCGGAGGCTCATATTATGCTTTACTGTTCCCAAGTGTTACAGCAAACAAATGATGGACGGAATGCTGACAATGCAAACATTCTCCCCCAGTCAAAAGATCTGGGTTAAATCCATCGTTCTTTTGCCCACTACGCCACCCCAGTTAGGACCCAGCAATTTGCAAATCAGTCTTGACCCTGTGCCCCATGGGAACAGTCCAGACCGAACTGCCAGGCCAGGTCCTCCCTGGACCGGAAACAAGCATCCTGGGACCGGTTTCAGGGTATGTCACCCTTCTTCAGCCAGGCTAGCTTGAATCCAGTGGCACAGTGAGCAAGGGACCCACGTCTGGGCATACCCATCCCACTTAGGGCTGAAAAGTGTTACAGCAAACAAATGATGGACGGAATGCTGACAATGCAAACATTCTCCCCCAGTCAAAAGATCTGGGTTAAATCCATCGTTCTTTTGCCCACTACGCCACCCCAGTTTGGACCCAGCCATATGCAAATCAGTCTTGACCCTGTGCCCCATGGGAACAGTCCAGACCGAACTGCCAGGCCAGGTCCTCCCTGGACCGGAAACAAGCATCCTGGGACCGGTTTCAGGGTATGTCACCCTTCTTCAGCCAGGCTAGCTTGAATCCAGTGGCACAGTGAGCAAGGGACCCACATCTGGGCATACCCATCCCACTTAGGGCGAAAAGTGTTACAGCAAACAAATGATGGACGGAATGCTGACAATGCAAACATTCTCCCCCAGTCAAAAGATCTGGGTTAAATGCATCATTCTTTTGCCCACTACGCCACCCCAGTTAGGACCCAGCCAAATGCAAATCAGTCTTGACCCTGTGCCCCATGGGAACAGTCCAGACCGAACTGCCAGGCCAGATGCTCCCTGGACCAGAAACAAGCATCCTGGGACCGGTTTCAGGGTATGTCACCCTTCTTCAGCGGGGCTAGCTTGAATACAGTGGCACAGTGAGCAAGGGACCCACGTCTGGGCATACCCATCCCACTTAGGGCGAAAAGTGTTGCAGCAAACAAATGATGGATGGAATGCTGACAATGCAAACATTCTCCGCCAGTCAAAAGATCTGGGTTAAATCCATTGTTCTTTTGCCCACTACGCCACCCCAGTTAGGACCCAGCCATATGCAAATCAGTCTTGACCCTGTGCCCCATGGGAACCCAGATCTCTTGACTGGGGGTGAATGTTTTCATTTGTTCTGCATTCCGTCCATCAATTGTGTGTCTTTTGCTTTCTCGCCCTAAGTGCGCCAGGTATGCCCAGACGTGGGTTCCGGGCTCACTGTGCCACTGGAATCAAGCTATCCTGGCTGAAGAGGGGTGAAACCCTGAAACCGCTCTTAGGATGCTTGTTTCCGGTCCAGGGAGGACCTGGTTTGGCAGTTCGGGCTGGACTGTTCCCATGAGGCACAGGGTCAAGACTGATTTGCATATGGCCAGGTCTAAACTGGGGTGGCATGGTGAACAAAAGAATGATGGATTTAACCCAGATCTCTTGACTGGGGGTGAATGTTTTGATTTGTTCTGCATTCCGTCCATCAATTGTGTGTCTTTTGCTTTCTCGCCCTAAGTGCGCTGGGTATGCCCAGACGTGGGTTCCGGGCTCAAGTGTGCCACTGGAATCAAGCTATCCTGGCTGAAGAGGGGTGAAACCCCGAAACCGGTCCTAGGATGCTTGTTTCCGGTCCAGGGAGGACCTGGTTTGGCAGTTCGGGCTGGACTGTTCCCATGAGGCACAGGGTCAAGACTGATTTGCATATGGCCAGGTCTAAACTGGGGGTGGCATGGTGAGCAAAAGAATGATGGATTTAACCCAGATCTCTTGACTGGGGGTGAATGTTTTGATTTGTTCTGCATTCCGTCCATCAATTGTGTGTCTTTTGCTTTCTCGCCCTAAGTGCGCCGGGTATGCCCAGACGTGGGTTCCGAGCTCACTGTGCCACTGGAATCAAGCTATCCTGGCTGAAGAGGGGTGAAACCCCGAAACCGGTCCTAGGATGCTTGTTTCCGGTCCAGGGAGGACCTGGTTTGGCAGTTTGGGCTGGACTGTTCCCATGAGGCACAGGGTCAAGACTGATTTGCATATGGCCAGGTCTAAACTGGGGTGGCATGGTGAGCAAAAGAATGATGGATTTAACCCAGATCTCTTGACTGGGGGTGAATGTTTTGATTTGTTCTGCATTCTGTCCATCAATTGTGTGTCTTTTGCTTTCTTGCCCTAAATGCGCCGGGTATGCCCAGACGTGGGTTCCGGGCTCACTGTGCCACTGGAATCAAGCTATCCTGGCTGAAGAGGGGTGAAACCCCGAAACTGGTCCTAGGATGCTTGTTTCCGGTCCAGGGAGGACCTGGTTTGGCAGTTCGGGCTGGACTGTTCCCAAGAGGCACAGGGTCAAGACTGATTTGCATATGGCCAGGTCTAAACTGGGGTGGCATGGTGAGCAAAAGAATGATGGATTTAACCCAAATCTCTTGACTGGGGGTGAATGTTTTGATTTGTTCTGCATTCCGTCCATCAATTGTGTGTCTTTTGCTTATTGTTCCCAAGAGTCTTTGCGACAAATCCATAACACAACAATAGAGTCAGTCCTATATATCCAACATCAAGGCAAAGCACTTCCTCTTTCCTTGCTGCTCAGCAGCCAGATAAGTGCTTTTCCTTCATTTGGATATATATTTGCATGTCTCTGATTACCGTGTTTGGCGATCGGGTCTCAACAGCGATTCGTTGCATGAGATGCAGCGGTTCACAGGAGGGGCGCGGCTTCGAGAGTTCTCCTAAGCCGCACCTGGCGTCGACTGGGCAAGTCACCGTCTCGTAGTAACGAGACTCGCGGTGACCTGGTGAACTCGGCAGGGGGCGTGAGTTGCACGCGTCTTTGCAGAAGGCGGCCCTCCCTCCTGAGGCATTCTGAGCATTCCTCTTCGTCGGCATCTTCCGGGCTGTGATGCGAGTCAATTTCAGTAGATGCGCGCACAACCCAGGTTATTCAACTATGGTGCTACACGCTTCAGCAATACTTATGCTCCAGTTAAGCGGTTGTCCTGCGGAGTGCTTGGTCTTTCCCCTCAGGGCCCATTTCATCCAGAAGGGCCATATCCAGCTTTTACTTTCCCCAATGAAGCATTGGTACCTACAAACATTCTGTTTGTTTCCCCAATCAAGCATTTGTACCTACAGGCATACCGGGGCCAGTCTGTGTGTTTGCCACTGCATTTCTTGTGTTTTCTATTCCTGCCTAGTACCTTCATTTTTCATCTGAGCACCATGGCAGATGAGTTCGAAGAGTTTGGGAGTCCATTGAGGAGGAGAAAGAACTTCTCCCTATCCACGAGGAGCTAGTGGACGCCATTGATGCCTTGCTGGAGCAGGCGGGGTCCTCTGCCTTACAACCCCTGAGTCAAAGATTCATAGAGTTGACGGTAAGATGGACTCGTTTACTACGAAATGGGGAAGGCCTGAGGCATGAGCCTCCTATGGAAAACAGGGGTGCCCCTATGGGTAAAGGCAAGGCTAAGGCTAAGACCACAGCCACACAGGCGGCTCCCTCGCTAGATGCCTTAGAAAGGCTCCACCAGACCTTCTTAAAGAGGCACCTGGATAATCAGGACCTTCAAGACCATTCCCAACCTGGTTGTACCCCCGAAGAAGATTCGTCCTCCCATCAGGGAACAGATGATAATACCGGGGAGGAAATAGGTGGAGACTCAGATGATGAAGCAGGTCCGAGCAGACCCTGGTGGCCGGAGGGTGGGGCCAACACACCCAGGCAGGAGGAGAAGAGCAATAAGGACTCTACGGGGATGGCGGGGTTTTTGAACCCGGAAGATATTCACCATCCCCGCTCAGTGGACTGGATTCCAGCATCCAATGTGGAGTGGTATGTGGCCAGCCACATTAGAAAGCCTATGGACCAGGAGGTCAGGGGTCATCTGCGGGCTGAATGTCCCAGACCTTCCGTAGCCAATAAAGTGGCTCATACCCCTGACATTGATGCCAGGATGGCAACTTTTATTACCAAGTTTGTGAAAGATCCTAAGAAGGATCTGGACCATTCCTGGCGAACCTGCCAGGATAAGGTCTTGGATGTCCTGGGACCTCTAACCAAGATCTTAGATATGGCAGAGGATGCTAAGGTGTCAGGTCATATGATCGACCCCACGATCCTGTCCGGCTGGGTTCAACGAGCATTATGTTTCTTAGGCAACGTCAATTGTGCCTGGTCTATGGAGCGCAGATGCTCCTTGCTGATTATGATTGAACCCAGACTGGGTGAATTAGCTACTTCAGAAGCCGGCCCGGTAGCCAATGGAGGTCTCTTCGGAGACCCCTTCATCAAAGAACTCTTGCAGTTTGTCAACACCTCCTCATCACTGGATAACGCTCAGCAATCAATCAAAAAGGTGTCCAACCAGCAATTTTTTGTGGGGAGGCAGAAGAGGTATGGGGCGCTCTGCCAGCCAAGTCTACTCTTCCAAACCCCAGAAATTCCAGATGCGACGTTCTATTCAGTGGCAGGACCACAAAAGATTTGGTGGGTTCTACCCCTCCAGAGGTCGTGGCAGAAAACATGGCAACAAAGGAGCCTTCTGGGAAGCCAGCAATGCGCCAGGTGGCACAAATGGTAAGCGTTACCCCTTCTTCCCTACTAGGGGTGAGGGGTCGAATTCAGTGGTTCATTCGAAATTGGGTGTCCATAACAGGGGACGGGTGGGTACTTCAAACAGTGAAGGGTTTCCACATAGAGTTCTACGGGACACCCGAAAAACAATCTCTCCCCCATCCTTTGGTTTTCTCACAGGAAGGGACACGGGTGGTAGACAAGGAAGTGTCAGATCTGCTAACAAAAGGGGCGAATACCCCGACATCCCTTCATCCTTCCGGTTTCCTGAGCAATATTTTTCTTGTAGAAAAGAAGGACAAGGGATTCCGTCCAGTCATATATCTGAAAGACTTCAATCGATGAGTGGTGTATCACCACTTCAAGATGGATGGCATTCACCTCCTTCGTGATATCCTGTTGCCCGGTGATTGGTTGGTGCGTCTCGACCTAAAAGATGCCTACCTCACCATTCCCATTTTACCACCACACAGGCATTTTGTTCAGTTAGAATGGAACAATCACATTTTTGAGTTCACTTGTCTGCGTTTCGGCCTGTCGTTGGCTCCCTGTTGCTTCACCTAGGTGTTGTGATTGGCAATGGAATGGCCCGTGCATGAGGAGTTCGTCTGATAGTCTACCTAGACGACATTCTCCTAATGCATCAGGACAAAACTGCCCTAGTATCACAACTCCAATTGACCCAAAATCTCCTACAGTGCTTAGGGTTTATTGTGAACGTTAAAAAATCGGAGTTTGTTCTGGCACAACAAATGATTTTCTTGGGCTTCGATGTCGACACAGTGAGGCTGTTCCTCCATCTTCCCTAAGAGAAAGATATCGTTGATTCATTGGGAACTGCGCAGAACATTGGACAGGGACAATATTTCCCTTTGACATCTGGCCAGAGTAGTGGGCCTCTTGTCCTCGTCGATCCAAGCGATCTTCCCGGGACCTTTACATTACCGAGCCCTGCAGCGTCTGAAGGCGCAACATCTTCGTAGGGGTCTATCATATGCACAGGAAATCTCTCGGTCACCAGAGGCCCGGATGGAGCTTTGGTGGTGGCTCGATCACATGCAGGCCTGGAATGGCAGAGTCATCTTTGGGTCAGCCCCGGACTTGGTCATTGAGTTCGATGCCAGTTGGCAGGGGTGCGGCGCATGCTGTGGCGATATTGCCACAGAAGGACAATTGTCAGAATGCGAGGAAGCACTGCATATCAATTGCTTGGAACTCCTCACAGGCTCCTTTGCGGTGAGGAGCCTCGCGCCCAACAAGATATCATGTGCCATTTTGCTGAAGATAGACAATATCTCAGCAGTGAGATACATAAACCGCTTGGGGGTCACCAAGTCCAAGGGTCTGGCGGATTTGGCCAGGGAGTTCTGGAATTATTGCTTGGAGTACAGGTTGTTGATGACAGCAGAGTATCTGCTGGGACGACTCAATCAGTTGGGGGATTGGCATTCCAGACTCTTGAAGGATTAGAGCGCATGGAGGCTGGATCCCTCTCTGTTCCAGAGGATTATGGATCGGTGGGGTCCTTGCCAAGTAGATCTCTTTGCCTTGAGGCTCAACTGCCAGCTTCCCAGCCTTTTCAGCTGGTGTCCGGATCCTCTGGCGGAGGCGACAGATGCCTTTGTCCAAAATTGGACTCATTTTTCGTGGTATGTGTTTCCCCCATTCTCAATGATTGCAAGACTCACGTTGGTGGTCAGGCGTCAGAAGGCAGAGGTGATCTTGGTGACACTGCTCTGGAGGTCCCAAGTGTGGTATCCAGCTATTCTGGAACTTTCAATGGATTCTCCAATCTGACTTCCCCTGACTTCTCAATTGCTGACGGACCCTCATGGCAACTTGCATCAGGTAGTGCGAGAGGGAACTCTTCAACTGATGAAGTCCCGGGCCTTTCAGAACAAGCTTCTTCCCTCCACAAAAGAGCTTGGGCAGACTCTACTGTTAAGAGATATGCTTCAGCATGGCGGAGATGGTCACGCTGGTGTGTGCGAAGGGATCTTGATCCCATGGGGGCAGATGTAGTACATATCGTCAATGTTTTATCGGAGTTGATGGACAAAGGGTTGGCCTACCGCACTATCAATGCATACCGGTCAGCGATTTCAGCAGGCCATGTACCTCTTCACGATGTACTAATAGGTGAACATCCTCTGGTCTGTCGCCTCCTGAGGTGTAATCAGTTAACCTTCCCACCTGAACCAAAATATTCATCCCTCTGGGATGTAACTGTTGTACTTTGCATGCTGTGTTCATGGCAGGATAATCAAAACCTGTTGCGGAAGGAACTCTCAGGTAAACTAGCAATGCTCATATGCCTCATTTCCTGTAAAAGGGTGTTGGACACCCGTGCCGTTGGATGTTTACTCCAGAAGGAGTCTCATTTACTATCTCACGTCGCACAAAATCCAATACCAAAGTGGTTCATTACCCATATTTTCCCAGTAACCCAAAATTGTGTGTGGTTCGATGCCTGAGGGCCTACGAGAACATGACCGAAGAATATAGGCCACCAGGGGTGGCACAGTTATTGATTTTCCGCAAGAAGCCTTTTAAACTGGTATCTGCAACCACTTTCGCCCATTGGGTGAGATGCGTTTTGCAGGAGGCAGGGATTGATACGCCCTCCTTTGGGGCACATTCTACTAGGGGTGCTATGGCTTCCAATGCATTCACTTTGGGGGGTTGACTAGAGGATATCTTCAGAGTGGCTGATTGGTCTTCAGAGTCTACCTTCAAGACCTTTTACTTCAAACCAATTACGGGCATGGCTTCACTGGTTGTTAACCAGCTTTAAACTAGCATAATCTGAGCCCCGGGTCCTGACTTAGAATATAAAATTTCCTAGCTAGCGTGAAGGAAAGTTTAAATTCTATTAAGGACATGGAGGCGAGGATTATCCTGCCCAACTGGATACAATCTATTACCCTCCCGATATTCTCAGTGCTCTTCGGTTGGATAAGTATCTTGGTTTACAAGTCCGATGGGACCTTTTTTTGTCATTGAACTCAGATTTTATATTGGTTAAGAATTGTTGTTACTGCAATATGTCTTTAATACCTGAAGTTGCATGGGTTATGACTCACCGACTTTATAACAGACTGTTAAAGGTGGTACTTTGTTGGACACAGATTGGTTGCTTGGTTTCTTATCCAGGATGCCTAGTCTTTTTCCTAGGATCGGACCAGAAGCAAGATTTCTGAAAGGAAAATTGAGTTTCTGCTGCCACGATCAAAGAAAGAGGAAGTGCTTTTCCTTGATGTTGGATGTATAGGACTGATTCTATGGTTGTGTTATGGATTTGTCGCAAAGACTCTTGGGAACTGTAGTCTTTGAACGTTATATGTTGTTTTATAAGGCTGCTGAGCAATTATAAAGGAAACAGTAAAGCATAATCCTCGCCTCCATGTCCTTAATAGAATTTAAACTTTCTTTCACGGTAGCTAGTACATTTTATATTTACACATAATGGGGAAATAGCTAAGTAAAGTTATATAAAGACTTATTAACAGAGGGAGGAAATAGCTCAGGACTTTTACTAAACCTATTATTAAATTACTCCACTGGCTTGTTTTTTGGAGAGTTATTTAATACAAAAATATTTTCCTATGCTGATATACTTGAGATTAGGTCCTAGAATTGCTTTCAGAAGGGCAGTGCCTACATTTTCTCAGTGGTTATTGGACTTAGTTCAGTTTGTGTCTTAAGAGGGCTGATATTACCAAATAATTTGTTGAATGTCTATAAACTCAGTGATAGGTATTTGCATATTTGGACAATGGTCAAAATACACTAGTCATATGAAATGAATATACAACCTTTCTTCCACTATCCAAATAATAATGGCGTTTGTTCATTAGCATCATCAGGGTAAATGTCCAAACGTATTAATTAACTCCAATTGACATTTTATATGAATGCCAAAGAAAATACAATAGTAAATTGCCAGACAACTATTATTTTTGCAACTTTTACTGTCACTGACAACAGCTGTAGAAACTTACAATCTAGTGCAATGTGCATGCACTGCAACAGAGGAAATAAGTGTTGTACTGCAAACGAATGTAGGGAAGAGAGTCAGAGACAAAGCGAGAGAGAGAGAGAGAGAGAGAGATAGATAGATAGATAGATAGATAGATAGATAGAGAGAGAGATTTTATTCTCTGGGGTAAGATGTACTTGAATAGAGATATATTCAAACAAGGTGGAAAAATATATATTTTCTAACCTTTATCAAACAAACAACGAATGCCCCTGTCATTGAGCACACAAACATTGAAACACTAGGAATTGAACACGTGACCTTTAGAGTCATAGTCTAAGACCTTAACCACTAAGCCACAGTGACTATTTACTGGTTTGAGTCAAAACGTATATATATGACATTCGTTTGAAAAACCCAGGCCTATGGTGTGCAGTAGGTTATTGTACTCCTACAGTAACATCATTTACACATTTGAATGGAATAGAAGGATGGAGAGAGAGAGAGAGAGAGAGAGAGAGAGAGAGAGATTTCACTCCAACTATTGCGCTGGGGGATAGTTTGTAGTAAGGCTAACAGGATGTGCTGCAAAAGTGGGAGGTATGCCCATGGGAACTTTTTTCTCTTCGAGGGGTGAGCGAGGGGCCAGGATTCCCCTCCACCCACTGGATAGTGAATTGTACAAAAGTGGCACCTCAACCTCAGCTCCTCTGAACACATGTGGAACTGTGGATGAACAGAAAATAATGTGTCTGTCGAGACCTGAGAGGCTGGTCCTGCACCCACTTGTACTCAGGATTCCAAGGGCCAGTCAGCTAACAAGCGGCCCTTTTTCTGGAGTGACCAGCTGACCAGTTGCAAATCGACCGGGTCCCTGCTTTTGGCCTCTGGTGGAATAAGTCCCGATCCCTAAGTGCTTTCCTTGAGGTCCTGGGAGCCATAGAAGTGACCAAAAGGAGCTGCTCCAGAAAGTCTGAGGAATAGGACTTAGCAAATGTTTGGACTTCCAACACCTTTGTAGCTTCCGTGGATCTTCGCAGCAAAGGTCTCTGATTTCAAGAGGACTTCAATGGACGAATCTTCAAACTTGCCCCACCTGGAGGATTTTGAGCTCCAAAAAAAGTCTAAGGACGAGATGTACGAAGATTAGGAATAGCGATTTCCTAATTGCAATTTCCTGCAAATCTTACTAAGATAATCGCTATTCCTAATGTAAGAAACTCTTTTGAGTTTCATTACCCATTCCTAGTGCATCTCAAATAGACCTACCTCATGCATATTAATAAGGGAGGTCACAATCTGCGACCCACCAGTATTCCCTGCCATCACAGGGATGGTGGCCTGCTGGGGTCAGAAGACCACCATCTCTTTGATTGCCTTTAAATAAAGCAATACTTTTTTTTAATGTAGCCCCTTTCCCATAAAGGAAAGTGAGATGCATTTAAAAAGGAAAAAACAAAACGTTTAAGTTACATTTTTTCTGTGGGACCACTGCCTGCTCCTAAAAAATATTTATTCAACCAAGGTGTTCCTTGGGGACCCCTTCCCATTTGAGGACGGGTTACCACCAACTTTGAGTTGGTGATAAATTGCAAATGTTTTGTGACCATATTTTGGTTGCAAAACATTTGTACATAACACTGCGAATCGGGATTAGGAAGAGACGCCCTAAACACTGCACTTCCGAATACCAAATGGCACAACCCAAACTGCGATTCGGTAACAAGTTACCTAATTGCAATTTGGGATTTGCACATCAGACAAAGCATTTTTGCGGTCCCAAATGGCCCCATTTGTTTGCGACCGCAAAAATGCTGCGTACATCTGGCCCTAGTTATGAAGGTAGACATCTTGACCGGACGAGGGCGTCGAAAGTATCTAACCGATGAAAGCATTTTAGGGGGTTCAAAATTTAAATTTTTATGCTCTGAGCTTTTCCTGCCAAAACCAACAGCTTTAGCAAGACCTCTTACAACGGCTATCTGACTTTAAGAGGACATTAAAAGAA
This sequence comes from Calotriton arnoldi, assembly GCA_963921515.1. Taxonomy (NCBI): domain Eukaryota; kingdom Metazoa; phylum Chordata; class Amphibia; order Caudata; family Salamandridae; genus Calotriton; species Calotriton arnoldi. Next base: position 67,782 of record CAWUFW010009837.1, read on the forward strand.
CGTATTTATTAAAAGCTGTGTGTTGGATTGGGATTTTTATTGTGTTGTGTTTTGACTTGCCAACTGTTTTGGTATTGCTAAATACTTTACAGAATTTTCCTTAAGTTAAGCCTGTCTTTTCTGTGCCATAGCTACCTGCCGTAGATGGCAGGTTTATTTATTAAACTTGTGTGTTGGATCTAAAAAGATTTTGGACATATTGCCTGGGAAGGTCTCATATCCTCCCCAACTAATAACCCCATTTCTTACACTAGGTCTTCTTGGTTCTTGAGATAAGTTAGAACAGGTACTAAGCTCTCTTGACGGTATACTTTTTAATTAAATTAATTATTCTTTATTGTTTTCTTAATCAATCATACAACACTTAGAGAATTACCATGCCTCAGTGCCATTCCTGCATTACAGTTTCTGGTGTCTAAGAAACAGCTGTTGTGCATGACTACATAGCCCCTATAAAAATTGTTAAACAAAGAAAATGAAAGTATAAGTAGTAGTCTGAAACAAAAATCAGCTCAAAACTACTCCCCACCTAGTTTCTCCCCCCTTTCCTCATCAGGCTACCAATACCCATTGAGTGCAAAATAATATTGAGACATTTGGCACACATTATCCCCTTTGTACCCGTAGCCCCATCCAGTCAAACTTCTATACAATACTTTAACATTCCCCACAAGATCGAAGGTTGATTTCCATAATCATAAATATCAATGTGGTATGCCATCTAGGGTGGTTCATCATCTGTCTTTGGGTCAACAGACCTCAACATCAGTTCCCAGTCAAGCACCGATCTGGGTCTAGATGCACTCCATGTTGAGCAAGACCTGGTGTCCATTTCTACTTTTGACAGGCTACTTCCATGTCCTGAGCCTATCTTTGGATCCTAAGGGGGATAACAATATGGATTCCAGCCCTATAGCCCAATTCCTGTCCCTCTGTTGGTCCACAGAGTGTTGGAGAAATCAAAAGGTGAAAGGACTGTTACCCAAATAACCAGCTTTATCCAGATATGGTGGTAGTGGCTCCTGGGCCAACCTGAGGGAAGTGCTTCACATGAACATTTAGAAGGGGGCAATTAAATTCAAATGCATCTTCTTTTGTGTACAGTTTAGTTGCATTTGACAGGAATCCCAAAACATATTCATGCCCAATACTACATGATGATGCCAAACATCCCACAACAGTTGCTAGCAATGTGAATTCCTTTTTTGGAGGCCACAGAAAATTAGAGTGTAAAGCTGGAGTTGCAGCTAATCATTCTGAAGTCAACGGAGGATATGGAGGATGGGCACCGCCTTTGTCTCAGGTGAAAGCTAGGATCTGTGCCTTTGGCCTCTTATTTTATCCAGGAATTTCGTCTTGGAGACTATATTCTCACTAACAGGATTTGGCTTGAACAGATGGGATAAACACAAAGCACTCCTCCCTACTCTGTTGTAAGGTTAGTGGATCAAACCAGACTAACAACAACCTGAGCTAAACTGGTCTGAATGGGAGAGGAGTAAATGAGCAGTACAGGGACATGCAGGGGTAGGGGAAAAGAGTAACCAGCAAGGTCTAGAACTATTTTCCATGTTAAATGAACATCGTGGGACTATACATTTATGAGAGGCCTCACAGGTAGAAATACCCTATCCCCTCATATACACATGTTTACTCCTTACATCTCACACTCTGAGCAAAGTGAGGGGTCGCAGCCACGAAAGACCAAGCAGATTATACCAAGGTGTGCAGCTGAAAGCCTCCTCAAGAGCAGTACAGGAAAATGGCCTGTTCGTGTAAACCATGGTACCATCTATCGGTTGTCTCATTGCCCGAACATACTGAAATGAGGTTCATGTTGTGTGAACGCCATTCTCAGCCAACCCGAGCTCTCTGCTGGAGAGCAACATACAACATGTTCTGTGAAGCACCTCTCTTTGGAAGCCTGTCGCACACATATCCTGAGGAGGGAAGAATACAGAGGGCAGAGGAACACATGGTTACTATGCAAGTGACTTGTGAGACTACAACATACATGCATTGTGTAGCACAACAGTTCATATCTAGCTTTTTAGCAGCCCTGGGGCCGAATTACAGAAAGTGCCCCGGGGCACAATGGGCATTTGCGCCTGCTTTGTGCACCCCCAGAGCACTTTGGTATTACAAAAGGGGCCTCAGATGCTTGTGCATCAGTGCTATTTAACAAGGGCATTCCTTCATTTGCATGGGGGCATGGCAAATGAGGGAATTCCTTTACCTCTGCACCCGCGCCGTATTATGGATGCAGGTGCAAAGGCAAATAAGGCAAAGGAGCTGTCAGGAGGCACACTGAAAGTCACTCACTGCACCCGCCTGCACAGGGATCTCTAATTCCTCTTTAAAGGGTTGCCGCCTGCACAGAGAAACAAGGAGCGACTTTGAAGAAGCTGGTCCATATTTGATTTGAATGTGCTACCCCAGCACAAGTTCGTGGCTGCCCTGTGGGCCGTGCATTCACTGGAATAGGGCAAACTTTACCTGTTTCGCTACGGTGCACCTATTTAAAAGTGCACGTAGAGCAATTTGGAAAGTGTGCCCTATGTGTAATAGGGACCCAGATGGCAATTTCTCTTGCATGACAAAATGGTTACTTAGCAGTCAACTTGTCCCTTCTCATAAGGGTGATTTTCAGTCAGTTCAGTTTTCGAAACCTACAGCGCCTAGTTTTCAATGACTTGTACTTTCACTTTTTGTAGTACGGTTTTTGGAGACTCAGTATGCTTAGTGCGTAGATATCTGAGAAATTAGTACTGACTGAATTTTCAGATCTTCTTTTGAGGCAAATCTAAATCACAGTCTTTGTGACCATAAATTCATCATTATCATTATCTTCTGTATATTTTTATCCTTTTTTGCATATGATTGTTAGCAATATTATTGAGACAGTTTGGCTCTTGACACGTTTCGCACTTCCCAACATAATCAGAGGAGGGCAGTGGGGGCTGAGAGCCCACTTGTCTGCAGTCCAGCGGCGGTTTTCTTTCAAGGGCGGCGGGGCTCCGCCCTCCCTATTGCGACGCCGGCATCCACATTGAGCGAGGGATTTAAAATGCTAAGTAACAGCAATGTTACTTACCATTTTAAATCCCGAGCCGAGCCCCGCGACTGCCGAGTCCTGCTGCCTGCCTGCGCAGATTAGGAAGCACTCGAGCGAGCGTCACTGCAGCATCAGGCAGGCCAGGCAGGAAATGCAGGCAACGTGTGGGCTGATTTGTGACACATGCGCTTTAGCGCATGTGTCACAATTGATTCAAAAACAAACCGGGCGCATTAGGTGCCAGCCCGGTTATTCTTGTTTAGGCCCTTTTGGGGCCCGCCCAGAAATGACGCAAGGCAGCGTCATAAATCTGCAGCAGCCTCGGGCGGGTACAGTATAAGCCCGAGGCTGCATTGAAGTCTAGAAAGAAGCTGGGGCATGATGAGGACACCCTCACCCCACCCTTTCACCAGTCGTCACTGGATGGGGTGGGGTCATGCATAACTGACCCCACCCATCTCTCTATGACGACTCAGTTGGGCAAAGTTGTTTTTTTTAATTACAATAATCATTGCACTGAATGATTATTGTATACTAACTTTGAAGTATATTTAAAATGAAAAAAAACGCTGTAAGCATTTTCTTTATGTCACAGAGTCATGAGACTTAACTCATGACCCTGTGACGTAGAGTCACATGCTGCACAGAGTAGAGCTTTCACTTTCAGCTCTCTCTGAACCAGTAGCTGCTGGACAACAACAGGAGAAGCACAGCCAGCCAGCAACTAGCATTGACACCATCAACCGGCTGACTGACCAAGACAGAAGCTGCCTGATAACTGGGGTAAGTGTGAAGTATTAATTATTGCACTTTTAAATTATTTTTGCAATGTTTGCATTATTTAAATATGCTGCTTTTTAATTATTTTAACATATTGCACAGTCCGTTTAGCAGGTCTAGTATCATGACTCATGAGTGCATTTAAATACATTTGCAAGGGTTAACGTGTCTCATGCAAAGCACATCATGTAATATGCAATGTAATATGCAGATGACAGATTTTTATTTTATGAAGCTAGATAAGTGGGTTACTGCTTTTAAAACAGAGCTCATTTTGTTATGTACAGTTCATAAATTTTAATCCTTCCATTATAGCACAGTGAGCTATAAACAGCATGCAACTCTTAAACCTTGTAACCCTCACTTACTTTTGTAACACAACCTGTACATTGATTTACACACTTTATTTATTGTCAATATATGTGTACATGTGATCTAAAGCGCTTTGACACCCTACATGTGGATGAGTAGCACTATAAAAAGAAATAAAAACAAAATAGTGGTATTTAAATTATTTGTGCAAATTCAAAATCAAAAGCAAGCGTCTTATGACGTGATAAGCTTTGAGCCTTTCTTTCTGCTCCATTGCTTCCAATCAATTAGTATTTAAAGCGAGACTACTCACCCGTAAGGGTCTCAAGGCGCTGTGTGTGGGGGTTTGAGGGGAGGGGATCTGCGATTGATTTGAAGAGCCAGGTCTTAAGGTCCTTGCTGAATTGCAGACGTGATGGTGATTGCCTGAGGTGCAGAGGCAGGGAGTTCCAGAAGTTAGGAGAAGGATCTTTCTCCAGCAGTGGTCTTGCGGATATGTGTGATGGTGGCCTGGGCCAGTTGGGCGGAGTGGAGATGTCAGGGGAGAGTGTAGAAGGAGAAGTGGTGGTTGAGGTATGTAGGTCTGGCGTTGTGGATTGATTTGTAGGTGTGCGTGAGGAGCTTGAAGGTAATTCTTTTGTTGATAGATAGCAAGTGAAGGTCTCTCAGGGAATATATGACGTTATATCGCATGCCAACACAAAGCATGCCATTACAACGCGGTTGTAACAACACAAGTGCTGTTACAACGCGTTACCATTACAACTCACACTTTTACCATGCATATGCCTTTACCACGCATGCCATTACAACGCAAAGGCATGCGTGGTAAAGGCATATACTTGGTAAAAGTGGTTAAGGTATGTAATTGTGTGTGTCTGTTTGTGTGTTTATATATATATTTTTTAATACCCCTAGGCAACCCCAAAATTACCCTTTGTACCAGTGCCAATAACCATACCCCTTAAAATTCTAAAATTACCCTTACCACCCCAATACCCATACCCCTAAACCCTAAAATTACCCTTAGCACCCCAAAACCCAACCCAACCCTGAACCCTAAAATTACCCTTGCTACCCCAAACCCTAAAACTTAAAATTACCCTTGGCACCACAAAACCCAAATCCACCCTGAACCCTAAAATTACCCTGGGCACCCCAAAACCCAAACCCACCCTGAACCCTAAAATTACCCTGGGCACCCCAAAACCCAAACCCACCCTGAATCCTAAAATTAACCTTGGCACTCCAAAACATACCCATCCTGAACCCTAAAATTAATCTTGTCACCCCAAACTTATACCCCTACACCCCAAAACCCAAACCCACCCTGAATCCTAAAATTAACCTTGGCATCCCAAAACATATACCCATCCTGAATCCTAAAATTAATCTTGGCAACCCAAACCTATACCCCTACACCCCAAAACCCAAACCCACCCTAAACCCTATACTTACCTTATACTTACATGTAAAACACATATTTTGTTGTAAAGGCATGCGTGGTAAAGGTATATGCATTGTAATGCCATGCATTGTAATGGCATTGCGATGTAATGGTACTTGCGTTGTGTTGGCATGCGTTGTAATGGCATGCGTTGTATTGGATTCGTTGTAATGGCTGTTTCCCCTCTCAGGTGGCCGGTGATGTGGCTGCGGTGTGGGATGTTCAGGATGAGTTTGGCGGACGTGTTCTTGATGTTCTGCAGTTTCTTTTGGAGTTTCTGGGTGGTGCTGGCTAGAGTGCTGACGAGCTCATGGGTGACAGTTTCCCTGTACTCACTGGGGACACACTCGAAGATCTTATGAAGTAGATGGAGCGTGTGGAAATAGGAGGATGAAACAGCGTTGATTTGGTGGTTTATTGAGAGAGAGAAGTCCAGGAAGATGCCAAGGTTTCGCACGTGGTCAGTGGGTGTGGGGGGGGTTCCAAGTGCTGCAGGCCCCTTCTGCCTGGGCCACCAAGAGTCATCCAAGGCAGAGGGGGTGGCAGCACTTGGGGGTGGATCCCAGGTTGAGGACTCAGGTCTTATTTGAGTTAAGCTTGAGGCAGCTGTCCTTCATCCTGGTGGCGACTGCGTTTATCCCGTTGTGGAAGTTGCTCTTGGCAGCTGTGGGTTCTTCTGTGAGGGAGAGAATCAGCTGGGTGTTATCGGCGTAGGAGACAATGTTGAGTCTGTGGTTCCTGACGATGGCTGCAAGTGGGACCATGTAGATGTTGAAGAGCTTGGGGCTCAGGGAGGAGCCTTGAGGCCCTTTGCAGCTGATCTCTGTGGGTTTTGAGTTGAATGGTGGAAGTCTTACTCTCTGTGTTCGGCCGGTGAGGAAGGAGCAGATCCATCCAGGGGCTTTGTTCCAGATGCCGGCATCGTGGAATCTTGTGCAGAGGGTGTGGTGGGAAACGGTGTTGAAGGCGGCTGAGAGGTCCAGGAGGAAGAGGGCAACTGTTTCCCATTGGTCGAGGCATTTGCTTTTAGGTTTGAGGCTCCAGATAGCTCCCTGGAACAAAGGAGGCCTGATGGACCTTTAACTTCGGCCTTTGTTATGGGCCCAGGTGAAATCTGATAAGCTGCTGCCCCCCCCCCCACTTGCACATTGCTGCTTGGAATGAAAGCAGGCAACGTGCAGTAGCAGGCGCTGCTGAATGTGTCCGTTACAGATGGGGATTTTGGTTGGCTAGGGTATACACCTAAGCCAAGCAGTACCCACCACCACTCAGGTTAATTCAGATACACATGCAAGATTACCTGTGCTCATCGTCTGGTAGCTTGGGGCAGAGCAGGCTTATCAAAGAGGCAATGTGTAAAGTATTTGTGCAACACATAGTAAAGTAACACAGTGAAAAACTCCACACTAGTTGTAGAAAAATAGGCCATCTTTATGTAATTAAAACCAGGCCTAAAGGACAACAATCTAATCAGTCTATCAAGGTTATGCCAGTAGTAACGTTAATAGCTCATTCGCCTGGGGCATCACAGTGCTCAGGAACCTTTAAGGGAGTTACAGTAATCCTCAAATGAGCCCACCGGCCGCCTCCGCCTCGGAAAGGTCTTCAATGCAGTGGGGGTTGAAGTCAGCCTGCGCGGGCCTTCGGGACAGTACCTGGGGCTTGGAGTTGCTGCTCTGGTTGTCGGCGGTCTCGCACACGGGGTCCACGTGGTAGGAAGATGAGTTGGGCTCCGGCATGGCCGCAGGAGCACAGGCAGGTCTATGGCCCCATACTGCTGTGTTGGTGGGCCTCACACATGGAGCTCGGTGTTGGTAAGAGGCACAGAGGCAGGCAGGACTGGGGTTCAGCCACAGTAGAAGCAGTCTTTTGAATCTTCGGCCCAAAGAGCCTGGAGAGAGCGCGCTTAGATCGTTGTGTTGCTAGGCAACCAGAATGCACTCATGCCGCTCGGTGCTCCCGGCGCTGACTGAGGGTAAAGGTCTACACCGCTGCGGTATCTTCAAAAACAGCAATCTCGAGTACGCCTAGTAGCAAAAGGTGACCGGGCGCTAACACAGCAGGCTCTAGACTATGTGAGTGTGTCTGGTGGCCCAATAACATACAAATAGCCCTGATTCTTCCATAACAGGAGGAAAGCCAACAAGTTCTTGGGAACTTGTAGGATATAGAGGGCCAGTTGTCCCTCATTGCAGAGGTAGCAGGGAGCAGGCCAACACAGCAGAGCAGAGTGCAGAGGAATTCACTCCTGGCATACAGCAATCAGCAGGCAGAAGGCCAGTACAGCAAAGCAAGTGACAAAGGGGCAGTCCTTCCTAGCAGCGTAGTACCTCATAGTTGCAGAGTCTCCTCCAGACCCCAAAGTGAACTAATTTGGGGATGTCACAGGTCCAGTACTAATACCAAAATGTGTCTTTGAAGTGGGGGAGACAACAAAAGACGGCTGTCTTTGATCCTCAAAAGGCCCCTGCCCTTCCTTCTCTGGCTCCAGGCACACTACAGGCGGTTATGCAGCTATTTGTGTTGGAATAGGCATTGCCCTATTCAGGTGTAGGTGTCAGCCCCTCCCTCCTATTATGTTTAATGAAGTCTTCTTAGTGCGGTGCTATAATTTGACTTGATAATGTCAAAGCTTTCAAATGTTAAAAAGATACACACTTTTTTTAATTTTGAAGAGCGTTCACTTTTCACATTTGCAGTCCTGTCAAGTACCACTCATTAGTGGTCAGACTAGTGCTGGGTCCGCATCACCACATTAGAATGCTTTATTCATTCAAGCTATAGCACACCTGGGCCCTAACCACCTTGCATGCTGTCTGAGTAGCTGCATTTAAGCAGCAAGCACGCTGGCAGTAAGTGCATCGTGGAAAGCATGCAGTCTGTCCCACTTATTTTCTTGGCACAATCACATTTCGGCACTGCCTGGAAAAAAATAATCACCAATCTCTTGCCAAACTGGCTGCTTTCCCAGAGTGTAAAACACTTTCTTCAGTTAGTGCAAGTCATAAACAAAAAAAATTCCAGACCCGGCTGGCAGACAGTGCTCCATGTAGAACCAAGGGGTCCCACTATGCCAACTGTTGTTTTCCAGAAAGGCGATGGACTATAGGCTGCTTAGAGGGGGCAGTGGCCTTGGTGCTGAAAGTTTTCAACCTTGGGGTCCGGTTGCTGGAAATGATCACTGGCTTACCTGTCCCCTGACTCTCTAGCCCCCTGAATGTAGCCGGTGTAAAACCTTAACTCACCATCCCTCCTCTAGTCACATGAGGTGTTCCCATACCTCTGCTCACTACTTCAACAGGATTCTAGAGTTCGGGCCAGCGGCACAGGTGCTCACTGCAATGCACACATAGTCAAACATACACACACATTCGTTCACATAGATTCATGTTTAAACATGGGCATGCACTTCTTTGCAGAAACATGCAACTCTACACAAAATTGCACACATCACCATGCTTGCCGAGACCCAGGAGCTCACTTGCACTCATGCACATTCCATTAAAAACCACCTGAATTTATTATTTTAAATGTTTTTATTTGTTTTGTGTAAAACAGTATTGTACAGAAACCACATTTGCTTGAAACAGTACATGAATGCAATGTAATTGCTGGTAATAATTCTTGTTTTAATTCTTTTAGCACATGAAAAATTGGAGTTAAAACTGGTCTTGATATAATCACATTCAAGATCAGTACTGAGAGATATCGAAAGAGGACACGTGGTGGTTCCGACTCTGCTGCAACAGGACATTGATCGAAACTCAGCTTCCTGGTCCTTAATCTCAGGCCACAAGGTAGGACATGGTTCTCTATTTACAGCAAAGGTCCACATTCAGCTGTATATGGGTGCCAACTGTGTGGTCTTTAGGTGTGGAGGCCTGTTGGTTTATCCTAGCAGAACAGTTCAGAGAGTATGAGGTTGTGGCGAGTTAAAAGTTCAAGGGAATCATTTTTTGTTTTTCATTATGAACTACGAAAATTCCAAAAATGTTGATTTTTAAATCTTTTATTATTTTATACACTCTTTCATTTATTTAACTGTAGCCTGATAATCCCTTACTATCCCTTAATGCTTCCCACCCCTAAAGCCTTTAAACCCCAAACTGCCCATAAATTCTAACCTTTCTTCATGCTTAAAAAAAGTACTGCTCTAATTCATAATAGCCCTCTACTACTCCTTAGTGCTACCCTAAAATCCCCTAACTATCCCTTAACGCTAACTTTTCTTGAATTATTAAGATGCATTGCTAGTCTCCCGCCCCTTTACCCCCACCTCATTTTAAATGCTCCTGTCTGCTTTAGGAGGATGCCCCTTACCCCTGATCACAGTACACTCATGTTTGCTCTATAATGCATGACATTTTACCATGTTTTAGGCCACTGTTTATTTTTATTCTATTTTTTCAGTCGACAATATTTTTTTACAGCGATGTTTTTCAGTCTACTTTTTTTGCACACAAGTTTTTTACTGCACACAGAGTATGTACAGTGAGTAGGATATATAAAATCGATCTAATGTGTTGCGACAGTTGTGACTGCTGAAGAAAAACTAACAGGAACCACGTCCTGATTGTGGTGAGCACAATTCACTGAGAACATGCAGTTCTAAACAAATTTTTCATACTATGCAAAATGTGTTATATAATCCAAAATCAATGAACTCATGAGATCATAATATACATTAAGTTTTCTGTATTAATCACAGCATTGATTAATGAGCTTCAATAAACTGATTACACTTAGTGCCAACTTAATGACTATTACAGTGCATATTGTACATGAAGCAAAGTTTCAATTCAAAGTAAAAGTATACACAAAACACAAAATATCAAGTTCCAAATTCTATAGGAATTGCTGCTGGCTTTCCATTGATGACAAGACCTGATGGCAAGCCCAATGCATTTCGGGACTTAATATTCCCTTCCTCAGGGGCGGGTCTGTAATCAAGCAAATTATATACACTATAAAATGTAATCATTTATACATGGAGAATATACAGTCCCCAACATATGCCTGGTGCGCAATCTAAATAGTATGCAATTAACACAGCTTTGAATGCAGTTATAAAAATAATGCTGAAAGAAAAAAAGAAGAAGAAAGAAGCAAGAAGAGGCCTCCAAATATACGATGTGCAAAATCGTAATGAGTGATACAGTAAAAGAGAATCAAAAATAAAACCAAAAAAAAAGAAAGAATTAAGAGAAAAAAGATCCCAACACCATGAGGTTACAAGAAGTGCCTACACTATCTACTGATGAATAAGAAACTATAAAAGTGGATGCAAGTTAAAAAAGTGAAGAGTACCCGAAATCTGAAGTCTCAAAACCACATAAATACATGGCTCACCTTGTAATATCTCTCAGTGACCCTGTTGGTTGCGTAAATAACTTTCTAAAGAAGGGGAACATGGGAGGGACAGGGTGAGAAGTCTAATACGAAGCAATGTCAATTACGAAAGTGCAAGTGAGATGTGAACAAACGCTCACCTCTGTTCATAATGTTATGACCCAAAGGAACCCTCGAGAAATGTGCGTCTAGTATTTCTTAGACAAAGACGAGATACGGTTGTCGTAAACCCAAAAATTATGCGCTGTGAAAATGAATAAGGCTACAATTACTGAAAACCTGTAAAATTGCCTATCACAAAAGAAATATAACGTATAACAAGCTGCACTACTCTTACCGAAAAGCAACAAACATGGTGTCCTCCGAACAGCTTCGAAGGCTGTAAGGAGGCGCAAGGTAAATACGTGACTCAAAATTAACAGTGCGCAAAGAAAGCGGACTGAAAAAATATACCAGTTGAGCTGTTGTGATTGATCTCACAAAGCTTGATTATGTAAAAAACCGAAAAAGAATGTGAGAGCAAAAATAAAAATGCGTGATGAATAAATGTAAATATAAATATAAAAAATCAACGTGGACGGAATGTTTGCTATAAAGATAACTGAACATAACAGCAAGATGGCGGAACGAAAAAGTGATGTCCGAAACAAACTAAAACTGGAAGATGGACAAGTGAAATAATACTAAAGGGAAAAGGTGCCGATCAGTGAAAAAAAGAAAGAAAGAGAGAAAAACACCCATGGTTGATAGTGTTAGTTTTGTCGTAAGATAGAAAATAAAAATATATAAAATTAGAAGCAAGAAAAAATGTAAAAAATAATAATCAACAAAAAATAAACAGAAAGTGATTCCTATGATGAATAAGCCTAAAAGCACACTCTTTGCGGAAAGGCATGTTATTCGTGAATATACATTAAAGTACTGATAACAAACACCTTTATAGAAAACAACTCATATCCACCCTGTCATTAAGACCCTTCGGAGCTTGAGTTTCTAGAAAATTTATCCAAAAGACTTCACGTTGCAGGAGTCTTTTCGGATTGTCAACACCTTCACGTAGCTGAACTGATTCAATAATTTGACATCTTAGTTGGGAAATGGTATGTTTGGCCTCATGCCAATGTACAGCTACACTGGATGTTTTACTGTGTGTGCGTATTGTACTTTTATGTTCAGTGAGTCTTACTTTAAGTTTACGTTGAGTTTTACCTACATAGGCTTTGCCACACGGGCATTTTAAACAATAGATAACATTTGTAGCATTACAATCAGAAGAATGTTTTAATTTTATATTTTTGCCAGAGCTAGGATGTGTTAAAGTGTCCCCTACTACAATGTTATTGCAATGAATGCAATTAAAGCATTTCAACGTGCCCTTATAATGTTTATCATCTGTCATGATCCGCGGACTTGAAATCAATTCTTGGAGATTCTTGCCTCTGGTGTAAGCAAATGTTGGTTTGTTGCTAAAGAGTCCATTAAAATCTGATTCATTCTGAAGTAGTTCCCATCTATTATTGATGATCCGTTTTATTTGATTCGAGCATGTCGAATACTTTGATACGAAGGTCGGTGTTGTGGACTTAATGGCTACTGACTTGGAAAACAATGACATCCGATCTTTACCTTCAAGTCTAGTGATGCTTGCCTGTAGGGTGTCTTCAGGGTAACCTCTGTTGATGAATCTTTGTTTGTATTCAAGCAATTTTAATTTTGCCGTATCTGGATTTGAACATATTCTTTTTATTCTGGTGAACTGAGAAAATGGTAAATTGTTGATAAGACTTTTTGGATGAAAACTAGTGAAATGTAACGTACTGTTTCTGTCAGTGGGTTTCGTATACACCTGTGTTTGAAGACCTCCTGCTATTACATCTTTTGTCACGAGAACATCCAAGTAATTGATCTGTTTCTCATTGATGGTATAGGTGAATTGTATTCTTGGATTCTTAGTGTTCAACTGGCTTATCAAAAGCTCCAAATTCTTTTGTGATTTTGTCCAGATTAAAAATATGTCATCAATATATCTGCAGTATTGTGCGATGCCCGATGTCCAGTCTATATCACTTAAAATATGTTCCTCTTCAAATTTCGCCATGAAAATATTAGCGTATGCTGGTGCGCCGGAAAAACCCATAGAAGTTCCAGTCAATTGGGCATAAAAGGATGTTTGCCATAAAAAATAACTGTGATTCAGACAAAAATGTAAAAGCTTCAGCAGAAATACCTTATCAACCTCAATGTCCTCCATTTTCAATAATGCCCATTTAACAGCCTCAAGACCTGCCTCATGTGGAATCGACGTGTATAAAGCTGTGAAGTCTATTGTACACAAAATCCAGTGTTCTTGAATGTAAGGTTGTATGTTCTGTAGTTTGAGTAAAAAATCAGTAGTATCCTTGGTATACGTGCACCAATTCTGGACGAATTTCTGAAGATAATAATCCAAGAATGTCCCCAATGGGTCAAAAAGAGACCCACACCCTGAAACTATCGGTCGAAATGGAGGATCATTTTGGTTCTTATGGATTTTGGGAATCATGTATATCTTGGGTCTTCGTGGATTGGAGGTGGTCAAATAAAGTTTTAATTGTGTGGCTACTAGGCCCATATCTTCAGCTTCGTTGAGTATACCTTGAAGCATTCCTTGTAGTTTAACCGTGGGATCATTGTCAAGTAGCAAGTATGTAGTGTCATCAGACACATGCTCATTCACCTTGCCAACATAATATGTAGTGTCCATAACAACAAGTGCTCCACCTTTGTCAGCAGGTTTCAAAGTTAAAGAAGTGTTGCTTGCGATAGATCGAATAAGTCTCCTGTCGTGTTCAGTCATGTTGTTGGTTTTCATCTTTTTATAGTTTAATTTGGATAAATCCTTCATCACAATGTTTTCAAATGTGTTCAGCATCTTATGTGTGACTGGAGATTGGAAGCTGCTCTTAGGTTTAAAACGAATAGTGTTTTCATCATCTTGGTCATTGGATCCTTCAATGACATTGGTGAAATAGTGTTTCAATCGTAATTTTCGCATAAACTTGTAAAAAGCAACCTGAACCTCCAATTGGGTGCTTGAAGTTGTGGGAACATACGACATTCCCCTAGTCAATCCCTTAATTTGTTGTTTAGATAGTGAAACTGCTGATATGTTGATTATCAAATTTTGGTCTTGCTGCTGCGAAGAGTTTTTCCTCCCTTTTCCTCGCCGGGTTTTGCGATTGATTCTGATGTTGTTGGTATGTTTGATAACGGGGGATGCCCCAGATCTGGAACCTGTGACAAAAAAGACATGGTGGATGATGTGGGTATCTGGGCATTTCCTGTCTCTCCTGGTTGTGTGGACGGACCGGCAATTGTTAAAGTAGTTTTAACTATAGGTGGTCTATTGATAGCGGTGTCTTGGTCTGTCACCACACTTTCCTCAGATGATGTCATGGTTTTTTTCTGAGTGAACCGTCTTCGTGTGTAGATTTCTGCCCATGTGTACACCTCATTAAGCTTGTAGTCAATTGTATCCCTCCGGTATTTTCGAATTTTACCCTCTTGCAATTCTTTATTGTATTTGTCAAGTTTTTGGTTGATATCTTCTAAAGTGTCTTTCCAAGTGTCACTATCCAACCGTTTTTCTAATTCACTCTTTAAGTTAAATATCTCTTCATCCAATTCACGTATAGTTTTGGAGAGCTCTTCAATTATAAGTAATATTAAATCTAAAGAACATTTGTTGAGAATCGAAAACCATTTATCCATAAATGTTGCATTAAGATGAAATCTGAATAACATCGGTCTGATAGATAATCGAAGACCTCTTGGTATTCGTTTCGCTCTATGATATTGCACCAGGGTGGATGCGTGGAGTTTCTGGTTCAGGTGTCGACGTGTTAGATATTCAAGGTGTTTCAATTGTTGAGGAATGGACCCTCCATGTGGGTCAGATAACTTAATCTCCTGGATTAAAGCATATATATCTGTAGCTTGTTCATTTGTGTAAGCTAAAGTAGTAGCTCGATTATCAGTAATGTTCGAGATAGAGTCAAATGACATTTTGCTGCTGGTATATTCAAATAACTACTCTTGGGTGCTTCCTCCAATGTTGTCAATTGTATGCAATAAATGGTGTGTGGGTTGGGGAGCACTCCCTAATACTGTTTCAAATTTTTTCTAACCTTTTTAACACTGGTGCTTCACCACTGCTTGTGTTGACAGCACATGCAAATATAAAAGAAAAACTAACAGGAACCACGTCCTGATTGTGGTGAGCACAATTCACTGAGAACATGCAGTTCTAAACAAATTTTTCATACTATGCAAAATGTGTTATATAATCCAAAATCAATGAACTCATGAGATCATAATATACATTAAGTTTTCTGTATTAATCACAGCATTGATTAATGAGCTTCAATAAACTGATTACACTTAGTGCCAACTTAATGACTATTACAGTGCATATTGTACATGAAGCAAAGTTTCAATTCAAAGTAAAAGTATACACAAAACACAAAATATCAAGTTCCAAATTCTATAGGAATTGCTGCTGGCTTTCCATTGATGACAAGACCTGATGGCAAGCCCAATGCATTTCGGGACTTAATATTCCCTTCCTCAGGGGCGGGTCTGTAATCAAGCAAATTATATACACTATAAAATGTAAACATTTATACATGGAGAATATACAGTCCCCAACATATGCCTGGTGCGCAATCTAAATAGTATGCAATTAACACAGCTTTGAATGCAGTTATAAAAATAATGCTGAAAGAAAAAAGAAGAAGAAAGAAGCAAGAAGAGGCCTCCAAATATACGATGTGCAAAATCGTAATGAGTGATACAGTAAAAGAGAATCAAAAATAAAACCAAAAAAAGAAAGAATTAAGAGAAAAAAGATCCCAACACCATGAGGTTACAAGAAGTGCCTACACTATCTACTGATGAATAAGAAACTATAAAAGTGGATGCAAGTTAAAAAAGTGAAGAGTACCCGAAATCTGAAGTCTCAAAACCACATAAATACATGGCTCACCTTGTAATGTCTCTCAGTGACCCTGTTGGTTGCGTAAATAACTTTCTAAAGAAGGGGAACATGGGAGGGACAGGGTGAGAAGTCTAATACGAAGCAATGTCAATTACGAAAGTGCAAGTGAGATGTGAACAAACGCTCGCCTCTGTTCATAATGTTATGATCCAAAGGAACCCTCGAGAAATGTGCGTCTAGTATTTCTTAGACGAAGACGGGATACGGTTGTCGTAAACCCAAAAATTATGCGCTGTGAAAATGAATAAGGCTACAATGACTGAAAACCTGTAAAATTGCCTATCACAAAAGAAATATAACGTATAACAAGCTGCTCTACTCTTACCGAAAAGCAACAAACATGGTGTCCTCCGAACAGCTTCGAAGGCTGTAAGGAGGCGCAAGGTAAATACGTGACTCAAAATTAACAGTGCGCAAAGAAAGCGGACTGAAAAAATATACCAGTTGAGCTGTTGTGATTGATCTCACGAAGCTTGATTATGTAAAAAAACGAAAAAGAATGTGAGAGCAAAAATAAAAATGCGTGATGAATAAATGTAAATATAAATATAAAAAATCAACTGTACATTGGCATGAGGCCAAACATACCATTTCCCAACTAAGATGTCAAATTATTGAATCAGTTCAGCTACGTGAAGGTGTTGTCATAATCCGAAAAGACTCCTGCAACGTGAAGTCTTTTGGATAAATTTTCTAGAAACTCAAGCTCCGAAGGGTCTTAATGACAGGGTGGATATGAGTTGTTTTCTATAAAGGTGTTTGTTATCAGTACTTTAATGTATATTCACGAATAACATGCCTTTCCGCAAAGAGTGTACTTTTAGGCTTATTCATCATAGGAATCACTTTCTGTTTATTTTTTGTTGATTATTATTTTTTGCATTTTTTCTTGCTTCTAATTTTATATATTTTTATTTTCTATCTTACGACAAAACTAACACTATCAACCATGGGTGTTTTTTCTCTCTTTCTTTCTTTTTTTCACTGATCGGCACCTTTTCCCTTTAGTATTATTTCACTTGTCCATCTTCCAGTTTTAGTTTGTTTCGGACATCACTTTTTCGTTCCGCCATCTTGCTGTTATGTTCAGTTATCTTTATAGCAAACATTCCGTCCACGTTGATTTTTTATATTTATATTTACATTTATTCATCACGCATTTTTATTTTTGCTCTCACATTCTTTTTCGGTTTTTTACATAATCAAGCTTCGTGAGATCAATCACAACAGCTCAACTGGTATATTTTTTCAGTCCGCTTTCTTTGCGCACTGTTAATTTTGAGTCACGTATTTACCTTGCGCCTCCTTACGGCCTTCGAAGCTGTTCGGAGGACACCATGTTTGTTGCTTTTCGGTAAGAGTAGAGCAGCTTGTTATACGTTATATTTCTTTTGTGATAGGCAATTTTACAGGTTTTCAGTAATTGTAGCCTTATTCATTTTCACAGCGCATAATTTTTGGGTTTACGACAACCGTATCCCGTCTTCGTCTAAGAAATACTAGACGCACATTTCTCGAGGGTTCCTTTGGGTCATAACATTATGAACAGAGGTGAGCGTTTGTTCACATCTCACTTGCACTTTCGTAATTGACATTGCTTCGTATTAGACTTCTCACCCTGTCCCTCCCATGTTCCCCTTCTTTAGAAAGTTATTTACGCAACCAACAGGGTCACTGAGAGATATTACAAGGTGAGCCATGTATTTATGTGGTTTTGAGACTTCAGATTTCGGGTACTCTTCACTTTTTTTAACTTGCATCCACTTTTATAGTTTCTTATTCATCAGTAGATAGTGTAGGCACTTCTTGTAACCTCATGGTGTTGGGATCTTTTTTCTCTTAATTCTTTCTTTTTTTGGTTTTATTTTTGATTCTCTTTTACTGTATCACTCATTACGATTTTGCACATCGTATATTTGGAGGCCTCTTCTTGCTTCTTTCTTCTTCTTTTTTTCTTTCAGCATTATTTTTATAACTGCATTCAAAGCTGTGTTAATTGCATACTGTTTAGATTGCGCACCAGGCATATGTTGGGGACTGTATATTCTCCATGTATAAATGATTACATTTTATAGTGTATATAATTTGCTTGATTACAGACCCACCCCTGAGGAAGGGAATATTAAGTCCCGAAATGCATTGGGCTTGCCATCAGGTCTTGTCATCAATGGAAAGCCAGCAGCAATTCCTATAGAATTTGGAACTTGATATTTTGTGTATACTTTTACTTTGAATTGAAACTTTGCTTCATGTACAATATGCACTGTAATAGTCATTAAGTTGGCACTAAGTGTAATCAGTTTATTGAAGCTCATTAATCAATGCTGTGATTAATACAGAAAACTTAATGTATATTATGATCTCATGAGTTCATTGATTTTGGATTATATAACACATTTTGCATAGTATGAAAAATTTGTTTAGAACTGCATGTTCTCAGTGAATTGTGCTCACCACAATCAGGACGTGGTTCCTGTTAGTTTTTCTTTTATATTTGCATGTGCTGTCAACACAAGCAGTGGTGAAGCACCAGTGTTAAAAAGGTTAGAAAAATTTGAAACAGTATTAGGGAGTGCTCCCCCAACCCACACACCATTTATTGCATACAATTGACAACATTGGAGGAAGCACCCAAGAGTAGTTATTTGAATATACCAGCAGCAAAATGTCATTTGACTCTATCTCGAACATTACTGATAATCGAGCTACTACTTTAGCTTACACAAATGAACAAGCTACAGATATATATGCTTTAATCCAGGAGATTAAGTTATCTGACCCACATGGAGGGTCCATTCCTCAACAATTGAAACAACTTGAATATCTAACACGTCGACACCTGAACCAGAAACTCCACGCATCCACCCTGGTGCAATATCATAGAGCAAAACGAATACCAAGAGGTCTTCGATTGTCTATCAGACCGATGTTATTCAGATTTCATCTTAATGCAACATTTATGGATAAATGGTTTTCGATTCTCAACAAATGTTCTTTAGATTTAATATTACTTATAATTGAAGAGCTCTCCAAAACTATACGTGAATTGGATGAAGAGATATTTAACTTAAAGAGTGAATTAGAAAAACGATTGGATAGTGACACTTGGAAAGACACTTTAGAAGATATCAACCAAAAACTTGACAAATACAATAAAGAATTGCAAGAGGGTAAAATTCGAAAATACCGGAGGGATACAATTGACTACAAGCTTAATGAGGTATTCACATGGGCAGAAATCTACACACGAAGACGGTTCACTCAGAAAAAAACCATGACATCATCTGAGGAAAGTGTGGTGACAGACCAAGACACAGCTATCAATAGACCACCTATAGTTAAAACTACTTTAACAATTGCCGGTCCGTCCACACAACCAGGAGAGACAGGAAATGCCCAGATACCCACATCATCCACCACGTCTTTTTTGTCACAGGTTCCAGATCTGGGGCATCTCCCGTTATCAAACATACCAACAACATCAGAATCAATCGCAAAACCCGGCGAGGAAAAGGGAGGTAAAACTCTTCGCAGCAGCAAGACCAAAATTTGATAATCAACATATCAGCAGTTTCACTATCTAAACAACAAATTAAAGTATTGACTAGGGGAATGTCGTATGTTCCCACAACTTCAAGCACCCAATTGGAGGTTCAGGTTGCTTTTTACAAGTTTATGCGAAAATTACGATTGAAACACTATTTCACCAATGTCATTGAAGGATCCAATGACCAAGATGATGAAAACACTATTCGTTTTAAACCTAAGAGCAGCTTCCAATCTCCAGTCACACATAAGATGCTGGACACATTTGAAAACATTGTGATGAAGGATTTATCCAAATTAAACTATAAAAAGATGAAAACCAACAACATGACTGAACACGACAGGAGACTTATTCGATCTATCGCAAGCAACACTTCTTTAACTTTGAAACCTGCTGACAAAGGTGGAGCACTTGTTGTTATGGACACTACATATTATGTTGGCAAGGTGAATGAGCATGTGTCTGATGACACTACATACTTGCTACTTGACAATGATCCCACGGTTAAACTACAAGGAATGCTTCAAGGTATACTCAACGATGCTGAAGATATGGGCCTAGTAGCTACACAATTAAAACTTTATTTGACCACCTCCAATCCACGAAGACCCAAGATATACATGATTCCCAAAATCCATAAGAACCAAAATGATCCCCCATTTCGACCGGTAGTTTCAGGGTGTGGGTCTCTTTTTGACCCATTGGGGACATTCTTGGATTATTATCTTCAGAAATTCGTCCAGAATTGGTGCACGTATACCAAGGATACTACTGATTTTTTACTCAAACTACAGAACATACAACCTTACATTCAAGAACACTGGATTTTGTGTACAATAGGAGGTCACAGCTTTATACACGTCGATTCCACATGAGGCAGGTCTTGAGGCTGTTGAATGGGCATTATTGAAAATGGAGGACATCGAGGTTGATAAGGTATTTCTGCTGAAGCTTTTACATTTTTGTCTGAATCACAGTTATTTTTTATGGCAAATAATCCTTTTATGCCCAATTGACTGGAACTTCTATGGGTTTTTCCGGTGCACCAGCATACGCTAATATTTTCATGGCGAAATTTGAAGAGGAACATATTTTAAGTGATATAGACTGGACATCGGGCATCGCACAATACTGCAGATATATTGATGACATATTTTTAATCTGGACAAAATCACAAAAGAATTTGGAGCTTTTGATAAGCCAGTTGAACACTAAGAATCCAAGAATACAATTCACCTATACCATCAATGAGAAACAGATCAATTACTTGGATGTTCTCGTGACAAAAGATGTAATAGCAGGAGGTCTTCAAACACAGGTGTATACGAAACCCACTGACAGAAACAGTACGTTACATTTCACTAGTTTTCATCCAAAAAGTCTTATCAACAATTTACCATTTTCTCAGTTCACCAGAATAAAAAGAATATGTTCAAATCCAGATACGGCAAAATTAAAATTGCTTGAATACAAACAAAAATTCATCAACAGAGGTTACCCTGAAGACACCCTACAGGCAAGCATCACTAGACTTGAAGGTAAAGATCGGATGTCATTGTTTTCCAAGTCAATAGCCATTAAGTCCACAACACCGACCTTCGTATCAAAGTATTCGACATGCTCGAATCAAATAAAACGGATCATCAATAATAGATGGGAACTACTTCAGAATGAATCAGATTTTAATGGACTCTTTAGCAACAAACCAACATTTGCTTACACCAGAGGCAAGAATCTCCAAGAATTGATTTCAAGTCCGCGGATCATGACAGATGATAAACATTATAAGGGCACGTTGAAATGCTTTAATTGCATTCATTGCAATAACATTGTAGTAGGGGACACTTTAACACATCCTAGCTCTGGCAAAAATATAAAATTAAAACATTCTTCTGATTGTAATGCTACAAATGTTATCTATTGTTTAAAATGCCCGTGTGGCAAAGCCT
The DNA here is from genome assembly GCA_963921515.1 of Calotriton arnoldi. Taxonomy (NCBI): domain Eukaryota; kingdom Metazoa; phylum Chordata; class Amphibia; order Caudata; family Salamandridae; genus Calotriton; species Calotriton arnoldi. Next base: position 89,256 of record CAWUFW010009837.1, read on the forward strand.
ATGTAGGTAAAACTCAACGTAAACTTAAAGTAAGACTCACTGAACATAAAAGTACAATACGCACACACAGTAAAACATCCAGTGTAGCTGTACATTGGCATGAGGCCAAACATACCATTTCCCAACTAAGATGTCAAATTATTGAATCAGTTCAGCTACGTGAAGGTGTTGACAATCCGAAAAGACTCCTGCAACGTGAAGTCTTTTGGATAACTTTTCTAGAAACTCAAGCTCCGAAGGGTCTTAATGACAGGGTGGATATGAGTTGTTTTCTATAAAGGTGTTTGTTATCAGTACTTTAATGTATATTCACGAATAACATGCCTTTCTGCAAAGAGTGTGCTTTTAGGCTTATTCATCATAGGAATCACTTTCTGTTTATTTTTTGTTGATTATTATTTTTTAAATTTTTTCTTGCTTCTAATTTTATATATTTTTATTTTCTATCTTACGACAAAACTAACACTATCAACCATGGGTGTTTTTTCTCTCTTTCTTTCTTTTTTTCACTGATCGGCACCTTTTCACTTTAGTATTATTTCACTTGTCCATCTTCCAGTTTTAGTTTGTTTCGGACATCACTTTTTCGTTCCGCCATCTTGCTGTTATGTTCAGTTATCTTTATAGCAAACATTCCGTCCACGTTGATTTTTTATATTTATATTTACATTTATTCATCACGCATTTTTATTTTTGCTCTCACATTCTTTTTCGGTTTTTACATAATCAAGCTTAGTGAGATCAATCACAACAGCTCAACTGGTATATTTTTTCAGTCCGCTTTCTTTGCGCACTGTTAATTTTGAGTCACGTATTTACCTTGCGCCTCCTTACAGCCTTCGAAGCTGTTCGGAGGACACCATGTTTGTTGCTTTTCGGTTAGAGTAGAGCAGCTTGTTATACGTTATATTTCTTTTGTGATAGGCAATTTTACAGGTTTTCAGTAATTGTAGCCTTATTCATTTTCACAGCGCATAATTTTTGGGTTTACGACAACCGTATCCCGTCTTCGTCTAAGAAATACTAGACGCACATTTCTCGAGGGTTCCTTTGGGTCATAACATTATGAACAGAGGTGAGCGTTTGTTCACATCTCACTTGCACTTTCGTAATTGACATTGCTTCGTATTAGACTTCTCACCCTGTCCCTCCCATGTTCCCCTTCTTTAGAAAGTTATTTACGCAACCAACAGGGTCACTGAGAGATATTACAAGGTGAGCCATGTATTTATGTGGTTTTGAGACTTCAGATTTCGGGTACTCTTCACTTTTTTAACTTGCATCCACTTTTATAGTTTCTTATTCATCAGTAGATAGTGTAGGCACTTCTTGTAACCTCATGGTGTTGGGATCTTTTTTCTCTTAATTCTTTCTTTTTTTTGGTTTTATTTTTGATTCTCTTTTACTGTATCACTCATTACGATTTTGCACATCGTATATTTGGAGGCCTCTTCTTGCTTCTTTCTTCTTCTTTTTTTCTTTCAGCATTATTTTTATAACTGCATTCAAAGCTTTGTTAATTGCATACTATTTAGATTGCGCACCAGGCATATGTTGGGGACTGTATATTCTCCATGTATAAATGATTACATTTTATAGTGTATATAATTTGCTTGATTACAGACCCGCCCCTGAGGAAGGGAATATTAAGTCCCGAAATGCATTGGGCTTGCCATCAGGTCTTGTCATCAATGGAAAGCCAGCAGCAATTCCTATAGAATTTGGAACTTGATATTTTGTGTTTTGTGTATACTTTTACTTTGAATTGAAACTTTGCTTCATGTACAATATGCACTGTAATAGTCATTAAGTTGGCACTAAGTGTAGTCAGTTTATTGAAGCTCATTAATCAATGCTGTGATTAATACAGAAAACTTAATGTATATTATGATCTCATGAGTTCATTGATTTTGGATTATATAACACATTTTGCATAGTATGAAAAATTTGTTTAGAACTGCATGTTCTCAGTGAATTGTGCTCACCACAATCAGGACGTGGTTCCTGTTAGTTTTTCTTTTATATTTGCATGTGCTGTCAACACAAGCAGTGGTGAAGCACCAGTGTTAAAAGGTTAGAAAAAATTTGAAACAGTATTAGTGAGTGCTCTCCCAACCCACACACCAGTTGTGACTGCTGTCCATTTAGTAATAGGATAACTGATAGGACTAGCACTGCCTATAGGCTGTAATTTTAGTCTGTCTTGTGTGTAAAATAGCTCCGTTTATAAATGTGTAGAATATCAAAATGGTCTAACTGCAATGTTAAACTCTTAATTGAAAAAATATGCATTTATTTTGCTGTGTTGGGTACAGAATAGATGAGTACTGGATATATCAGAGATCTGCCTAGAACTCTTTTAAAGGGTATTGCTCAATGAGAGTCTCATGCTTTTTAAGATATTTTTGAATACGTTTTGTATTATTTGCCATCTAAAGTCAAGTCAAAATTTATAAGTACTTGTTTTAGGTTTACTCCTAACATGTAGTTATTTTATCATTATAATAGTAATGCAAGGACCCCATAATTTGAATACACCCTTTAAATTCTAGGCAGATCACTGAATTGACATGCTCAAGCTTTTCAATCACCACTGGTGTTGTGCATACAATGGCACCTAGCCTCAAAGCTTACACCATATTTTAATTATTAACAGGATCCCAGAAGGAATTCTGCAAATATTTACAAGGCTATACCGCTTGGGGAACAGCTGTACGTGCTGCTGCAGTCGCATTCCTGTCAGAATGAGGATGGATGTGGATGAATAATTGATGTTACTTGTGTGTGCATGACAATTCATATTAGTGTTTATTTAGTATTTTGTGTAATATCGTTTTTGTGTCTTCAACCAAGGGAAGATTTAAAAACAGGCTAGGTTTTCTATCTCCAGTCTGATATATTGCTGGACACAATGAACACAGTTGACAGTTTACTCATAAACTCATTTTTGGGTTTGACACATGCAGATAAACTGCAAGTGAAAACATTAGGAGCTGATAAACCTCAAATTAAAATTGAGCAGTCTACAAAAGATAGGGGAAAGGGTTACACACGTCAGTTTACCAGTACATGGTATGATAGGATGGAATGGCTTACTGGTAGCGCTTCTAAAAATGCTTTATTCTGTTTCCCTTGCTTACTCTTTGGAGGTGAAGTTACCTGGACAAAAACAGGAGTTACTGACCTAAAGCATCTGGCTGAAAAAATAAAAAAACATGATTCCTGTAAATCCCATTTGACAAATATGTTGAAATTATCTCTTTTTGGAAAATCGGACATTGTACAGCAATTGAGCGAAGCATACCATGTGGGAGTAAGAAAACATAATGCAGAAGTGGATAAAAACCGATACATTTTATCGAAATTAATTGACTGTATTCGTTTTTGTGGTGCCTTTGAATTGGCATTAGGAGGCCATGATGAAACTGAAGAGTCTCTAAATCCTGGCGTGTTCAGGGGCCTTGTTGATTTTGTCTCCAGCATTGACAGTGCTATGGAAACACATTTAAAAACAGCCACAGTGTTTAAAGGCACTTCTAAAACTATTCAGAATGAATTGCTGGACTGTATGCTGGAAGTAATAAGAGAATATATTACTCAGCAGTTGAGAAGCACTGATTATGTAGCTATCCAAGCTGATGATACAACTGATGTCTCTACTAAGACACAGTCAGTTCTGGTCTTCCGCTACATTGATGGAAATTGCAAGGTAGCTGAAAGATTTTATTGTTTCACACATCTAAAAGACTCATCTGCAGAAACAATTGCCTCAGCCATTCTTAATGAATTAAACATTGTTTTCCCTGAGCAATGTGCTAAAGGAAAAGTAATTGCTCAAAGCTACGATGGTGCCAGCGTCATGCGTGGTGCAACTGGTGGGGTGCAAAAGAAAATCAGGGATGTTTACCCAAATGCACATTACATTCATTGCTATGCCCACCAACTTAACCTAATTATGGAACAGGCTTCCTCCAAAATATCTAGAGTTAAAATTTTCTTTGCAGAGGTTGGTGGTATAACAGCATTTTTTGCACGTTCCCGAAAAGGACTAATATTCTTGAACAAATAGTTTTAAGAAGATTTCCAAGAGGGTCTGCAACTCGCTGGAACTTCAATATTCGAGCAATAAACATAATTTATGAATACAGAGACGATCTTCTTGAATGCATGTCAACCATTGCAAACAGTGGTGATTTTGAGTCAAATACTATATGTGAAGCTAAGGGATTTACTAGAACATTAGAAGATAGAGAGTTTATATTCTTTCTGTTTCTTTTTACCATATAATGCCCCACGTAGACATTTTATATAATCAATTGCAAAAGCGAGACATTGACACTGTGTCTGTCCAGAAAGCTACTACAGACTTTGTGACAAGCATCACCAAAGTACGAGAATCCATTGACAGTTTGGATTCTACACTGCCACAAGAATGTACATTTGTAAACCGGAGACTGCAAATAAATACTTTGACCCAGGAAGCAAAAGAAGTCTGTGACATTATTGTGGTCCATGCCAGAGAGCGCTTTGCATTCACAAAGCATCTTGTAAGTGCAACACTATTGCGAAGTGACCTTTTTGAAAGACATGACAAAGCTTTCCCAGATGAGGCACTCGCAGAAACGATAGAAGCCTATCCTATGTTAGACAAAGCCAGATTGCGTACAGAACTTTCAGTCCTGTATGGAAGACGTGACTTCCGTCAGGCTACTGGTGGTGCCATGGCTTTATTTAGCTTTTGTTTGAAAACAACTTATAGAAGTCTTTTTCTGAGACCATAAAGCTTTTAAGAGTTGTCATTACTACACCCATGACAACAGCAGAGTCTGAGCGATGTTTTTCCACACTAAAGAGGGTAAAAACGTTTTTGCGAAACACAATGACTCAAGCTAGACTTAATGCATTGGCTATGCTGTCAATGGAAAAAGAGCTAATAAAGGAAATACCAGAATTCAACAAAAGAACAATAGAAAAGTTTGTTCATATTAAAGATCGACGAGCAAACTTTCTATATAAATAGAAAATATGAATCTGATGTGTGATCATAGTTTCAGGTGTTTATAGCTCGGTTTGTTTTGTTTGATAACATTAGGAAGTACTGTTGGAAATTTACTCATTCCATTTAATATTCATACAACTCCTGTACAGTTGATATGTATTTATATATGTGTGTTTATGTATCTGTGAATTTATATATATTTGTTTTCATATTTTATTATTTAAAATATTTTTGTTGTTAGTGTTTAAAAATATGTTGGTTTTGAGGGTATATTTCTTTATATGTACAACATTTAGTTATTTTCCTAATTTATTTTTATTTAACCGTTTTCTACTGTACTGACAGGCACAAGAACCCTTCTACCTGAGATTGACATGCAAAGTATTTAAATATTATTTTTATTTTTTAAATTGTGTTTAAAAATATCATATTGGTTTTGAAATTTCTTAAAATGTACATTTATTTATTTTCATAATTTCTTTTTATTTAACTTTTTCTGCTGTGCTGGCTGAAGGGCACAAGGACCTGAGAGTGGCATGCAAAGTATTTACATAGTATTATTTAAAATAATTTTGTTTGTGTTTACAAATATCATATTGGTTTTGAAGGGATATTTCTTAAAATATACATTTATTTATTTTCATATTTTATTTTTATGTTGCCATTTTCTACTGTACTGACAGGCACAAGGGCCTGAGAGTGGCATGCAAAGTATTTATTTAAAAATAAAGTAAAACGTTTTTACCTAGCCTGCTTATACAATATAAAGTTTTTATTGTTTCTTTCTAAAATAAACAAACGATTTTTAATGGATATTTCTTATATTTTAAGCAATGCATATTACACTCATTTCATAACTTATTTTTATTTAGTGGTTTTCTAAAATACTGATGGACCCAAGGGCTTCAGAGCGCTAAATGAACTATTTTAAGTACAATATTTACTTCATTTTTTATTTTGCAAAATTTCCTTGCTGAAAAATGCAAAGCTTTTGCTGACTTCCAAAAAATTAAATGTTTGTTTCGAATGGATATTTCTTATACTTGTAGCTATTTAATATGTCATGAAGATTACTGGGCAATCAACATTGAATAGCTAATGCAGAAAAGGAAGTGGCCAGCCTTCATTTCCGGTAGGAACAAAATTACAAGTATGTTTCTTTGTGGATGTTTATGCACCTATGTTAATGTGTTTTCTATTGGAATGGGTAGAGACAAAGCAGTCTTGCTTAGTACCCTAGCCCTCCTCAGAAGTCAGACTTGCTTGGCAACACTGAAATTCTCTGAAATAATGTATGAGTTTTCTTTTATGAATGCCTAGAAGAACTGATTTTTTAGTCCATTTATCACAGAAATAGTGCTGAAAATTGCACCAAAAAGATGCCAATTTTTAAAACATTTCTTCACGGGGGGAGAACCCCCCCCGAACCCCCCTTATTGCCGTCAGGCACGCTCGTTGCGCTCGCTCGCTCCCGGACGTTGATTCCTTCTGCATACGCCCACCAGTTTCAAATTCCACCAGCCGCCACTGCTGCAGTCTAGCATTCACTGGTGAGTACCTGGCGTTCCTCTTGTCCAATACCCAGCACAGGAGGAATATGGTAAAACATGCATAGATTAAGTTCTAGGACCTTCAGGAACTCCTGAAGGGAAAAAGAAGAGACATCTCATTGGAGCATGTGATAGACTAAGAACTGGGAAGAAAAGTTGACCCATTGGAAACAGGAGGTGCGGGGTGTTCCTTGCTCTAGCTTGAATGCCAGCCTCCAACACTTGCCTCTAGAACTGGACAGATAATTTCCTGCATCAGAATCTAAAGAAATATTTGGACCAATCTCTTTAGAAAGGGGGGTTCGTCCGGTAGATCTAGCCTTGAAGACATCTCCAGCTGGCACAGCAATTTCTCATCTTATTCCTGGAATAGGAATCATCTAGCCATAGAGACTCTAAACGTCAAGATGGAGTTAAAGCCATGGAAGGCAGCATTGAGCCTAAGAGTGTTAGCCACCTGCTGCTCTGTCGTTTGATACAGCTTTTGATATCAACTTGTCTAGTCCTCTCTGCCAATGAACCGCTTCCTTCTGGTGACCTGACAGCCTTGGATCACCTTCATTCAGGTTTTTCATCCAAGTGACTTCACTTGTTCAAATTGACCGTTTTTACATTCTTGCGCTGCTTTGTGTCCCTTCAATATTAAAACAGCTTGCTGTGCATTTGATACCATTTAATGAGGGAAGACCATGGTTCAAACTTGAACTCTAGATTGTTGACTATCAATTGCACATTTTTATTCCTTGGTGATTTTTTTGCATTTTGACAGCATCTCCTCCTTCACATGCGTTTGCCTATTGTTCCCTCGTGTGACTTGGGTTGTGTTATTAATTTTTGTAATTTAACTGACTTGATTTTGTTGGTCAGATTGTTTGGACCCTGGCAGGAATCAAGACTGTGGCCTTTCTTTCCCCAGTGTCAAGAACCTGATTCCCTAGCACTACATTAGTCAATCATGTCTCCTGGTTTATATGTTAAGGTGCTCATTTATGAAGACGTCACGCAGTGCAGCACACTGCAGTGCAGCAAGTCACCTTGCTGTGCTTCACTGCGTGACAGGGAAAGAGCAAGAATGTGCTGTATTTGAGGCAATGCAGCGCCTTCCTGTCCTTTCCCATGCGCTGGCGCCCTTTTGGGTGCCTAGCTCCAACGCAGGCACCCTTGCACCATGGTACAAGGGTGCCTGTGTTGCATGCAGGATTTATTTTGTGCAGGAAGAGGCATCTTTCTCCTCAAAAACAAGCCTGGGAGGAATATTCCTCTTTCTATGTGTGCTGCAGAATGTACGAAGAAACGAGGAGAACTAGAGATATTGCTCCTTGTTACTCCTCCCCTGGGAAGGCGTAACTTTTTGGCACATTCCCAGGTTTACCAGTACTGGTAGATCTGGAAATAAGTAAAAAACCAATGGGATTTGCGTGGGAACACCCAAGCAGCACCCATGGAACACCCTCCCAGGGCCAAGCAATGCAATGCAGGATTTGTGCTGCGTTGCTTTACTCCAGATTGTTGAAGCCACTCTGGGCTAGGCAAAGTGGCTTTGCCTAACTTCATAAATTTTATTTAAGGTTTGCGTTGTGTATGTACCACCTTGTGTGGTGCAAATGCGTGGCAAACCTCCTCATAAATAGGCCCCTAAGTTTGTGTGGCTATTCAAATTTAATGAAATAACCAGTATGCCAAGAATTTGTAAGAACTGTAAAAAAATTGCTATTTCTGAATTTGCTCTCCCTGTGAGGTTGGTGTTGACATAACTGGATGAGGGTAGCGAAAAGTGGGTGGAGAAAGAGGTGGAGGTGTCCCTATTACCCAAAAGCTCCTGGTCAATAGTTTGCCTGCTTTGCTATTAAAGGGTGCTGATTGAGTTGTGGCTGACTGTGAGATGAGGCTAGACGCTGACTATAACGCCCTTGTAATATGGTAGACAGGGCATCCCCCTTGTTTGTGACGGCGTGCCATGTCTACCAATCTCTGAATAAGGCCCTTAAAGCTAATTTAGAGAAACACCAACACAACATAAATAAGAAGAAGCAACATGAATTCAAGGACCCTAAAGAGTCTATGAATGAGGCTTTATGTATAGATTAGACAGTTGGTGTGATCTCAATTTGGTAAATAGAATGATACACCTAGTTTATTTAATTAAATGTTTGGTAAAGAACTGGTTCATGATGGCAGTCACTTCGTAGTGCTGCTGTTGTGGTGAGGAGTAAGTATACATAGCAGTGATGGATGGAATGCTTGAAATAATCTCAGTCACTGGTAACCACTCGGGCTGCTTTCCCAATCCATTGTTTTTTTGCACACCATGCCACCTCAGTTTGGACGCAGCTACATGCAAATCAGTCCTGACCCTGGTCCAAAAGGGAGCAGTCCAGCCCGGACTGCCATGCTAGGTCCTCCCTGAACTGGAACAGAAGCAACCCAGGACCGGCTTCACCCTAGTTATGGGCTCATCAACCGGGTACAGCTTGGTACCAGTGACACAGTGTGCACGGTACACACGTCTGGGCATACCCGTCCCTCTTGGGTGACACAAAAAGTAAACAAATCAGTGATGGATGGAATGCTTGAAATAATCTCAGCAACTGTTCATCACTCGGACTGCATCCCAATCCATCATTATTTTGCACACCATGCCACCTCAGTTTGGTCCCGGCTATATGCACATCAGTTTTGACCGTGTTCCAATAGGAACAGTCCAGCCCGAACTGTCAAGCCAGGTCCTCCCTGAATCAGAACACAAGCAACAGAAGACCGGTTTCGTCCTAGTCATGGGCTCATCAGCCGAGCAAAACTTGCCTCCAGTGACATAGTGTGCACGGGACCCATGTCTGGGCATGCCCATCCCTCTTAGGGTGACACAATAAGTACACAAAACAGTGATGGATGAAATTATTGAATTAATTTCAGCCACTGGTAATCACTTGGGCTGCATCCCAATCTATCATTATTTTGCACACCATGACACCTCAGTTGGGACCCAGGTATATGCAAATCAGTCTTGACCCTGCTCCAATAGGAATATTCCAGATTGAACTGCCAAGCCAGGTCCTCCCTGAATGGGAACACAAGCAAGTTATGTAGTGGTGAGGAAAGGATAACGGGGAACCAATCCCCTTTCAAAAACAATTGCAACATTGTGTTTAGGTGGTCAGAAATCTCCAGAAAGTACTAGTGGTTGGAACTTTGTCAGAAGTTAATTTTACACAGGTCCTGTCAATATTTCTAGTGGGTAGTCCTGATAGTTTCAATGAAGGAGTAGCATGCTCCCTTAAAAGGCAGGCTATTGGGTTCTTGAACAAAGCCAGATTGGGGAGGATTCTCAGGTCGGTGTGCAGTGATTTCCAAAGCTGTTCTCCCACCCCCGTATCAATCTCCATGCTTCATGTGAATACATTTAGCTTGAGTGATCACTTTTGCCTTTCTGGATCTCAAGTAGTGGGTCAGTGTCTAGGATTGGAAAAGAGCCTAAAAGTATTTTGGACCTTTATCCTACTGTTCTTTGAAAGTGGTTCACAGTAGTATCCAGTGAATTTCTTTGAGAGCAGGTGTAGTGGGGTACAGCCGTGGTCCGTGCAGGTAACAGCGGTGGGGCGGCATGGGGGATGGGGGAGGATTCTGAGGAACGATGCCGAGGGAAAATTAAATAAATAATTAATTTTCTCTCTGGATCGTCCCTCGAAATCCCCCCGCACGCGGCCCCACTGCCCCACCGCTGTTACCTGCACGGACCGCAGCTGGTGGGGTAGCATTTTTTAAGTTAAAGTAGAGACTGGCAGCTTCGTTCTGCGGGCTCTGTTAGTTTAGTTGCCTCCTTCATGGAGGCTCCAGAAAACTTAATATTACAGTAATTGTGTCTTGATAACACCAGTGCCCGGTTCATTTAATGGACTGCATTACTTGGAGCAGAAAGGTAATTTTTCGTAAGGACACTTGGTGAAAATGTTTGTTTTTGACCACCTTAGTGCTTTGTAGGCCAAATGATAGATTCTCATTGAATTATATCCCAAGATTCTTAACTGCTGTTGCTGAAGATGGGATGGCCACTTGTTGTATAGGCCAGGTAAAAGGAATGTTGTTGTCTGCTGCAGTTCCAACATTGAGAATTTTAAGCTTGGAACAGTTCAGACACAGCTCTACCTCATCCACAGGTATATATGTTTCAGGCAAAAGTAGCTGTGATTTTATTCTGCTCTGCTTGATTGTCTACATGAATGTGCAGTTGAACGTCATCTACAAACATTCGGAATTGGATATGATATTGAGAGATCTTTGCAGCCTATGGGCCCCAGTAAATGTTGAACAAAAAGGCGTAAAGTGATGGGCCCTGACAGACTCTGCAGGTAATGTGTTTCACTAAAGATGATGGTGATCCAGTCCTAGATTGTTGGCTGTGGTTTCATAGCATAAAATAGCTCTCTTGGAGAGTAGTTCTGTTACTAACAGCCCCAATATTCCAAGCGGTACTGTGGCATCTTATGATAGACAGCATCATAAGCAATAGACAGGTTGAGTGGGATCAGGGATTCAGAATGATGCTCATCAAGGGAGATAGTCATGTCTCCACTACTGTCAGCAATTACAATCTTAGTCCATCTGCCATGATTATTGCCATTAAGGATGTTGTTAGATTCCACAAATGGAGGTTGCACATGTTCTGTAAATTGCTGGATTCTGACGCTGGCCAGTTGTTTCTTCAGTGGTGGGTTATAATTTGGTGTTTCATTGCAATAGATATGGATCCTTGGTGAAGTGAATCATTTTAAAAGAAGTTGTTTCCAATGCCAGAATTTTTTTTTCATTGTAGAGGCCAAACATGAATCCATTAACATTTTTAACACAGAGAACATCACCCTCATTCCCCAGTCTTTATACCAATAAAATACAATCTTGGGCATGCTGATATTTTTCTTCATGCCTGTATTAATTTCAGGTACATACATTCATAGTTTCTCTGAACTCAGGTATTTTTTTAACAATGCTTCACAAACATGAATAGATTAATCATACCATTTAGCGCCCAGTTCTATAAAAGAAAACATTGCACTTTAGAACACATTCATCTTAAATCTAAAACTTGCCTAATCAATAATGGCACTGAATAGAGGAAAACCTATTCACTAATAAATAAAGAGAATTGAATAATCAACATAAACAGAAGTAAAATTGTTTTCAAACAACCTCATCCTGCAGTCAGTCAACATGAAGTCTTTTAAGATATGTCCACTTGTGAGGGTGTTATTAAGTGGCCATCAGACCAATATCAAGCGCTCAGTCTCTTTTTATAGTTGCACCCAAATACTCCAGCGCTATGCCTACTCTTGTAAACAAGACGTGTATGGACAGTCACAATATCCATTACCGGGTATTTCTGTATTGAAAAAATGTTTAATATTATCTGTTTTAGTGGCCGACATAATGACTCTGAAACAGAAAGCTAACCCTTCACATTACACCCTATCAGTGCACATTCCTTGAACATACCTGATTAAAAGAACAACGTGCAATTATATGACAATTGTGTTCAAAAATAATTTTGATGGAAGCTTAAAGGGAAAAAACAAAAATGGAGAGCTGTCACCCTAGGACACAAGTACACTAAGCAGAAACCTGAGTGTGATGCTGATACTGAAAATTCACATTTTGCACAATTTGGATCAATTAGAAGATAAATGATGTATAAGATTCTGGGGCACTAAGATTTATAAGGAGATACGTCACAAATACTCAAATTGCACCATCAGTCACCGCCGGCATTACAACTGTACCATACGTTTTTCAAGTAGCGAATTAAGGTCCATATATGCCGTAGTACCCACGGGTTTACTCCGCCCAGTCACCCACGATGCAGCACACGGAATTTCCTCATGTGTTCTTCAAGCACGCGGCAGCAGGCGGTGTTTCGCTCTTGTAATACATGGTTCACACTCCATCAAATGTATGAGCGTTAAGCGATTGTGTCATCACCAGATGACCCTCATTCAAGCATCATGGGATATGTAGTCCTGGTTTCAACAATCTCATCGTTAGAGTGATGTTCACATAAGTGCTGAAACAAACACAAAGTTCCCTTCTCCTTCTACTCTGAAAACATGAGGATTCGATCCTCTAATTGGATTGGTTAACTTAGTTATAGTAAGGCCATACACTGAGATATAATAAGACAAATTTTACCAGGTTGCTAAATTTACAGACAAAAATATATAAAATCATACATAGAATAATCAATTTCTAATCAAACATATGAATTCAAAGGAATGTATTATCAATATTTTATTCAAAAGATCATGTTCTATACAATTGATATTAACAAAGTTAAAAACACATTTAAAATCATATATTCATCATATTTTTAAATAAAAGGTAAACAATATGTGCAATAAATACATGAAGAACAACTGCCGACGTGGCGTTTCGGTGCTAAGGTGGATCGTCACCTTCTTCAGGACAATAGTTCAATATTGAAAAATCTGAATAGAATGTAAAAAACTTTAATAGAAAAACATTTTTTGAAACATTCCTTTGTTACATTATTCATGATTTATATTTAGCAACCTAGGAATAAGTCTGCATGGAAGAAAAGTGTAGGCCAAAAATCCAATAGGCTTAGACTCATTAATTTAAAACACAGAAAGATTACTCAAACATAATAGTTTAATACACCGGGTCTCATTCATATTAATAGTAAACCCGTTACATACCTATTGATTTATTTGGAAGCTCTTATATTTGCCTCCAATGAAGTTTTGGACGGGTTCCTCGTCTGATTTTTACAGTCTCATAGGTGCCGGATGATACTATGAGGGAAGAGTATTCCATTAAGATCAAACCCTCTGAATATTGTCTCATTTCAAATATAAAACGGCCTGAATAAACTTAGCCCTATAATTTCCTTTGGAGGGTCTTTGTTTAGTTTTCTCACCCTTCTATTTCTATGAATCCCTTCAAGGAGTAAATGTAATACCTACGGGGTATGTAAAAATATACTATTTGGAATTATTTTAAAAAATATATATCCCCAAGGTTTTCGCATTCTAAATACAGAGCCAACTTCACTTTAAATTGCTAAAAGATAACACCACTTTTTAATCGTGTGGCTTACCTTTAGTCACACTTCGATGGGATCATTCACAAATAACTTTTATATTGTCAAGTCCATCTTAACTCAAAATATTGATCTGAAAAGATTTTTATAAAGAATCACTTATTACAGAGTATATTAAATGGAAAAGAGTTTTTCAGTTTTTATTATAGTCAGTATAAGCAAGTTAAATTTTACTTATCTCACCTCTAATTAAAATCTTGTTTATTAGATCCACCCACTTTTTCTTCTTTAGGGGTGCTGGTTCCAGTTAATTTTAGTTCTGGTCCAGATTTTATTCTACAGAGACAACATAAGAATGTATACTCAGCTATTGTTCAGACTTTCTAGATTTTAACTTGACCTATAACTAGCAATGTTATTTTATGGTCAAAGTTAAGTTAAGTACTCTGTTCTATACATAGAGCAGTATAAAAATGTATTTATTCTTCAAAGTTTGTATATCTAAATAAAAAAAATAAAAAAAATATATCATCTAAGTCTACCTTCATTCTGTTTAGAGAGATATAAAGATCAGAGTTAGCATTCCCTCAATGGTCCCACTTACCTGGTATGAAGTTAAAAGAACAAGCATCCATCTTGCTGACCTGCCAAATTGAGTCTGAAAGCAGTGTTGTTTTCAGGCTCCTTATATACTCCTTTTGATTACCTAATTAGGCCCACCTGTCCGGTGAATGACATCACGTTGGATTAAGTGCACTGAATTACCATTCAACCAGGGCGACCATTTTGAAATGTGTGCTCGCCTCATGTTAATGAATTATAACTGCCCGTTTGTTTGATTTTATACTAAAATGCCCATGTCATGACATCTGCCGTTACCAACAACTTGTTATGCTCTCTTGGTGCGATCGTCTCGCTAAATTTACGGGGTCAAAATATTGAACTTAATACCCCGTTTTAATCGTAAACTAACGCTATCATAATTAAGAGCGTAACACGGGAATAGCATTAGTATCAATCCCCTACATATCATTACTTTAATAATGGAAATATCGCTAAGCTGAACCATGCATGGAGCGGACTATGTTCAATAATATGCCCTGTTTTAAGCCTCGACTACGGCGGCCATATTGTATTATACTGTGGTCTAATACCGCTCAGTTATACCTACCTGCAAATCTTATTTATTTATGAAGCACCTATTCTCTGGTTTGTAATAATGATAATATTAGTTACTCTTTATTATGCCCCAAGATTGTTGCTGAAAATGCAGCTTGACTGTCCCTCAGCTTCAGGAGTCATGGGAGATGTATTCCCAATTGCAAAGGTTTTATAGTTGGTGCGAATATGGAATTCCTATACCATCAATATTTTCCAACAGGTGTTTTTTTAACTTTTTTGACACAGAGCTGAAATATATGAAAATTACCACCCCTTGATTATCCCCTGGCAGTCATTGAAGACAAAGTATACACCATCAAAGGCGTTCCTCAGATCATAACACACATTCATATATTATAGACCTCAGAAAGTTTATTCAGGCCCTTTCCACCTTTTCGCAACTTCTGAATTAGGGATGCCTCAGCTCTTAACAGTGCTGCTTCCACATTGCCATTCACTGGGGCAACTTGTTTTAAAACTCGATGTTGTTCTCTGTGTGATTATTTGAGAGATAATGTTGTATAAAGAGAGCTGTCATGGTCCTGTTGTAAATGCGAGATTTGTGCTGGATTTTATGCTTCTTCACTCCTTGCAATGTTTTTCCAACATATGCCAAACCACAGGGACATTGGATGAAGTATATCACATTTGAAGTGTTGCAATTTTTGAATTCCATATGCTTTATTTTGCAGTGGTTGTGCACAATTTCCGTGCCTTCTATGGTTGATTGGCAAACTGTACAGTTTCCACCTTTGCGGTGAACCATAATGGGTGGGAGTCCCAACATCTGTATTAGTTTTCCTACATTTTTCAGTATTTGAGTGTACCACCAGGTCCCTGATGTTCGTATTTCTTCATAAAGTGGAAAGGGGTTTCTCCATGGTGGGACCATGATTTTTTATTAAATGCCAATTCTTCCTGAAAATTCTTTTAATCAAATTTGTGTGTTGATTATATGTCGTCACACATACCATTCGATTAGATATCACTTTGATGTTCTAGTCCAGTAAACACTCCCTTGGAGTGTACCATGCTCTTTTTAAAGATCTTTGTAACAATTGATGTGGATAGTTCCTCCCCACTAATTTATCAGGAAAGAAATCCTCCTTCTTATAGCAGTTTCTCCTGATTCTCAGAAACTGACTATAAGGTAAACTGTGTCTGAGAGTACGTTGGTGGAAGCTGGAATAATGAAGGAAAGAATTTCTGTCTGTATCTTTTTGGTACTTCTTTGTCTAAACCCACTCTTCATTATGTGGTATCATGAAATACTGGAAATTAATCTCATGTTTATTATGAATAATTGAGAATTTGATGTCTGGCATTCGTGCATTGATCCATCAAATCCATCAAATCCTCAAAGGTCCCCTTCCAGATGACAAGAATGTCGTCTATATATCTTCTTCATAAGGAAATCTGATTACCATTAGGGTTATTCTTGTAAACCCATTTCTCCTCGTACTGCACCATGACCGGTATTGCTAATCCCTCTCGGTTGGATGAAGCATGACTGATTACATTTAAAGAAATTCTTCTTTAAACAAAGTATGAAGCTGGTAGAAACAGTGTGTGGATGTGGCCTTGTTTCCTGAAACCACTCAATAGTTTCCAATGCAACATCTTGGGAGATGTTGATGTAAAGACTCTCCACATCCACAGTGGCCAATATTTCTTGTTGATCATCAAATTCACAACCTTCAATCTGATTTATGATGTCAGTAGTGTACTTAACATATGATATGACAGTTTTGATGGATGGTTTTAGGAACAAATCAACATACTTTGCTAATAGCTCCAAGAAGGAATTCTCTCCTGATATAGTTGGTCTTCCATGCAGCTTTTCTTTATTTTATGTATCTTGGGTAAAATATACATAACACTGTCCTAGGGTTCTTATTCATCAGGAAGCTACGTTCATGTATAGTAAGCCATCCTTTCTCATAGGCCTCATCGATTACATTTTTGATCTCTGCTTGTATTTCTTTTGTGGGGTCATGTTAACTTTTTCTGTACTTAACATTGTTACTTAGCTGCCGCATGATTTCTTGTTCATTGTTCTGACGCTCTAGAACCCTAGGGCACAAGGACACTAAGCAGAAACCTGACTGTGTGATGCTGATACTGAAAATTCACATTTTGCACAATTTGGATCAATTAGAAGATAAATGATGTATAAGACTCTGGGGCACTAAGATTTATAAGGAGATACGGCTTGACTAGAGCACTGACACTGGTATGAGAGATTCCAGACAATTATCTAGATTTTATCCACAATTCACCCACGGGGGACCGGAAAAGTGTAGAAAACATCTAAGGAACCAGCTGCTGCACCACTGATGTCATTGGAGGCAGGGGGAGAGGGGCAGAGTGGTTATACTTACTGCTCGTGGGCCCTAACCCCTATACAAAAAGAAGAGGCGATGCCTGTATAAGATCCTGAATTAATAGTTTGCAGGAAACCTGCCAGGACAAAGAGACTTTACCAGACATGTGTTAACTATCCCCAACATGCCTAAAGGAATGTCACAACCACCAAGCACAGGGAGAAGGTTTGGGTACTTGGGAGCAATGCAAACAAGTTGAAAAACTTGCCACATCGTAGCAGACTGGTGAAGGAGTGTGAATACATGGTGCTTCGAAATGCCCGAGGCCCAGAAAGCATTTTGATTAGAGGGAGGGTGTGAAGATAGTAGTGAGGGAACATGAGAATGAAGGACAGATTACAGATGACAGAAATGTGAGCAAACTCTACGTTGAACGCTATCTGGATCCATCAGATGAATAACCACTAGCCACAGAACTATCAAGGCGTCCGACAGTATGCATTGATCCATTTCATGTATAGGTATGTATGGGTGTGTAATAGATTTTGAGGACTACAGGAATTTGCTTGCTTGCTGAACACTATGTAAGCCATGTGTTTGGGCACTGTAAGGATGTATACAATGTTTCTACACCAGAAAGTGAGGCTGAGGTAACAACCGGCCATGTAAAAGGTTTCTATCAGCTGGGAGCGCTTCTATCATTAAATAACTGCACATGTGTGTCGTTAGAGTGAAACATTCAAGGAGTTTAGTGTGACATTGGAGCTGGTCTCTGTAGAGAGCCTAAGTTTGCTTGTGTACTTGCTATGGAGCAGTTATGCAAGAATTTTGACTTTCCTAGCCTGACATGGGTGGCAAGTATCTGACATCACCCCTAAAAAAGGTGGGCTAACCCTGTTAACTCGAGAGGAAGGGCAGGAACCTATAGGGGCCCAAGAGCTGGATGACCAGGCATCCAGTGTCCTCAAGCCACTGGAGGACTGATTTCCCCCCAGGATCGCCATGTCATGCAGCTGGTCTTCACTAGACACAGAGGCACAGGAGACAGAGAGGAACTGTCAGATCCAGACCTGCAGCTCCATTGGTGGGCATTACGTGAAACAAACCCCAGCAAATTACTAGGTAGTGCTAACAACCCTGTAGGTGAATTATTTGACACCTTGGAAGCACACACTTCCAGAATGGGGCCCTCCCAAAGACCATGTCCCACAGTCAAAGCCTCAAAACTTAGGGAGATTGTATTTCAGAATATTGAGGATAAAAATATCATTCTGCTAAAAATATGTGTGGTCAAAATATCGAGTAGCACAATATAGTGAAGCAAGTATACACAGGTAAGAATAGATTTGCTATTCATCACCACACTGCTACATACATTTAAAATATATATCATTGCGGTACATATATAAAGTTAATAATTGTAAATCTATACTGACCTGTACATGCTTTTCTTTATGATATTGTGGTAGTCGATATTCTGGCCACATTATTTTGGCAGTATATTATTAAAACCTTAAATTCTGTTACCCTACCGTTGGGGATTAAATTAACCCAAGACGGACTTTAGGAGACATTATTCTCTTACCTTCTTTCGGACTATCATATCAGTGTCTTCACCATTTAAGGTTTGAAGAATAGGTGTAGAACACATCTTGGACAAGTAAGATAATCCATTGAGGAAAGTTGTGGTACCCATGCCTAAAAACTGGAGTGTAGAGAGACTAATTAAGTCACTTGTGTGTTGTTGTGCCACAAAGGCACACACAAATGAGAATGATAGAGTAGATTGTCCCCACTGTGAATGTGGACTTGGCTTTCCCAAGTGCCATGGTATGTCCTTCTATTATGTCACCCTGTTATGACAGTGGAAACTGTGAATAAGTGAGGAGAACAGCATACAGACAGCAGACAGCTTTCGTAAATGTTTTATTGAGAGATAAAAAGGGGGGGGGGGGAATTTTAGGTCCGTAGTCCAAAATGGAGGGACTTAGATTTGAACACATCCTAGCAGTATGTGAGTACAGGGACCACTCCTGTACACGTAGCATTAACAGTCTTTAGTTTCACAGTGAGGATGCCATCTTATGGATCAATGCACTTGATTGCATAGAATCAATGCACTTGACTGTGAGCGTAGGGCATTTACTGCACACTGTAAAGAGGCACCACAAAGTGCTATATTTAGCTTGTGTGGTAAATACCTCCTATTCTAAATTTTCTGCATGTAAATGAGCAAATACATGTGAAATTTAGGCCATATGTATAAAATGACCGAATAGGGATTACCAAAATCCGAATCCTTGCAAATCGCTATTTGATATTTGCTAATCGCTATGTCCGTAATAAATCGCAAAACAGTTGCGATTCATTATTTAGTCATTTTCTATTTACAGAATTCCATTTAGTGATTTCCTAATTAGTGCCCGGAGATGCAAATAACGACCATTGCATTAGGCATACAGTGATAACATCAGCAGCAGGAAGTAGGCCTCAGTTTAAAGATGGATAGAATTGGTGCAGCAGCTCCCTTGGCGAATCCATTTAGGATCCCAGTGTTTGTTTGCCATCCAACCTTTTTTCCCCAGAAATATGTCATGTATGGACAGTGAGAAGGATGCTGGCAGCAGGAACAGGGAGCTAATGTTTTCTGAAAAGGAACCTGAAATCCTCACAGAGAAATATGTTGGTCATCATGACGAACTGTTTGGCAAGTCATTTATGATGGTGCGTGAGGCCCAAAAGAAAAAGATCTGCAACGGGCTGCAGGAGAAGGTCAATGCGGTTGGAGTGACTCGGAGATCAATTGAGGAGATTAGAAAGAGATGGTATGATCTCAGATCTTGTACAAGGAGAAAGTGGCAAGCGTGTGCGTGAGGCAAGGGAAACAGAAGAAGGCCCTCCCACCCTCACTCCGACAACTGATATAGAGGAATGTGTGCAAAGAACCCTGGAACCAGAAGCCATCAGTGGTTTTGGTGGAATTGAGACCTGACTGGAACCTCACAAGGTGAGCCAACTATATAAATTTAATACCAAACAGTGTATGTGAAGGGTGTCAGTCAGACAAGTAAACATATTGCTAATCCATATGTAGAGAAAACAAAAACGTATATTCCAAATCTTAGATATACACTAGTATTACTCCATGTACTTTCAAAGTGCATTATGAGACACATCATTTTAAATAATTTTACTAACAAATAGAAGGGCAAAATAAATGTAATGGTAAATGTTATAAATGAATGAATGAAGAAAAATTTGGTTTGAGCGCAACTGCTGCTTCATTCGAAGTGTCCTGGCAAAGTAGTTAAAGTACAACCAAGTACACATCATTAATGCATAATCAGTCCATTTTTACACATAAAATCCACTTCAAGACAGTGACCACTCGGAAGGGGAATGTCCAGAAGATATTCACATAGTTGACCCCAATGTTAGTGCCAGCCATCCTGGTTCCATACATATTCCACAAATCTAATTGCTGCAGCTATGGAGAATAGAGACACAGCTGAAGAAGGGAGTGAGGACATCACAACAACTGTTGCACTGGAACCTGCAGTGATGCCACGCCAACTGCTGGGAAGATATTGACTTAGCACTCGTCATTCTCCACACACTCAATCACAGTCCCCTGTTGCAAATGTGATAAGTCCAGAAAACCATCAACTCTTTGAAGGTTTAGAATCATCTATGCTCAAGGTTCAGAGCCTGCAACAGAAGCAGTTCAAAATGATTAATTATAAACTGGTAACCCTAGATAAAAACATCACAAATGGGGTTCAAGGTGTCACAAGAACCCTAACTGCCAATTAGATGGCAATGAAGAACATTTTGCCAATCTTACTGGTGCCATGCAAGCATCCTGCAAAGGCATAGGGAGTGCCATACACCATCCCACATTGATGGGTTAACTTGTGGCATCAATCACCTAGCACAAGCCACAACCACTTTATCTCGCTGCACCTTTAGTTTACAGGTGAAAATGGGTCATTAATGGGTAGATGTGGCAAGAGGAAAAATACAGGTGACCAATGCTGTAGAGAGAGTGCAAACAACTAGCATTGCAAGTGGCACACAGGTTGGAGTTGGAGAAAGTGAGGACCAATCAAGTGTCAGTAGCATCTCAGCTACAGACAGTTTGAATCAGTGGCAAAGCAGGAGCCGCAGTGGTGCTGCTGAAATTGTTGGAGGAAAAACATCAGCTCGCAACAAACACAAGCCCTAAAGAAGAAGTACTGTTACATCATGATATTGATTAAAAATTGCATATCATTTTGTTTCTAAACAACCGTCTGGAAAGAGAAGCATCCTTTCTAATATACCTTATGTTACCTGAAATTAAAGGCATATTTAGTTATACAACCTACAATGGCTCTTTCTAATTCTGCATGTAACACTGAATGCATTTACATACTTACGGTGAAAAAAAATGACAGGCTATATTAGCACATCTCAAACACTCCTGTGCAGCTCGAGTTTCTTCATGTGAGGAAGGCGGTGGGATTGGTTCTTCTTCCTCATCTGAGTCAGATTCTAACACAGTAACAGTTATTCGTATCTTTGTTGCAATAATGTGCGGAACAGCACATGTTGCTACAATCTTGCAACTTATCTCTGGAGAGTATTGTAGTGCACCACCGCTCTTGTGCAGACATCTAAAGCGACTTGTCAGTAGTCCAAAAGTACATTCTATGACGCTATGGTGTGCCACATTGTAATGACCTTCATTAGGAGCAGTGTGGGACTGATATTGAGGCATTATCCAAGGCATACGCACTATCAGCTACAAACAAAATATATTTAGCTATAGGATTACATAGACATTTAAGTTATGTTATATAATTATATGTGTATTTACCCAGTAAATATCCATCATCAAAATCTCCTCTTTGTAGCCTATGGTGAATTTCACTATATCGGAATATGAAAGAGTCGTGGGTGCTCCCTGGAACTCGGGCCACGATATCTGTTAGGACATTTTTGGCATCACACACCACTTGAATATTCTGGGAATTATTGCGATTCCTGAATAAATACTAATTGCCAGATAGTGGGCATATATGTATCTGTGTCTCATCTATACATCCAATGACTTGAGGAAAGTTGGCAATCCTATAGAATGCTATACTAGCGTGTGTAATTCCTGTGCATTTCTGGGGAAATATATATAGGTCTGAATTTTGAATGCACAAAGAAAACGAGAAAGGCTAGTCTGTAAAACACCATTAGCTGCTGCAGTCACACCTTGGTAGCTATCAGAAGCTAACAGGTGCAAACTAAATGTAAACACTCGCACATGGGTGGGGATGGACTTACTGCTCAAGGGTGTCTCTCAAGCTGAGGCTTTAAATCAGCTATGAGCTCCAGGATAACATTGCTACTTACCCTGTACTTTGCATTTATTTCTTCCTCATTTTGGCCAAATTGAGTCATGCTCAGTCTGAAGATCCTCTCCTGTCATCTCCTCCTTCTCTGGCAAAACAGCCAGAATATGCATTCTCCTTGCCATCACATAAAGAGCAGCCATTTTAGAAAAGTACTGATGCATTCTGGGCTAGCTTTTATAGCTTGCTCACTTTTACCACCTGGTTTGAGTTGGTGATAAATTGCATGTGCAAAATTGAGTATTTGCGACTAGTCGGTATTTACAAATGCGATGAGCATAAGAATAGCGATTTGCTATTAATGATTTTTTAATAGCGAATCGCTATTTAGAGTCAGTAAAATAATGATTCGTTACTCATTCACATAATTAAAGTAATGGCTGGGAATGCATTGCTTACATACCAAAATGGTGTTTTGCAGTTTCGCTGGTGAAACAAATAAAGTTTCACCATACAAAGGAAGAAATATGGATTGCCTATACGTTTTTATCGTGCTTTCTTACAATGGGGGGGTTGGGGGAGGGGGGGTTGGAGACTTTGAACTTCCTATGCATCATGTGGTTCAACACACATATGGCGCTCAGCCCATCGAGTGGGCACTCCCGTTGCCCCAACAGCGCTGCCCTCCACCAGGACCCCAAGAGTGACACACCAGTTCCCAAGCACCATTCAGCTGGTGTCAGAGAGCAAGGGATGCTGCAGATACAATGGCACTGGTCCAAGATCGGGGGGCACTGTCAGAGACACAGCCAAGCTGAGGTGCATATGCATCTCACTACATAGGAGACTGCGGTGGATTCACACGTCATGATGACACATGAGCAAGCCGCAAATAAAATGCCTATACATGTCCCTGGGAAGGGAATGGCTGTCAGGTGCGTGCATACATAGAAATTAGAGGAAAGGTCCTGGTCCACAAATAGGCCACTGCCAGTGCCGGCAAGCATGGTGAGGGACAGTGCTTAATTTGAGCTGGTGGTTTCCGGTGCTCAGCACTGGCACTTAATTGTCAGCACCGCGCCTATGACAGTCTGCCACAAGGTGGTGCTGCCTGGCTTATTTAGAGATGACTACAAGGCCAGTTAATTATTAACTCAATATACATTAATATTGAATATTTCACGACACCTAAACCATTCATATAGCTGTGGGGGCCTGAAATAGTCCGAAGTGTCGCACTTGTAGGAGTGTGAATGTTAGTACTTGTGTTGTTACTATCATTGGTGGCGCTGGCAGGGGCAATGTGTGGTACAAGGTACAGAGGCCTCCTGACGAGAGCCCTGGGACTTATTTTTTTGCAAATTAAGCACTGGTGAGGGACACCTGTGCTGTTTAAGTCCAGTGTTCAAGGCCGCCTCTCCAGCGATGCCTGATGGGTGCCTTTCCCAACAGTTGCAAAGAGGAGCTGAAATCCTGAGACAAACCCCAGTCACAACTACAAAAATAAATACTCATGTGGGCTGATCCAAAATTTGAAAGACACCTCAAACAAGCACTGGCAGAAGGGGGCCTAAGGTGTAACTGTAGAGGGCTGTGCAAAGGTGACCGATGGCTGAGGGAAGCTGACCAAACCCCTTCGCTATGTATTTTTTTTCTCTTGAGTACGTGAGTCTCTCCATGACTGAAACGCCCCATAGCTGGGCCTAAAGAGCGCTTCTTAGGCAGTTACTTTTTATCTGAATCAATCCAATAGCGGAGGTCGATTTTTAATTAGGAATTTTAATGAATGCAATATTTACATTTTCATGAAAGCTTTTCAGATGTTTTAATTTCCGCCCATTTTAATATCCTTTCAAAGTATTATTTTGGAAAAGCAAAATTTGTTGAACAAATATTTATTGAATTGTGAGAAAGGTATTTGATATGCGAATATGTCCACTTACCAACAACTCTTCTATTATTCCTACCACTTTCACTGGCTCAGAGGAAGACCAGTGTTTTCAGAAAATGTAATGATTTCAATGCAATGGCCGGCACTGGAAACACCGCTGAAGGTGAATGGAGGGCAGAACACAGACACTGTCAGCAAAGAGTGGCAGCGAAGGAGGAGGGAAAGAAACAAGGATCTACTGGCCGATCACTCCTTTGCTAATGCTGGGAAAATCGCCCCTAGTGGCATTCGTGCACCACTGACAGAGCCATGCTTACAGGCACATTCAAACGCAGTCCTTAGGCCATTTTGTTAGGATCTTGCCCTCCTAGTAGCTAAAAACAAAGCAGCTCTCACAAT
Organism: Calotriton arnoldi; assembly: GCA_963921515.1. Lineage (NCBI taxonomy): Eukaryota > Metazoa > Chordata > Amphibia > Caudata > Salamandridae > Calotriton > Calotriton arnoldi. Next base: position 113,952 of record CAWUFW010009837.1, read on the forward strand.
GGTAACCCTCTCAGCCCTGGCACATTAACTCTCCCTTAATCGCTCCCCCTCGCTTTAGCCAATCACAGGAGGGCAAATTTAATGTTCACGAAATAGGATACTTGTGTTAACATCGTTAACACATTGTGTACAAGGCTACCCACTAATCCAACTCAATGCTCTACTAACACTCTAGTGGTGTAATATGAATTTTATCCACCCGGATAGCTCTTAATAAACCCCTGGCATTCCCTCCAACTACGATCCACTGATTTTTAGGTCGAGCATTCGAGACCTCTTGTATATACTTTAGTATATACTTATATACTTATATGTGTATGTACTTTGTGGGGTCTGGAGATCAGCTCTAGGACTTGTCTGCTTCCGCTTAGGGACTTTTTTTTTCTGTTCAACTGCCTCTATTTAACTGTCTTGATAGAAAACGACCAGCAGAGGTCAGTAAAATACCAGTATTACTTTCTGCTGAGAGACTTTCTTTTTTTTATTTTTCTTGCAACTGCCTCTATTTAACTTTGTTGATAGAAAACGACCAGCAGAGGTTAGTAAAATACCAGAATTGCTTTCTGCTGCGAGACTTTCTTTTTTTTATTTTTCTGGCAACTGCCTCTATTTAACTTTCTTGATAGAAAACGACCAGCTGAGGTCAGTAAAATACCAGAATCACTTTAGCATTCTCTAGATTCCAGTCCATAGAAATTGTCTTCCACGAGCACCCGCAGACAATAATATTTTTTCAAATCTTGTATTTTCAGTAATATGACTCACTGAAGGCCCTGATTTTATATTAAAAACAGAGCTTTGGACTATACCATTTCCTGCTGAAAGGCAATATTTCTCTCCATGTGTTCCCATACCTGGCGTGTCATGCAGTTTGGTGCTTACTTTCCCTCCATGTTAAAGAACAGTAGATGTTTCAGCACCCGGGCTAATGTGATGCATAGAGAAATACATAAAAGGTCCCAAAGGCGGGACCGATTGCATTGCAAATGCTTTTTTCTTTTGCTCTACCTCTTCACATCCATGCCCACAGCCATGTACCTTTGCATTCACCAACAACATCCCTACTGCTCACATTCCTTATCTGTACATCTCTGCGCTGTGCTCCTGTTCCATCATCCATAGTGCTCATTGCTTCCTGTAGCAGTCAAGGAAGACACAGAGAACAGACTACATTGAAGCTTTTTAGACCTAGTTTGACAGTGCAGCTGTCTGCCAGATGTATTGTTACCTATTGTTCAAAATATAGATAGGGTGGTTTGGTTCCATCCAGAGAATTATCACTCTCACCACATACTATTAGCTGCTTGGTGCATCAACCCGCCTCCAATGGAGTCCTATCATTGCAATGCATAGAGGACTACTTTACATATACACACACATACACTCAATCTTCGCACATTTTTTTCTTTATTACAGTAGGATTTTTGTTAACGTTTCTGTCAGGACTTCAATGTGAGCCATTACCCCGACCACCTTTACTACCACCATCACTATAACCAGCATTACCACCAATACCACCTCCATTACACCATTACCACCACCACCTCTACATTACCAAAACTACCATTGCCAAAAATACCATTACTTTCACATTTATCACCACCACAGCATTTGTAAATGCCTATGTTTGGAAGCTTTATCACATTAAAGTCACATCAACTGGCTTGGCCAATACTTGTTTCATATTTTTTTCTTGCAATTCCTGAAATTTTGAGAACTGTGAGAAATGTATCATTTGCTTTTCTACCAATATTGAAATACCAAAGAGGGTCTGGTTCTGTTTTTTTATATAAATCACCCGAATTCATAATGTTGCCACTTATTAAAACATGGATTCTTTGCCCTGTGATACTCTATTAGACTATTATACTCCAATTTTTTAAATTATTATTTTGTAAACTTTATTTACTGCATCTAGGGCCAGATGTACAAAGCATTTTTGTGCTCGTTTGCAAATGCAAAAAGGCTTTTTGAAATATACTAATCCCTTTTTGGTAGCCTATTACCGAATCACAAATTGGGTTTGTGATTCGGTATCAGGAAGGGGCATGTTTAGGGCGTCCCTTCTTAATACCGAATCGCACTGGTATGTGTGAATGTTTTGTGATTAAAATGCGGTTGCAAAACATTAGCATTTTACTGCATACTTCATGTAGGAGGTAACCAATTCACAAAGGGGAAGGGGTCCCCATTGGACCCCTTCCCCTTTGTGAATGCTTGTTAAAATATTACCAAATAGCGAATTGCAAAAATTTGCTATTTGGTAATCGTAAATGATTACCTACGTACATTTGGACCCTAGTCCAAAAATTACAAACAGGATATAAAGAAAAAAACATTCAGGTCAATACAAACAAAAATGGCATTGCAATGACAGCATCATCAGAAACATAGAGAGCTAAATTTGTATTGCTGTTGCACTCACGATTGTCCATAAAGTCCAACCGGGTCCACGTGCCCGTGTGATATCTGGCAGAGAAGAGAACAGAAAGTAGAAACGTGTTGCTCTCATTAGTACTGCGCTTCTCAGAGTCTATGGGTATTGCTTCATTTGCTTATTGTTACCCGAGTCACCCTCTCCAACATTCTGCTGTCAGCCCTCTGTCGGGTGAGCAAGTAGGACTTTTGAGGGTGCCATATATCTTTAGGTCTGGAAGCAGGGGGTGAAAGGTCAGCTATAAATTTAATTGTTCAGTGCAATATATAAGGTCTGCGTGCCACTGTTTGAACTTGGGAGCCCTCCCTCTACCCAACCTACAAGCCACCACCCTCTTTGCTAGTAAAGAGCTAATGCTACAAATTTCCTATGCAGTGGTGCAATATCTTTCACATAGCCTCCTCCCATACTCTGTCATCTATCATTTGGGATACAGCTCTGATAACGTCCTCCTGACAGGTATACACACTGGGACAGTCCCAGCGGATGAACCCTGCCCCGTGTACCCCACATCTAGCGCAGTTGTTGTCTTCACACAGTCCAAATCTATGCTGTCACGCAGGAGTATAGTAAAAACGGTGCAGAAATGTATAGTGTATAAACCTAACCCGGCTACTGGGTGTAGATAGTCCCGTCTGGGAGCAGCAGAATCACCACTGCTGCTCCAGGATCCCGTACCCCAACTGCTTTTCCCCTCCATTTGGTCTTTTTACCATAATGTAGTGTATCTGATTTTTCATTTTCAATTTTTGTGAAACAAATACCTAAACAAGCTGCATTAGTGACACACAGCATGGCATGACATAGATTCTTTGAACTTTTGAATGAATGGAATAAATTAAATGAATTTAATGAAATGAAAATACTCCTCTCACACAGTGTTTGGTATCCCAGCTTTAAGAGCTTTAAGAGCGTATAATACAAATCATTAAAAGCTATATACATGGTCAACAATTATTAACAAGCATGGGCAAAATCAATAGCCCCACTGTAGCTACATGGAGCAAGCTTACTGGCTTTGTCAATAGATCTTTTTTTGTATTTCACAAGTGGCTTAGCAAAAATGTGCATGCATGCATGGTGGCTATTTCAAAAGGGATTTTCTTTTATTTTGTTTAAATCCTTTACAAGATGGCTGCAACGCACACATACAGAGGACCATCTTGTAATTAATTTTCTTAAATAACAATTATAATGGTTTCCTGAAAAACAAAAGAAAATCCGGTGTAAGATGGAGCACCACACTCTCAAGAAATACATTGCCACAAAAAACACAAAGACAGCTTGGTCCCAGCTTTCCCTTCTAAAGAAAGTGAACCTGTTTCTTTGAGACAGTGACTTCAGAACTCCTATTCAAATCCTCATACTCATGTATCTAGATGGCAGTAACACCCTGCACCACGGCCTACTAGACTTCACACTGGCACACTTAAAGTCTTCCTACACACTAAAGCATGTTTCATCCAGGGCTGGAAAACGTATGATCACATCACCCCCATCCTGATGCGACTTGTTTGGCTCCCCATGCCGGCCCACACCTTCTTCAACCCAACTTTACCATTTACATAGCTATCATAATCAGCCCCCCCCCTTAACTTGTGTTCAAGCTCACCATCTCTGGTGACTCCTGGCACATTTGTAGCCAGGCCGGCATAGAGGGCACTGCTCTCGACTGGATCACATCCTACCTTCAAAACTGAGAAAATGTCAACCATTCCACCCCTTTCTCATTCAAACCGTACTTCACAAGAGCAGAAATACCTCAAAGCTCTGTCATCTCACCCATGCTTTTCAACATCTACATGTAGTCATTACCAGCACTGATCAATCAATTTCACCTCGCATGCTATAACTATGCAGATGACACACAAATATTCCTTAAACTGGAAAGCCCCAATGACATTGAAAACTCAAAATGTTCAATTGCCTCAGAACCGTTCATCAGTGGATGACACAGAGCAATCTCAAATTGAAAGCTTCCCAAAGGGAAATACTCACATGCGGTGATTGGAAAAATGATGACCCATTTGCCACCTGTCCGGATAATCTGGGAATACCACCGAAAGTACCTAAGGAAGTAAGAAACCTTGGAATTACCATGGACTCCAAGCTATTAATGAATGCCCAAGTGGACAAATTAGCAAGATCAAGCATCATTACTATAAAACCTCTGCGACGCATCTCCCCCACCGGGGATTTCCACACAGGGCCCAGGTTACTATCTCTTTTGTACTGTCTAAACTCGATTACGCCAATAGAATCTACCACGGATCATCTTTATCAACTATGAAAAGACTACAACGGAATAAGAACTCTGCTGCCAGACTACTCCTACATGTAAAGCCACAAGCCCACATCTTTCCTGCCTTGGGGGCCCTACATTGGTTACTGGTTGCCAGATGATCCACATTCAAGCTGCTTAATATCACCCACAAACCAATACATGGAACAGGGCCACTCTTCATCAGGAATAAGTTCACCAAATACATTCAACAAAGGAACCTCTGCTTTAGATTAGCACCTCGCCTCAAAATCCCACGATAGAAGAACAAAAACATAGGTGGCACATCCTTCTCTGTTCAAGCAGCCAAACTATGGAACTCATTACCCCTAAACATAAGATCCAAGGATAACTATCTTATCTTCACAAGACTACTCAAGAGTTGGCTCTTTCCTACATAACCACCGCACTCAAACATAAATGTACAGCATATCCCTGTGTACATAAGCATTTAATTTGATTACATGTACGTATCTAGATATGTGTATTCCTTTGTATAAATGTGTATAATGATTATGTTTATAAATATATAGATATTCGTTAGGTCTGCTTAACAAATCCACATATTACTTATGGTTATATTATTCTATGCTTAACATGTATATAGGCCACTGCGTAGTTTTCTTATGTTATTTAATTACATGTTTATGGTTCCTCATTTGTTTATCTATCACAATATGTCCATTTTATCATAACTGTTTGCCTATAAATGCTTCAGTATTGAATTATCAGGAAAGAAAATAAAAAATTAAATAAATAAACACAAATAAATTAGCGTAAAGTACAGCAACATTTGAAAGTCTGAGTTTATTGAATACAACTGAAATATTAATATATTACCTTCCTCATACATAAATACCTTCCATGTACTTATGTATCTATACATGTATTACTTTTCTTCTACTGTTCAAACCTCTTTTTATTATTCAGATCTCCGAAACAAGCGTTTCTAAACCCTTCCCTCATGTATCCCTCCTAGACTCATTCGATACCTCGTCATCTTTCCCCCTAATCCAATTCTAGAGACTCTTCCTCTCATCTCCCAGTTACTCATCCCAAACCTCCTCCTACTGCTATTATATCCAAATAAACACTTTATAGACCCTTCCCTCTTCTATGCCTCAATTATCCTTTTCAATCCAACTAACAGACTCTCGTGTCCACTGCTCAAATTAGTATATGTTTCTCTATACTAATTCCCCACTAATACTTTTTGGGTTCCAGAGTAGCATGCTACTCACCGAAAAGTTCTTTGACACCTCATCAGGGGTAGTAAATGCTATATAAATGCAATTACAATCAGACTGTAGACAAAGAAATGTAAACAAGCATTGGCAAAACCAATAGGTAGTGCCTATGGGAGACCGATTGGCCTTGTCAACATTTATTACCTATTTTATACAACAGCATGGATGCTCTTCAGCATGGCTGAGTGTAAAAAAAAATCACTATGATGGCCACGTCATAGTACTTTATCTTACATTCAGCCATGAAAACATTGACCAAACCAATAGCTTACTCATAGGCGAGACCTGTTGGCTTGGGAAATGTTTTTTTTTACACTACATACTTTGAACCGTACACATAAGAAGGAAGTCCTTAAAACTGTGTTACAGAGCTGCCTTCAAAATCCCTTATTGACAATTAAGGTAAACAATGACAGAAGGGCAATGTTAGAGAATGTAGCCTAAGGGCTAGGGCGGTCGACATCAGAGCTGGGGAACCGGGTTCAGGGACGCCCAACATTCTGGGCAAATCACTTAATCACCCGTGCCTAACAAAAAAAATTAAAAATGAATGTGTCCGTCTGTAACGTAACTGGTGCTCATGTAAAGCGCTCTGATACCTCCGGGTCTAGTTCGCACTATATAAAACTCCCCCAAAAAAAAAAAAAAAAATGAATACAGGCAACTTTACAGAACATTCTATTTAAGTGACATGTCAGGCATTTGCTGAATTTTAACACGTGAGCCAATGAACGACATTTGATTAAGTGAAGAATGTGTACATGTATGTTTCTTTGCATGCCTTGTGACACAAAAAAGCAGAGGCAGCAGCAACCAGATGCATAGACCATTGCGGGCCGCTTCCCACGGGGCAAGAGAGGGCTCCCTTGCTCGAGGGTTGCCATGGAGCAGGAAACAATGTGTGAGCCAACGAATAAGCAGGATGAGTCGACCCAAGCCTGGGGTGGCCTTTTCTTCTGATGAATAAAACTAAAACTACCAACCGAGTTCTTTTTTAATATCAAAAGGTGAGCGCGTGTTAAGTGAAATCACAAGTTACACAGGCAATGCATCCAATTAGCTTCCCTGAAGAGTGACACCCGCCCCAGTGGCACATCAGTGCCTTGAGCCACTATGGTATCTTCTGACCGGCCGGCCCGAAGATGTGTATCTCGGGTTAAAACAAAATATCGATCCTTGTCCTTTTTGAAGCCTGGCGAGTCAAATGTTACTGCTATTTCAGTCAGCTGGGTGTGGGGAGGGCAATGCGTACGTAAGTGCTGCAGTGCTGGAAGCCCAGCATTGCATGAGGGAACCACTTCAAAAGTTACTCTAATACGCCCTCCCCAACCAATGCACAACATGTTTTGCTCCATTTTGGGGCGAGTTTTGCTAGTGTGTATATATATTTTTGTCTACATTTATTTTCCTTTGCATTTGTTATTTATAACTTCATTTTTATATAGCTCTTTATATCGCACTTTTTCCATTTCTAGGCGCTGTAAATAACAAGCATATTACCCAACTGAATAGATCTCATGTTACGGACTTTCTGCGTGTCCCAGAGCGTTCGAGAGAGCAATGTAGGGTAAAGCGCGGCACGGAGCATCAATTTGGGGATCTGGGAACGAACGGGACGAGGAGTGGGTTGGCTTGGAAGCATCGAGTTGCTCCGTGACAATGGAAAGATGAGCAGTAAATAAGTGAGAGTCAGGAACCTGAAGAAAGGTGTGGGAAAAATGAGCCTCAGAAGGAAATCAGATGCTTGAGGGGGTTCGTTTAAAGAGATGAAGGGCAGGACGAAGGGGTGTCTCAGCAGTTGCAGACTCGCCAGCTGTATTGAATAAAAGTCTCCTTGTGTAAAGCGCTCCAATACCTTTGACTCGAGTTTGCTCTATCTAAAAACAGCAACAAAAACAAAAGTCAAAGCCTTTCATGAAGCAGGATGGGACAAAGGCATCTGCCTCTGGACCATTTATTCTGCTAAGTGGGAGGCCAACACAGCAATGGGGAGGAGGGGCAACACAGAGGGAAGAAGCAAACAGATGGTCGTAGGAAGCAGATGGCAGAGCCAGCTACAAAAGATGCTCTCTGAAGAGTGGCTCAACAAAAAGAAAAAAATAGCTCCAAATATCACAAGCAGTGTTAAGGACACAAGTACTTGGGCCATGCTCTAGGGGAGGGTCACATGCAAGAAGAGGGAAGTGCTGATGGTATAGCTGACCAGCAGAAAGCAAGAAATTGAGAGTGACTTTGAAATCCACCAATGGTAAGTAATGGGCGGCACTCAAGCCCACTAAAAGTAAACAACATGTCTTGAAGAGACAGAACATGTTCTGTGTATGTGAGATCTAAAAGGTAAAAACAAGGCAGCAGGCCTTTTCAACCTATCCTTTCTGGACACGATCTCTGTATTGAAAAGGACTGCTCCAAAGTGTTGAAGACCCACCTCTTTAAAAAGCACTACAGAACAATGCAGTATCAATCCAGTTAACTAACTGTTGCTTATCACTTGCTGACTGTATTCGTGCTTTTGACACAGTACAGCATTCCACTGCCTTTTTTCGATGAGGTATGTGCTATACACATGCCACATACATACGTACATAAACACATACAGTGGCCATTTTGGAATGGTTTGGTTTTGCCAAGGCGTATGATGCAATTCAACAAGCATTGGCGAAGGCAACACCACAAACAATGCCGGAGCCAGGTACTGTGTGGTGGTGGGTGGTAGTGTGGGGTGGAGGATGCACTGGAGGCCTCGGGGGGCATTTAGATAGCATTGGAGGGGTAGAACATTGGAGATGTTCTCACAGAGAACTATTTAAATCCCCATGTAACCTTCTACAAAATACAATAGCTTTAAAGATAAGTTATCCAGCCAATGCGAGAAATTAACAACCAAAGGCTGAAAGGGGCTGACCAAAAGTACATTCTCTATTCTGTATGTATGTATGTTGTATTGTATTGGTAATAAGAGGTCCTTGACAGATGGCTGCAGCTGTCTGTAGGCGAGGCCTGAAAATGTTAGTATAACCTAGTGACGCACATCCATTCACAAAAATAAAGAACATGGTATGCAAGCACTTAAGGCATGGTATCAGCTTTTAGCATCAGATATCTCCGGGTAAAATAGTGCCAGTCTGTGGAGTTCCTGCAGATCTTGTAATCTCAATTTGGCCATTAATTCCTGTTACTGGCCGAATCAGGATTACTGTGGCACTCCTACTGAGGTGCTGAGCGTCAGATGTATCGAGCTGTATGTATTTGGGCACGTCAGTCCTGTGTAGAAACAAGGGTTTTGGTGTGGCTGAACCAAATGCCACAATCTTGTGCGCTTCCTGTTTGGACAGGTTGTTTGTGAAGTAACTTGTATACAAGAGATGTTTTGAGGTGTATAGTAAGGAATTTTAGGTGGGCTAGTGTTGGTGTTGGGTTGTGTTTAGAAATTTTAGCATTTTAGGAGACTGGTGAAGTTTTTTGCCAGATTTTAGATTTTTAAAAATGTTTCTAAAGTTTATTCTGACGAAATAAGGTCATCAGGTCTAAGTAGGTGTTTAATAAATGTAAAGACATTTGCAATTCTAGTTTTCAGAAGGGGCAAGGTTTTGATGCCTCTGTGGTACAATAAAGTCATAGTCATTCTCTCTCGTCTCAAAAGATGTCCATTCGTCCCATGAAGTTAGATTGCCAGGATATGGATGAGCACTCCCCTCTCATGTGACATTCCCACTGTTTCTTCCCTCTGATTACCTTGTTTCTTTTTTTCTCTCTTCTTTTGACTCAAATGTATTATGTTGTAATCTAATTTGTCTTGTACTGCTAAAAAATATTAAACTCTAAACAGATGAATGTAAGTACTCAAAACATCTATTTTCACAAACATGAAACATAAAACGGTTTTGCTGTTGTGCAAGTGGTGCCAGTGCCTTCTGAAAGTGGAAGAGGTTCATGGAAGACCACCTCCGCTTTTTGTATTTGATTGGTATGGCAGGGGAGTGTAGTGTCCCGATTTCCGCCTGACCCAGGCATCACTTCCGGATGCCTGGGAAACCAGAAAAAGACCCATGCTCTGTAAAAGAACGACCTGTCATGCTGTGAGATCTCCTTGTTTTTGTACCTTGAGTTCTACGAATGCTTAATAAAGATGCAATTAATGCACCATTTGAATTTCTGTGGTATGTACAGACCACAGTCATTACAGGAAGTATTCATGGGTGTAACTCTGATTAGAAGCACGTTTCAACAAGTAGGCTTGAAATAACCTTACAGAAGCACCTCACATTACAGGTACAATTTGTTTTTAACAGGGGTCACCTCTGATTAATAATGATATATATACTGAAACCTGATAGATCAATAGTAAATCACTGTCTAGGGCACCACTGATCAAATATAGCCCTGCATGGAATGCATAAAAATGTCATTTTGCCATGGGTGCTAACATTCTTACCCTACCCCCTTTCAAGTGAAAAATGTGTTCATGTTCCTTGATATCTCTAATGTGAACATAAGCACACGCACACACAAACAACACACCCACACACTCTCTCTCTCTCTTAGGCACATGAGACGCACTAACCTTCAAGTCGTAGATGGTTTCCATGATGCACCCATGTTTGTGTGCCGCATACAAAGCTTGAATGCATATTGTTCCAACCTGTATTATAATAGAATGAAACTTGGTAAAAAAGCCTGCACAAAGTGTTCGTACCCTGCATATAGCTAAAAATCAGAGCGCATTGCAATTTCCAGGAATCGAACATCCATCCTTAATGCAAATCTGTAGAAATATCAATTTGTATTGAGTCACTCTTACAAGGTCATTTAGTCCCGGGCGATAGCCCTGAAATCAGTGCCAAAGATATTCAAACTTTTATCTCTAGCGCTTGTTTAGAGCTGCCAGTGAGTTACCCTCACAGTTTGCACTCAAATTCACTACTGAAAAAATTATTGGGATACAGACTTGAAGATTGACTGCGTACATTGTTTTCCAATTATTAAGCCTATCGAAAGAGCCGAAAATTCGGACCTTGCACAAATGTTATTTTCGCCAGGGAGTATTTGTTCCTACCACCATATTTACACTAGGCCTTAGAAACAGGTCTCTGCAGGCTAAGAGGCATGATAAACACACTATTAAATAAATGCAGGTGAATGTAAGCAAACACACAGTGGCGGCTCCTCTGCTAAGGCGGAGGAGCGGCGCCCCACTGAGCAATTAAAAACGGAAAAATAAAATGATGATAACCTAACGTTATTAGCATTTTATTTAAGCGTTCTGGCTCAGTTGGTTAGGGGGCGAGGTGGACCTGGGCTGTTTAGAGGCTGGGCGAGGAGCGGTAGGCACTTCCTAAGTGCGCATGACATTTTGGCTGGCCGTCTTGGGCCGGCCAAAATGCCATGCGCACTTTGCATGTTCTCTACCCAGGCTCCATTACAGCCTGGGTGGAGAACATGTCCAGCCTCCCAGCCCCTGTCTGGGTGCCGAACTACGGCGCTCAGACCAATCCCAATGCTGCTGTAGGGCAGCGTTGTGATTGGTCAGGGGAGTCTGGGAGGCTGCGTGCTTCCTGCTGCCCCAGAAGAAGAGAAGAGGACGGAGGAGAGGCGGCGGCTGGCCGGCCGGCTGACAGGCCGCAACCCAGTAAGTAGATTTTTTTTTATTCCCGCCCCCCCACGCCCGTTCGGTAGTAGCTGCTACTGCAAACACATAGAATTCTAGATCTGTGACAGTAAATAACAGGGATGTTTTTCAGGGAGGGCTTTGAGTGACATCAAATAGACCATGAGAGTGTAGCTTGAGTTGCGAACAATGCCACCCAGAATCCCAACTTACAAATGTTAAATGGCATCTCCATGTCTTTTAATGAAGCTCATAACATCCTATACTACTGCTTGCTCTACAGTGAGTCATCGTTTATCTTTTCATTCGCAATCCATTCATCCACCGCACCTCCTTATTACATTACACTTTTGGTACAAACCTAGTGAAGTGCAGACGACTGATTCATTATTAATGTGCTGGAAATTACTCGAGGGAATGGAACAATCAAAAATCTGCATTCTGTGGATACCAAAGCTCACTGCCATGAAATTTAATATAAAATCTACCAGACCGTGTCAACTCTTGCTGATAAATCGAGATTATATGGATTTTGTGTGGGTTCCCATAGCAGCAGCAGCAGCGTCTGCTCTATGAGCGACCTTCTTCTATGGCTGAAAGCAAGTCCAGTATATCTAATTGGATTATGTTAGGTCAAATATCAGTGAGAGCTCATGAAACCCTTCAGAGTATCATGATCAAAAGTAAGAAAATGCATTACAATTGCATTCTACAGTGTGCTTTATAGAGTAGATAGTCTAAAATTATTTTTTTCTTCACTTTTAAGGGGCTCATTTGGTCCCTAATGACCAACTTGCCAAGCAGCTGGGATGGGAGGCACCCACCTTCATTGGCCCATGGGAGGCCCGTCACCCACTGTTAAATGCCATACTGACACATCTGGGACATTTTTGCCGCAAATGCTCCCACTTACATGGTGAAAGCCCTTTTGGTGATTCTGGACGTTCAATGGCAAGTAGGCCACATATTCTTGGGCCGCTTGGCACAGATTTTGTTCACAGACTCAAGTTCCCAAAGCAGGAGTTTGTTTTTGTGAAATAACTATGAAACTGACATGTTGGAAGTTTACTTCCAGTGTGTGTGGGTCATTGCTGTTTTTATCTGTCTGAGACTGCCATGCCTCTCATGGGCAGGAAAAAGTAGCATCAGAAGACCTGCTTTAAATATGGCAGGCCTTCGGACATTCATATGATGGCTGTTCTGTGGTATATGGGCTGCCAGATGGCTGTTACCGACAGCAGAGCATGAGAGGACTCAAATAATTCCCCTGGAATGAATGAGGGAGGGAACGGCAAGTGAGGTCAATGTGGGACATCTGCTGGTTTCTGATGAACAGCATCTGCCATAATATAAATGACACTCTAAATTTGGATTCATGTGTGCCTTTTGTAGCAATCGTTTGTGTTATGTGCAATGGAGATGTAAGAAAAGAACATGCAGTGCAACAAGTGGAATTGCTGGCTTTGTAACTGTTAGAAATTGGGCTTCTGGCCGGCAGAGGTATGCACCCTATCAAAGCAAGAACCACAATCCTAGTCAGGGTAAGTCAGCTACATAACCTAAATTAACCAGTGCTCACTTTCTGGTAGCTTAGCACAAAGCAAAGCTGTCACCCACCCCAGACGTGTTTTGGAGACAGCCTGCAGGTACACAGGGCTAAGAAAAAAAAATGCCATCTTTCTAAAAGTAGGTACAACAAAGGGGGAACCTGGTATTCTGGATAATTCATGCAATTTCCTTACTGCAATGATCACAATATGTTACTTCATGTGATTAGGTCATTTATTCAACCTTTCTTTTTAAATAACTTTTATCTTTTTGAATTTATATACATTAAGAAGAACGTAGGTAAAAAAGACTTCTAATCCTTCCAATCCAACACATATCAAAAAACAATTCCAATATTTACAAACATTCACATATTTTTACAACATTTACCACAATATACATTACATACATTTATCACAAATACAAAAAAAGCATCAATATAATTCATAAACCAATGTATCATTTGCAACTGGTCAATACAAATTAATTCTTTGCAACTGATAGATACAAATTAATTCTCCAAACTGGGAACAAAATTTCACTCAGTGTTCCTCAGTATCTAGCATCCCTTCAGTATTGGTCTTAATGCCTATTACTGCAAATACCGACGCGTTTCAAGCCCCAGGGGACCTCCAGGGGCTCTCATCAGGGCTTCTCAATTATATACACATTGGTATGATCTATAAAACAAAAGACGAATGTGTCACTCTTACTCCTACTTCAACGTTACTCTATTCGCTTCAGTCTACTAGTTACCTCAATGCACTATACCTGCTGTACGGAAGTTTTCATCAAGCTTGCTGCTGTCTGAATGATGGGGGAATCAACTGGGCTGACCCTATTTAAACAAAAGTCTAATTAGACTTTCCGTTATTAACATGACTATTTCGCATTTGTATAATACTCCAATTGCACCTACCTCAACTTTATGGGTGGTGCGGCTTTCCCAAAGGTCGATATCTTCCAACACGAATATCAAATGTGTGACTCAATCTAAAAGTAAAACGGGAGCATTTCATAAATCACTCCCTCCACTGACTCATTTGTTGTGCTATATTTCATACCAGTGGCCCTCGCAAGCCTACATACCTGCCTCGCTGCGTGCAGCCATTTTTTTCTCTCCTTTTTTTTCCGCCACTCTTTGCAACAGTAAAGTCACCGCATTGTCTACGCCCGTCTAAAACAAAAGAAAGCACTGGTCGTTAGACCGGCGATCATGTCTTAACTCATGCGAAATTAACCGTGTTGACTTTAGGAGTAACCGCGTACCTTACCGGTACTCTGTTGTTGCTCCGCTTGGGCCCGACTCTTCACTCGTTTCCCGGTGCCGAATTTGTCTATTTCTAAACAAAAAGCGGAGGGCGCGGTGTCAGTAACGCTCTCAACATTAACCCATTACGAGGAAGCCCAGTTCTCACCCCATCTAAATTTACTTTCAATCAACAACGGATCCCTCCACGCTACGCGACCTCGTTCACAAGCAGCAGGGGCACTTCCTGTTCAAGCTTCCTGTATTATAGAAATTACTAAGACTTCTGGGACATGTAGTCTTACCAATTTCTCTACTTGAATCAGAACAAATTCAGTGTTCTCATACTCTCGACAGCTCAGACATTTCATTGAGCCCTGAATGTACACTATTAAATTTCAATATCAAATGTGCTTCCTTTGTCAAAAGCACTGAATCAATGTCTAACATTCTTTTAGATAAATTAAGCGACACCAAAACTGTCCACTTAAAATCTCTTTCTGTGTGTGCAGCAGTCATGAAATGGTCAACCATGGGGGCAGTGACCACTTTCTTTTTTATTCTTGACCTGTGCTGTGTGATTCTCTGATTGATTTGTTGATTGGTTTTCCCTATATAGATCTTTCCACAGGGACAAATCACTGCATAAACCACGTTTTTTGATTTGCAATTTGTAAACATAGAGTGTTTCCATTTAACATCCTGGTGGACAAACTCGGTACCCTCAATGGTAGAATCGCACGCGGCACAGTTTCCACATTTGTGGTGACCCTCCAGGGGTTTCATGTTCCACTGTGATCGCAGATTGTTTTTCTGTTGCGTTTGGAAAATGTCTGCTCGAACAATCTCTTGGCCAATGCTTCTATTTTTCTTCATTGCAAACAATGGCCGTGGGAAAGGGCATTGCAAATTTTGTAATAGATGCCAATTGCGTAACATAATTTGTCTAAATTTGTTTGTATCTGGCCCAAACGTAGAGGCACACACTAGTCGTTCTAGTTGTGGCTTTTCCTTCTTCTGTAACAAAACTTCGCGTGGTGTATACCAGGCACGCTTCATTGCGTGTTTAAGCATTTTTTTAGGGTACCCTCTTTTTTTCATTTGTTCACAGAAGTCAACAGCATAATGCTTGAAATCACTTTTAACAGAACAATTCCTTCGGATTCGCAATAGCTGACCGTACGGGAGATTGTCTTTTAAGCCTTTTGGGTGTGAACTACTATGGTGCAAAATAGTGTTTTTGTCAGTGTCTTTCCGATGTAATGAAACTGTGAGCTCATTTTCTAGAGGGAAAACCTCAACATCCAAAATGTCAGATTAGTTTTACTTTTAGTTAAACTAAATTTTATGTCTGGGTGTCTAGAGTTTAACCACCTATGGAAGTTTTCTAGGACCTCAGAGGAACCTGACCACAGACACCAGACATCGTCAATATAACGAAGCCATTGAGTAATATTACTCGAGAAAGGGTTGTTATGAAAAATGAATTTGTCCTCATATTGTGCCATGAAGAGGACCGCCATTTCTGGAGCAAAGGGACATCCCATGGCGGTCACCTTCGTCTGAATGTAGAAGACATCCTCAAATTTAAAATAATGTTTTTTGAGGGCTACCTCAGCCAATTGGAGTATAAATTTCGTTGGTACCCTATGGGGTCGTGGTCTTTTTTCTAAATACAGTTCAATGACCTCAAGAACCTCATCCTGTGGTATCTGGGTATACAAGGGGGTGACATCCAGTGTCACCATCCACTGTTCCTGATCATTAAATCTTAAGCCTTCAACTTTCGTGATAAAATCAGTAGTGTCTCTTAGGTATGACTGAACTTCAGTTAAGAATGGTTTTAAAAACACATCCACATACTTGGATATGGGCTCTAGCAAGGAGTCGCAACCAGAGACGATTGGACGTCCAGGGGGGTCACTAAGTCTTTTATGGATCTTTGGTAAGAAGTAGATCACTGGGATCCTTGGATACTTTTTAGATAGAAATTCAAATTCCTTGGGACCCAGTAATCCTTGCTCAAAGCCATTTTTAAGTATCTCGGTAATCAGTTCTTGTATACCTCTAGTGGGATCTTCCTTCACTGCACGATACCACTCTTGATTCCCTACTTGACTCCTTCCCTCTTTAAGATACATTTCGCGTGGCCAAATGACTAGGGCCCTCCCTTTATCTGCTTGTTTGATAACTACTGAGTTGTCTTTTTTCAAATCACTAATGGCTTTTTGTTGGTTCAAAGAGATATTCCTTCTCAGATATCCTTTGCTTTTTTCCAACTGGTTCAATGAGGACATCACCACCTGCTCATACGCTACAATTTCTTTGGGAATATTGAGCGTAGGCGGGGTGAACTTGGATTTATTAGCAAGCCCTGACACTTCTGCTTTTGCTTTATAATATTCCCCAGCAAAAAATGCCTTGAGTCGTATTTTTCGACAAAACTCCATGGTTTCCATTTTTAATTTAGTAAAATCAGTTAACCTGTTGGGGACAAACTTGAGACCCAATTCTAGCACTGATTCTTCATCCTTAGTGTGAGAAGTTGGCCTGGCATATGCTGTCCACTAATTATAGTGGGCACCTTGCACCAGTCCAAATCGACTCTTATGGTAGATAGGTTAAAGACAACCTTATTGAAAGCTATCCTAGTGGTAGCTATGGAGAGCAGCCTTCAGGCTAAGTCTTGAAGGAATGTAAAGCAGCTTGTTTTACCAGTCTATAATCTCTTGAGTGACCAAATGAAAGAGCACCACACCAGGTATATATTCAAAATATATGTATTTATTACTAAACACACCCCTCTAGTCTCTTTATGAGGCTAGAGTTCGAAGTACATAGGTTATAAGATCTTAAATCACAATAATAGCACAAATACACGTTTGGGCCCTAGGGGCGTACCAAACCATATACCAATAAAGTGGTATGCGAACCACGACTGAACTAGACACTAGGCCTAGAGCCTCTAGAAGTGCTTGGACCACAAGGAACCACCCAAGGTAGTGACACAGGGGACCCATGGGAGACGCTTGCAGTGTAAATACACAAGCGCGATACGCCGTTAACTTCTATGGAGAAAGTCGGGATCGGGAAAATAGAGGAAAGGGACACTTAAAAGAGGACTAGGACAAAACCCTTTGAGATCTAGGACTTTGAAGAGTCTCTACCCACGGGAGCACCGGAGTACTTGTGTTACCTCACCCAGGGAAGCCGGGTGCATAGGTGCCTTTCGGGGTCGGGTTTCGTCGTCGATTCGAATGGCGATCTGCTGCAAAGTGCTGCTGGCGGCCAAGAGAAAAGTGTCCGGGTAGATCCAAGAGTGGATCGGAGTTCTGGTGAACCTGAAAGCAGAGGGGACAGAGTCTGGGTCACTAGCCAGTGACCAGGAAGGCGATGGACACATGCCCACCGATGTCGAGTGCTTCAGGTGCGTTGACGGTCGTCTTGACTCTTCAGCCACGAGGTCCGGGAGGCGTTGTCGGCAAGCAGAAGCAGGATTCGGGCTGGTGCTCGATGTCTGTCGAGTGCTGAGGTGTCGGCAACCGGATTGGACCCAACAAGCCTTGGCAACGGCAAGTCTCGAGGAAGATGAAGATCGTCGATGGTGCAGACCAGCAAGGTCTGTGGAACTCACCCAGCGAGGGTAAGTGAGGGCAGGCCTGGAGCAACCAGGATGCCAAGTAAGGAAAAGATTGGCCTTCGTTAAGGGCTACTAGCCAACGGGCTAGCGACCGCAAAGGAGCCTCGTGACGCCGCACGTGCAGCTGGCCTACAGGACACTCGTGGAGTGGGGGCCAGTGATCTTCGGTGCAGGTGGTGCTGGAGGCTAGGGCTACTCGGAGCCCAAAGCACGACTTCTTGGAAGACCCAGAAGATGGTGCACTTGCAAATGTGCTCGGTGTCCAGGGGTCACGGTCTCACGTCATCCACGATAGCCACGGGCCTCAGCTTTGCTGGGGACTCAGGGTAGCCTCGGGGAAGTCTGAGAATCTACCTCTGGTGATGCGATGACTTCGGCGTCCGACGGGAGCTTCAGTAATGCGAACCGGACAGATGCTTCTTTGGTGCCTGCCAAGCAGGGGAGTCACTCCTTGACCCCAAGGGAGATTCTTCAGTCCTCTAATCTTGTCGTAGAGCGTCGAAGGTCCAGGATTCAGTGTCAGAGTTTCGTCCAGGTATAATCTAAAGTCCTAAGGACTGGGTTCCTACCTTTATACTAAAGATAGGGGTTGGACTACTCTGTGGCCCCACCTATGGGTGGGTCAGGGCAGAGGGGTGGCTACACCCCTTTCCCTTTGTCCAGTTCGCGCCAAAGCAGGGGCTGCAAGCCCCTGATCCGGTTTGAACTGGGGTATGCACAGGGACACCAAATGTGCCCCCAGTGCAGGACTTCAAAGCACCTGAAAGTGCTCCCGCCCAGCCCCAATACACATTATCCTGTCTGGGGAGGTGGTCACACCTCCCTGGGACAGGAAACCTATTGTCCAGGCCTCCCCTGCCGGAGTTTCGTCCAGCAGCAGGAGGCCAGACTCGTGTCTGTGGCAGCAGCATCCATTTTGTGATGCCAGGGCTCTGGAAAGAAATTACCGGACTCGTCAGAGTTAACATGTCTTTCCCTCTAGAAGGGTGGAATGCTACCCCCGCCGCCAGGATTGGCGGGGGGTAGTATTCCAAGATGTTTGACACCAAACACGACATGTTTAGGTGCAGCCATTCCAAAGTTAGCATTTTACCGCGAGGATATAATGCGCTTAAGAGTATATGGTCAGGCTGCACTACAAACAGCATCAGAGATGGTCTCCGAACACTGCAGAGGGGCCCTGCTCATGCAGGGGCACCCTCTCACATAGGAACCATGCACTCTGCCTTTAGGATTGATAAGGCCTGCCTTAGGAGTGACTTATAGGTTTATATGTGTGTATGTGTTTCGTGATATAGGTAACCTATATCACAGTAAGGGGTGCTTGCACCACCTTACCCAGGCTGCAGTAGCAGACCTGTGGTGTCAGTTTGGATGGCCTTCCAGGGGTGGCATAATACATGCTGCAGCCCCTGGCAGGCCTCTGAGGTACCTATGCCCTTGGTACATAGTATACCATATACTAGGGACTTATAAGGGCACTCCAGATTCCAATCAGAGATGTGCCTAAGGCACATGGAAACCTTTTACAGAGAAAGCAGATAGACTGGGGCCCTGAATAGCAGGATCCCAGTCCAACTAAGTCATAAACCAGCAAAACACCATAAAAAAAAGTGGGGGCAACCATATAGTCAGATTCCACCTTCCTACATAACCCCCCAAACGAAAGGAGATAAGGCTAACCTTGGCCAGTTGAGCCTATATTGACTAAGTGGCCATTTAAGGAAGCACATGCACTAGCATGGTTGCCCCCTATGTTATGGTCCACTAAGCAATCCCTCACCCTAAGGGTATGAGAGGGTCTCCACCATGGGGAATCACTACCTCTGGTGTGCTTAGGTAAAGTACAAGGCTGGTGAGGTGTCTGAGTAGGGAAGTGAGGCCCTAGGAATGTTGGCCTCAGCTTCCTCAGATCACTGGTCACCATGTATGCCTGTCTTTCCATGACTGAGTTGCACTTTGCTCTAAGGGTCAACCTTTGGCTGCCTACAGCTGGGGGTTGGGTCCCTTTGGATGGAACACTGGAGGGACATGGCAGGTTTGGAACCTTCTGGTCCCAGGTTTGCCCTTGCCTACCAGAGTCCTTCTGGGGGAGGTCCCTACATAAAGGTATGGGGGATCCCTCAGTGTGTAGAGGAATTTTCACCTGGCTAGGGCTACTAGACTGGGTGCCCCTAATCTGCTGATGGGGGCTTCCTCTGGACAGGGGGCCCGGGGGGTCCACTGACCTCCCTGACCTCTGCAGCCCTGGGCTGACTGAGGCAGGGTAGAGAGGGGCAGGTTACCTGCTCCAGACTGGGTACCACCTTGGAAGGGTCCTCTGCCATCAGGGGTGTGGCCAGGCCAGGCCTGACTACCTCTGTGGCAGTTCCTTCACTAGGGGTAGGGTCAGTTCCCTGAGGAGGCTGACCCTTACCTACTGTCTGGGGGAAGAAGACTTTTCTTCAACCCTTGTGCTCTCTATTGGGGGAGAGTGGGCCATTCTTTCAGGCTCCATCTCTCCAAATTCTTGGGCTGGGGCTGTGGCCATCACAGCCCCACTAACCTTTGCAGGGACGCCCAACATCCTAAGATGGGTTTGGTGTTCAACTTCAGCCCAGGCTGAAATTTCCAAATCATTGCCCATCAGGCAATCTACAGGTAGGGTTGGGGACACTGCCACTCTTTTTGGGCCTGTGACCCCCTCCCAGCTGAGATTGACTATGGCCATGGGGTGATCTGTTCTGACACCATCAATGTTGGTCACCTGGTATTTAAACTCAGGTAAAAGCTGGTGAGGGGGACTAGTTTCCCTGCCACCATGGTGACACTAGCCCCTGTGTCCCTAAATGCCACAGCTTTCTGACCATTAATCATTGGCTCCAGTCTGTACCTGCCCAATGCTATGGGACCCATGGTAAAGGTGGCAAATCCTATACCACCATCAGAGTCAGAGGAGTCTGTTGAGGGGTCCCTGTCTAAACTAGGGCCCACCTCTGTTCCTCTTGCAAAAGCACCTAACTTTTTGGGTGCACTACTCCCAACTGGAGGATTACTACTGGTAGTACCAGGAGGGGTGGTAGTAGTTGTGGGAGGAACATTTTCTTTATTGCCAATCCTGGGGCAACTGGGATCAGTTTTCCAGTGCCCAGGCTTTTTACAGACATGGCAATATGGTTTCTTTTCAGGAGAGGAAGGAGTTTGGGACCCACCCCCAGAAGAGGAATTTTGGGGCCCTGTAGGGGACTTATCCTTAGATTTATCCCCACCTTTCTCTTGGGACTTAGTAGAATCTTTCTTCTGGTCACCACCCTGATTTCTAGTTTTTACTCTGGTTCTGACCCATTTGTCTGCCTTCTTTCCCAATTCTTGGGGAGAGGTCAGATCAGAGTCCACCAGATACTGGTGCAAAAGCTGGTTTTGACAATTATTAAGGATCTGCTCCCTCATAATAAAATTGTACAATCCTAAAAAGTCATGCACTTTGTTGCCATGTATCCAACCTTCCAGAGCCTTTGTAGCACAATCTACAAAATCAACCCAGTCTTGAGTCTGAGCTTTTTGGGTGTCTCTGAACTTCAACCTATACTGTTCAGTGGTTAGGCCAAACCCATCTATCAGAGCACTCTTCAAGACTGTGTAATTGTCAGCATCCTCTTCTCTTACAGTGAGGAGCTTGTCTCTACCTTTGTCTGCAAAGGAGAGCCACAAGATTGCTGCCCACTGCCTCTGGGGGACCTTCTGAAATTTACAGGCCCTCTCCAGTGCAGTTATCCATTTGTGGATGTCATCCCCACTCTGGTAGGGAGGGACAATCTTGTTTAGGTTTCTATGGTCATAAGACCTTTCCCTATCTCTAGGGATATTGCTGCCACCATGGGACTCTAGTCCCAACTTTCTTCTCTCTCTAAGGAGATCTAGGGATTCCCTATCTAAAGCCAATTGCTTTTTTCTGATTTCCAGCTGAGTTTCCTCATACTGGACCAGCCTCTTTCTTCTCTCATGAGAGGATTCCCTCCTATGAGATGAGACAGAGCTCCCTATTGAGGTGCCAGAGTGGTTAGACTCCTGAGAAGGAGACCTAGACCTTCTGGGCACACTCTTAATCCTTCCTGGGGGACAAAGAGGGCATCATCTTGATCATCCTCATCATCATCCACAGGAGGGATTGGGTTTTCCAGGTCAGGGTCATTGTCACCCTCCTGGCCAGTTTCAGAGGGGGGCTGGGGGTATTGGTACCCCTAGCATCCTCCTCTTCTCCTGCCCCACCCTCAGCTCCTACCCCTTCAGTCCCTACAGGCTTACTAAGGTCATAAGCCACCAACAACTCCTTGAGGTGTTGGGTGGTGGGGCTTTGGCCTGTCCTTAATTTTCTCAAGTTACATAAAGCTCTCAATTCCAAGAATGGGAGTGTATCATACTTGGAGGGTGGAAGCTCAATGGCTTCCTGCAACGATTCTTTGGATCCTGCCCTTAAAGACATTACTAGTGTGGTGTGGTGTATGCACTACCTACTCTAGTGTGGCCTACTAAACTCTCTTGAGTTGTAGAAAGGGTTGTGCTATCCCTTAACACACAACTCTAAGTTCAGTAGAACTTACTGTTATTCTAAGCTTAAATTATATGTACCTTAGGTACCTTTAGTGGTTTTCAGTTGATCAATTCAATTGAGATTATCTGGTAAAACAATAGCAAGCTGGAATCCCACACGCTGCACACCAATGTGAGAAGTTGGCCTGGCATATGCTGTCCACTAATTATAGTGGGCACCTTGCACCAGTCCAAATCGACTCTTATGGTAGATAGGTTAAAGACAACCTTATTGAAAGCTATCCTAGTGGTAGCAATGGAGAGCAGCCTTCAGGCTAAGTCTTGAAGGACTGTAAAGCAGCTTGTTTTACCAGTCTATAATCTCTTGAGTGACCAAATGAAAGAGCACCACACCAGGTATATATTCAAAATATATGTATTTATTACTAAACACACCCCTCTAGTCTCTTTATGAGGCTAGAGTTCAAGTACATAGGTTATAAGATCTTAAATCACAATAATAGCACAAATACACGTTTGGGCCCTAGGGGCGTACCAAACCATATACCAATAAAGTGGTATGCAAACCACGACTGAACTAGACACTAGGCCTAGAGCCTCTAGAAGTGCTTGGACCACAAGGAACCACCCAAGGTAGTGACACAGGGGACCCACGGGAGACGCGTGCAGTGTAAATACACAACCGCGATACGCCGTTAACTTCTATGGAGAAAGTCGGGATCGGGAAAATAGAGGAAAGGGACACTTAAAAGAGGACTAGGACAAAACCCTTTGAGATCTAGGACTTTGAAGAGTCTCTACCCACGGGAGCACCGGAGTACTCGTGTTACCTCACCCAGGGAAGCCGGGTGCATAGGTGCCTTTCGGGGTCGGGTTTCGTCGTCGATTCGAATGGCGATCTGCTGCAAAGTGCTGCTGGTGGCCAAGAGAAAAGTGTCCGGGTGGATCCAAGAGTGGATCGGAGTTCTGGTGAACCTGAAAGCAGAGGGGACAGAGTCTGGGTCACTAGCCAGTGACCAGGAAGGCGATGGACAGATGCCCACCGATGTCGAGTGCTTCAGGTGCGTTGACGGTCGTCTTGACTCTTCAGCCACGAGGTCCGGGAGGTGTTGTCGGCGACCAGGAGCAGGATTCGAGCTGGTGCTCAATGTTTGTCGAGTGCTGAGGTGTCGGCGACTGGATTGGACCCAACAAGCCTTGGCAACGGCAAGTCTTGAGGAAGATGAAGATCGTCGATGGTGCAGACCAGCAAGGTCTGTGGAACTCACCCAGCGAAGGTAAGTGAGGGCAGGCCTGGAGCAACCAGGATGCCAAGTAAGGAAAAGATTGGCCTTCGTTAAGGGCTACTAGCCAATGGGCTAGCGACCGCGAAGGAGCCTCGTGACGCCGCACGTGGAGCTGGCCTACAGGACACTCGTGGAGTGGGGGCCAGTGATCTTCGGTGCAGGTGGTGCTGGAGGCTAGGGCTACTCGGAGCCCAAAGCACGACTTCTTGGGAGACCCAGAAGATGGTGCACTTGCAAATGTGCTCGGTGTCCAGGGGTCACGGTCTCACGTCACCCACGATAGCCACGGGCCTCAGCTTTGCTGGGGACTCAGGGTAGCCTCGGGAAGTCTGAGAATCCACCTCTGGTGATGCGATGACTTCGGCGTCCGACAGGAGCTTCAGTAATGCGAACCGGACAGATGCTTCTTTGGTGCCTGCCAAGCAGGGGAGTCACTCCTTGACCCCAAGGGAGATTCTTCAGTCCTCTAATCTTGTCGTAGAGCGTCGAAGGTCCAGGATTCAGTGTCAGAGTTTCGTCCAGGTATAATCTAAAGTCCTAAGGACTGGGTTCCTACCTTTATACTAAAGATAGGGGTTGGACTACTCTGTGGCCCCACCTATGGGTGGGTCAGGGCAGAGGGGTGGCTACACCCCTTTCCCTTTGTCCAGTTCGCGCCAAAGCAGGGGCTGCAAGCCCCTGATCCGGTTTGAACTGGGGTATGCACAGGGACACCAAATGTGCCCCCAGTGCAGGACTTCAAAGCACCCGAAAGTGCTCCCGCCCAGCCCCAATACACATTATCCTGTCTGGGGAGGTGGTCACACCTCCCTGGGACAGGAAACCTATTGTCCAGGCCTCCCCTGCCGGAGTTTCGTCCAGCAGCAGGAGGCCAGACTCGTGTCTGTGGCAGCAGCATCCATTTTGTGATGCCAGGGCTCTGGAAAGAAGTTACCGGACTCGTCAGAGTTAACATGTCTTTCCCTCTAGAAGGGTGGAATGCTACCCCCGCCGCCAGGATTGGCGGGGGGTAGTATTCCAAGATGTTTGACACCAAACACGACATGTTTAGGTGCAGCCATTCCAAAGTTAGCATTTTACCGCGAGGATATAATGCGCTTAAGAGTATATGGTCAGGCTGCACTACAAACAGCATCAGAGATGGTCTCCGAACACTGCAGAGGGGCCCTGCTCATGCAGGGGCACCCTCTCACATAGGAACCATGCACTCTGCCTTTAGGATTGATAAGGCCTGCCTTAGGAGTGACTTATAGGTTTATATGTGTGTATGTGTTTCGTGATATAGGTAACCTATATCACAGTAAGGGGTGCTTGCACCACCTTACCCAGGCTGCAGTAGCAGACCTGTGGTGTCAGTTTGGATGGCCTTCCAGGGGTGGCATAATACATGCTGCAGCCCCTGGCAGGCCTCTGAGGTACCTATGCCCTTGGTACATAGTATACCATATACTAGGGACTTATAAGGGCACTCCAGATTCCAATCAGAGATGTGCCTAAGGCACATGGAAACCTTTTACAGAGAAAGCAGATAGACTGGGGCCCTGAATAGCAGGATCCCAGTCCAACTAAGTCATAAACCAGCAAAACACCATAAAAAAAGTGGGGGCAACCATATAGTCAGATTCCACCTTCCTACACTTAGACAGTATTTTTTCTGACAAATTCACTATAGATGTTGCTTTTACGTCTTGTAATACTGTCTCCTTGTTCGCATCTCCCAAGGCTGCTGTTTGAATCTTACCTTTCCTTTCTGTTCGCCTTTGTCTAAAAAAGTATTCTGCCTCTTTGAAGGTCCCGGTCGAGGATTGGAATCCCCCGAAGAGTCAGAAGAAGAAGTTTCAGAAAAGGTTGTAAACCTATTTCGGGAACGTCCCTGATAATTCGTAAGGGCTCGGCGGGATTCTGCGGAAGTATAAAAATCTTCCTTCAGATAAGGATACACCTGTTCAAGACTGAATGATTTACTATCTTTCTCAAATTTTGAAGTTTTAAAGCTGATCGTATTATCTTTAAAGCTCAAAATTACTTTTTCAATCTTTTCAAGTAATGCCTTGGCCTCAATGTCGGAATGGTTATTTTTTATTTCCTGTGTCAGTACTTCCAATTCTTCTAGTTCTTTTTTACATAGTCTTTGTGCTGTCTCTATTGTGTGGACCATAAGGTCCCGACTACATTTCGTGCTTATACAGCTAAAACCCTTTTTATACTCGGGATCTTCTATGAAAATCACAGGAGTGTTCTTAACCTGTAAACCCCACGGTATTGTGCCTGCCTTCAGGTGCTCTAAAAGGAAGTGCCCATGCAGCTCGGTTCTAATGTGTTTTTTATTTAACCTCGTGAATTTATCTACTTCACTTTGCTGTTTAGCAGTAGTGCTAAGTGTGACCGAAGAGAACGGAGAAGGAGTTGAAATTAAATTTTGGATATGAGCTTCTGTGAAGGACAAAGTGTCCTTTTCCGACATTCTAATCAGGTGGTACAGAAACCACCTCTAAGACATAAGTCCTCACTACTTTTTGAAGACTATTTTAACAGTGTCCAAACCCTCGCGGGTAAACACCCGCTATGTAATTAAATAAAGAAAGGGGTAAGGCCCTAAAAGGACAGATACCAGGACGGGCCATATTCGATAGGTACAACAAAGGGGGAACCTGGTGTTCTGGATAATTCATGCAATTTCCTTACTGCAATGATCCCAATGTTACTTCATGTGATTAGGTCATTTATTCAACCTTTCTTTTTAAATAACTTTTATCTTTTTGAATTTATATACATTAAGAAGAACGTAGGTAAAAAGACTTCTAATCCTTCCAATCCAACACATATCAAAAAACAATTCCAATATTTACAAACATTCACATATTTTTACAACATTTACCACAATATACATTACATACATTTATCACAAATACAAAAAAAGCATCAATATAATTCATAAACCAATGTATCATTTGCAACTGGTCAATACAAATTAATTCTTTGCAACTGATAGATACAAATTAATTCTCCAAACTGGGAACAAAATTTCATTCAGTGTTCCTCAGTATCTAGCATCCCTTCAGTATTGGTCTTAATGCCTATTACTGCAAATGCCGATGCGTTTCAAGCCCCAGGGGACCTCCAAGGGCTCTCATCAGGGCTTCTCAATTATTTACACATTGGTATGATCTATAAAACAAAAGACGAATGTGTCACTCTTACTCCTACTTCCACGTTACTCTATTCGCTTCAGTCTACTAGTTACCTCAATGCACTATACCTGCTGTACGGAAGTGTTCATCAAGCTTGCTGCTGTCTGAATGATGGGGGAATCAACGGGGCTGACCCTATTTAAACAAAAGTCTAATTAGACTTTCCGTTATTAACATGCCTATTTCGCATTTGTATAATACTCCAATTGCACCTACCTCAACTTTATGGGTGGTGCGGCTTTCCCAAAGGTCGATATCTTCCAACACGACTATCAAATGCGTGACCCAATCTAAAAGTAAAACGGGAGCATTTCATAAATCACTCCCTCCACTGACTCATTTGTTGTGCTATATTTCATACCAGTGGCCCTCGCAAGCCTACATACCTGCCTCGCTGCGTGCAACCATTTTTATTTTCTCTCCTTTTTTTCCCACCACTCTTTGCAACAGTAAAGTCACCGCATTGTCTACGCCCGTCTAAAACAAAAGAAAGCACTGGTCGTTAGACCGGCGATCATGTCTTAACTCATGCGAAATTAACCGTGTTGACTTTAGGAGTAACCGCGTACCTTACCGGTACTCTGTTGTTGCTCCGCTTGGGCCCGACTCTTCACTCGTTTCCCGGCGCCAAATTTGTCTATTTCTAAACAAAAAGCGGAGGGCGCGGTGTCAGTAATGCTCTCAACATTAACCCATTACGAGGAAGCCCAGTTCTCACCCCATCTAAACTTACTTTCAATCAACAACTCTTTCTAAAAGTGTCATTCTTAAAAGGATAGTGATAAATTCATCTTTACCAGTAAAGAGAATTTATCATTACAATTTCAATGATATGAAACATGACAGAGCTACCTCAGGAATTACATCTTATAAGTGTAATCAGGAATTCGAATGTTAACCTATGAGAGATGTAGGCCTCACAGTAGTGAAAAACGAATGTGTTTGTTTTTTACTAGCAGGACATGCAACACTTAAAAGTACATGTCCTTTTGATTATACAGCACCCTGCCCTAGGGTCTACCTAGGGCCTACCTTAGTGGTGACTTATATGTAATAAAAGGGAGTGGGGTTAAGGCTTGGCAAGGGGTTTTAAATGCCAAGTCGACATGGCAGTGTAAACTGCACACACAGGCTCTGCAGTGGCTGACCTGAGACATGTTTAAAGTGCTACTTGTGTAGGTGGCACAATCAGTGCTGCAGGCCCACTAGTAGCATTTAATGTACAGGCCCTGGGCACATGTAGTGCACTCTACTAGGTACTTATAGGTAAATTAAATACGCCAATTGTGGATAAGTCAATCAAACCATGTTTTAGGGGAGCAGCATATGCACTTTAGCACTGTTTGGCAGTGGTAAAGTGCTCAGAGTCCGAAGGCCAACAAAAAGAATTCAGCAAAATTGGAGGCAAGCAGGGTAAAGGTTTGGGGGAAGACTAGCCTTAGTCTGTCAGGTCTAACATAATGATAATAATAATCGTAAATATTGTTATTACAATTACCAGTAGTCATGTCATATTGTTGGAAATGATAGGAGTGAATATGATCCTAAAACATATTACCCATGCTAGCAAGCAGCAAGGATGAACTTCTGTTTGGGCCCTACCTGGATTCGAAGCTGTGACCTCCAGGTTACACAAGCTCAGCTGCCTCTTTCATTGCCCTCTAAATCTAGGTCAATGATAGTAGAGAAACAATTGGTTAGATTTCAGAAGCTGTTCTGTAGTATATCTGAAAAAAACTAAAACTAAACAGATTGTAGTTTGTTATCAGCTAGATAAAAAGTCCTTCATTTTTGTAGCGCATGTAAAAAATGTATCAGTGACAGCACTTGTACAATGGACGGATACTCATTAGAAATGAAGGCACGGATGTCCAATGCGATAAATGTTTTGTTGACTCTGGAAAACAGTTCAAAGGCATTTCCCAATACACGGGACTAATCGGCTCAGTTGTAAACATTTTGAAACATAAAATGAACTTTATAATTGCATGTCTGGTAGCAGTGAAATGAAATTAGTAATTAGACTTTCAGTAACTGGCTTCCTGGAAATCCATGTTTCTTCTAAACCATCAGACTAAAAGCACCACATGACAGTAAGCAAGAGTGTTTTTGAACAGCTACAGTAGCATGACCTTCTTCAATGTCCTTCTTCGTCATTCATGATTGGGGTTGCCATGGGAACTATATGACGTCAGCTTGTTGTGGTTTTATGTCCTTTTATAGCCTATTGCCTCTTATAATTCTGGATTTAGAAGGTAAGAGGAACAATTTAGAGCAGAGGACAGATTTATGGAAGCAAAATGCATCTCAGTTAAGGGCTGGCCCATAATTCTAGGTTGCTAGAACAGATGGACAATTGTCCATGCACATACAAATGTAGTCCTGAAAGTTGACTACAAAAATACCGACCTACCATAATATTGGAAATACTATACTTATAACTAAAATAACAAAAATATCAATACCCAAATATCACCCTACAAAAATAACTATAGTTAAGAAAACTCTAATCCAAAAATATAGATTACAATAATATTGAGTTTTAAAACTAGCAGTACATGAAATACATCAACAGCATCTGCAGGTACCAAGTTGTGCTGGAGATCTGCAGCACCTGAGCATAATTGACCATTGTGGCTTATGAAAATTCATACCTGCCACACTCCTGATCATTAATGAAGTAATTTGACTGTCTTTGCAACTCTTCTAACTTTTCTATTGTGTAATAAGGTGTATCCAGCTACACGTTATAAGGATATTGGAAGCCACTAAGGAGTACCGTGGCCATATAGAGACAGGAGGCCACAGGACCTGGAACTCTGAGGTGACCTGTAATTAGGGCTCCCAATTTTATGGTTTTAACTTTTTTTAAACTTTTGTCTGCATTTATCCATATTTATTTTTTGGCCCTTTTATTGGTATTTATCTATATTTATTTTGTGTTTTTAGAATAAATGGATTCGTAAAATTGTATATTTCTACATTTATTTAATTCTTAGACATGCACTCATACGTGGAAGCCTGTCGCGTTTTAGCAAATTAAACAGCCACATATAATATTAAACTACACCCATAGGTGCATAGTAGGTTTATACTACAAGTATATGTTAACTTATGCCTGTATTTCAGGAAATCTGATCCTGTTTTGTAACCCCCTATCTGTCTATCTGCTCAGTTTTTTGCCTGGAATTCATGAAAGACTGCCAGAGAGTCTTTCACAAAAAGCACAATTTTCAGTATTTTTCCGCTTTTAAAAATAAATACAGACAGGAAACACATTGTTTTCTGTTTTTATATTTATCTGTAAAAATCAGTAAAAACTGAAAACTGGGACCCTTTCCTGTAATATCCTACTGAACGTATAGTTTGTTAGGGGGTGTATTATCACTTATGAGTGGATTTTTAACCTATGCAGGAAGTTTCTAAGATGTCGCAGTTTAGATGTGAGAACCTAATCCAGGCCTCCTTTTTTCTTTGCTTTCTAGGACTTTTAGCTTTGCTATTTGCGAATGCAGAAATACAGGTCCAAAAATACACAGAAAAAACATACTGGGTACATCGCTCATACCCAATGAAAGACAAACGGAAAGCAATGCCTTTATCAGAACATTGGAATGTTGGGAGCTCCATTGAAGACAATGGAGTGCTCCCTGCTTCTACGGGCCGGTAAAGGCCTGCAGAGCAACATTCCAATGTTTTACAAAGGCCTCTCGGAGCTCGAGGGGATTTAAATCCCCTCGAGCTTCGAGAAGCCTTTGTTTTATTTGTTAGAACATTCTGCCCTCTAGTAGCAGAATGTTCTAATAGCCTTATAGCCCAGTCGGCTCGGGCCTTTAACGCGGGAGCGGGCCTTTAATAGCCGGTATAGCCCGCTACGGGCTATAAGGCTATATTATGGGTTTAGGTACGACCTTGAATAATTTACATTTGCAATCACCATTACACTCACCCTATGGATCAAACTGCCCCTATTTCAACCCTAATGCTACATTTCTCCTAAACCTAACTTTACACCTGCCTCTAAACATAACCCTAGATCTGCCCATAATTCTAAGTCTAAGCCTAAACCTAATTTCTAACATTGTCATGACCTTAAACCTGACCCATAGCCTACACCTACATCTAACCCTAAGTATAACTCTCAGCCTTATCCCAAGCCTAACTTCAAAGTATGACCAACCTCAAAACTGAACTCTGTGTCTAAAAGTAATGCTAGGCTTAGCTCTGAACCTAAGCCTAGCCCTAAACCTTACAAGGCTTTTGAGTCAGGATAAGAAACCTAATTTTAAAGCTCAAACCTTGGCCTTACTCTAACCCCTCAAACTAATTCTAAACCTAAAGCAGACTTAAGCCTTAGACTAAACATAACTGTAGCCGTATCCCTATCCTTCCCCCTATCCTTATTCCTACACTTATCCCTATCTCATTTCCTATCCCTATCACTATCCCTATCCCTATCCCTATCCCTTTCCCTAACCCTATCCCATCCCTATCTCTTTCCCTTTCCCTTTCCCTATCCCTATCTCATCCCTATCCCTATCCCTATCCCTATCCCTATCCCTATCCCTATCCCTATCCCATCCCTATCCCATCCCTATCCTATCCTTATCCCTATACCATCCCTATCCCTATCTCATTCCCATCCATATCCCTATCCCTATCCTTTCCCTTTCCCTTTCCCTATCACAATCCCTATCCCTATCCCATCCCTATCCCTTTCCCTATCCCTATCTCATCCCTATCCCTTCCCCTTCCCCTATCCATATCCCTATCCCTATCCCATCCCTATCCTATCCCTATCCCTTTCCCATCCCTATCCCTTTCCCATCCCTATCCCTATCCCATCCCTATCCCTCTCCCATCCCTATCCCTATCCCATCCCTATCCCTATCATTTCCCTATCACTATCCCTATACCATCCCTACCCCATCCCTTTCCCTATACCAGTATCCCTAATTCTAACCTAACCCTAATCCTTGCCCTAACTGTAAGCCTTATTCTTATCCCCAACCCAACTATAACCCTAACATTACGACTAACCCTAAATCTAAGATTATGGGCACCCCTTACCCAAAACCTAACTCTAATCCTGACCTTGACATTATTCCTAACTGTAAACCTAATCCTGCACCGAAGCCTAAACCTAACCATAACATTTACCCATGGCTCTCTCTTATTTGATGTAGCAGCATTCTAAGTAGAGATAGCACTGTTGTAATAGGTATCATTGTAGTACTTTCTATGTTATAATACTTCAGTGTATTGAATTCCTGGTAGTAAAGTGTGCTTTATAGATTTGCCATTGGAATAAAGTATATTCTTTCTCAGCATCTTGGTGCGAAACGTGTGCTGGGTAAAGCGTCTAGTGCGATTGTGCAGCCTCTTGAGGCGGAGTGTAGGTAACATTGAAAGGTGCTGGTGAGAGCGTACATGGAGGCGGATCAGAAACAACATGTGAGCAATCAAATGCAGGTCTGGGAAATCATACAGCCATCCACCACATCAGGCTACTGTGTGGCCTATGCTTCACTGCCCATGAAGATGTGCTCTCTGAGTCAGCAGGGGCAAGGCTCACTGATGCCTAAGAGAAATCGTAGCCTTTCCTGATGCACAGGTGGTGGATGACCGGGTTGTTGTATGGAAATGTTGCTCCATTGAAATCTACCCAAAAGGTTGGCAGAATAAATACAGGTCCATGGAATCAGCTGTAAACTCTGCACTCCAAAAGTATTGGTCACTGTGGATTCTGCATGTCAACCCCGACTACTCAAATAACTCTTCAGTTGTGGTGGCAAAGTGCCATTCTGCACGGAGTTCAGAATTATTACAACTCCAGGCTCAGTGCTGCATCAGTGTATGCCTTCCTGCATTGTTTATCTTAGACCATTTTCATCTGCCAAACTCCTGTGACTTGTACCACTTGCCTCCCATCCCCAACTGTGATGCTATTTAGTTCTGGGTCAGCCTGGGATCTGTGGTTGGGGGTACACACAGATGTGTTACTGACATCTTAGCTCCTGGTGGGGTACTTTGGTCATACTTAACCTGCAGTTCTGTTTTGCTATTAAATCTCTATTCAGGCTGCTATCTTCTGTCAAGCATGCTGCATACTTTGATTATGACCATATCCATGAATTCATACCCCATATTCTCTTTGTCCACTTTCCACATAATTAATCAGGAGGTAAAATAATACATTAAAAAGGACGATGGACCTAGGGCCAGATGTATCAAGCAAAATTGCGTTCGCAAACGCCGAAATTCGCAGAATTTCGGCGTTTGCGAACGCAATTTTGCTTAGTGGTATGTATTAAGGCAAAACTGCCTCGCAAAATAAGGAATCGCAAAATTTGCGATTCCCTATTTTGCAATTACATTTAAGGAATCGCAAATTGCGATTCCTTAAATCCAATGTAAGAAGTACCAAAAAGTGCAATTTGGCCTTAAGGAATCGCAAATTACCACCAACTTCAAGTTGGTGGTAATATGCGATTTCTTTGAAAAATGCACTTTTAGCATTTTCAAAGTGCCATGTGGCGCACATACATGCCCTTAGGGCATGTATGTGCGCCACATGTGCACACATACATATTTCAGGGGTGAAACAGGGTGTCAAAAGGACACCCTGGCACCCTTGAAATTGCATTCTCAATTTGCGATTCTCTAATTGCGATTCGCAAGTTGAGAATGTCTTCCCATTCATTCCTATGGACCTCTACGCCCATAGGAATGAATGGGAAAAGTATTCCTTAATTGCGAATCGCAATTTGCAATTCGCAATTAAGGAATATTAAGGAATCGCAATTATTATTGCGATTCCTACATACATAGCATTTTGCGATTCCTTAATAGCAATTCGCTAAAATTCGCTATTAAGGAATCGCAAATGCAATCCTTGATACATCTGCCCCTTAGTTCCTAAAACAAAAAAACATAAAAGAATGAGCGGAGGCTTACTGTTCTTTCTCTTGAGAGAATCATTCGCAAAAAGAACTGTGCATATTAAGCAGCAGTAAGCTAAGCAGGTAACATGTGCGTTATAGTTTCAGACTAAAGACCAGATGGTCTCCAACAGTTCGAATATTCAGATTAAGGGCCTTATTACAAGTTTGGTGGTGCAGGAGTGGGACCGCCCTGCTCCTGCACCACCAAACCCATGGTTGAACCGCCCGCCATATTTGGAGTTTTCTCCTGCATGGCAGGCGGTTCTTTGGCGTTCCCACGGTGGTGCCTATGAAATAGGCACCGCAATGGGAACGTCAAAGGGCCTTATTATGAGTTTGGCGGTGTGGGAACAGGACGGCCCGCTCCGCCAACCCCGTGGTTGAACCACCCTCCAGATTAGGAGTTTTCTTCTGTCTGGCGGACGGTTCTTTGACGTTCCCATGGTGTATGAAATAGGCACCACAATGGGAGCATCAAAATCAGTAACTGCACGGCACGGAATGCTGGAGTCCATGTCGTGCAAGTGCTGGAGTGCATGCAAACAGGGGGGCATACCCCTTTGGTATCGCTTTGTTCGCCCTAAGTTGGCAGGGTATGCCCAGACGTGGGTCCCTTGCTCACTTTGCCACTGGATTCAAGCTAGCCTGGCTGATGACGGCTGATTAGCCAGAAACCGGTCCCAGGATGCTTGTTTCAGGTCCAGGGAAGACATGGCTTGGCAGTTCGGGCTGGACTGTTCCCATGAGGCACAGGGTCAGACTGATTTGCATATGGCCATGTCTGAACTGGGGTGGTGGAGTGAGCTAAAGAATGATGATGGCTTAAACCCAGATCAGTTGACTGGGGGTGAGTGTTTGATTTGCTCAAACGCTCCGTCCATCATCCCCTTTGGTATCGCTTTGTTCGCCCTAAGTTGGCAGGGTATGCCCAGACGTGGGTCCCTTGCTCACTTTGCCACTGGATTCAAGCTACCCTGGCTGATGACGGCTGATTAGCCAGAAACTGGTCCCAGGATGCTTGTTTTCGGTCCAGGGAAGACATGGCTTGGCAGTTCGGGCTGGACTGTTCCCATGAGGCACAGGGTCAGACTGATTTGCATATGGCCATGTCTGAACTGGGGTGGTGGAGTGAGCTAAAGAATGATGATGGATTAAACCCAGATCAGTTGACTGAGGGTGAGTGTTTGATTTGCTCAAACGCTCCGTCCATCATCCCCTTTGGTATCGCTTTGTTCGCCCTAAGTTGGCAGGGTATGCCCAGACGTGGGTCCCTTGCTCACTTTGCCACTGGATTCAAGCTAGCCTGGCTGATGACGGCTGATTAGCCAGAAACCGGTCCCAGGATGCTTGTTTCTGGTCCAGGGAAGACATGGCTTGGCAGTTCGGGCTGGACTGTTCCCATGAGGCACAGGGTCAGACTGATTTGCATATGGCCATGTCTGAACTGGGGTGGTGGAGTGAGCTAAAGAATGATGATGGATTAAACCCAGATCAGTTGACTGGGGGTGAGTGTTTGATTTGCTCAAACGCTCCGTCCATCATCCCCTTTGGTATCGCTTTGTTCGCCCTAAGTTGGCAGGGTATGCCCAGATGTGGGTCCCTTGCTTACTTTGCCACTGGATTCAAGCTAGCCTGGCTGATGACGGCTGATTAGCCAGAAACCGGTCCCAGGATGCTTGTTTCCGGTCCAGGGAAGACATGGCTTGGCAGTTCGGGCTGGACTGTTCCCATGAGGCACAGGGTCAGACTGATTTGCATATGGCCTTGTCTGAACTGGGGTGGTGGATTAAACCCAGATCAGTTGACTGGGGGTGAGTGTTTGATTTGCTCAAACGCTCCGTCCATCATCCCCTTTGGTATCGCTTTGTTCGCCCTAAGTTGGCAGGGTATGCCCAGACGTGGGTCCCTTGCTCACTTTGTCACTGGATTCAAGCTAGCCTGGCTGATGACGGCTGATTAGCCAGAAACCGGTCACAGGATGCTTGTTTCCGGTCAAGGGAAGACATGGCTTGGCAGTTCGGGCTGGACTGTTCCCATGAGGCACAGGGTCAGACTGATTTGCATATGGCCTTGTCTGAACTGGGGTGGTGGAGTGAGCTAAAGAATGATGATGGATTAAACCCAGATCAGTTGACTGGGGGTGAGTGTTTGATTTGCTCAAACGCTCCGTCCATCATCCCCTTTGGTATCGCTTTGTTTGCCCTAAGTTGGCAGGGTATGCCCAGACGTGGGTCCCTTGCTCACTTTGCCACTGGATTCAAGCTAGCCTGGCTGATGACGGCTGATGACAGCTGGTTAGCCAGAAACCGGTCCCAGGATGCTTGTTTCCGGTCCAGGGAAGACATGGCTTGGCAGTTCGGGCTGGACTGTTCCCATGAGGCACAGGGTCAGACTGATTTGCATATGGCCATGTCTGAACTGGGGTGGTGGAGTGAGCTAAAGAATGATGATGGATTAAACCCAGATCAGTTGACTGGGGGTGAGTGTTTGATTTGCTCTAACGCTCCGTCCATCATCCCCTTTGGTATCGCTTTGTTCGCCCCAAGTTGGCAGGGTATGCCCAGACATGGGTCCCTTGCTCACTTTGCCACTGGATTCAAGATAGCCTGGCTGATGAGGGTTTTGAACACGAAACCGGTCCCAGGATGCTTGTTTCCGGTCCAGGGAAGACATGGCTTGGCAGTTCGGGCTGGACTGTTCCCATGAGGCACAGGGTCAGACTGATTTCCATATGGCCATGTCTGAACTGGGGTGGTGGAGTGAGCTAAAGAATGATGATGGATTAAACCCAGATCAGTTGACTGGGGGTGAGTGTTTGATTTGCTCAAACGCTCCGTCCATCATCACCTTTGGTATCTCTCTGTTAATGGTGGCAACAGTGTGTGCTGCAAAGTACCCTGAAAGAGGTTATGGATTAAGTTACACCTATTGCTTAATTTGTGCTGGTGGTGAGCACAGGCACAATTTTTCGTGTACTGGACTTCATCATCAGATTTTGAGCCAGAGCAAGAAGGAGAAAAGCAGAAAAGCAAGGAGGGAGAGAATGAAAGGAAAACATCTGCAAAGGGTGAAAGCAGAGGTGAGTAAGAACCTGCAAGAATGAGCTAAAGAGACAGGAAGCGTAGGGTGGTGGTAAAACAGGCATGAAGTAGAATCGAGACTAGGCAGCAATGGTCTTCAGCAAACACGGTATTTGACAGCACTAAGAAGATTTTGCACCAAAAGCATAGACTTGAACCCACCATATTATGCCATGTAAGTCCTCATCCCTCCTTAGAGGGTTGATTATAAGCTAAAATAGATTTGTATTAAGCAGACACCACTCCAAGATCTTCTACCCAATGGAAATTGGCAACAGAATGAACAGCTGAGACTCATATTTTTCACTTTACAAAGCAACCTTTAAAACCGCAATAGTACAGTCTACAAATCCGAGCAGTAAGGCAGATTTGTCTATAGGGACACAAAACAAACAAAATACCCCCCCCACCCCCACACTCGTATTCTTTGATCCCCACAGAATCCCAGGCTGAACTCCAATATCCAAATTAGTAGCTTTTAATTATCACATTTTTGGCTTTGTGGGAAATGCATGGAAGACATGAGTAAACCGGTCTGTGCAGTTACACAACCCCTGACTGCAGAGGCTCCCCCCGCCAGTGCTGAGCCTTTGATTATTTGAGGTAGTTTGCGCTTAGACCTGCATGACTTTTTTTCCACATAAGTGGGTGTCCTTTTATCCCAACATCATGGAAATTCTAAGCGCACACAGGGCTTGTGGATTACCCTGAAGGGGACTGAGAAACTAGCCAAAATACAGCTACATTTTGGGTTTTTGGGGAGAAAGTGCTGCACAAGAAAGTGTCATTTTTTTCCCTAAAAATGCCATCAATGAAAGTTTAGCTGTGCTAAAATCACCATCTTCCCAGCTTTCATGAACATGTAGAGCTGAATAAAAAATAAAAAAAATTACCACAGTTATGGCATTTTTCTCAGCAGTAGCCCACTTTTCCTAATTTTTGTACTTTCAGTTTGTGGTGGAAACAGGTGTGAAACCCATTGGTGAACCTGGAAAGTTACACATTTATAAAAAGTAGACAAAATTCTGAATTCAACAAGGGTCATTTGTGCTTATCCCTCCAGATTTTCCCAAAGAAACTAGCTGATGAAATAAAAAATATTAAATATGAGTAGGAAAAAACAGCCATTCGTAACTTCTCATGATTGTTGATGTACAAAAGCAATATACCATTACGTGCACTAGACCCTTCTGGTCTAGGGGATACATAGGGTTTGCAGGTTCTTCAAGAACCCAAGGAACTCAGAGCCAATAACTGAGCTGCATCTCATAATGGATTTGTACTATGTACCGAGAACAGAGTAATTTATATTGTAAAATATATAGAATGAAAAATGGGCATGAAGGAAACAATGTATTTCTAAAATTTACACCAGATACTGAGTATAGCAGTGTAAGAAAACAGGGCTTTTTGCAGATATCCCCCCACTTTTTGCCCCCATTTGGACTACTAGATACTGGTTATTAGGTCGAGCCTATAGCAGCAGCGCGCATGCGCTGCTCGCTTTGCGAGGCATGCAGTATTCATTATGGAGTGGAAGCTCTGTGGAAGTTCCGCCCACTCTCTGCCCATCTTTTTCATTGGCTTGTGTCTTTGTCGTTCCTAAATGCTGCCTTCCGATTGGTTTTAGGCTTGTTAGTTCCTCCTTATGACGGCCATGTCGTCATTTGTATCCTTCTTTGGCTACTGGCCACTTTACTTCGAGTGTTGCACAGTATGTTTTATTTAGAATTGTGAGCACTATTTTATTCCCGTGCCTTCCCCCCCGAGAAATGATGAATTCTGAGCAGTACTGTGCGCAGTTGCATCACCGACGATAACCGGCATGCCAAACAGAAACCTCCAATCGGTGTGATACGGTGCACAGTCACACGAAATGCGTGGAGTGTTCCTTCTCAGAGGGCACCTTGAGATGACAACTCCCCAGTAAACTCCGACATTACCTCGAGCTGAAACCTTTCTTTTTCCACACGTTTTATATTTATCAGCTTCTCTACTTTTTAAGGTCATTTCTAATGTTTTTCTAAACTGTTATTTTAAATTAATTGATAATGTTATATTGTTTTCCCACCAACTTAAAATATAGTAATTTCTCCTTGGAATTCAGTATTCTAATGTGTAATATGAAGCTCACGTGCAACACTGGCGTCGCCGTGTGTTTGAACTGAAACCATGATGGAGATGCTGAATGGCTAGAGCCGTCCAAATCTGACAGACAAGCTGCCGAGAGAATGGCAGGATACATCATGCCTCTTCGGAAGAAATGCATGGCTAAAAACAGGGCAAGTATCTGAATGGTACTAGCTTGTGTTTACCAGCCACCGCAGCACTAAACAGCCTGACAAGTTTTAGGTTTTACTTTTTTTTTTAATGCAGATTTATATAGCGCGAACTCGACCCGAAGGTATTGGAGCGCTTTACATGAGCACCGGTTACGTTACACAAGGACACATTCATGTTTTTGGTGGGCACGGGGAGATTAAGTGATTTGCCCATAATCACAGGATGTGGACGCGACCCCGAGGCTCGAACCTTGGTTTCCAGCTCCAAAGCCGGCAATCTAGCCATCAGACCACATCCTCTCCCCACTGTACTGTAGAAACGTCCATTGAACCGCGATGTAGGCCGCAAAGATAATTAGAATGAAGAGGAGAAGATGATGGACGGGGATAGCCAGAGTTCTGAAGCTAGACCAGTAAAGGTTACAATGCCTGCAAATGGAGTACGTTACTACTGGTGGTAGAAACAAGCTAAACTGGCAATAATAGGAGATTAACAAGTAGTGTTTATATACCGCATTTTACTGAAGGCTATCACTTAGAAGCACTGTTCACAGCAGGGGTTACTATTACCCAACTCAAGGGTACACTATCAGCCTCAGAAGAACAAAAGTCATTTCTGCTGGGCTGCGAATGACAAACCTTCAGCTAGTCAGACAGATGTCAGACGTGTGCACTTAACTTATTGACCTTTTTTACCAGTGAATATGGGTGTCAACTTGGACATATCATAATCAGATCAGAGAATGGAAACATACAGGAGTCATGCTTTGCACAGGGCACATTTCTCGTTAAACAATAAATAGTCTTAAACGAAGGCTCAAATTGTTCTTCCATTTTTCAATGAGCTGCAGCTGGAAGCAAAACACACTCCCATGATTGTCGGGCTGTAAAAAGTGTAAAAGGCTTACCTTGGTTAATGGAGTACTAAAGTACATACCCTTACCCTTAACCACCTGCTTCACTGGGTGCAGAAGCGACACAGAGTATAGCCAGTTATGGGCAAGAGCAGCAAGACGCACAATGCGAGCAGAAAAAGTCAGAGAAGGATTAAGGCGCTTTAGGAGAGGTATGGATTAGAACAGAATGGAATCCCAGTGAAGTGGATACATAGTTTTTATTAGGATCATTTATTGTTTACTGAATTAGGATTTGCTGGCTACTAACAGTGTCTCAGCCCTTACAGCCTTTTAGGCTTAAACAAAATGGCTAAATCAATAACTCTAGCTAAACACTTATAAGGCCCCAAAGGTGAGACCTATTGGCTTTGCCAATGCTTGTTGACTTTGACAGTGCACTTAAGCCTGCCAACTAGGCCCCAGCACCAGTGCTCTCTCCTTAAAACTGATGTGTGTAAGTTGGCAACCCTAGTCGATATAGACTTTACCCCGGCTTATAAGTCCCTAGTATATGGTACGAGTAGTACCCAGCGCATGGGTGTTAAAGGTGTCCCCAGGGCTTGCAGCACTGTTTGTCCCTCCCTGTTTGTGACCCAAGTAAAGTGCTGACAGAAGGCCTGCCATTGCAGACTGCAGCAACAGTTTAAACTGCTCCATTTCGATTTTGCCCTCACCATGTGACGCAAAGTCAGTGCACTACTTTTAATATATGTCATGCGCTCCTGAAGAAGGCCTCCTGAGCCAACATGGACTAGCACCCGGGCATATCCGGGGTCGCTAGCTCCATATGGTACCACCTAAATAAGTTGTGTTTGGTATCAAACAATGTGCTTTTTCACCCTTGACATGAATCTTGTGTCGAGGGCGATGTGGCATGCACCCAAGTGGCTACCTTAGAGGTTGCCCACCTGGTTTCCCCGCTTCTCTGTGATCTGGCTGACAGCCCACGGCTGCTGCCACCAAGACAGTATTCTGACCTCCTGCTAGGCAGTGTGATCTCTCATAGGAGTAGGGAACAAAGGTCTGGAAAGGAAGGAGGTCACACCTCCTCCCTCCCAGGAAGGCTAGTGAAGTGGCACCACAAGGCAGTGAGCTTCAAAGACTAGACCACCTCTGAGAAAAGGAAAACAACCCACCTCCTGCCCCAGGCACATTTGCACCCGGGCAGGTGGGAAAATTAGGTATGCAGGGAGTGTATACCACTAGAAGGCTAGTCACACCTCTAGGGTATGCTGCCTGGTCCGTACACCTAAGAAAGACTTTTGCCATCTTTAGAAGTGGTAGAAATAGTGGGTTCTGGGTAGAAAAGGTGACACACACCCCCTGATGTGGTCACCTCAGGGGCGGATTAGCCGCTGGGCAAGTAGTCCATTGGCCATTTGCACCCACACCCCTAACACACCTAAATCTAGGATTAAGGGCAACCCCTGACACCAGAACCTCAATTCTGATCCAACTTGCATCAAAGAAGACAAAGAAGAGACCCTTGTCTGTGACAACAGGACTTGCACAATGCAAAAGAGGGATATTCTGCACCTGTGGTCACGCTCCTGGAACTGTACAACTGAGACTCGTCCTAGGCTAAAGGTCAGTTCCCCCAGACAGAGGGACCCTTGTGAGAGCCAGAAGCAACCTCAGCCTCCCTTGGACTAGTGGCACTAGTCCCCTGCAAACTGCAGGTAATACAATGCACCGGAACTGAAGAATCGCTGGCCATCGGGCCCTCCGAGGGATCACCCAAATCCAGTTGGTCTAGTGCATTGTGGGAACTGTAGTCCACCAAGTTTCAGGCAGCTCACCTGGACCTACGGACGTCAAAGTACCTTTTCGCTGTGCTTACCGCTGCCAAGGATTTTTGGTCGCCAGCATGGCAACTAACCCCTTCACTCTATGCTGCACCTAGCAGCGCCGTTGTCGACATTTTTCACCCTGTTCTCCCGCAGTGCAGTGTAAGTGGTAAAAGCAGTGCCCCCGCAGCTCCCGTTCAGCACCAAGGACAGCCAGGACAACTCTGCACCTGCGGTCTACAGGCCAGGTACAATTGTACTGACTGTCATGGCTTGGACCCGCTCCACCTTTATCCTCTGTGGGTTCCACGCAACTCGACCTGCAAGTGGCCAAATGCCACTACCACTTTTTCCCATTGACCGCAATGTAAAAGTTCTGCAGTGCTGAATTGCTGTGATTTTTTTTTTTCACCACAAACTTTATTTAATTTCTTGCCACAACTGGCTCCGAAGGGCTACATATTAATACCATTACATATGCAAGCGTCACCATGGCCTTTTGTCTGAGATTTAGAACACAGAACAATGCAACATACTGCATTATAACCTGTCTGTATATCCCTCCCTCCTCCCTCCGGCAGCCCCCTTCGCATCCAATTATGAAGTTATACTTTGTGTTTTGTATCCTGACCGTTTGATCTGATTTCCGCATCTATTGAGCTTAACATCGCAGGCAGAAGCTCCAGGGTTAGGCCCCTATAATCCGCCCATCGCTGCCAGGTTTTGAAGTGTTTCTGGGGGCATCCCGGGCACGAAAGACTGGTATTTTGAGACCCATGCAAAAGTCAACGCTCTTCTTCCAAACCTCCAATTAGGGTAGAGTATCCACTTTACACAATCTGGCTATGTCACGTCTGGCGAGCGTAAGTCCAAAAAATAATAAGTGTCGCTTGTATTTATTGCACCCAATACCGACTGTATTGTGTAGTAGAGTCAACCTAGGTGAGCTGGGGAGCTCCCACCCCAAGATCTCAGTCAAGCATGCGAGCATTCCCCTCCAAATCTATCCAGGGCGGTAAAGGGCCAAACAGTGTTTATGAATGTGCCCTCGGCATTACCACAGAGAAGACATAGGGGGGAAGCCACCAAGCCCGTCCGCTAGAGCTTATATCAGGTATAGTAGGCCCTGTACAGGTACTTGAATTGTATCAAGCTCAAGCGTGGAGAGACTGCCGCCCCCCTTGGAGATTCGAAGGCTTCAGTCTAGTCATCATTGTCCAAGGGACCCACTCCTGCTAGCCAGGCTGTCCTAAGAGCCTCTATAGTGGTAGCACTATTCGTTATGATGGATTGATATATCTTTGAAATTTTGTGATCCCCTAAATAACCCATCAGGAGTTTGCCTTCCAATGGGTTGAACTCGAGGAGGACTGCAAGGTTGGTTAAATGTGGCGTGATGGCATGCCAAAACTGGAGGTATCTGTAAAATTGACATTGGGGCATAGAGAATTCCAACTGGAGTTCCTGGAAGGATTTAAGAGTGTGACCATGCATGACATCTCCTAAGGAGGATATACCAATCTGGTCCCATCAACAGAAGCCCTGGAGGTCAGCCAACTGAGGGAGAAGCCTATGACGCCTAGACAGGGTCTCTTGTGTAAGGCAGAACCACCACTCCATCCTGCGTAGAGATTGATGCCACGTTAAAATCACCACCCTTGTGGCCGGAGGAAGAGTCTGAACGTCTAACCTGCCATAGAGGTATGTATATAAGGTGGGGTTCCCCAGTAGCCAGCGCTCAACCACATATGCTGGGTCGTCCATGGGTCCATACCACCATTCATTAAGCACTAAAAAATGTACAGCCGCATGATAGGATTGGATATCCGCTGCTGTGATGCCACTGCAAAAAGTGGATTGAAAGCAAGTTTGTAGCCCACTATGGACGCCCCCACAGGAACTGGTCCAGCATTTCATTAACCTGTCTGAACCATGACAAGGGGACTGGGTGTGGGTGATTTTGTAGTTGGTATAATAACCGAGGGAGAGACACCATCTTAAAAATAGCAGAGCGCCCGTAAAGGGAGAGCGGCAGCCCCTCGCAGGATTTAATTTCGGCATTTACCCTGTCCGTCATGGAGCCCAGGCTTCGCTCCCAAGAGTTGATCTGGTTATCCGACAAGAAAACACCAAGGTACTGCATGCCTGTTGCGGCTAAGGATAAATCTGCAGCCCAGTGGCTGTCGCCTAACGTCCCCCTCAGCCGTCAGAAAATAGATTTGTCAACATTCATATGTAGACCCGACGTCTCACCAAAGATCCGCATGATCTGTAAGATCCTGGGACCCGACCTATGAGGGTCGGTGAGAAAGAAGAGGACATCGTCAGCATATAAGGCGATGCGGTCGGAGATCTCCATTGACCATTCGAAACCCTGTATCAAAGCGTC
Organism: Calotriton arnoldi; assembly: GCA_963921515.1. NCBI lineage: Eukaryota > Metazoa > Chordata > Amphibia > Caudata > Salamandridae > Calotriton > Calotriton arnoldi. Next base: position 158,347 of record CAWUFW010009837.1, read on the forward strand.
TATTCGAACCCACATGTCTAATGGCGAGAGCAAAAAAGAGGGGGGATAGTGGGCAGCCCTGTTGAGTACCGCAGCCTATAGGGAATGGGGGCGAGACACTGCCTGCCACCCGCAACAATGCTGTCAGGTCTGTATAAGGGAGTTGTATATGTGCCAAAAATCATGAACCCAGATTCAGGCGTCGCAAAAGAATAAAAAAGTATGTCCAACTGACCGAATCAAAGGCCTTAACTATATCGGCCAATAACCAGGCCGCCGGTCTGCTTACGCGATCAATGCCCGATATCACATTATGCGCTTGCCTAATGTTGTGGCGCGTAACCCGGCGGGGCATAAAGCCAGCCTGATCTGGGTGGACTAGATCCACCATATGTGGCATTAACCTATTGGCCAGCGCTTTTGCCAATAATTTAGCCCCTATGTTTTAGAGGGAGATCGGGCGGTATGAGGAATGTTGTTCTGGAGGGCGACCTGGTTTCAGAAACACCACTATTGCGGCGTGTCTCCAATCTGGGGGCATGCGAGTCATCTCTACCGCTGCCTGAACCGTTGCGAGATAATGTGGGCCTAATTGGTGCATAAATGCCTTAAAGAATTCGGACGGGAACCCATTGGGGCCCAGCGCCTTTCTGGGCCTCATTTCCGACAATGCAGTGTTCAATTTCTCTACCGTGAGGGGGGCCTCCAGGGATTCCTGGGCCTCGGTCGACAGGGCCTTCGGGGGCATGTCCTTAAAGAAACATCGAATCTGCGAGGCTGTCAGGACCTCTCTCTTGGCGTATAAGGTCTGATAGAAACCAGCAAAGCTGCCCGCCACCGCAACCGGATCTGTAGGTACAACATCATCAGCCTAGCAAATCATAGGGAGGTGGGTGGGTGTCATGGCCTGCTGACACAGCCTATGAAGTAGCCTCCCCGATTTGTTACCCCATTGATATATTCTACTCTGGGAGGCCATCCACCCACACCATACCTCCTCTATCAATTCCCTGTGATATTGCTGTTGTCTAAGACACAGTTGTCTGCGTGCCCATCCCCAGTTACCTGTCCGCCCGAGCCTCTCTAATTCAATGATGCGGGCCTCCACCTGTATTAAAGTCTGATTACATTGCTTGCGCTCTGCTGCACAGAAGCTGATATCTACACCACGAATGGTAGGTTTCTTGGCCTCCCACAGCACAACTACCAATGATGCAGTGTCTGCATTAAGTGTAAAGTATTCAGTTAGAGCCTCGTGAATGTGGGTTCGATAAGACTAATCATGTAGACGCCGCGGGGAGAGTCACCAGCGCGGGCCAATCAGGAGCCAGATGGCGACCAGGGAATGGTCTGTAAGTCATCTTTGTAAGATTGTGTTCTCTGGCACCCTGTACGCATAGGCCCACCACATGTCTATTTTTGGATGAATAACATAATTCATGTCTCCGCCCACAACCGTCAGTGCCTCTGAAATTCGTCCCCATATATCCACTACCCGGTCCACATAACTCTGACTGAGTGGTGGGGGGGCATAAATGCTGCCAATTACCAGCTGCTCCCCATAGATAGTCCAGCATATCCATATGTACCTGCTCTGTGGGTCCACCCACTGCTGCACCAGGGTAAATTGAAGTCTACGATTTATCATAATTGCCAGCCCCCCGGAAGCCTCTTGTGAAACCCGTGTGAAATACCTGTGTATATCCGAACCGGGCCAGGCAAGGGGTTTTGGTACCCATGAGGTGGGTTTCTTGTAACAGCAGTATATCTGCCCCCAAGTGTTTTGCCTGTCGAAACACTGCCCCCGCTTTACCTTATCCAAAATTCCCCTAATATTCCAGCTGATTATGCACAGCCTACCCGAGGAGACCTCAGTGATGCTATTGGTCATCCTGGCACAGAAGTGTTGCAGTGTCATCGGTCGATACTTAGGGTCACCGCCATTGAAGAGCACGGACCATGCAATTGGTTTGAGAACTAATAACAATTATAGAACTTCCCCCATCCCTCTCCCCCACCCCAATACCTCAAAACTGTTGAAGCATCTGTCGCGGAGGGAACCCCATCCCTGCCCCAACGGGAGGCAGACATAGTGCCCGTCCAATGGATCCCCACACACCCCCATCATCAATGTTTTGTTCTGGGTGTACCTCACCAGCCATACAGCTCTTGTTGAAGAGGATGGGACCAAAAAAGCCCATAATATTGCCAAGTTCAAAGTTGCCAAGGGACCTCCTGATTCAGGTAGCAAAAGGTGCAATCCGCATCTTCCAAGTCCGGGAGCTTCGTCACCTGGGGCCCTCACGGCCCGCTCCCTGTCACAGGGCTTTGAGCACCATGTGGATCTAGAATGGTGCCTGCACTTTTCTTTCGATTTATTCCATAGCTGACGGGGTTCTCCTGAGGAAGAGTCCGAGTCCGGGGACAGTGTCATATGTGGCTTCAGGTGACGCATCTCTCAGTCCAGGTGAAGACCTCCTCTAGCTTGTTGAAAAACATGATGCTTGACTTATACACTACACGTAGGCGGGCCAGGAACAATAGCATATATGGAATCTTGAGGTCCCAAAGTCTGGCCTTAGCCGCTGTAAAAGACAGTCGCTGTTGCTGCACTAATTTAGTGTAATCAGAGAAGATCGTAATTGGATGGGATTTATACATGAGCTTCTCCTGGGATCACGCCAGTTTAGGGATAGTGACCCGGTCGTGGTAGTTCAGGATCCTGGTGATAACTGGCCATGGCTTAGCACCCGGAGGCAACTTCTGAAGCAAGACCCTATGGGCACGCTCAATTACGAAGCAGGGGGAAAGAGCGTCCGATGAAATCCACGTTGCCAGCCAGCTAACCAGGAATTTGCCCATCTCTTCGCCCTCGCAGTTTTCTGGAAAGCTCACAAAGAGGAGGTTATTTCTGCAGGATCACCCCTCTGTGTCCCGTATCCATGTGGCCCGGCCTCTAGTCAACTTTTCTAGAGGATTCACTTTCACCTGGAGTATAGACACTACATCTTCGACGCCAGACACCCTGGTCTGGGCTTCAGTGATTCGTTTCACTGCATTGAGGAGGTCCTGTCGTAATAATGTCACATCCGAGCCCACAGCGCCAATTTTGGCCTCCAACATATCTCTGGATTGTGTAATCGCGGCTAATAGGGCAGCATTGTCCGGAAGCACACCTGAGCTCCCTCCGGCATCTGTAGTCTGTGACCCCTGTGAAGAGATCCATTGTGCTTTGCTGTGACGTGGAGCCTGAGGGCTTATCCTTCCTCATGGCACGGCAGTGAGGACTGACATGGGCTCGCCCCATCTCTCACCCCACTGGCACCCTCGCCGTCTCTGGCTGTTGATACCCAGGCTCCTCTGTGTGCATTTCTGCCCCAGTCACTATTCACCCGTATTGGCTATGTCCCACAGCGACCAGTAATTTAAAGTGGCGTGAGCGGGGAAAGGCCCCACCCCACAAGCCGCACCGGGACCTAGCCCGGCCGCCTCTGTGGAAGGGAGTGAGACCCCTCCCCCCAATGGGTGGCTCATCTCGAGGACGTGAGTCTCTGGATGCGGCCTCTCTCGTGGATGTGTGGGGGCCAAGGGTCCAACCATACGCAGCTTTCTCATGTATGCCAACAGTGGCAGTGGGCCAGGGTTTCTGGCTATATTCCACGGTGACCAGTAATTCAAAGTGGGGTGAGCTGGGGAAGGTCCCTCCCACCCCCAAGCCGCACAGAACCTAGCCTGGCCGCCTCTGCGGGCGGGACTGAGCCCCCTCCCCCCCTAATGGGTGGCACACCTCGGGGACGTGAGTCTCTGGATGCGGCCTCTCTCATGGATGTGTAGGGGCCGGGGGTCCAACCATACGCGGCCTTCACAAGTATGCCAACCGCTGCAGTGGGCCAGGATCTCTCGTGTAGGCCTGCATGCGCACTGAGCTCTTCACTGTTGTGTGTAGGCCGCCTCGGTCAGTCCGGGGCACCGCAGCCGGCCTCCACTGCCCTCACACGTGCTGGCCCTTCCAGCTGCCCGCCCTGCAGGAACGGGAACTCCAGCCGGCCCCAGTCTCTGCCGCAACGGCTGCTCTGGGCCTCCTACTACGCCACACAGCCTCCGACTCCTTCGCACCGTAGCGCAGTCGGGCGCTGCCCACACCTCAGCAATGTCGGATTCCGGCAAAGGTGGATCGACGATCCCCGGTATTCACTCCGGGGTCGTCCTCTCAGGCTGTGTGGCCACCTCTGACACTTTCTGCCACAGCCGTTCTTTATGTGGTCCGCCCCACGCTTTGGCGCCGTGCGGCCTCCAGCCAATGTATCTGCAGTTGGTGGGTCAGGCCTTGTGGATGATCCCAAATGCCTCCTCCCAGTTCACAGAGTTGGCGTGAGGTCAGAGGAAGGATATTGAGGCAGTATTTAGGCAGGATGCTGCAGGATGTTGAGACAGGCTGTCGGAGCTCGCCTAGAGCGCGTCCGCCATGTTGGACTGCTAGGCCATGCCACCCTGAATTGCTGTGATTTATGTTTTCTTGTAAAAAACATAACTCTGGTTATATGTATGCAATCTCTTTTGTTTTGGTACCTAAATTAAGGTAAAAATACACTTTATTTTTTATAAATTTGTGTCAGATTTCGAGTTGTGTCAATTTCCTATCGTCCATGTTGATACTCTGAAATCCTTAACACATGTTCCTCTAGTAAAGCCTGACTGCTCTTTGGCACTCTATCAGGTCTAAGCTAAGGCTTTATTTTTGTGAATCCAAGGACCATCTTTGGGGTTTGTGAAAGTATTGCATGGTGAAGCCTAACCAGCATCACCACATAATACTCCAATTTCCTACGAGTGGTTATTTGAACAATTTTGAATTTATGGGTAACATACTAGCAATCCAATTGGTAATAAAAAAAATTCTACTATTCTGTGTTCCAAAACGCCTCCTAAAAAAATGGTACCACACTTGTGCAGCTGGGCCTAGCTCCTGCAGCACAATACACACCAAAACGCGACCTGGAATCATCATATTTTACCCAACAGAATCCATGTTTTTTCCCCAACGTGGGTTGCTGTGGATTTTAGACCCTAGCTCAGCCGCCACCAAGAAAAACCTACCACACCCAAACATTTCTGAAAACTAGACACCCAGCGGTGTCTAGACTTATGTGGGTGTCGCACGGTTTATTTTTTATACAGAAGCTCTTGACAAGCTCAAGCAGTGCCTAAAACACACATTTTCATCATATTTCTGTATGGGCAAGTTCTAGAATCTTAGAGAAGCCACAAATTTCATACCTTCGAGAATTCTTCTAAGTCTCCCGATAAAAATGACACCTTACTTGTGTGGATGGGTCTAGTGCCCGCGACAGGAAAGAGCCCAAATAGCAATAAGGCCACATCAACTTTTTCCCCTGAAAACTGACCCTTTTTTTGCAAATTGTGTAGTCGTGGATTTTAGGCCCTAGCTCAGCCTGCACTGAGGAAATCCTACCCAACCTGCACATTTGTCAAAACTAGACACCCAGGGGAGTCCAGCTTGGTGTGACTTGTGTGGCTCTCACCAGGTCTTCTTACCCCGAAGCCCTTGCAAACCTCTAACATTGTCTACAAAGCCACATTTTCCTCACATTTCTGTGAGGAAAACATCTGAAATCTACAAATGTCCTACCACTTAGTGTTCCCACACGTCTCCCGATAAAAATGGTGCCTTTCCTATGTGTGTAAGCCTAGCGCCCTCAACAAGAAATGGGCCAAAATGCAAAGTTGGGACATCAACCTTTGATTTTTAATAAATGTCTGTGGCTAGAAAACTACAATTTGTTCATTCAACATTTTCAGGCTATATTTGGTAAACAAAACACACAAAAGGTGATGGGAGTGGAATGTTTACAATTTGTCTAATCACTGACAATCTCTCGGGCAGCATTCCAATCCATTGTTCTTTTGCCCACCATGCCACTTCAGTTTGGACCCAGCCATTTGCAAATCAGCCTTGACCCTTCTCCAATAAGAACAGCTCAGTCCAAACTGCCAAGCCAGGTCCTCCCTGAACAGGAACACGAGCAACCCAAGACAGGTTTTGCCCTAATAGTGGATCACCAGTCAGGTGTAGCTTTGTTCCAGTGGCACAGTGAGCACGGGACCCACGTCTGCGCAAACCCTTGCCACTTAGGGTGGTACATCAAGCACACAAAATGAGATGGGAGGAATGATTACAATATGTCCTACCACTGGCAATCACTTGGGGTAGCATTCCAACCCAATGTTCTTTTGCCTCTTGCCACCTCAGTTTGGACCCAGCCATGTGCAAATCATTCTTGACCCTGCTCCGATAGAAACAGTCCAGCTTGAACTGCTAAGTTAGGTCCTCCCTGAACAGGAACACCAGCTAACCAAGACTGGCCACCCCTGATAGTGTTTCATCTGTTCTGGTATAGCTTGGTTCCAGTGGCACAGTGAGCATGGGGACTTCATCTGGGTATAACCTTGCCACTTAGTGCGGTACATCAAGCACACAACAGGTGATAGAAAGAATGCTTGTAATTTGTCTAATCACTTGCAATCTCTCGGGTAGCATTCCAACCCATTGATCATTTGCCGACAATGCCAGCTTGATTTGGATTCAGCCATATACAAAACAATCTTTACACTGCTCCAATAGGAACAGTCCAGTCTGATCTGCCAAGCCAGATCCTCCCTGAACAGGAACACAAGCAACCAAGGACCAATTTTGCCCTGATTGGGGCCCATTAATCAGGTGCCACTTTGAATACGGGTCCCATGTATGGGCATACCCTTGCCGCTCAGGTTGGTACATCAAGTACACAAAAGGTGATGGGAGGAATGCTTGCAATTGATCTAACCACTGGCAATCGCTTGGGTAGCATTCCAACACATGGAAAATTTGCCCACCTTTCCACCTTAGTTTGGACACAGCCATATGCAAACCAGTCTTGACTGTGCTCCAATAGGAACAATCCAGCTGAACCACTAAGCCAGGTCATCCTTGAATATAAACACAAGCAACCTAAGACCGTTTTTCCCTGATTGGGCCTTGTCAGTCTGTGTAGCTTGGTTCCTGTGGCACAACGAGAATGAGACTCCTGTCTGGGCATACCCTTGCGACTTGGGGCTGTACGTCAAGCTCCTTGCAATCTATCTAACCACTGACAATCGCTCAGGTAGCTTTTCAACCCATCATTTTATGACACCTCAGTTTGGACCCAGCCATATGCAAATTAGTCTTGACCCTGCTCCAATAGAAACAGTCAAGCCCGAACTGCCAAGCCAGGTCCACGCTAAACAGGAACACAAGCAATGCAAGACCAGTTTCACCCTGATTGGAGCTTGTCAGTTGGGTGCAGCTTGAGTTCAGTGGCACAGAGAGTATCAGACCCATGGCTTTACCTACTCTGATAGGAACAGTCGAGCCCGTACTGCCAAGCCAGGTCCTCCCTGAGCAAGAATACAACCAACCCAAGACCGGTTTTGCTCTGATTGTGGCCCATCAGTTTGGTGTAGCTTGGTTTCAATGGCACAGTGAGTACGGCACCCACATCTGGGCATCCCTATGCTACTAAGGGCGGTACATCAAACACACAAAAGGTGATGGGAAGAATGCTTGAAATTGGTTTAACTATTGGCAATTGCTCTGGGTAACATTCCAACACATCGTTCCTTTGCTCACCATGCCAACTCAATTTGGACCCGTCCAGAAGTAAATCAGTCCTGACCCTGCTCCAATAGGAGCAGTCCAGCCAGAACTGCCAAGCCAGGTTATCTTTGAACATGAACACAAACAACCCAAGACTGGTTTTGCCCTGATTGGGCTTTGTCAGTAAGGTGTAGCTTGGTTCCGGTGGTGCAGTGAGCTCTGGACCTACGTCTGGCGTGGGCAGTACATCAAGCACACAAACACTGATGAGAGGAATGCTTGCAATTTGTCTAACCACTGCCAATTGCTCGGGGTTGCATTCTAACCTATGGTTCTCTTATGCATCTTGCCACCTCAGTTTGCAAATCAGTCTTGATCCTGCTCTAGTAGGAACAGTCAAGCCCAAACTGCCAATCCAGGTCTTCTCTAAACAGGAACACAAGCAACCCAGGACCGGGTTTGCCCTACTTTTGTCCTAAAGTTAGAGCAAAGGCAGTAGGCATGACTTATTTATTGTGAAAAGCATATTCAAAAGCCAATAGGGCCTTGGGCTTATATTTGACAGCAAATATATGTACCGTTCATCGCTGTAGTTTGACTGACTGCTACAGTTCCCAGTTAGAGCACTGGGACTTTATATTTTCACACAATGTTATATGCTCCCACGCTCAAAGCCTTCTGAGGCCAGAGTACAGAGGTTAGCAGCACTTCACAAAAACTTTAAAGACATAAATAAACATATGATTAAATCTACGTATAGGAGTGAGAAGTAAAAAGAGACTGCCCCAGGCAAAGAGCTCTTCCTCTTTGAATTGTAATGTATAATTCAAACCAGAAGCTCTATGATTTGTGTCCTGACACAAAATATAATCAGTGGACATGCCATTGTCTGTTTTTTTAACACCAGTAAAAAAATCAGAAAAAAGAAGCATTTGACATCAACAAGTAGAATGTATGTGTATTAATGGGAGGAAACATGAGAAGTTTAAACACAACTGCAAATTGAATTATGTGTCCTTCCCCGTTTATGTTTCATTGGTATCAGTGGAGGAACAGGCTGCTCTATCTGGAGCAAATGTTTGAACTCTGTGAGCTACATGTGTAAAGAGTAGGGGTGGGTGGTAAACTTCGCTCTGCCACGAGATTTGGCTGTGTCACTTTACGCTCTGCTTGGAGTGCAGAGTTTGGCAAAAACTCCACCCACGGCACGTGGCGGTGTTCACCGGCACCCACCCCAATGCAAATGTGACTTTTACATATATTTTTTTTAAAACAAGGTGTACAACAAAATGTAAAATGTTCCACCTGCAGTTTTATGTCATCCATTATTTGCCTTTTTATAGAGTTATTTCATGCTGTATAATAACATTCTGTCATTCCGTTAGGAGCAAATACATTACAGTCCTTCTCCACATGGTTAGGCTGCACTCTTGTCCCTTCATAATTTGTCTCATGCCCAGAGTTATCATATTGAAATGCAGGTTCCAGTCGCAACATGATGGCCACTCTTGTTAGTGTGTGCGGGGGAGGGGCAGATCATGAACATAAAAGAGACAAAGAGCAATAGCCTGCTTGGCCTCGATTGCGCTAAAGCAGTGGAGCAGCCACCTTGAACCAATGTTTCCGTTTCTATGCAATGTCGCAGTCTTTTAAACAAAATGAAAACCATCAGAATTAGAGATTTAAAACATTTTATATAAGAAGTAAAGAAACATATTCCTACCAAACATATTGTTTTAATGCAGGATATCGAAGAATGTGAAATGTGTCATTAAACACGTTCAGTCCTACTTCCGTAAATATTCACCATTATTATTGCTTTCGGAAAGGTGCTGTGATTCTACTTTTCCTGCTCTTTCCCATCCGCCACTTTGAGACTTGTCTCCTTTGACATGGCGGCAAGGTGTCACAAGAGGCAGCTCTGCCAGTTGGTCCTGGCAGTGGAGTGCGCTACTAGGAATCAAAAGGGAGCAGTCGGTGCTGAAACATGCAGCGGACGGGTAGGGGCGGTATCTGAGCCACTGACCCCTCTCTGAGCCTGGTGGGTTTAAACAGTTCAGTCTCCAAGCAGGAAGCTCTGAACACAGCCTGGTCCCACGCAAAGCAACCTGCCTCACTGCTGCCTGTGCCTGGCTGAAGACTTAAAGAGACCATGATGAGTCCTGTTGCATATGTAACATTACACAAGTTACTGTGTTGTCGTGCATGAATTGCGATGGACTGACCGCTGACACTGGAGAAGAAGAATGTAGGAGTCTACTGAAAGTTAAAGGAATGATATGCAGATTCGGGGCACTTGTGGTATATACAGGGGTATATATTTTAAATAGGGGTGGGCGGAACTCCGTGGAATCTCGCTGAGTTTTTATGTAACTCCGCAGAATTCTGCGAAGTAAAACTTTGTGAGTTCTGCCCACACCTAGTAAGGAGTTTTGCAGAGTTTGTACTTACGAAGTTAACAAAGTACAGTGAGGTTTTTGCGAAAGACAACAGAGAACTGTTGCTGATTCTTCCTTGTTGCAGACACATGATGTCTTTTCTTTCACCAACACAAAAAGTCTAACCCCATCATTTTGGAAAATATTGTTTAGAAAGAATTTAAGTAGTCCAGTCATGCAATATACCACAAGCCCACCACTACATTTTTTAGATGGACTGGCAGAAAAGGGTGGAGCAGCCATAGTTATCTACTTGCATGCCTTTTCTGCTGATTCAATATGTTTTAGCTTTGCCCTAGAGCCAGGTTTAGTTGTTTCTGCAGTCTATTGCAGTCTCAAAAATTAATACATCATTTTCGTAGAAAACTGACTATAAATAAGGATTCTGGCTCTGTCAGCCATTTGTTGGATTTTTATTTACGCTTTAGTTCAGCCCACAGAATAGCATGCATAAAGACTGGTAAGTCTCCTTCAGCCCTTGGCATATAGGCAATGGCATTCCCCCCCACAGTCAAGTCATTTGGTGTTTGGCTTGCCAGGTAGTAAGAGTGACTGCATTTTAGCTGCTTACTGCCTGCTTCAGTATCTGGAATGGAAAGCTACTGACAGGCAAAAGAGTTTGCATCAATCGGTGAGCTTAAGTTGTATACTGACATACTTGAGAACACTTTACTGCTGCTTATGGGTATCCTGGCTCTTGCTCCATGCTACCCTCTGGGTACCATGGTTAACAGTGGTGTGGACTTCTGTACTGCCCTGTCCATGCATCATGGATGCTCATTTCTTTTCAGTGCTGAGTGTCAGGCAGAAACTTTGGTAATCTTCATCAAAAGGTTATATAGTGCCAATGAATACCACTTTGAGATCCTGACAATGTCACTACTACTGCCATCACCATCTCCATTGCCACTACCTCTAATACCATTACCACCAACACCATTGCCACCACTATACCACTAGCACAACCATCATTACCTCCACCACACTACCATTTCCGCCAGGACCACAACTACTACAATCACCATCATTACCACCAACTCCATTACCACCACCACAGCTATCATCACTACTACTACCACCACTCCCACTGCTAGTGCTAGGACTACTTCTGCTCCTACCACCATCACCACCACTATCAAATCCACTATTATTACCAACATAACCACGACTATCAACACCACCACTACCACTGTCTTAACTACTATCACCAACATTATTACCACCACTATTACCACCTACATCAGAACCCCACTGCCATTGCTACTACCCTCCTCACCCATATCACCACCATCAACCCCAATATCAACATAGCTATCACCATTACTATTACCATCACCTCTCCAACCACCAGCAGGGTTGGACTGGCCGTAACGGGCACTGGGCATTTCCCCGGTGGGCCGCCAGGGTTGGGCCCAGTTTTGGACCCCTAGGGGGACGATTTTGCAGCATAGCTGCAATATCGCCCCCTGTAAAAAAAAGCGCTTCCCCCCCGGGAGCCGGCCAAGCTGTTTGCCAGGGCCGGTTTCGGTTCCCAGTCGGGCCGTGACCACCAGCAGTGGCACCACCATCACTACTACTACTACTACTACCATCCCCACAAAGACCATTACCACCATGACTAACAGAACCACCCCAACCACATTCCTATTTGTTGTGTGTGTAAGAGGATTGTGTGTTTGACAGTGTTGTGTGTGTGTGTAACAGAAAGTATGATTTGACCATGTGTGTGAGAGGCATTATGTATTTGCTACAAGTAACAAAAGGCCAGACCTATTGACTTTGCGAATGGTTGATTGTTATCTTTGGTGTTGAATATTGATGTGTAGCTTTATTCAGACACATACTCTCTTCACAGTGTTTTGCTGTTGTTGAGCAGTGCCTGATGGTATTTCTTCAAATAAATAGGGAACTGCTTTTACACTGCTTGAGTGGCATAATTTTCTGTACATGTTTTGCTTAGGATCTACCAGAAGCTGTCGTCTTACATAGTGCATGAAGCAATAATGTCAGCATAAACACTTTTCCTATCAACAACGTTTTATTGCTTGTATACAAATCCTTGAATGTGGTTCCCTATATCTGCTTTTCCCCATCCACCATATTTTTTCTTCCACTTTCTCCTCCATTATCCTCATCAACTTCTAATCTAAGTGTCCCCTCTTCGGGGGGCAAGGAACATGCAGGGGCTACTTGAACTCAACCACATGGTTGTCCTAATATGGCTGTGCAAACTCAGCCAAGTAAATCCTTTCTGCTCTTGACTATCAGGGTAGTGAGGGCATGCAGGCTTCTCAGGGCTAAGAGCTCAACAGTCAATTAACAGACCCAAGAAAGTGAATGTACAGCCTAGTTCTTATTTTTGCAATAAAGAAGGTACTTTAATCAGACCACGGTACACAGTAGTACACACTACTATGAATAGAAAAGTCAGAGTCTCTGAGCACTACGTTGGCGGGTACTGCAGCCATGTTGCACCTCAATGTCCCCATTGACCCCAGATTCTTTCCCCAGTTCTAGGTGGTCCTCTCTATTTCAAGGGGTCAATAAGAGTTATGTGAATCCAGCACAAGTGCAGATCAATCACTCCAGTACATATGTGCACTCAGTCTCAAGGTTCCTACCCTTTCACATATGAATCAGTTCTCTCAGGGCCATGTCAGGCCCCTCAATACCCATGGGGTGTGCTCAGTATTTGTGGTATTTTCCCACACACTCCAAGGAGCAGAGGCGCACAGGCAAGCAGTTCTATCTTACTTTTGTCTCAGTCACTGGGCTGTGCTCGTCAGTCAGAACACACTCTTGGCTCCTTCTTCAGGATTACCTAGGCCAGTAGTCCTGAGATATTTCAGTGCCACGTGACCATTTTTAAGTTCTGTCCATCAGGGTCCTTGCAGTCGGCAGCTGTAGTCGGGTGGAATATGGGCATTGCCCTAATAGGGCCTTCAGCACCTACATGGGCTGGTCCTGGATTTGGCAGATGAAACCCCCTCACGGTCCAATCAGAATACACTAGAGGCAGTCACATACATACTAGTTAGGATTTGGAAGATACAACCCTGCACAGGCCGATCTGGCAACACACAATCACAACCATACCTCGGCCACCACGTCATCATGGAGTTGCAATCCCCACCTGGAACCACTGGGAGAGTTTGGTGTGGGGCTCTGACACCTGGAACCTCCCACATAATTCTACAGCAGTCTACACCTTCTGGGAACCCAACAACCATGAGTTAACTGTTACAGGGAGGTGAGAATCAGACAGAGTGCCAGGGAGATGTTCGGAAAATAAAGACAAGGTACAGCTAAGTCCGAACAGGTGGTGAGGACTGCTAATACCAACACTTGTTTTTATGAGGGCTAAGAAGCTTTGGCCCCTGACTTACAGCTTCAGTTACAGGCTGTAGTGCAAATGGACAATATGGAAGATAAGTGAACAGGTGGCTTTAAAGGGTCAAACTGCATACCTTATAAACAGTCATGGGGCAGTCTCTACTCCTTGAGGGTAGGCTGGTTCCTTCTCTCTCTCTCAGCAAGGAGACAGGTTTCTAAGAGCTTCAGGACAGGTACATAGCTTCTCCAATAGAAGAGCCAGACTTCATGTGATGTCCTCTCAACTTGGGGAAACTGGCTGTCAGGAAGACACCTGCCCTAGTTGCACATTAACCCTTTGCTTGGCCATTTGGACTTAGAACTTGAGCCACTAATTGGGTTCACCTTTTATACTAATCGGACAGAAAGCTGATGTGGACCCTTCTCTCTCAACTGTAAAAGTGGTTTTGAGTGATTCTTCTTTCAAGTGTCCTTTGGCCGCTTTTCTCCACACACAACCTTTGTGTAGAGTGATACTTCTTGCAACAGGGTTGTCTCCATCCTGGAGCCCCCACAACAGAGGCACAAAGAGGTATGCACATTATACTCCTGGCTGCCATCAGCCCAACTGAAGGAGTAATCAGGGAAAAACAAAAGGATGGGCCTCACTTAAAGGCTTCCTCACCTTTCACAACAGAGTCCAACTCCACCTCTCACCCTACCATCGATCAAATGCCAGTGCTCAGGAAGAAGACCAATCAGCAGCTTCATACTAACCAAAAGGCCTCATAGAATATTTAATGGGTCCCTGCCTCCACTTCCTTCACTTATGTGTCCCTCCAACTACAGGAATGTGAGAAATACACCATACTCCTAAGGAGCACATTTGCCATTTATCCTGTGCAAGGCCAGGACAGGTGCATCCATGGTGGATCCCACTACCCTCCATTACTCTTGCTCACTAACACACCATGAATGTACCACACAGGCTACACATATCAATATTCTCATCAAATACTCTGGATGTTAGTGAAAATGACTGGGAAGCACAAGGAAGCTAAATTTTACATGAATGGACCAGTAGACCTTCACTTCAGTGAATCATATAAGCTGGTCTGGCCACACTACTGATTCTAAAATATGGTATGCTTCCACCACTGCCATTCCTGCTAAACTCAATGACAGGGACAGTAGTCCTTTGTCTAAAATGATGACACTCTTGGTATACCTCACAAGATCACAGGACAAATCCAGGCCCTATCATAGGGACAGTCCTGGGCAGGGCCAGTTCTAGGATTTTTGGGGCCCCGGGCGAAAGGGAAGATGTGAGGCCTCTCTAATTTGCATGTGACATCACAAGAAGTGACATCACAGAAAGTGACATCACAAGACTTGTAATCTTCTTTGGTATAGCCAAGGGACCTTGTGTGTGCAAATCAGTAACATGGATAAAAAGATAAATACCCAAATGAAATGTCTGTCTATTTTAAAGCTGTATTAAGTGGAATACATGATTAGTCACATTGAACAGAAAATCTAGGCACAGGTCTCACAAAGATGGACTTCTTTACTCAATGTTAACTGATTGTTTCAATTTTAGTGCATGATAAAAGGTCCAGAGCACTGTGGAATATTATTTGAATGGCATCACTATGGTAAAAATTATGCAACCGGATATAGCGAAATAAAGTTGAGTTCAAATACATGTACCTTTTCATTTTTATTTGAAAGCTTTATAAATCACAGGTCAGAACTAAAAGGGCAGCAGAGTTCTGTAGAAACAAAGCAAAGCATGTGGACAATGGCAATGCCTCCATGTGAGGCTGCATCAAATAAGGGTTAAAATCACCCCTGTACTTAAAAGGCTGTTTAAAAAATGAGTTTTTACAGTTACCAAACCAATACATCATTTGATTTATTCCTTTCATTTGGATCTTGTACTGCTGCATTTATGACAGAAAACTGAAAACTCAAGTTCCAGATTGCAAGAAAATAACAGCACAACTATTCACATGTAGTTTAAAGAAGCAACGTGAGACGTCCCCTGGTGGAGGTCTGTGGTAGTGAGAGTTACAGATTTCATATAAATCCCTTGCACTGTGACTGGAAAAAGAAGTTTGATGATGCACTTATTTTGGAACCATTAGTGAAGCCAGTTGTGAGGATAAGGTAGTGGACAGCTTTGGTGTGACTGTGATCACGCAAGTGTGTGTGTTTGTTGTGCCAGCATACCAGTACTGTTTATTCCTGCTGCTGCTATGAGATGAGAGTTTAGGCCTTTGTATCATCTGGACAGAGAAACAATATCAGCAATTAGGTTTTACCTCAAGACTACTGTGGAACAGCTCCGTCTCTTAGCTGGAAACTGGAAGCTGATGCCTTACTCATCCCCAGAGAATTGGTCTTATATACTCTTGGAGCAGTCGCTGCCACCACAATAAAGAGGTGGTGGGGCGGGTGCAGGAGGTGCGGAAGAGCATGGGAAGGGGAGCGCGCATGGGGGGTGTTGCAATAAAAAAAAAAAAAAAAAAAAAACTTATTTGGAGCTGCCACCCGCGTCGCACTCAGCACAGTCCTTCCTGGTCCCTGCAAGCACTGGGACCATGTTACGGACTCCCTGCAATCACTGTGCTGCTCTCTCATGAGAGCAGCCCAGGATTGGTCTGAGCAGGCAGGAAAGACACCCTGCTAAGACCAGGGAGTCTGTGGGGTTTCTCCAGCCTGGCTGCTCAATGCAGCTGGGCTGTAGAAAACCTAAGTGCGCATGTGTGTTTTGGTAGGCCTGAGACGGCCGGCCAAAACACATATGCACACATAGGGAGTGGAGTACACGTCCTGCTCCTCCTCCCAATGCCCCACCCCTCCCTTCGCAAGCTGGCTCAGAGCCCGAAAATGACAAATAAAACAATGACATTGTTTTATTTTTCATTTACTGGCTCTGAGCCAGGCAGGGGGGCGATGCTCCTCCGCCATTACGGAGGAGCCGCCACTGTCTTGGAGTCATTAAGAAGTTCTTGCATTGCAAATCCTGAGGGGATGTTACTAAAGACCTCTTGTTGTGGCGGTGAACAAAGGGTGTACTGCTGTGGAGGACCCACTATAGGGGTGTGTTATAAGTGTATCAACAAGTGGAACTTAAAATAGGGAGCCAGACTTTGTTTATGGGGGCATTGCATAGAGCTACAATATGTTTGCCATACCTGGAGGCTAGCATTGGCTGCCTGGGTTCACAATGTTGCTTTTCTTTGCAGCGCTCTTGAATAAGGCACAGAGAAAACACTGTTACACAGTTTATTTTGGACACCTTGCCTATTGCTACAAGCACAATATAGACCTCAAGCACAGCTCATACCACTATAAAGCTCTCCTTAGAACCTTACACTTAAAACAAAACATGCTATAATTTACAATTACTAGTGTAACAATCAAGTAGCAGTTGGGTGGCCCTCAAAATGTCATACATATGATGTATGATGTGGATATGCCATAAGTAAACAGCTCAAATAGAGAAATGCCACGCTGAGACAAGGAATAGCCAGAAAATTAAAATACCCCCCCACTTTGAACCAAAGCTTTTTTAGCTCCAAGCAAGCCAAACAAGTCATTGCAACCCTTCTCAAAAGAGCTCTCTTGTCTCTTCCAGCTAAGCAGCTATCCATTCATTCTTTCATCCTCCCATCCACCAGCTGATATCCGCCATTTCCCCTTTACATTCTGTCATCCATTCAGTCTTTGACCATTCTGTATGTTCGTCCATCCATGTTCCCATCCATATCCAAACCTATCCATCATCATTTCACTCATCCATCTCTCTTTCCACCCTTTCACTCATCCATCCATTTATCCTTTCGATCATCCATCCTATCGCTCACCAATTTAGCCACACTGACAATCAATTCTTCTCATCCATTCATTTACCCTTTCATCAATCCACCCATCCTTTCACTTACTCATCCATCCATCCATTCACTCATCCGTCCATACATTTACACTTTCATCCATCCATCCATCCATCCTTTCTTTCATCCCGCCACCCTCACTTTCCCTCAACTATCCATTCTTTCACTCATCCACCCTTACACCCATCCTTTCACTCATCCAGCCTTTCACACATTTACCTATCCTTTCGCTCATCCATCTATCCACCGTTTCACTGCATTCATCCACCCTTTCACTCCATCCATCCTTTTACTCATCCATCCTTACATCCACCCTTTTACTCATCCATCCATTCACTCATCCATTATTTCACCGATCCATCATCTACCCACCTTTTCACTCCATCCACACATCCATTCAGCAAGGGGTTCACAAGTCATGCATGATGGATAGTGCTAGGATGTGAGGTGACTGTGACATGGTGCTGTAATTCCTTTTTTTGCACTTTTTTATAGCACGAACTCAGCCCAATGTCTTTGGAGTGGTTTACAAATGTACCAATACCATTACTAAAGGTCAGGGTTTTTTTAGGCATGGGGACGTTTAATGATTTGCCCAGAATCACAGGATTTAGAGCCCACGCCAGGACCTGTACCTGGTTCCCCACTTCCATTAAACTACTCCATGTGCTGCGAGGCCCAGGTGAGAGAGTTTAATCCCATGGGCCTCACAGCACTGATGCCAAGGAGAGGGGGCCCCTACCCTGGTCTACACAGCACTTGATAATGGCAGCAAGGCCCAGGGAAGGGGGGCCCACACTTGGACCTTGCAGCCGGAGGACGAGGGAGGGGGCCTGGAGGAGCAGGTGGTCTGACTGATTGTGTGGCATTTCACACAGAAGCAGGGCGCCATGTTTTCAATGTGAGCGTGGGTCCCTGGGCAGCTGCCCACATTGCCCATGCTTAGCGCCGCCCTGCCCAGACTCTTCCCTTTTCTCACTGATTCTGCCCATCACATACACTGCTTCTCTTCCTCTTTCTGTTTCCTTAAGCCTCTTGCTCTTTGTTGCCGTTCTGCCCCCATTACGACCATCTGTCACCTCTCTGCTGTACTTTTACTCTATCATCTCTCCCCCACCTCTTATCTTAGTTCTTTCCTTTGTTGTACCCCCTTTATTTTCAAACCTTCTCCATTCTCTGTGCTTATTTCACCCTTTTCCTTTATCCTAGGTGAACAGGGTTGCCACCTGGCCGGTTTTCTACCTGCACCACTGGTATTTTCATGCCCAGGCCGGAAGAAAAAATAAGCAAAATGTCCTAAAGCCTGAAATTTTAACCCTTACCTGTACATACTTCAAACAGCATGTGTAAATAGAAAGTACTTTTAAATGTGTTCTAGAGATACATTAACAATACCTGACTAATAGTTAAAGTAAAGAAAGGCAGAAAAGTAATGTTTCAAATGAATACATACTATTATTTTAAAGTCCTATTTAGTATAACGTCTGGGCCTTAGCAGACTCTTAAAAACCACAACTGGCAGGTATTTTTCTCTCTGAAAGCTGGCAACCCTAAGGTGAGCAATGTTCATTGTGATACAATGTTTATCTGTCTTTTATTGTGACCCTGGTAGGATACCCTACTCTTCATTCATGCATTGGAAAGGCTCACTTCACACCCATCTAATCACAGTTCTCATGCAGATGCAGCGATTAGATTACTGAAACCCTTTCGGCCGATGGCTGTGTTATCTCCTAAAGGATTGGCCAACTGGTATTTAGGAGTAAACACCCCAACTTACAGATTTTAACCTTTGGAAATCCAGATGGCGCTTGACATGTCAGATGGACCTTTGTCACCGTAGTACGAATGTAGCTGGAACAAAACACGTCATGCACATATCAACTGCTGGATCCTTAATATTCAGCCAATGATGAGAGGTTGGAAAAGTTTTCAAAACCTTTTTATTTATCTTAAAGGATTAATATGGTTTTGGAATCTGTATTCAGATTAGTTCAGTTTACAGGAATAGCGAGTAAAAGGTTGATTAGTGACAACATAAATCAATACAGAGTGTTACATAAAGGAAATTGTCACTATCTAGCTAAAGAGCCTAATTCTACCCTACACAGACAAACCCATGAAAAGAAAAGAGCAAGATTTCGGAGCATAGTTATAGTCTGGAACTTCCCGTAAAGAGTCGTTCTGGAAACTTAGCCAAATTCCCCACAGCAGTAGTAGCAACCTTCAAAAATATCAGTGCATTGATCAGAGAAAATCAGAATAAAGTAAGAAGAATAAAGTCACCTCTAGCAATAGCTGTCGGTAACAAAGGGCAAGGATGCAAAAGAACGACTCTCTCGTAGCAGAGTCATAAAGGGCCTCCTCCAAGTTAGTCTCAGAGGTCAGAGTGAGAGTTCTCCTCCTAACTCACTGGGAAACCTCATTAATATAAAATCACACAATAATGTAACAAAACTTAGTAGGTGTCCGAATCTCTCATCCAATGGAAACCGCTCATCCAATGGTATCGTCAACATCCGTTGCTTCTTCTCCCAATTCCCACAGTAAACATTCATGCTGGTATATGATAGAACACTGTTCCGATGTGTTACAAACATGGAGGGAAGTTCTCATGAGAGCCTTCTTACGTAAGCTAAAAGCTGCGTTCTGTGTCTATTGTGAATACAAAGGCTAGTCAGATGCACCGAAACAAATATATGAATGATGTTCTAGTTGGGCATATATAAAAGATATCTAAATTATTGTTCATTCTAACAGTCTATTCATTATGAATTTACAGCAAAGTTCATTGTTAATATAAATGATCTAATATAGTACGATGAAGCTGAGGTAACATAATCTTGAAGTCATCACATTCTTTAGCAAGATGCAGGTGCAAGGCAAAATGTCCGAAATAAAAGTCTACTTAGCTATGAGGAAAAGTCAAAAGAAAAGGCTTGGGACTAATTAAAGGGCCACATTTAAGAATGACAGCTTAGTACAAAAAAAAAATCCTTCACATTATTTTCATATACTTTTAAGCAAGCACATTTTCCCTAAGTGTTATTTTTTTATGTGAAAACATTCTTTTATCAAAGCTGAAATGCATTCTAAAGTGATTCTTTCACACGTTTAAAGCAGGCCTGTTTCTCCTATGTGTTTTTTTCTACATGAAAATATTTCTGCAACAGTTTAAACACATTCTAAAGTGCAATTCTAATATGGTCTGCAAGTCGAAATTAATTTTCATAATTAATTCCTTACAGCTGCTAGGATCAGGGGAGGGCCCCCCTCCCTTGGCCCTCCCTTGGGCCTCGCAGCACTGCACCATCATCCAAACAGAGGGGCATATTATCAAGGATCTGCGATATTTATCGCAAAGCGTGCTTAGCGCTGTTTTTTTTATCGCCGGCTATCGCTGGATTTCCTCGCCGTGTAGCGCGGTATTATCAACGCGTATCGCAAAGGCGATAGGAAATCCAGCGATAGCGTGTAAAACCAGCAATAGCGTGAGAATTCCAGCGCTAAATTAACAGTGCTAATGAAAAGCTTGCTAATAGGCAAGTGTATACTTAACCCAACAATCCACCCCCCATTGACAAGATGGTTAAGGCAAGTTTTTTTCAGGCGTTAAATGCCAGCGATAAGCGCAGTTAGCGCGAATTTTCCTATCACTTCGCGGGCATTGATAATAGGGGGAAGTTGTGTTTGCGACTGTTTCAATGGAGTTTTAGTCAGGAACGCCTACTTTGCATGTCATTAGCGATATATATCGCTGACATGCTTAAAGGTAAAAAAACGGTCGCTATCACTAATAAACTCATGCTAAGGCCCGTTAGCTGCAGCTTGTTAATAGTGTGATAAAAATATCGCCGCATTAGCGGCAGAAAAGTGCCGCTAACGCGGCGATAAAGGGCTTGATAATATGCCCCAGAGTCTCTTAAAAGGCACTGCTGCGAGGCCCCAATTGCATGTTAACAGGCGTGGGGCCCTGGGCAGCTGCACACACTGCCCATGCCTAGCGCTGGCCTTCTGCGCACGCTCTCAATTAGTGTGGCGCCAGAGCCAAAAATATCAGGATACCAGATACATGCAGTCAGGCACTCAGCCCAAGGTAACATGCGCGTTTCCCACGTGGAGAATAGTTCAGTTTTCCCATCTCAAACCTTAGTTTTATATTTTTATCTTTCCTTTTTTAAACAAACCTGTTTTACTTGTTACACGTGCTGGTTCTATGTAATATTTGCAAATTCCACTAATTTTTTACTTTTAAACTTACCAAAAATCTTCTCTGAGCTTTCATTCTGTTCCTTCATGACCACTGCTCTTCCATGATGGGTACCACGCTTACCCAGTTGCTCCTCTCTGTTCAGTCACCGTTACCACCACCACCAGCATAGCTCTCTATTTTCCCACCTGCACCTTTTGCTCTGCCTTACAATTCCTTTTCACTGCCCCCCGTTCTCTCAGTCCCGATCAGCATCCGTGTCTTCTTGCAAGCTTCCAAACAATGGATGTCTCTCCCAATTGCTACACAGTATGTGACTGGCTCAGTGAGCTGAACGTTTACTACTGACCGGCACGGCGATCTGAAGGTCACTGTGCAAATACTATCAAGGCCGTCTCAATCAATCAATCAATCAATCACAGAATTTGTAAAGCGCACTACTTACCCGCGAGGGTCTCAAGGCGCTAGGGAAAAAAAGGGGGGGGGGTGCTGCTACTGGTCGAACAACCAGGTCTTGAGTAGCCTCCTGAAGGTCAGCAGGTCTTGGGTCTGTCGTAGGCTTAGTGGAAGGGTGTTCCAGGTCTTGGCGGCGAGGTGGGAGAAGGATCTGCCGCCGGTGGTAGTTCTTCGAATGCGAGAGACGGTGGCGAGGGAGAGGTCGGCGGAGTGGAGTTGGTGGTTGGGGACGTAGAAGAGGAGTCGTCTGTTGAGGTAGGCTGGGCCAGTCTTCTGGAGTGCCTTGTGTGCGTGGATGAGGAGTTTGAAGGAGATTCTCCTGTCGACGGGGAGCCAGTGCAGGTTCCTCAGGTGGGGGGTGATGTGGCTGTGGCGTGGTACATCGAGGATCAGGCGTGCGGAGGAGTTTTGTATGCGTTGCAGTCGCTTGATGAGCTTGGCCGGGGCTCCCGCGTAGAGGGCGCTCCCATAGTCAAGTCTGCTACTGACGAGGGCCTGGGTGACTGTTCTTCTTGTGTCTGTCGGGATCCACCTGTAGATCTTGCGAAGCATGCGGAGGGTGTTGAAGCAGGAGGATGAGACTGTGTTGACTTGCTTGGCCATGGAGAGCGTTGAGTCGAGGATGACTCCCAGGTTGCGTGCGTGGTCGGTGGGTGTCGGGGCTGCTCCCAGCGTCGTTGGCCACCAGGAGTCGTCCCAGGCTGAGGGGTTGCAGCCTTTCATCCTTCCTTCGTCACTAAACTGAGTCCCAAAACTGAGTAGTAGTAACGACTTCTCCATAGCGTTAAATAACACGTAAGTATGGTATGAAGTGTCACATAAAAGCTTAATAATATCCTTGACACAATATTCTGGTCTCTATTGAAAGGACTATCGTCTTGCCTGTAATCCTGTAACTCTTCTACTTAATGGGTTTATGATGTTTGTCTCTGTATTGAGATATCTTTATTTTCTTATTAAGCGCTATGACTAAGGCGCTGTCTAAATTCAATGAAATAACAACGTGGTGAAATAAACGAGGTTAACAGTGGGAAATGGTTGCACCTTTTACATCAGAATAACCTCGAATTCTAAATCAGTATAACAGAGTACTAATGAATCTTTTCGCTGGCGAAACTGCTTCTCCGGCTCGTTTTTCGGCATTCCAATAATGAACTGTTTTGCAGAAAACTGCTCTGTTTTTCATCCATTGTTACTTGTAAGGAAAGAGTTGCTTGCCAATTAAAACACTATGAAAAACCTTCTAACTTGTTAACAAGATTTCCGCTAAGCTCACCTGACAGACGAAAGCCGTGTAGTGCGGTTTCCCTTGAGTGCGGCGTGGCGTGGCGTGGCGTGGCGGGCCGCCCTCCCCTTGGAAGCGCCGGTCTGACTGAAAATGAGTGACAAAAACAGCAGGTGAAATTCTCACGAGCGAGGGAGTCTCATGAAAGCCCGTGATGAATAAAATTACTTTGCATTTTGAAGCAAAGGAAACCCCACTTCAAAGAAAATAGTGCCGACGATATCGGGCCTGCGGCAAAATACACAAAAAAAACCTGTGGAAGGCTCTTTGATAACGACATAAAAGATGAGTTTTGACAAAAACAAATCTAAATAAATCTTTTCATTCTGTCAGGCTGTCATCGTAACTGTCTCACATGGTGAATGAGTAATAAGC
This sequence comes from Calotriton arnoldi, assembly GCA_963921515.1. NCBI lineage: Eukaryota > Metazoa > Chordata > Amphibia > Caudata > Salamandridae > Calotriton > Calotriton arnoldi. Next base: position 181,937 of record CAWUFW010009837.1, read on the forward strand.
CAAACATAACACAAACACGGGGGTTAATTGCTACATATTTTGGCATCTCTCATGATGCAGTTGACAAGGAAGAAGAAAGAAGTGCCTGTGCTGGCATTAAATAATTATCTTCCTCAAAAATGTTTTTTTAGGTACCTGATAAAGGTAGGCCTAGCTCCAAAGAGCAGGTTAATGGTTTTATAGTCACAATTTTCACTTTAGTGGGAGTCTCTACAGCATGAGGTCTACTTAGATCAGCATGGATTCTAGGGGTCCAGTTGAGATAATTAGGTAAACCAGGATGTGTGGGAAACGTTTATTTGGACAGCACACTGCACGTTTTTCTTTCATATTACATCTGAGGCAACTCATGGAAATTAAGACGCTTGCACAGAAGTAATTATTTTGGCCAAGGTTCAAAGCTAGGATAACTTTACAGCGGAGTGGCCCTGTTTGGAGTATTGGCGGTGTTCTGGCGTTCCTTCGTGCTAGTTTGAAAGTGCTACTCTAGTGGGTGGCACAATCAGTGCTGCAAGCCCACTAGTAGCATTTATTTTACAGGCCCTGGGTACATTTAGTACCATGTACTAGGGACTTGCAAGTAAGTTAAATGTGCCAAACAGATGGAGGCCAATTTTACCATGTTTGACAGGGATAGCGCTGGTTAGCACGGGAAAGTGCACAGAGTCTTAAAGCCAACAAAAATGAATTTAGCAAATCAGGAGGGGTGAAGGCAAGAACTTTGGCAGTGACCCTGCAGAGAAGGCCCGAAGGGATTCCGAGGTAAAGGCTTATCCCTTGAGAGAGGTACATGGAGGAGCATGTGTGCATGTGCCTTGTAGTCATGGTGATTTTTTCACATTTACAAACCAATTTCCAAAACTTAGAAAAAGCCCCGATCAGTGGTATACTCATATTGACAGATTTCTTGAAAATTTCAAATGAGTTGTGGGAGGATTTGAATACTTTCTTGACATTGTGGTGCCATCCGACTTCTGGGCTTAATGTAAGGTGTCCGTACAGAGGGGAAATGTAGAACCGCTGAGAGATCCTCAAACACAAGTTTCCTCCACTGTAGTCACGGAGAAATATAATCAGGTAATACATTTCTTGAAAACTAAGTAGTAGGAGGTTGAAAATTTTGAGAACTACTCAAGAATCTAAAGAGTCAGTGCATGCTTATTATGAACGGCTTATGCACATGTTTCATCAGCAGAGTGGTATTAAAAATGCTGAGCAAGGAGATCTTAGTAATTTTGTGTCCCAGTTCATTCTTAGTTTGTGCCCAGAGATTACGTCGTACATCCAGTGGAATGTGATCGGTCGGTAAGCAAAACCTTTAGATGAGATCTTGCATCATACGAAACTGGATCAGAAGGGATTTAAAAATGGTCTGTACCGGTTAATTCTGGCTATGGTTTTAGAAGAGACAATGGAATGCATGGAATTGCTTATCAAGGCGGTGGGCAGATGATGCAAGATGGGAATGGTGTCCCTCTAGGTAGAGGGCAAGGAGTCCTGGTTGATTTGAATTCAGGGATGTATATGACTTTGTTAACGAAAACGTTGTCATACCATAATTGTTACAAGTTGGGCCATTGGAAACGCAAGTGCTGATCTTATCCTAACCGAGTACAGTTTGATGCACAGGTGCAAAATGAAAATGCTGTGGCAGCTCCAAATGTACCAATGCAAAGACCTCTACATCCTAATCTTATCATGTGCCTAACCCCGTGGATGCAACATAATCTGAGTACCCCAAGATTTAATGCAACCCCAAATCCCAGAACCAACCAGACCCCCTTTTGAGAGTTCAGATAATTTACAACAGTTCCCAGTACTCTAAATTTTTGGAGCGCCTGGGTTGGATCAATCACAATGACAGTGACTGAGAGGCGAGGAAGATTGTGTGCTTGGCACAATCTTGAAGGTAGACCAAAGTGGCCCATAGGTAGAAGGAGAGGTGAATGGCTACCCTGTATCCTTTCTAATAGACACCAGTGCTACCCATTGTACTGTACGTACAGTGTAAGTTCTAAACCTACCCCTCTTAGGAAAACAAGTCCAAGTTGTTGCAAACAAGAGCAGATAATAAATCCCTTTTCTGTCAAGGTCCCTGTGAAAATTAGTCACCTTTAAGAGGACCATCAGTTCGTGATATGTGACTCTAGCTCAGTCTTTTTGTTGGGGAGAAACCTCTTGTACATGTTCAATTCTGTGATCTATTATACAACAAATGGCGTTGAGCTTCAGACCCATGATGAAATGTAGATTTTAAACTGAGTACTCAGAGGCCCTTTGTTGTGTTATTCCCTTTTCTGACAAAACAAGATTTGCCACTAGACATAAAGGACTTTGTAAAGGAGGAAGTATGGGTTTATTCTGGCAAGGATACTGGGCTGATTAAAGGTGTTAATTCTGCATGGATAATGATAAAGTAAATTGTTGAATCCCCTCGAATGCCACAATATAACCTCTCATCAGAGGCTGTGGCCGTAATAACCACTGTCATTGAATCCATGTTAGATTAGATTTTAAAGGAGATTTTATTGAGTCCCTGTAACTCTCCAATCATGGGGATACAGAAACCAAACAAGAATTGGCAGGTTGTGCAAGACCTGCAAAAGATTTATACTATTGTCGACCCATATTGTCCTGTGGTATCGAATCCAGCTGTAATATTGCTCCAGATCTTCTGTGACGCCTAGTTGTTCACAGTCATCGACCTGTCCCAAGCGTTCTTTTTCATTCCATTGCTTGAGGACAGCCTGTTCCTTTATGCATTCCCGTTCCAAAATAAAGTTCTGGCATGGTGAGGAGTGCCTCAAGGGTACACAGAAAGCCCCTCAATTTTTAACCAGATATTGAAAAAGAATCTGGAGACCCTAAAGCTGCCGTGTAGTTCAGTCCTGATTCAGTATATCGCTAATTTATTGGTGGTGTCGACAACACAAGTGGCGTGCAGGGAAAATACCATTGTCCTATTGAATCACTTGGCTGAAAATGGACATAATGTGTCCCCAACTAAATTTCAGTACTGTCCAAAAGAAAGGAGCAAGAAAAGTGTCTCAAGAAAGGATCTCTGCTATATAGCAAATGCACCCTCTCCAGATGCAGAGAAAAGTCAGGATGTTCCTGGGAATGGCTGGCTACTGCTGTCAATGAATTCCTAATTTCTCCCCAGTGGCAAAGCCTTTACAGAGTCTTATACGTAAGGATGTGCTGGATCTGTTACCATGGAACAATGTGTGTGAAAATACCTTCCTTGAGCTGAGAGAGGTCTCTGTCGCTACCCGGCTCAAGGAATGCCAGATTATGAGAAGCCGTTCATACTGTATTGTTCTGAGAGGGAAGGGTGCTCCATGTCAGTACTAACTCAAACACATGGAAATTCCCAATCAGTTGCTTACTTCTCAGCAAATCTTGACTCAGTAACCGCAGTGTTACTGGGTTGCCTAAAGATGGTGACCGCAGTTGGTGTCAGCATTCAGCCATGTGAGGGCATAGTTATGGGATACCCTCTTATAGTTATGGTCCCCCATTCTGTCGAACTTCTACTCACCCACATTTGAACCCAACAAATGACCAAATGTCAACTTACAAAAGATGAGCAGGTTATCCTCGCGTGGAGAACATCACTCTGCATAGGTGCTCCTGTTTCAACCCTGCCACACTGTTGCCATTAGCTGCTGCTGATCAAAATGATGATGGGGTTGATCACGACTGCCTTGATGTGACTGAATTGTGTACAATGCCAAGACCAGATATTCAATATGTCCCTCTGGAAGAGCCTGATACTGTTGTTTGTGGATGGCTCTTGCCTGAGAGATGAAAAAGGGATTTTGAAAGCACCTTATGCTGTTTGCACCTTAGAAAGTGTAGTGGAAGCTTCCTGTTTGTGTAATGTAACCTATACACAGGTAGATGAACTGATGGCTCTTACCAGAGCCTGTTGTCTCTTTGACAATTTAAAAGTCACCATCTGTGTTGATAGCCAGTATGGGTTTGGTGTGGTCCACGACTTCAGGCATTTGTGGACCAGGCAGGATTTCACGACCTTGTCTGGCTCCCCCATTCAGAATGGACAATATGTCATGGGTCTTCTTGATGAATTGCAAATGCCTGATGAAGTAGCTATTGGGAAGTACATCCTAGATTGAGTCTGGATATGCAAAAGAAAGGGAAGTTAAGTTTTATATGACCGAAACGATGGGCAAAGAATTCACTAAAGGTAGGATGGAGCAAGTGTGAACAAGGAGCAGAGATTAATAATTAATTTATTTTGGCTGCAAGAGAACCTGTGGTTTTCTGCACTATATTATAAATATGGGACTAATGCTTATTTTCTATTGCCTTCAATTGGGTAGGAAATTGTTATATTGGGTTAGTGTTTCCCAAACTATATCATGTAGATAAATTAGACAACAAGAGTGAAACCCCTCAGGGAAGTTCTGTTCGCAGTGCCTCAGTAGTGGGTGACATTTTTAGTGGTTTCATTCCTACTAAAGGAGTGATTTTGAATGATGTGAAAATCAGAAAGTTGTCCACTTTAGGTTGGCGGCTGTTACCGCAGGCTCGTTAAGTGTCATTAATTCAGAATTAGTAGTAATGAGGGCCACGGTTCTTCAAATTTGATTAGCTTTAGATATTCTGTTCACCAAAGAGGGCGGAGTTTGCAAGGTTTCGTTTCCATCAGTACTGCCCTTATGTGTCAGATAAAACCAAGGAGCTTAACAAGTATGTGGGGAATATTCAGTCGCGGCTCCTGGAGGGAGTGCTGCGGGGCGTTGGGGAGGGCGGGGAAGGGGCAGGGTGGGGGTAGTAAACTCCGGCATACGGCCAAACGGAGTTAAGTACATAAATAAATAAAACGAATTACATTGCGCGCGCTGCAACGCCAAATGGCGATGCGGCGCGCGCAATGTAATTCGTTTTATTTATTTATATATTTATGTACTTAACTCCGTTCCGCCGTATGCCGGAGTTTACTACCCCCCACCCTGCCCCTCCCCCGCCCCGCCCCACCCCACCACCCCGAAGCACTCCCTCCAGGAGCCGCGACTGGGAATATTAACAGTCTATCTGAAGACTTGAAGGAGTTAGAAGAGACAGGTGCATGGGAAGAAACTGGGAAAGGATTTTCTGCTGTCGGCACATTGCTTAGTGAACTTGGTAGTTGAATTTTAGGTGCTATATATTCAGACCTATAGTGATTGTTTGTACCTAATGGTGAAGGGATTCAAATTGATGAGGGCAAAGAAAAGGTATGAAAACCATGAAAGAGAAAGATCAACTGATGGAAAAGGATAGAAAAGAAAGAGGGAAGGAATAGAATTGAAAGAGAGACAGTGTTGGGTCTATGATAAGTTAAAGGAGATAGAGGAATCTAGATGTAAGCAGAAGCAGACAAAACATGGTTTTGGAGTTGTCATAAGGAAAATGGTGGCAGTGTTATGTAAAGGGTCCCGGAGCTATTAGATGGGGGAATTGAAAACTCAGTTTCATCATCATTTATTTTTGCTTTCAAAATGTCAAGCTCTTACATGCATAACCCTTATTTATACATGTGCACACATTATATTACACTTATTTTATGTTTAAATGTAGTAAAGTGAGTGAATTACATGTTTTAATTTACTGTAGTTAGAAAATGTGCACTTTAACATTAGCATGAAGGGCCCTATGTGCCTCACTCCGTTTTGGAGTTAATGATATATTTCTACTTGCTGTGCATAATTGTGATTTTAGTTTCAGGCACCAAAGTCACAGTGTTCTCACTAAAAGTTTTATTTTTTGTTAGCTTATTCTTGAAGGTCATAGAGTAACAAATAATTGGGTTTGGACAATGATTCTCAGCTCCTGCATCGGAGGGGAGGCAGGGGAGGTGAATACTCCTTTATGAGTTATCTTGCAGACTGCAAAGATGGAGATGGAGGAAGTTGCCAGTGTACTATCTGTGAGAAGGAGGCAGATCACAAGTGTTAGAAATGGGATTGCTGGTTGGCTGAGGTATGCACCCAGGCCAGGCAGGAACCACCACTCTAGTAAGGGTAAGGTAGATACACACTAAAAGGTAACCTGTGCTCACCCTCTAGTAGCTTGGCAAAGAGCAGTCAGGCTAATCTAGAGAGGCAATTTGCAAAGTATTTGTTCAACACACACACACACAGTAACACAATGAATACACCACAAAAGACTCCACACAGGTTTAGAAAAACAGAGAATATTTATCTCAGCAAAATAAGAATAAAATGACAAATATCCAATCAGTAGAAGTCGAGATATGAATTTTTAAAGAGTAAATGCAAAAACAGTGCTTAGAAGTCACTAGCGGTCACAAGGTTACTTGAGGTCAAGAGGGACCGGTGCAAATCCAAAGTTCAGGCTGACCGTGATAGAGGGCAGGCCAGCTACATGACTCACGCAGGGCCCACTGAGAAAGTACTTTGGATGGGGCAAAGCATTGACGCAGAGGGCATGGCACGGTGATCTTTTCCACACAGTCAGGTCGCTGCGTTGTGATAGAGCTTTGCTGAGATAAAGGCAATGCATTGTCGTAGAGCCACGTAGAGCGTTGTTGTCAGGCTGCGCAGGCTGTAGAACCACTGTCTTCGAACAGCCTCTGCGTTGGTGTCGAAGCGCAATTTGTCGGTTCAGACTGACACAGTGATGACGATGCGTCGGTTTTGTAGAAAACAGCTGCAGAACCCACGTCTGAGGCCTAGAACTTGGAGAAGGCACCGCAGGCAAGGGTAAGACTCACAGAAGGCAGAGTCCAGCAGCACTAGCAGAATTGCAGGATGTCTTTTGTGACCCTGAGACTTCAGAAAACAGGAGGCAAGCCAGCAAGCCCTTGGAGATCACTTGGAGGGAAGACACAGTCCAGCTGTCCTTCAGCAGAGCCAGGGAGAAGCAGGCAGCAGGGCAACAAGCAGAAAAGCAGTCCTTCCAGAAAAGCAGTCCAGTTGAGTCCTTTAAGCAGCACAGCAGTCCTTCTGACAGAGGTTCAGTTCAAGATCCAGAGGTGTCTGGCATTAGGGTGCCAGAGAGCCAGTACTTATACCCAGAAGTGTCTTTGATGTAGGGGGTGACTTCAAAGGAGCTCTCTGAAGCGCACAAGGATCCCTTTCAACCCAGCCCTGTCTGTCAGGCTATCTGTGTGTGTGTGTGTGGGGGGGGGGTAAATCACTGATTGGTGTGTGGACACAACACTACCTATTGAAGTGTAGGTGTCAGCCCCTCCCATTCCTTCCTGCCCAGGCAGACCCATCAATATGCAGATGAGTGCTCAGAATGCAGATGAGCCTCACCTTCCTATGCATGTGGCTGTCTAGAGGTAATGCACAAAGTGTAGCTGTCACCCACCCCAGACGTGCATTGGTGACAGGCTGTCAGGCAAATAGAGCAGTAAGTGCAGAGAAATATCCACTTTCTAAAAGTGGCATTTCTGAAACAGTAATGTTAAATCCAACTTCACCAATAAGGATTTATCATTACAATTTCAAAGATATGAAACATGAGAAAGCTACTCCTGTCTGATCAGGAATTACAGCTTAAAACTGTATTAAGGAATTCTCAATGCTGGCCTATGAGAGGGGTAGGTCTCATAGTAGTGAAAAATGAAATAGGCTGTTTGTCACTAGCAGGACATGCAAAACATAAAGGGACATGTCCTACTTTTTACTTACATAGCACCCTGCCCTTAGGGTTGCTTAGGGCCGACCTTAGGGGTGACCTATATGTAACAAAAAGGGGAGTTTAAGGCTTGGAAAGTAGTTTTTAATGGCAAGTCAAAGTGGCAGTAAACTGCACACACAAGCACTGCAGTGGGAGGCCTGAGACAGGTTTGAAAGGCTACTTCTGTGGGTGGCACAATCAGTGCTGCAGCCCACTAGTAGCATTTGAAATATAGGCCCTGGGATCATGGTATACCACTTTACAAGGGACTTAGCAGTACCACAAATATGCCAATCAGGTATACGCCAATGTAATCATGTTCAGGGGAGAAGCACAAGCACTTTAGCACTGGTCAGCAGTAGTAAAGTGATCAGAGACCTAAGGCCAACAAAAAGAATCAGCAAAAATGGGAGGCAAAAGGCAGCAAGTCTGGGGAAAGATTACCCTAAGGATGACAGGTCTAACACCACGTTTGTTAGGAACACTGGCTTTTGATTGATCTTTATTGTAGGAAGCTGCCTTTTTATGTAGTATACCAGAATGAGGTACACTATGTCGAAAGTCCAGGCAACTCTTATTGGCTTACAGGGCTTAAATTAATAATCCCAAATGCTCTCTTTTGTGGTAGTGTGGGTGAGCAGTTTAGGCTTATCAGAGGGTAGTGTTAAGCATTTGTTGAACACACAGAGCCAATAAATGAGACACACACTCAAGAAGAAACTCGAGACCAATTTTAGAAAAATAAAAGGTATTTTGTATAATTTTTACCACCAAGAACTTCGTAATTGGATAAGTACTTTTTGAGTTATCACTTTTTACAGGTAAGTTAAAATGTCACACAAATGCGTGTTTACACGATAATGCTTTCCTATGGAGAAAGAAATATATACTGCATACAGGTACTTGCAATCGTATTTCAGGGGTCCCCTTTAGGACTTAAGGTCCTAGGGGGTCAAGGTCACAAGATTCACCAGCAGTTTGGGTTTACCTGCCCTGGAGTGTCCGGGTGCAGAGGTGCTGGGCGGGTTAGTAGCCTGGTGCACTACACCGTAGGCAAAGAGGGGGGCCAACTAGAAACAGGCTGAGAGGGGGGACTTGGGGACAAGTCCAGGAGCTCTCAACGGGGTGGACTCAGTTTGTAAGGGTCTTGCGAGCAGGGGGACACAGACTGTGTTCGTGTACCTGGGCCAGGGGGACTCGGGTGCAGAGGGTTTTGGTCGGCTAGGCCCGTGCATTAAAGGCTCTCATGGTTCTCGTCAGAACTGCAAAGGGGGACAAAAGAGGACAGCTGAGCCACTCTCAGTGCTGGCCTCTGCGATGCTGACATCCCTCGTTGGCTGGCCGGTCTTTGCGGTGTTGGAGTCCGGATTAGCCTTCAAACAAGCGTTGGTTGCTGCAAGGGGTCGGTACCCTATGGTAGTGGTGCAGGGTGACTCCTGGGGATCCTGGCATCTCCAAACATGGTGGTTAGACAGATCTGACCTCTAAGAGCATGTTGACTTCCTCCTAGGTGGCTGCTGTGTCGATGGACCCAGTGGTCAGCAGAACAGTTTACAAGACATTCCCTTGTCAGGCAAAACTGAGTTCCTAGTATCAAGGGGCCACCTAAATACTAAATTTAGGGGCATTAAGGGGAGTGAAGGGTAGTGACTAATGGGCTAATTTCCCTTGGGGTCACTACACCCTCTATATGACCACTTCCTAAGGGGAGTGGGAATAACCCTGTAGCAGAGTTCATAATTCCACCAAAATCAAGATGGTGAAATCCTTCCTTTGTGGACCACCTCAAGTAGTCCACTTTAGGGGTGTGACTAGCCTGGTGGTGCAACACACCTACTTGCATATCTAATTTTCCTCCATGGTAGTATATCAAAGGTGGCAGAGGCTTTGAAGCCTCTGGCCTTGGTGCATATTCACTAGCCATCCTGCTGGAGAGGTGTAAACACCTCCTGCCAGTGCAGGCATTGTTTCTGAGAGCACAGGCTCTCACCTCCAGACTGTCAGAAACTCGTCTGCGGTGGCAGGCTAGACCATACCAGTCAGTCAGCACACTAAGAGGCTGGCAGGTGTTCAGGGACACCTCTAAGCTCAAAGCTTAATATATCCATTACTGGCACCAGTACGGATTTATTAAGACAAGGTGTTTGACCATGTCAAAAAAGGGCACTTTCCTACACTTATTTGCTGAGAAATGTAGGATGTATTTTTTTATGAAATGTCATGCTTTAATTGTGTGAAATAACCAAAATTTGATTTTGCCTTGTCTTGTCCAACTTGGCAGGTGGACCTTATCCTCTCCCTCTATTGAAACCAAATGCACCTTATATTTCTGCTCATAGCCTTAGTATCCAGAGCAAAAGTATTTCTTTTAATTTTCATTGGAACTTTTATTTGGTCTACTTTTGATACTTTGGGGCATATGTACAAGCCCCTATCGCCACCACAACGTCACTTTTTACGACGTTGTGGTGGCGATAGGGGCTTTGCCTTATTTACAAGGCAGCGTTAAGCCACTTAACGTGGCTTAACGCTGCCTTGTAAATAAGGCCCCCTTTCATGCTATGCTTAGCGTGAAAGGGGTGGGCAGTGGGTGTTGCGGTGGGCGTTCCACTGCAACACCCATTGATTTTGACGCTGCCCCCTATTTACAAGGGCAGCGTAAATAGGAGGCAGGGTCAAAATTCAGACCAGGTAAAACCTGGTCTTAACTTGGCAAAACGAGGAGAAATGCATTATTTCTCCTCGTTTTTGCTTTTTCCATGTGTGCTGTCTTGTGCAGCACACATGTAAAAAGCAAAATGCCTTGGATTGTTTATGTACAGGAAGGTTCCCCTTCCTGTACATAAACAATCTTTTTTTAAAAATGCCATTATGTGACTTCCATGTGTGCTGCATTAAGCAGCACACATAGAAGTGACAAAATGGCATTTATAGATTGTTTAGTACAGGAAGGGGGACCGTCCTGTACTTAAACAATCTTTCCTCTGCGCGCAGACACCCTTGCACTATGGTGCAAGGGTGCCTACATTGGCGCTACACTGCTAAGTGTAGCACCAGCGCAGGGGGAAACGCAAGGCTGCACCATATCCTTGTAAATATGGTGCAGCCTCTGCGTTTCTGAAGTGGCGGAGTGAGGCGTTAAGCCGTGATGGCTAACGCCTCACTCCGCCACTTCCTTGAACATATCCCCCTATATTTGCTGACACCTGCTCCTTCTAAAATTTCCTGACATGCCCACAGCCCTAGTTTGGCATTGTGGTGTTTCTCTTCAGGGGAGCAGAATGTTTCTCATTTTTGCATATGTGCCCTTTAATAACTTGTGCTTGTATTTGCCAAATTTATTGACCTGAATTATATTTATGCAAGCTATATTCATGTGAATCTTGATTTTTGACTATTATACTTGACTTTACCAATTTGTTAATAAACATTCTTGGTTTGCTAAATTTATTTTCTCTGTTGTTCCTGTGAGGCAAATTTGCTACTCTGTCACTGATTTACAAATGAATTTTGATTTTATCCTCAGTTCGAGGTAAAGGTCCATCATAGTGGACATAGCATAACAATTTTGAGCCAGGTTTGCGAGGCGCAAACAGCATCCTCATCTTTCTGGACTATCACAATAATATTGCACTGGCAGTTTTACTGTCCAAGTCTCCTTTGGGACTCTGATTGCACTACCAAATACAGTGATGTATCAATCTTGAACTGTAAATGTACTGACTCATCCGTTCTGCTAGAGGACACGGTCAACCCTTAATTCACACTCAGATAATAATTACCCCACTTTTCTGAAACTACATGGATATCTCCAATATGCACATGCCAAGAGTGATAAAGCACTGCTCTACATGCTCAAACTAGACTCAGCTTGTGCACTTTTGTGCCACGATCACCATCCATCACTTCCACTCACTATACTCACCTTTGTGCACTGCGTTGTCTGCACAATGTGTCCTTTGAATTAGGATCTCTTGGAATGTACATAATTATGAGAAGATGAACACGTTTCGCATGAGGTAACTCATGGATCTGCTAATTACTATGCAAATTATGCAATTATGATCACTATAAAAGATTTAAAAGACATCCTTTCTGCTGGTGTTGTCCTCTTCCCATCGAAGTAGCAGAGGTAGGTCTCACGGCAGACACCGCACCGTGTCCGAGACACTAATAGGCTTTTCTCTCTGCCTTCACCTTAAGGGGTCATATTTTACCCGTCTTAGGGTTATGATCCAGTTCAAGGTACAATTTACTTATTGACCTGATGTATGATTGATTACTTTAGCACAACGCACTTATTACTCAATCTAGTCATGATGTAGTGTCGTTTATTTGTTAGGTCCTGAAGAATCGCCATTTGATCCAGTTGGACAGACTCAGGCGAGAAACATGTTGACCGCATTTTTTAAAAATCACTTTCCTTGCTTATCAAGACCGTTGTGCCCTAGATGAGCAACACATTGTTCAATTAAGTTAGTGAGCTCAATCAATAAAGAAATCTGATACTGAACATCACTAGACCTATTTTATCTTACTTTTATGACACCACCTAACACACACTACAAAAGCCCACACCCCCACTGCATCATACGGCTATAAAAAGATCTCCGGCAAAGAGCCCCCTCGTGGTTGCCCGTCGGGCATTGCAGCACCAGCCCGATGAGGAGCTAGCCCAATGATGAAGTATGACACCCTTCAGGATGTGTGAGGGCACTTGCTCCTATTGGAGCTCTCTCCCTGAACTGGAACACTAAGATACCTCCTTTCTTTGGATCCTGAGGAACTGAACCGACCCCCCCCCCCGTTTACTGATAGGTTGGCCTCTCCCTCCCTGGTCTTTTAAAAGCAAGGCTTGAAAGAAAGACCACTTATCGATCTGCTTTTCAAATATATTGGATACAATGTATCTGATGAATCCAATTGAAAAATACGATTTGAATGACTCCAGGTGAAATACTGTTTTGGGTTTGCGTAATTGTATGTACATACAGATGCATTTAGCACAAAAGAGGAAATATCTCTGTGCTTGTACAAAGACAAGTACAACTGGATTGATATGCCTTAGAGTAGCTGTATGTGTATTGGATGTAGGTCTCAGTGGCCATGTCCACTAACTCAAAAAGCTGACATTGTATACTTCTTTAACAACACATAGCGCACGTAAACTGCATGAGATGTTGTAAAAGCTATTAAAATGTTAGGGCCTGAGTTTGGAGGATAGGTACCTCTCTGTGATGGATATTTCATTCGCTTTATTACAGGTGCCATACCATAGAATACACCGTGATAAATATCCTGTCCACCTTATTACAAGTGCCATAGGGTATAATGCACCATGACAGATATCCCATCAGCCTTATTAGATGTGCTTTAGAATATAATGCACTTGTAATAAGGCTAAAGGGATATACGTCACATTTGTGACAGAGTACCCTTCAACGAAACTCTAAATCAGTCTAATAATCTACATTTAAAAAATTTGCATCACTAAAATACTCACAGCAAGAGAGCCCTTCGTCATGGTCTCACAGTCATTCAAAAGGTGTTCATGCTGGGCCTTAAATGCACATTGGCAGATAACACAACACTTCCTAACATGGAAGTGCTGCTGTGAGTTATTTTTTATTGTTGCAATATTTCAAATAAAGATTAAGGGCTAGATGTATGACCATTCTGTTTTGTGGGTCGCAAATTGCTATTTTTTTGTGACTCGCAATTTGCGATTTGCAAAATGGAATGCACTAATGTGTCTTAGACACATTTAGCGATTCCCAATGGGGTAGCAAATGACCTGCCTCATCAATATTCATGAGGCAGATAGCAATTTGCGACTCATTGGGAATAGGCAAGAACACAGGGATGGTGGTCTGCTGGGGACAGCAGACCACAATGTCTGTGTTTGCTTTTTAAATAAAGCAACTTTTTTTCTCAAATGCAGCCCGTTTTCCTTAAAGGAAAACGAGATGCGTTTAACCCCTTCGCTGCTAGGCCTTTTCCCCTCCTGTGCTAAGCCTTTTTTTGGCTATTTGGGGTAGTGCGCGCTTAGGCCCCTGTAACTTTTTGACCACATAAGGTATCCATGCCAAATTTGCGTCCTTTTTTCTAACATCATGGGGATTGTAAAGGTACCCAGGGTTTGTGGATTCCCCTGGAGGGGACCCAGAAATTAGTCAAAATACAGCTAAATTTTGTTTTTTTGGAAAAATGCGAAAAAGGGCTACAGATGAAAGCGTCTTGATTTTTCCCTGCAAATGGCATCAAAAAGGGGTTGTGGGGATGAAATCACCATCTTCCCAGCTTTCAGGGACAAGCAGACTTTTGTCAGAAAACCAACTTTTTTACACAGTTTTGGCATTTTTCTGGGACATAGCCTATTTTTGCTATTTTTTGTGCTTTCAACCTCCTTCCAGTTAATGGTAGAAATGGGTATGAAACCAATAATGGATCCTGGAAAGCCATACATTTATGAAAAGTAGACAAAATTCTGAATTCAGCAAGGGGTCATTTGTGTAGATCCTTAAAGTTTTCCTTATAGAAACTAACAGTTAAATAAAGGAAAAATTGAAAATTAGTTGAAAAAAACAGCCATTTGTGTCAACGTTTTCACCTGTAACTTCTTCTAATTATGACAGCTATTTGAAGGCAATATACCGTTATATCCGCTGGACCTTTCTGGTTGTGGGGATATATAGGACTTGTAGGTTCACCAAGAACCCGACGAACCCAGAGCCAATAATTGAGCAACATCTTGCAATGATTTTTTTTAAGTACCGGGTATATAGCAATTATTTTGGGAAAATGTATACATGGAAAAATTGTTATGAAAGACACCTATGTATTTCTGAAATGGGAACAAAATGTAGATTTTAGAAACAGTAGATATTTGCACATTTCCGAAATTGGGAGTACCCATACTAGCATGAGAATTATAGGTCATTTTTCAAAATGACTTATTTTTTACACATTGTCTTTCATTTGGAAGGCAGAAATGCATCGAAAGTCAATAGGTAATAACAGTTGCTGTACAATTCTGTGTTACCCTAAGTCTCCCGATAAAAATGGTACCTCACTTGTGTGGGTAGCCCTTGTGCCCACAACAGGAAATGGCTCAAAATGCAACGTGGACGTACCACATTTTCACAATGAAAAATTACTCTTTTTTGCAAAGTGCCTAGGTGTAGTTTTTGAACCTTAGCTCTGCCGGCACCTAGGGAAAGCTAGCAAACCTATACATTTTTGAAAACTAGACACCCAGGGGAATCCAGGATGGGGTGACTTGACTGCCTCCCACCAGGTTCTGTTACCCAGAATCCCTTGCAAACATAAAAAATGGTAAAAAAAACACATTTTCCCCACATTTCTGTGGTGGAAAGTTCTGGAATCTGCGTGGATCCACAAATTTCCACCCACCCCGCGTTCCCCAAAGTCTTACGAGAAAAATGGTACCTCACTTGTGTGGGTCGGCCTAGTGCCCGCGACAGGAAACGGCGCAAAACGCAACGTGGTCACACCTCAATTTCGCAGTGAAAAATGACCCTTTTTTGGCAAAGTGCCTAGCTGTAGTTTTTGAACCCTACCTCTGCCGGCACCTAGGGAAACCTAGCAAACCTATACATTTTTGAAAACTAGACACCCAAGGGAATCCAGGATGGGGTGACTTGACTGCCTCCCACCAGGTTCTGTTACCCAGAATCCCTTGCAAACATAAAACATTGTCAAAAAAACCACATTTTCCCCACATTTCTGTGGTGGAAAGTTCTGGAATCTGCGTGGATCCACAAATTTCCACCCACCCCGCGTTCCCCAAAGTCTTACGAGAAAAATGGTACCTCACTTGTGTGGGTCGGCCTAGTGCCTGCGACAGGAAACGGCGCAAAACGCAACGTGGTCACACCTCAATTTCGCAGTGAAAAATGACCCTTTTTTGGCAAAGTGCCTAGCTGTAGTTTTTGAACCCTACCTCTGCCGGCACCTAGGGAAACCTAGCAAACCTATAAATTTTTGAAAACTAGACACCCAGGGGAATCCAGGATGGGGTGATTTGACTGCCTCCCACCAGGTTCTGTTACCCAGAATCCCTTGCAAACATAAAAAACTGTCCAAAAAACACATTTTCCCCACATTTCTGTGGTGGAAAGTTCTGGAATCTGCGTGGATCCACAAATTTCCACCCACCCCGCGTTCCCCAAAGTCTTACGAGAAAAATGGTACCTCACTTGTGTGGGTCGGCCTAGTGCCTGCGACAGGAAACGGCGCAAAACGCAACGTGGACACACCTCAATTTCGCAGTGAAAAATGACCCTTTTTTGGCAAAGTGCCTAGCTGTAGTTTTTGAACCCTACCTCTGCCGGCACCTAGGGAAGCCTAGCAAACCTATACATTTTTTAAAACTAGACACCCAGGGGAATCCAGGATGGGGTGACTTGACTGCCTCCCACCAGGTTATGTTACCCAGAATCCCTTGCAAACATAAAACATTGTCAAAAAAACCACATTTTCCCCACATTTCTGTGGTGGCAAGTTCTGGAATCTGCGTGGATCCACAAATTTCCACCCACCCCGCGTTCCCCAAAGTCTTACGAGAAAAATGGTACCTCACTTGTGTGGGTCGGCCTAGTGCCTGCGACAGGAAACGGCGCAAAACGCAACGTGGTCACACCTCAATTTCGCAGTGAAAAATGACCCTTTTTTGGCAAAGTGCCTAGCTGTAGTTTTTGAACCCTACCTCTGCCGGCACCTAGGGAAACCTAGCAAACCTATACATTTTTGAAAACTAGACACCCAGGGGAATCCAGGATGGGGTGACTTGACTGCCTCCCACCAGGTTCTGTTACCCAGAATCCCTTGCAAACATAAAACATTGTCAAAAAAACCACATTTTCCCCACATTTCTGTGGTGGAAAGTTCTGGAATCTGCGTGGATCCACAAATTTCCACCCACCCCGCATTCCCCAAAGTCTTACGAGAAAAATGGTACCTCACTTGTGTGGGTCGGCTTAGTGCCTGCGACAGGAAACGGCGCAAAACGCAACGTGGTCACACCTCAATTTCGCAGTGAAAAATGACCCTTTTTGGCAAAGGGCCTAGCTGTAGTTTTTGAACCCTACCTCTGCCGGCACCTAGGGAAGCCTAGCAAACCTATACATTTTTTAAAACTAGACACCCAGGGGAATCCAGGATGGGGTGACTTGACTGCCTCCCACCAGGTTATGTTACCCAGAATCCCTTGCAAACATAAAACATTGTCAAAAAAACCACATTTTCCCCACATTTCTGTGGTGGCAAGTTCTGGAATCTGCGTGGATCCACAAATTTCCACCCACCCCGCGTTCCCCAAAGTCTTACGAGAAAAATGGTACCTCACTTGTGTGGGTCGGCCTAGTGCCTGCGACAGGAAACGGCGCAAAACGCAACGTGGTCACACCTCAATTTCGCAGTGAAAAATGACCCTTTTTTGGCAAAGTGCCTAGCTGTAGTTTTTGAACCCTACCTCTGCCGGCACCTAGGGAAACCTAGCAAACCTATACATTTTTGAAAACTAGACACCCAGGGGAATCCAGGATGGGGTGACTTGACTGCCTCCCACCAGGTTCTGTTACCCAGAATCCCTTGCAAACATAAAAAATTGTCAAAAAACCACATTTTCCCCACATTTCTGTGGTGGAAAGTTCTGGAATCTGCGTGGATCCACAAATTTCCACCCACCCCGCGTTCCCCAAAGTCTTACGAGAAAAATGGTACCTCACTTGTGTGGGTCGGCTTAGTGCCTGCGACAGGAAACGGCGCAAAACGCAACGTGGTCACACCTCAATTTCGCAGTGAAAAATGACCCTTTTTTGGCAAAGGGCCTAGCTGTAGTTTTTGAACCCTACCTCTGCCGGCACCTAGGGAAACCTAGCAAACCTATACATTTTTGAAAACTAGACACCCAGGGGAATCCAGGATGGGGTGACTTGACTGCCTCCCACCAGGTTCTGTTACCCAGAATCCCTTGCAAACATAAAAAATGGTTAAAAAAACACATTTTGCCCACATTTCTGTGGTGGAAAGTTCTGGAATCTGCGTGGATCCACAAATTTCCACCCACCCCGCGTTCCCCAAAGTCTTACGAGAAAAATGGTACCTCACTTGTGTGGGTCGGCCTAGTGCCTGCGACAGGAAACGGCGCAAAACGCAACGTGGTCACACCTCAATTTCGCAGTGAAAAATGACCCTTTTTTGGCAAAGTGCCTAGCTGTAGTTTTTGAACCCTACCTCTGCCGGCACCTAGGGAAACCTAGCAAACCTATACATTTTTGAAAACTAGACACCCAGGGGAATCCAGGATGGGGTGACTTGACTGCCTCCCACCAGGTTCTGTTACCCAGAATCCCTTGCAAACATAAAAAATTGTCAAAAAACCACATTTTCCCCACATTTCTGTGGTGGAAAGTTCTGGAATCTGCGTGGATCCACAAATTTCCACCCACCCCGCGTTCCCCAAAGTCTTACGAGAAAAATGGTACCTCACTTGTGTGGGTCGGCTTAGTGCCTGCGACAGGAAACGGCGCAAAACGCAACGTGGTCACACCTCAATTTCGCAGTGAAAAATGACCCTTTTTTGGCAAAGGGCCTAGCTGTAGTTTTTGAACCCTACCTCTGCCGGCACCTAGGGAAACCTAGCAAACCTATACATTTTTGAAAACTAGACACCCAGGGGAATCCAGGATGGGGTGACTTGACTGCCTCCCACCAGGTTCTGTTACCCAGAATCCCTTGCAAACATAAAAAATGGTTAAAAAAAACACATTTTGCCCACATTTCTGTGGTGGAAAGTTCTGGAATCTGCGTGGATCCACAAATTTCCACCCACCCCGCGTTCCCCAAAGTCTTACGAGAAAAATGGTACCTCACTTGTGTGGGTCGGCCTAGTGCCTGCGACAGGAAACGGCGCAAAACGCAACGTGGTCACACCTCAATTTCGCAGTGAAAAATGACCCTTTTTGGCAAAGTGCCTAGCTGTAGTTTTTGAACCCTACCTCTGCCGGCACCTAGGGAAACCTAGCAAACCTATACATTTTTGAAAACTAGACACCCAGGGGAATCCAGGATGGGGTGACTTGACTGCCTCCCACCAGGTTCTGTTACCCAGAATCCCTTGCAAACATAAAACATTGTCAAAAAACCACATTTTCCCCACATTTCTGTGGTGGAAAGTTCTGGAATCTGCGTGGATCCACAAATTTCCACCCACCCCGCATTCCCCAAAGTCTTACGAGAAAAATGGTACCTCACTTGTGTGGGTCGGCCTAGTGCCTGCGACAGGAAACGGCGCAAAACGCAACGTGGTCACACCTCAATTTCGCAGTGAAAAATGACCCTTTTTTGGCAAAGTGCCTAGCTGTAGTTTTTGAACCCTACCTCTGCCGGCACCTGGGGAAACCTACCAAACACACACATTTGTGAAAAGTAGACACCCGGGGCTTCCAGGGAGGTATGGCTTGCGTGGATCCCCCAATGTTTCCTTACCCAGAATCCCCTGCAAACCTCAATTTTAGCTGACAAAATCACTTTTTTCACACATTTTTGTGTGGGAAAGTGTGGCATCACTGGCCTCACACAAATTTCCTACCACCCAGCGTTCCCCCAGGTCTCCCGATAAAAATGGTGCCTCACTTGTGTGGGAGGCCCAAGTACCCGCGACAGGCAAGGGCCCACAACGTAGTGAGGCGACCTCAAAATGGCCTTTCACAAAACCACCTGGCTTTGCAAGGGGGTCACCTGGGTTTTGGCCCCGTGCTCAGCGGCCATCTAGGAAACCTACCAAACCCACACATTTCTGAAAAGTAGACACCCGGGGCTTCCAGGGAGGTATGGCTTGCGTGGATCCCCCAACGTTTCCTTACCCAGAATCCCCTGCAAACCTCAATTTTAGCTGAAAAAAATCACTTTTTCACACTTTTGTGTGGGAAAGTGTGGCATCACTGGCCTCACACAAATTTCCTACCACCCAGCGTTCCCCAGGTCTCCCGATAAAATGGTGCCTCACTTGTGTGGGAGGCCCAAGTACCGCGACAGGCAAGGGCCCACAACGTAGTGAGGCGACCTCAAAATGGCCTTTCACAAAACCACCTGGTTTTGCAAGGGAGTCACCTGGGTTTTGGCCCGTGCTCGGCGGCCATCTAGAGAAACCTACCAAACCCACACATTTCTGAAAAGTAGACACCCGGGGCTTCCAGGGAGGTATGGCTTGCGTGGATCCCCAACGTTTCCTTACCCAGAATCCCTGCAAACCTCAATTTTAGCTGAAAAAATCACTTTTTCACACATTTTTGTGTGGGAAAGTGTGGCATCACTGGCCTCACACAAATTTCCTACCACCCAGCGCTCCCAGGTCTCCCGATAAAAATGGTGCCTCACTTGTGTGGGAGGCCCAAGTACTCGCGACAGGCAAGGGCCCACAACGTAGTGAGGCGACCTCAAAATGGCCTTTCACAAAACCACCTGGTTTTGCAAGGGAGTCACCTGGGTTTTGGCCCCGTGCTCGGCGGCCATCTAGAGAAACCTACCAAACCCACACATTTCTGAAAAGTAGACACCCGGGGCTTCCAGGGAGGTATGGCTTGCGTGGATCCCCAACGTTTCCTTACCCAGAATCCCTGCAAACCTCAATTTTAGCTGAAAAAATCACTTTTTCACACATTTTTGTGTGGGAAAGTGTGGCATCACTGGCCTCACACAAATTTCCTACCACCCAGCGTTCCCCAGGTCTCCCGATAAAAATGGTGCCTCACTTGTGTGGGAGGCCCAAGTACCGCGACAGGCAGGGCCCACAACGTAGTGAGGCGACCTCAAAATGGCCTTTCACAAAACCACCTGGTTTTGCAAGGGGTCACCTGGGTTTTGGCCCGTGCTCGGCGGCCATCTAGAAAACCTACCAAACCCACACATTTCTGAAAAGTAGACACCCGGGGGCTTCCAGGGAGGTATGGCTTGCGTGGATCCCCCAACGTTTCCTTACCCAGAATCCCTGCAAACCTCAATTTTAGCTGAAAAAATCACTTTTTCACACATTTTGTGTGGGAAAGTGTGGCATCACTGGCCTCACACAAATTTCCTACCACCCAGCGTTCCTCCAGGTCTCCCGATAAAATGGTGCCTCACTTGTGTGGGAGGCCCAAGTACCAGCGACATGCAAGGACACAAAACGTTTTGAGGCAACATCAACATTGCCTATCAAAAATGTTTTGGGCCCTTGCCTGTCGCGGTACTTGGGCCTCCCACACAAGTGAGGCACCATTTTTATCGGGAGACCTGGGGAACGCTGGGTGGTAGGAAATTTGTGTGAGGCCAGTGATGCCACACTTTCCCACACAAAAATGTGTGAAAAAAGTGATTTTTTCAGCTAAAATTGAGGTTTGCAGGGGATTCTGGTAAGGAAACGTTGGGGGATCCACGCAAGCCATACCTCCCTGGAAGCCCCCGGGTGTCTACTTTTCAGAAATGTGTGGGTTTGGTAGGTTTCTCTAGATGGCCGCCGAGCACGGAGCCAAAACCCAGGTGACTCCCTTGCAAAACCAGGTGGTTTTGTGAAAGGCCATTTTGAGGTCGCCTCACTACGTTGTGGGCCCTGCCTGTCGCGGGTACTTGGGCCTCCCACACAAGTGAGGCACCATTTTTATCGGGAGACCTGGGGAACGCTGGGTGGTAGGAAATTTGTGTGAGGCCAGTGATGCCACACTTTCCCACACAAAAATGTGTGAAAAAGTGATTTTTTCAGCTAAAATTGAGGTTTGCAGGGGATTCTGGGTAAGGAAACGTTGGGGGATCCACGCAAGCCATACCTCCCTGGAAGCCCCCGGGTGTCTACTTTTCAGAAATGTGTGGGTTTGGTAGGTTTCTCTAGATGGCCGCCGAGCACGGGGCCAAAACCCAGGTGACTCCCCTTGCAAAACCAGGTGGTTTTGTGAAAGGCCATTTTGAGGTCGCTCACTACGTTGTGGGCCCTTGCCTGTCGCGGGTACTTGGGCCTCCCACACAAGTGAGGCACCATTTTTATCGGGAGACCTGGGGGAACGCTGGGTGGTAGGAAATTTGTGTGAGGCCAGTGATGCCACACTTTCCCACACAAAAATGTGTGAAAAAGTGATGTTTTCAGCTAAAATTGAGGTTTGCAGGGGATTCTGGGTAAGGAAACGTTGGGGGATCCACGCAAGCCATACCTCCCTGGAAGCCCCCGGGTGTCTACTTTTCAGAAATGTGTGGGTTTGGTAGGTTTCTCTAGATGGCCGCGAGCACGGGGCCAAAACCCAGGTGACTCCCTTGCAAAACCAGGTGGTTTTGTGAAAGGCCATTTTGAGGTCGCCTCACTACGTTGTGGGCCCTTGCCTGTCGCGGGTACTTGGGCCTCCCACACAAGTGAGGCACCATTTTTATCGGGAGACCTGGGGGAACGCTGGGTGGTAGGAAATTTGTGTGAGGCCAGTGATGCCACACTTTCCCACACAAAAATGTGTGAAAAAAGTGATTTTTTCAGCTAAAATTGAGGTTTGCAGGGGATTCTGGGTAAGGAAACGTTGGGGGATCCACGCAAGCCATACCTCCCTGGAAGCCCCCGGGTGTCTACTTTTCAGAAATGTGTGGGTTTGGTAGGTTTCCCTAGATGGCCGCCGAGCACGGGGCCAAAAACCCAGGTGACCCCCTTGCAAAACCAGGTCATTTTGAGATAATGTGTTGTTTATTTCTGCAGCGTGAAAATTTTGGCACAATATTGCAAGGAAAATGTGACAGACATTTTGAGGTTTGCAGGACATTGTGGGTACCATAACTTGTTGGGATCCACAATAGAGATATCACCATGTACTCCCATGGGTGTTTCGTTTACGACAATATCTACAGTTGGTAGGTTATTCTTAGACGGAATGTACACCTTGGCAGACAGACTAAAAAGACAAAGATTACTGCACAGCCATCTATTCCTCAAGCACACACACATACTGGTTGGATTTGGCACGAGGGCAAGTGATGGTTCAGTATATACAATTTTATTAACAAGAGATTTCACAAAAATGAAATGCACTGTCAATAATTGAAAGGACAAAAACGGAACCAGTGACTCGCAGCTCGTGAGCTGTAAAGCCACGTCAAGGCCCCAACCGCTTTACAGGCCATTCACACACCTTTCATACGTGATACACACAAGACCATTCACACCCCCAGGCACGAAACAAACACATTACAACATTCACAAAAAGGGACAAGGTACACCCTGCTTGAGAAAGACAAAAAAAAATATATATTACTGCACAGCCATCTAATCCTCAAGCACACACACACATACTGGTTGGATTTGGCACGAGGGTGAGTGATGGTTCAGTATATACAATTGTATTAACAAGTGATTTCACAAAAATGAAATGCACTGTTAATAATTGAAAGGACGAGAAACTGAACCATTGACTCACAGCTCGTGAGCTGTAAAGCCACGACAAGGCACCAACCTCTTTACAGGCCATTCATACACCTTTCATACGTGTGACAAATACAAAACCATTCACACCACCAGCCGCGGGCCCATCACATTACAACACTCACACCAGCAGACAGCGCCATTCAAGGGCCCATCACTGTCACACGCCCACATTCCTAACACAGCAACCACACAAGCTGATGGATTGCGTGGAGTGTCGCTCGGCTAGCAGTGTGTGTAGTGACCAGCAGCAAGTCACTACTCACACACTGCCAGCCGAGCGCCAGTCCACGCACACCGCCAGCCAAGCGCCACTCCACGCACACCGCCAGCCAAGCGCCACTCCACGCACACCGCCAGCCAAGCGCCACTCCACGCACACCGCCAGCCTAGCGCCACTCCACGCACACCGCCAGCCAAGCACCACTCCACGCACACCGCCAGCCAAGAGCCACTCCCCGCACACCGCCAGCCAAGCGCCACTCCACGCACACCGCCAGCCAAGCACCAGCCTACACACACCACCATCACATTTAGGATTTTTTTATACAAAAAAGAAAACACAAACAAATTGCAAATAGATACAAATCTACTAACACAAAATCAGAAACTAAATACATTGCACTAATGCCAACCTTGAAACAGAACAACAATTCTTAAACATTACAGACCAGGCAGTTCACTTTACCACTCATGGTTGCTCCCAATAATTCTTTTGCTTGTGGTACGCTCTATAACAAGCAGGCACACACAGCCCAGGGTTTGAAGGACACTCAGGGCAGTACATACGAGTCTCCTTCCGCGTACCTCTTCGCCAACAGACTCTACATCTCCTAGTGGGAAAGTCTTTTGAGGGTGTAGGAGGAATGTGATCAGGAAAGTGGCGATCTTTCAATCGAGCCACATCCTCCACCACTCCAACTCTAGGAACACTTGCCTGTTCCACAACAACAAGGCTGCCTATGACAGACTCCTGAAACTTAACAAAAGTCAACTTTGACGCAGGAGAACACTCCTTGAACACAACAAAAGCATTGAAAGTTGCTAAATTGAAGAGATGGATGGCCAACTTCTTATACCAAATGTAAGACTTACGAATAGCAGTGTAAGGTTCCAACCTCTGATCTACTCTATCAACACCACCCATGTGCTTATTGTAGTCTAAAATGCACACAGGTTTGCGCACTTCAGCAATCTGACCCCAAACAGCCACAGGTGAAGTACTCTCATCATGGATGGTAGTCAGCATGTACACATCCCTCCTGTCCACAAATTTTCACAGCTAGCAGTTCCTCACTACGCAAGGCACTGCACTGTCCCCTCTGAAGTTTTTTGCAAACAAGCTCTTTTGGATAACCTTTACGGTTAGAGCGGATTGTGCCACAAGCAAAAGTGTCCACTTTGAACAATTCCTTAAACAATTGCACAGCAGTGTAGAAGTTATCAAGGTACAAATGGTGGCCTCTGTTAAACAGTCCTCTAGCAAGTTCCCACACAATTTTCTCTGAAACTCCTACTAAAGTGGACGGACAACCAGGGGGGTCAATAGTGGAATCCCTACCAGTGTACACACGCAAATTAAAAACATATCCTGTCCTACTCTCAGACAACATATACAGCTTAATTCCATAGCGTGCCCTCTTGCTAGGAATGTACTGCCTAAAAACCAAACGGCCCTTGAACAGCACCAAAGACTCATCAATAGATATTTCTTTCCCTGGAGTATAGATCTCTGAAAATCGATCTACAAAGTGATCAAGAACAGGCCGAATCTTAAAAAGACGGTCACATTCAGGGTGATCTCGTGGCAACGCCAAACCATTATCAACAAAATGCAGCATCCGAAGCAAAAGTAAATACCGATCACGAGTCATAACTGCAGGAAATATGGCCGTTGCCATCAAGGGACTGGTAGACCAATATGAACTCATGGACGGCTTCCTTATCAAACCCATCAAAAAAGTCAAACCCAAAAACTTCTTCATCTCTTCCAGATTTGTGGGACTCCACCGGGTAGCTCTAGAATGGGGCCTAAGTCTGGCACTGTTGTCCCTCAAAAACTGTTCAGCATACAAATTAGTCTGCTCAACAATCTCACCCAAAAATACATCATCCATAAACAACTGAAAATACTGTATAGGCAAATAATGTTCACAATCCACTCTACACCCTGCATAACCACTAAAGGCAGGCAACACCGGCTGCACCATGTTTGGATCAACCCAGAGTCCAGCACTTCCAGTAGGAAGCCTAGCAGCCCCAGGCTGCAATCCAGATGCCTCTTGCACCATCGGCACAGTAGTATCCTCCTCTAAATCAGGCACTTCATCTGCACTGAGAGTACCTTCATCATCCGATGATTCCATGTGGAGAGAAAACTCACTGCCTGAATCTTCCCCTCCCTCCTCTCCCTCAGACGCACTGTCAGTCTCATAATCCTGCTCAGAGGAAGATTCAAGAAGCAAACCAACCACCTGCTGAGCAGTAATTCTACGGCTAGCCATAATGCTTACTAATAAAGGTTACTTGTCAAACAAGTCAACAACAACAAACCCTTTGTAAAAAAAAAGAAATAAACAAAATGTAGCTTTATCACAAAGACCTATATACTCCAACACTATACCACTCACGTGACAGAAGCAGCTAGACTCACCACCACCTACTCTGCACAGACACAGTAAGGATCAACAATATCCCACTAAAAAGAAGAAGAAAAAAAATTACACATAAGACAATGCAAAACATCGCAAAGAATTTCATGCTCTGAACACTAACAAATATGCTGCCATTATGGCACCACTTACAAAAAATACTCATTTGGAGTACACACAACAAAAATATTTTTCTTACCAAATAAATGCAATTACGCAAAACTGCAGAACCACCACTGCCGAAACCGCAAACAGGAATCAAAAGGTTTACACTAGAATAAAAAGGAGAAAAAAAAACATTACAATCACATATGCAAATAATGCACCAGTCCACACACAATCCACCAGCCAAGCTAAGAGGTAGGTGGGCCTAACAGTATAAATAAAATATTCACTCCCGTAAAAGGGGAGCAACCCTTGCCCTTTTGGCCACTCCCCAACACAAAAATTAAAAAAAAACCCTGGTGCCTAGTGGGCATTCCTGCTGCACGATCACATGATCGTGCAGCAGGAATGCACAAAAGAGGCATCGGGGGAAAGGAAAACCCTTTCCTTTCCCTCGATGCCTCTTTTGATACAAACCCCCCTCCCCGAGCCAAACCTCACCTGATTTCCTCGATGCGCTGGAAGCAAATGGCTTCCAGCGCGTCGGGGAAGAAAGGGAAACTCTCAATGATGTCAGCGCGCTGACGTCATTGATGGGGCGGGGGAGGCAGGGGAAGCCCTTCCCCTGCCTCCCCCCCAAAAAACCTAACGATCGGATTCCCACGGGGGAGCGCCAGCGCTTCCCCGTGGGTGGTCTTATGACGAGCTGGACTCGTCATGAGCACACGAGCACTGTGTGCCATGACGAGTCCAGCTCGTCATAAGCACCGAAGGGGATAAAGGGTCAGAGCAGGATCTCAGCGGCAGACGAGGAGAAGGAACCTCCTGGTCACAGGAACTACACAAGCATTGCGCTCGAGAAATTCAAGGATGCAAAGACCTCCATCAAGGATTACAGCTAACTTTTCAGGGTGTAAATGGAGAGAAGGCACATCTGCCCTGCATATTTCTCCACGAAGATGCCACCGTTTTGTGCAATACCTCTACTCAACTGGAGTACTTTCTACTGGCTAATCAGTAAGTGCTACCTCGTTGGGTAAATGTATAGCGCCTTACCTACACTACAGCTGCGTAAAGGCCCAGAAGAATTATCTCCAGTGACCTGGTGTGTCTGTAACTTTGCCACCGCGCCGGAAAGGCGCCGGGGTCTTTGAGTAAGCTGTCCATCATAGTGTGGAAAGGGCGGGAAGACGTTGCATACCGCCAGTGTATGTGGGGCAGGGCTTCCATGCGAGTTCACATGCCTCTTGTTTATAAAGGGTCAGAGCGCGATATGAGCAGCAGATGAGAAAGAACCTCCTGGTCACTGGACCTACACGGGGATTGCGCTCGAGAAAATCAAGGATGCACAGACCTCCATCAGGAATTACAGCTAATGTTTGACGGTAGATATGGGCAGAAAGCACTCCTGCTTAGCCTCGACCTTCCTGACGAATTTTGTGTGCTGATTAATGCGTTACCGAATTTGAGCTTCAACTCGGGCACCTGCTTTACTTATATCTGGAAGTGCTTCCTGTTGAGGTTTAATTTTTGAGACAGGAGCATCATGCCAGAATGAATCCTGCCCTGCGTATTTATCCACGAAGATGCCACCGTTTTGTGCGATACCTCTACTCAACTGGAGTACTTTCTACTGGCTAATCAGTAAGTGCTACCTCGTTGGGTAAATGTATAGCGCCTTACCTACACTACAGCTGCGTAAAGGCCCAGAAGAATTGTCTCCAGTGACCTTGTGTGTCTGTAACTTTGCCACCGCGCCGGAAAGGCGCCGGGGTCTTTGAGTAAGCTGTCCATCATAGTGGGGAAAGGGCGGAAAGACGTTGCATACCTAAAGTGTATGTGGTGCGGGGCCAAACGGGCAGAGCATCCATGCGAGTTCACATGCCTCTTGTTTATAAAGGGTCGGGAGCACGATATGAGAAGCAGATGAGGAGAAAGAACCTCCTGGTCACTGGACGTACACGGGGATTGCGCTCGAGAAAACCAAGGATGCACAGACCTCCATCAGGGATTACAGCTAATGTTTGACGGTAAATATGGGCAGAAAGCACTGCTGCTTAGCCTCGACTTTGCTGACGAATTTTTTGTGCTGATTAATGCGTTACAGAATTTGAGCTTCAACTCGGGCACCTGCTTTATTTATATCTGTAAGTGCTTCCTGTTGAGGTTTAATTTTTGTAACAGGAGCATCGTGCCAGAATGAATCCTGCCCTGCGTATTTATCCACGAAGATGCCACCGTTTTGTGCGATACCTCTACTCAACCAGGAGTACTTTCTACTGGCTAATCAGTAAGTGCTACCTCGTTGGGTAAATGTACAGCGCCTTACCTACACTACAGCTGCGTAAAGGCCCAGAAGAATTGTCTCCAGTGACCTTGTGTGTCTGTAACTTTGCCACCGCGCCGGAAAGGCGCCGGGTCTTTGAGTAAGCTGTCCATCATAGTGGGGAAAGGGCGGAAAGACGTTGCATACCTAAAGTGTATGTGGTGCGGGGCCAAACGGGCAGGGCATCCATGCGAGTTCACATGCCTCTTGTTTATAAAGGGTCGGGAGCACGATATGAGAAGCAGATGAGGAGAAAGAACCTCCTGGTCACTGGACGTACACGGGGATTGCGCTCGAGAAAACCTAGGATGCACAGACCTCCATCAGGGATTACAGCTAATGTTTGACGGTAGATATGGGCAGAAAGCACTGCTGCTTAGCCTCGACCTTGCTGACGAATTTTTTGTGCTGATTAATGCGTTACAGAATTTGAGCTTCAACTCGGGCACCTGCTTTATTTATATCTGTAAGTGCTTCCTGTTGAGGTTTAATTTTTGTAACAGGAGCATCGTGCCAGAATGAATCCTGACCTGCGTATTTATCCACGAAGATGCCACCGTTTTGTGCGATACCTCTACTCAACCAGGAGTACTTTCTACTGGCTAATCAGTAAGTGCTACCTCGTTGGGTAAATGTATAGCGCCTTACCTACACTACAGCTGCGTAAAGGCCCAGAAGAATTGTCTCCAGTGACCTTGTGTGTCTGTAACTTTGCCACCAAGCCGGAAAGGCGCCAGGGTCTTTGAGTAAGCTGTCCATCATAGTGGGGAAAGGGCGGAAAGACGTTGCATACCTAAAGTGTATGTGGTGCGGGGCCAAACGGGCAGGGCATCCATGCGAGTTCACATGCCTTTTGTTTATAAAGGGTCGGGAGCACGAGATGAGAAGCAGATGAGGAGAAAGAACCTCCTGGTCACTGGACGTACACGGGGATTGCGCTCGAGAAAACCAAGGATGCACAGACCTCCATCAGGGATTACAGCTAATGTTTGACGGGGATTGCGCTCGAGAAAACCAAGGATGCACAGACCTCCATCAGGGATTACAGCTAATGTTTGACGGGGATTGCGCTCGAGAAAACCAAGGATGCACAGACCTCCATCAGGGATTACAGCTAATGTTTGACGGGATTGCGCTCGAGAAAACCAAGGATGCACAGACCTCCATCAGGGATTACAGCTAATGTTTGACGGGGATTGCGCTCGAGAAAACCAAGGATGCACAGACCTCCATCAGGGATTACAGCTAATGTTTGACGGTAGATATGGGCAGAAAGCACTCCTCCCTCCCTCCCTCGTGGGCATTCCTGCTGCACGATCACGATCGTGCAGCAGGAATGCACAAAGAGGCATCGGGGAAAGGAAAACCCTTTCCTTTCCCTCGATGCCTCTTTTGTTGCAAAATCCCCCTCCCCAGCCAAAACTAACCTTATTTCTCCGACGCGCTGGAAGCAAATGGCTTCCAGCGCGTCGGGAAGCAGGGGAAACCCTCAATGATGTCAGCGCGCCTCGCGCGCTGACGTCATTGATGGGGGGGCGGGGGGGGGGAGGCAGGGAAGTCCTTCCCTGCCTCCTAAAAAAAACCCCGACGATCGGATTCCCACGGGGAGCGCCAGCGCTTCCCCGTGGGTGGTCTTATGACGAGCTGGACTCGTCATGAGCACACGAGCACTGTGTGCCATGACGAGTCCAGCTCGTCATAAGCACCGAAGGGGTTAAAAGAAAAATTTAAAGTTTTCTTTTCATTTTTAAGGGCAGGCAGTGGTCGATGGGACTACTGCCTGCTCTTAAAAAATATTTTTGCATACATTCATAAATGGGAAGGGGTCCCCTGGGGACCCCTTCCCGTTTGCGTCTGGCTTACCACTTACTTAAAGTAAGTGGTAACTGCGATGGTTTTGCGACCACATTTACGGTTGCAAAACAATCGTTTATACCAGTGCGACTCACTATTAGAAAGGGACGCCTTTGGCACGCCTCTTCCTAATAGCCACTCACAAACCCTCTTTTGTGAGTCGGTAATAGGTTATCGACTCACAAAATAGGGTTTGTACATACTACAACCCTTTTTAGTGTTCGCAAACGGCCCGATTATCCGTGTGCGACCGCTAAAAACGGTCGTACATCTGGCCCTAACTATTTAATGACTTTTACAATAACCTATCGTCGTCAGGAGTTGCCATGTTTGTTTTGAAGCTGTAAGAAGCAGCGTTCCCCAATTGGAGTTCGTCCCCTATGACAAGGGGGATTGTATATAGTTCATACAAGTAAATCCAAATTCATCAATCAAATTTCCATCAGTGTGTTTATTTTTCAATAATGATATTGGTTACTCTTCATTCAACCCAATAATCCATTTTACTTCATCTTATCATAATATTTTTCAAGGAAAAAGCTTCAATTTTTCATCCCATATGATGAAGTAAAATGGATTATTGGGTTGAATGAAGAGTACCCAAATAAACACACTGATGGAAATCTGATTGATGAATTTGGATTTACTTGTATGAACTATATACAATCCCCCTTGTCATTGGGATAAAAGGCAGTACTAAAGGGGACGAACCCCAATTGGGGAACGCTGCTTCTTACTGTTATTTCTCACACTCTAGGATCAGAGAGTGAAACCCTTTGTGCACGCTACAAATTGAGCAAGTCTCGCAACAAATTGAAAATATTGAAAAAGGAGTGCGTGATCCTATACTTTTGTGATGTTTTGAAGCTGTGGCATATATCAGTCCTTGGATTTATTGGAATTTAAGCAAATATGGAACATGCAAGCTCCATAGATGTATAAATATATTCTGTCTGTGTTTTTATACTGGGAGAAACAGTGTTCGCACTTTTTTTTTTAGATAAATTCCTGTTAGATTTCATGATATCTACATGAGATAAATTTACATACAATTAATCTTCTTAATTGGTTTACATAGTTTGTGATTATGATGTACATGTGCTATCTATCTGGCTTCCTTGGTTAGGGTGTCAGTTGGCTAATGATGCAGCTATGACGCATTGAGGTGTTCCAGAACTGCCAGACTATGTCCCCTTCACATGGAAACACAAACAACCCCTAGACATGCTCTGGCCTATTTGAACCTCTTTATTAAGGTGTGGTTTGAGACAAATGGCCTGAGACCGCAGGTCCCGCATCTAGAAATATCCATCGCCTTTAGGATTCAACGCTTAAAAAAACAAAAAAGTGATGGCTAGAACCTGTGGCTTAATCTAAGACATTGGTAATTACTCTCTGCTGCATTCCAATGCATCATTTTTACTGCTGTGCTACTCTAGAGAGAAACCAGCCATAAGCAAATCAGAAAGGTAAAGTTCCTGCTCCAATAGAAACTTTTAAGGCCAAAAATGCCTGGCCGGGTACAGGAAAAGAAGTAACCCTTGACCAGTTTTCCCTACTTGGGGCTCATCTGACCTGTAGAAAAAGGACATTCAGCAAGCATTTTCTAACTAAGGAAAATGCCACATTGGTTGGCACTGTGCCATATGAGCGACCCAAAACTACTGTCACCTCTTGAAGTAAGCCTTGACTGTTCAACATAGCTACCCTTGGAGAGTCAAGTGGAGAAACTGAGTAACTTGATTATACACTAGCCATCTCAAACAATGGCAAGCAATCACCGAGCGCCTCAGTACCCAGAGAAAAAGCCTCAAATCTTACAAACATAATATCTCCCCAGTTTACAGCCAATAGAAGATGCTGATTGTTTCATCTTTATATCCATTATCTACAGACACTGAATGGGATGGTGGCAGTCCATATGCCAGTCATAGCAGTGTGCTAGCTGCCACAACATCCTCTTCCTGCGTTTGCAGTGCAGTATTTCTGTACCATAAGTGCCCACTCTTAGTTCCTCCAAAAGCTCCAGACCTGCTGAACAGAAGCTGCATAGGGGACTTGAATTGGGGTAATGGACAGAAACAGTTGTAGGACAAACACAGACTGCTAATGACCACTGCCTGCTCAAGCTATAGTGGCAGAATGTGTGCCTTATCCATCAATGATTTGTATAGGCTGGCATTGAATCTGCAACAATAGCATTGAGTCTTGTATAGGGCCCTTGGCAACATCTAAATAGTGCTCCTAAATTGTAGGCACTAGGAGAACTATGTCGGTGACAGGTAGATCCACTGCCTTGTGCAACTATGAATATTGTTAGTAGCTCCTGGAGAACATTCTGCGGCCCCTGTAACATCTGAAGGTTTTCGCGGGAGAGTGAATTAGTATAAGGGTTACCATAACCCCTTATCAACACGTCATCAAGTAATACAGTCATGAATAGCTATGTCTATTGTTTTCAGTGTTTGCAGACAGAGATATAGAACACCAGCCTCTAGACATGACTTATCATGTTGCCATGGAGACAAGAGAGATGCTAAAACATCTCTGTATACCAGGAGATAGCGAGAATGGTAATTTGATAATAAAAGACAGAAATGGATGAAGAAAAATGACAAGTTACAAACAAGCTCATAATGCACTATGCAGTGAGAGAGATTGAGAAAGAGGCCATTGAAAGTAACACTCCCTGCTGTGTATATATATATATATATATATTCACTGAAAAAACCATAGGTTTCAGGCACGCTATAGTTAGTTGGACATTTCACTCGTACAAAACCATAGAAATTCCGCCGTTATAGTTAGTTCCGCTAACTATAACTCGCGCCCCCGCAATGCACTGCTGATGACGTCACATATTACATCAAAAAAAAAAGAAAGGTACCCCCTAGAGCTACTTTAACGGTCCAAGAGTAAGGGGGAAAAACAGTAATCTATAAGGACACTCTGTCTGACCTGAAGTTATTTAATAAGCGGTCTCTTAGAGACTCAAAAAAGGCAGGCATATCTAGAGAAAAACAAAGCAAACCATCTTGATTTATAAAAATATCAAAAATATTTATTTTTCCTTTTTTGTATTCATCATACTCATATTTTCATTCTACAAAAACGAATTCATGAACAATAATTTAAGAATAAGACACGTAAATTCATATTGTTTACAGACAAACAACAACGGAATCAAAAATGAAATAACGTAAACATCTGCATATATAAGTTAACTTAGACTATTGAAGTTGAAACAATAAACAAATTATGAGTCATAACAATGTAATTTAAGCAACCCCCAGGGACCAACATCCATCAATCATAATATGCATCCATACAGCTTGCACTCATACCAGACATACATACACAGAAACAAATTAGTGTTTGCACCAAGGGACTTCAGATCGTGTCCATATGGTGTTCTATTCAGTGGTGTTGCTTAGTCACAATTGTTATCCACTGGTACATGTATCAGACATCGAACTCCCTTGGTATCAATCGGTCAACGCACGTTTCGGTGGGACAGAGCCACCTTCATCAGGACCAATCTGATGCAGAGAAATATCTCTAGGGTGAAAACCTGGGGTTCTCTGTTGGTTAAAAATAGAGAAAGGGTAAATTTAGTAATTTTCAAACACTGGGTATCTACGTTCATTGAGGTGATGCCCGCCTGGAGCAATTTAGATATTACATCCTAAGGACCTAGTTGTACATGAATACTATCATAGCTTTAAGAAAGCAAGTGAGCTGTATAAGTTCATATAGAGAGAGAAATTAGATGTGCTGCCCATTTTCCAATAGAGCTAGATAGATTCATATGGAGGGAAAGGTTAGATGTACTACCTGTTTTCCAATAAAGATAAATTGTAGTCATAGATTTCACAAGAGCGTGAAAGATGGATCCCAAATCACCAACAGAACCACTAGTACTAAGAAAAAAGAAAGAACTAAATAAAGCATCAATCCTATTGAATATACCTATGTTCAAAAGTGAAAACAATATTAATGTGAGAAAATTTCTTCTAGGTAGTGCACTAACGTCTAGTACCTTAGCGCTCGGGTGATGCTTTGTCTGTATAAATTGTAGTGCATATGCATGCATTCGTGCTCCTGGCCCGTAAGGGTAAGCCGAGCAGAGGATAATCAGGCCTGCAAGAATACGCGAAATCAGCATTAGTTTCTGCTGGGGCAAGGAGCTGTGGTATAACACATCCTGTTGAGGCTCTTACCTACAGAGTATCTTTATGGAGGATAAAGGAGCTAGCCATCCTTATAGTACGGTGCATACATCTCATCAATTTAGAAGGAATACAATCCTAAAGGAGAAAAATATGTGTCTAGATATATACATATGATATACAAAAAAAACACCATTGCTGCCAAGTGACAGAATCAATCTATCTACCTAAAGGGAAATGTATACAGAGATTCAATGGATATCTGCCACTACACATCGGTACAGGTGATAAAATATTGTGCTGTTCTGCTATACTCTAAATAGAGTTACTAGATTTTAAAGTGAGCCTACACATATTGCGGTACAGAAGACCAGAGATGGTCCGACTACTGCTTTGTATCATGGGTGATTGCATGCTAAATGAAGAAGAGATGCCTGCCTAACAGATTTCTCATTCAAAAAGTGATGGCTGGAAAAAACTCAACAGAAAATCAGAAAAATGCCCGTAGGCTGATGTCAAAGACCCTTTATATGTGATGGTCATGTAGGCATATAAATAAGGAATGCCATGCACTCGCCATGTCTTAAAAAAGCTTAAGAGAGGTATTTTAAAGAAAGCGGGCACTAACTCAAAATGAAATTAGTGCCGCGGCTCATACGAGCCGAGGAAACAAAATTCTGGACATGCTCATTAGCTGACTATAACTCACGGTATATATGGAAAACCGCTCATAGATAGTTTTCCCCAATGCAGTTAGATAGAGGGTGAATTCAATTCAGATAACTCCCTATAGCTTACGAAAAATCGAAAACTAGCTATCAAGCATACAAACCCGACCTGTAGATGCCGAGGGTACCTCAGCTCGTGCAGGAAGATGCCTGGGCTAGACGCGTGCTGGATAAAACTTAACCAGAAAAAGGGTGGCCCCATTAGTCCCAAGCACACATACCTTAGTTTCTAAGTCGTAGCGGGTACAACTGCTCCGCATAATCTCTGTAAAGAATGGAGTATCTCACGAACGAATAAGTGACGATGATGTCTCGTTATTCCCGGTCTTTTTAACACGTTTGCGATGACGTGTTGCAAATGCGCGACGCGACACTATGCAGACGCGGACTCCATATTGGAGTGGACTATTTCATAAACGATAAGGTATTTTAAATGACCGCGAATAGCACAAGTGATATTTATAATGTGTCTTAATGTGAGATACTGGTCTAATGATCTCTTATGAGATTCAAAAAGTATATATAGTGATACAATTCAGATACTTTACAGATATTACGCGTTGCTAATGCGCGACGCGACACTGTGCAAACGCGGACTCCATTTTGGAGTGCACTATTTCACAAACAATAAGGTATTTTGAATGACCGCGAGCGGCACAAGGAAGATTTGTAATTTGTCTTAATGTGAGATACTAACCTAATGGCCTCTGATAAGATTAAAAAAAGATATAGTGGTGAGAATCAGATAGTTTACAGATGTTCTAATCCTAATATTGCTGGGAAGAGATGTACCTGATCACTGACATCTATGTGTCTCACTTGATGAAGCCTGAGACTCCCTGGTATACCTGCTAATGGGCAGTATCTTACAATGCGATCTAATTATGTAACTATCCATGAGATTTCCTCATTTAGCCCTCTTTTAACTGTGTCCAATGAGAAAATCCAATAATTCTCTCGTTTCTTCCTGATTTTTTGCATATCTATTCCTGGTCTGGTGTACACTTTTTCTAGAATGAGCCATCGAAGCTCTGCATCAGTGTGATGATGGTCCATGCAGTGTTTAACCATCGGCGCTTGTAGTTTGTGTGTTCTGACTGCTGATTTATGCTCAGAGAACCTCGTCCGAAATTCTCTTCCCGTCTCACCAATGTATGCTAGCTCGCAAGGACAAAGGATCAAATAGACAATATTTGCCGATCTACAGTTTGTCATATGATGAAGTTCACCTGACTTGTTATTGTAATTCCAATGCTGGGTGGTGATAGCAGACGCGCAAGCATGGCAGGCACCACATCTAAAATTGCCTTTGACTATTGACAGTCCATCTAAAGTGGACTGTCTGGGGGGGCCTTTCTTCTGGGGCCTGCTATGCACCAGTTTATCCTTTAAATTGGGGTTCCTTCTATATGCTAACATGGGTTTCTGTATGGGTTCATCGTCTTTATTAGTGTTAAGTATTTTCCAATTCTTTTCCAGGATTTGTCTGAATTTATAGTTTATTGTACAGTGGTTTACTACACAGACTAGTTGGTCTCCTTTTTGTTTCTTTTGGCCTAAAATGAGGGCATTTCTGTTGTAATATTTTGCTCTCTTGAGTGACTGTCTAACCAAACGCTTGGGATATCCTCGCGCTAGGAGTCGAATTTGTAATTCTCCAGCATGCATCATGTAATCTCTATTGTTCGTACAGTTTCGTCTGATGCGAAGAAACTCACCGAATGGAATGGAATCTCTTTGACAAGTTGGATGGAAGCTACTGTGCTCTAAAATAGTATTTTTTGCAGTGGGCTTCCTATATAGACTCACTGTAATAGCTTCATCTATACTCGAGATCCATATATCCAAGAATTCAACTTTTTCTCTAGAGTACTTAGCTGTAAATTTAAGATTGATGTTGCTGAGATTAAGCCAAGTAATGAAGTCTTTCAGGTCGGTCTCGTCACCTGACCAAATAAAAAAGATATCGTCAATAAATCGACGCCAGCCAGAGATTTTTTCAAAAAAAGGTGCTACCTCATTAAAAATGTGGGTGAGTTCGTATTCTCCCATAAAGATGTTAGCCACACTTGGGGCACAAGAAGCGCCCATACTGGTCCCTTTGACCTGTTGATAAAGTGTATCATGAAATTCAAAATAGTTGTTATAAAGGACAATGTGTAGGCACTCCAAAATGAATCTGTCTGGTCTGTCCCCAGGAACTCTGGCCAACAGGGCTTCCACCGACTCCATGGCCAGGTCCTGGGGAATGTTGGTGTACAAAGCCTCTATGTCGAGGGTAACCAGAAATTGACAATATTTCCTAAAGGGTTTATGTTCAATCTCTGCTATCATGTGTCCAGTATCACGAATGAAGGATGCATATTGTGTGGTAAGTGGACAGAGGAAATAGTCTACATATTTGGAGAGAGGCTCCGTATATGAATTGATTGATGATATGATAGGCTGCAATGGTGGATTCTCTACATGTTTATGTGTCTTAGGGACACCATAAATCGCAGGTGTTACGGCCTGTGTGTTGTTTAGGTACTCCCACTCTTTTTTACAAATGTGTCCTTGTTCTAAGGCGGCAGATGTGATCAGTCCAATTTGTCTTTTCAGGTTAGTCAAAACCGATTTGTTAACTTTTTTATAATGTTCAGGAACTTATAGCATAGAGTTAACTTTCGCATTGTACTGAGATGTATCCATAAGTACAATGCCTCCGGCCTTATCACAAGGTTTTATCGTGATATTGCCATTTTTTTACAAATTTTTAAGTGCCTCTTTCTCTTGATAAGAAATGTTAGAGGCAGCCCTGGGAATGAATTTGGTGATTCTGTATAAATCATTACAGACTGTTTTCTCAAAAATGGCAACTTCCGGGCCAACCATTTCAAGGGTAGGTGTAAAAGTAGAGGGAGGCTTGCACCCTGATTGGTTGAGAACAGATTCTGTCACAGTATTAGACATGAAAAACTTTTTTAATCTTACTTTCCGGAAAAATGCATGAATGTCAGAGTACAAGTTGAATAAGTTGTTATGTGTACTGGAACAAAGGATAGCCCCTTGCTAAGTAAGCTGATTTCATGTTCTGTAAGATTATGTTTAGAGAGGTTGAAGATAGGAATCTGATCATTATTACTATGGTTGGTATGATCTAAGTCTTCCAATATTGCTGGTTTCTCGTCCTCATATACATTTGAGGATGTACTGGCTTTAGCTGTTGCTATTGGTTCCTCTCTTATCTTTGGATCCTCCCCGATCTCTGATATCTGCTGCGGCCTCTCGCTCTGCCTCTCTGTAAAAAAGGACTATGTCCTTGATGGTAATACTGATCTTGTTGTGCCCCTCTATGATTTCTTAGATTGTACATACGTTCTTCACTAAAACCTGAGCCATCTACATCTGAATCAGACGAATAAGTTTCTGAGAAGGTGAGAGTCTTATTCTTTTTAGGGTATTGATTATTGGACAATATTCCCTCTTGTGGCCCTTCTAGGTAGTAATTACTACGCAGATAGGGGCACGCCTTTTCTTGCGTGAACCACCTAATGTCCTTTTTTATTTTGTCTGTTTTCTTATTCATGATATATTCTTCAAAATCTTGCATCTCTTTAGTGATGCTCAATAGTTTGATCTTAGCGTCCTCTAGGGCAGTGCTAGCTTTTAACTTGTCCTCTAGTTCGGTAATTTCCTGTCCTAGTATAACCAGCATCTCTTTAACGGTTTCAATGATAAGGATCATCCAATCTCTAGAACAGCAATTAGCGATTTGAGACCACCGCTCCAGAAATTTCCTAACCTCAACAAAAAGTGCTGGGACATTCCTTACTCTGAGGCCTGATGGTATTACACCTGCACGCAGATATTCTAACATGAAATGTGCATGGGATTCCATCCTCTTTGCCTTCTTTTTCAAGTTAAGAAGTTTATGCCATTCACTACCATCATTGATGGTATTATGTGATTGTAAATCTGGTCCTACTATTTGGCCTATGAGAGCTGAAAAATACTCATTGGAAAATCCGAAAGTTTTCAGCGTATCCATAGTGGTTTAAAGATGTCGTTGCTGTCTATAGATTACTTGTATTCAGACTTGATAACAAAATGTCAAGAAAAAACTGTGAACCGGTTCGTGATGTGCTAGAAATTACTACACAGCTCCAGTATCTGTGTTGGTTAATCTCAAGCTAAGGCAAATTGCCTGACTGATACACCATAAGTGTGAGAACAATAAGTAAGTGGAAAAAGAAAGAGTGAAAAGGAAGATGATTAATGTGTAACATAAACAAGTGAAAACAGAGACACAGTAAAAGCTATGCAGTACCCAAACTAGGTCCCGCCAAAGGTGAAAGCACTTTCTACGGTAAAAACCGTTGGAATCAAAACAAAAAGAAAGGTACCCCCTAGAGCTACTTTAACGGTCCAAGAGTAAGGGGGAAAAAACAGTAATCTATAAGGACACTCTTGTCTGACCTGAAGTTATTTAATAAGCGGTCTCTTAGAGACTCAAAAAGGCAGGCATATCTAGAGAAAAACAAAGCAAACCATCTAGATTTATAAAAATATCAAAAATATTTCTTTTTCTTTTTTGTATTCATCATACTCATATTTTCATTCTACAAAAACTAATTCATGAACAATAATTTAAGAATAAGACACGTAAATTCATATTGTTTACAGACAAACAACGGAATCAAAAATGAAATAACGTAAACATCTGCATATATAAGTTAATTTAGACTATTGAAGTTGAAACAATAAACAAATTATGAGTCATAACAATGTAATTTAAACAACCCCCAGGGACCAACATCCATCAATCATACTATGCATCCATACAGCTTGCACTCATACCAGCCATACATACGCAGAAACAAATTAGTGTTTGCACCAAGGGACTTCAGATCGTGTCCATATGGTGTTCTATTCAGTGGTGTTGCTTAGTCACAATTGTTATCCACTGGTACATGTATCAGACATCGAACTCCCTTGGTATCAATCGGTCAACGCACGTTTCGG
This sequence comes from Calotriton arnoldi, assembly GCA_963921515.1. Taxonomy (NCBI): domain Eukaryota; kingdom Metazoa; phylum Chordata; class Amphibia; order Caudata; family Salamandridae; genus Calotriton; species Calotriton arnoldi. The sequence goes on from CAWUFW010009837.1 coordinate 221,881, forward strand.
TGGGACAGAGCCACCTTCATCAGGACCAATCTGATGCAGAGAAATATCTCTAGGGTGAAAACCTGGGGTTCTCTGTAGGTTAAAAATAGAGAAAGGGTAAATTTAGTAATTTTCAAATACTGGGTATCTACGTTCATTGAGGTGATGCCCGCCTGGAGCTATTTATATATTACATCCCAAGGACCTAGTAGTACATGAATACTATCATAGCTTTAAGAAAGCAAGTGAGCTGTATAAGTTCATATAGAGAGAGAAATTAGATGTGCTGCCCATTTTCCAATAGAGCTAGATAGATTCATATGGAGGGAAAGGTTAGATGTACTACCTGTTTTCCAATAAAGATAAATTGTAGTCATAGATTTCACTATATGAACTCTCTAAAGTTCCCCCTTTGACTGTATCCGATTCTATATTTATGTCTGCTCCCCCTCCTGATGTCTGGGCAGTTTCTGTTGTATTTTCCATATCTGCCGTTTTTTTACTTTTGAGGCTGTTCGTGTCTTCATCCGAGCTTATTATGAGACTCGACTGGTGTCTTTCTGCCTTATTTGAGCTCGCCATGCGGAAAATCTGATACACTTCAGTGGGCTCCTGCTGTTTTGTTGTTAGAGCCATTTTATTTCTTGCTTTCCTCTCTCGTTTTTTTTGTTTCCGAGACTGTTTTATTGCTATTGTTTTTACCTCTCGATTTGCTATTTTGTCGCTTTCCGATTTATGATCATGAGTATCGTCTTTTCGATGAGCCAGACTGGGCTGAACTTGCATTTCTTCTGGATTTCGTTCTGTTTTTTTTTTTTAGGTTCCTCTTGTGAGGGGGACTTTGAGAAGTGCAATGTGTCAGTTGTACTCTTATTTTGCACGTCGGGTTTGATATCCCTTGAATCCCTGTTAGTTTTGTTAAATAATATTATTTGTTCTAGTAGTTTTGGTAAGAGGCTCAATTTATCAATAATTGGGCTGCAAGTACACTGGACTGAATATTTGGATTTTACTCTTGTGATAAGGTTGTTCATATTGTCCAGTTTTGAGTTGATTCCTGAAATTTGTAGTGCAATGATATTCATTAATTCAATTTGAATGTCCATTTTGTCTGTTTGCATGTTGAATGCCTTTGTTGTTGTCTGTAGTGTTTGTAATAAAGTTTGAAAAAGCTCTAGCAGGCTGCTTTGCTCACTCAGGGTCTCTCCTTGTAACGGCTGTTTTTTTGGTTCCTGAGTAGAGTTTTGATTGTGGTTGAGTGTATGACTATTTACATGGTTCTCCCTAACGGAGGTGTTATTATTGTTTATTTGAGTAATTTTTGAGTCTTGAAGCTCCTTGTTATTTTGAGTTTTTTCATTTTGTAGTACCCCCACCGGGGCATTTAATTCAATCGCTGACATTTGCATTTGCATGGAGTCCTCAGTTGTTACCAAGCTACAAGCCTTCTGCCATGGGTCTATCGGACCCTCAAGATCGTCTAGGTCCTTTTGATGAATCTGTGCCGATGTTATTATGCTCTGTTTTGTCCCGTTGTTTCTTACAGGTTTAGGAGTGGATGACGTCAGGTTATCTTGAGATAGTTTAAAATTAGTTGTGGGGGAAACTGGATTTTCCTCACTTCCGAGCTCTTTTGTTCCAGACGGTTGAGGGCCACCTGCTTTATTCGTGTGGATTATTCTAACTTCCTTGCTGTCTTTGTCTTTATCTTTCATTTTGTCTAACATCTTTATCCTTTCTTCTAAGGTCAGTTCCTTGTTTCGGGGCGTTTCCTCCTTGTTTGCCTTATGTATTCCAACTTCGTTCTCCACCACCACCTCCACCACCAAATGTATCTTGTGTGGCATTGTTTTGTGTAATTTCTCCTTGAGTGGAGACCAAAGATACTTTCTGAGGAGCTAATGGTGTCATAAGACCTGGGACCTCTGATGTTGAATAGATAACCGAACCGGGGTCTTTGAGGAGTGAGAATCTGGTATTCGAGACTGACTTCATTTTGTTATCCGCCTCTATTTTCCTAAACATTGTTATGATTGGAGATATTAATGGACTTTTTTGCTTAAAATCCTGCCCTTCTGTCTCGGTTGTTTGTTTTTATGACTTTTTCTTTTTCCTATTACTTTGCTTTTCATTCTTGACCATCACAGGTTGCGTCTGTCTGACCCTACCTGATCTCATTTCTCTGCGGACAGGCTGTTTCGAAACACCGGTGGTTCAGTGTCGTCAGTTCCGTCGCGTGACTTTACTTATCTCTCTGTAACCGGTATCTCCTCTTTAGTTAGTTTTTTTTTTTTTTGGGGGTGTTTGTATAATCAGGGCGATTCAATGCCGATTCAATGCCGCTATGTGTTTTGACTTTTTTTTTTTCTCTTAAACTTTTCTTTGACCACCCTCTCCACTCTGGAGCGCTGTTCTCTCTGGGTACGACCTAGGTGGACCAAGGGCCGTAGAGGTCACTGTTAGTCCAAGTGGCAGGGGACACAAGCACTATCACAATCAAGGGAGGGGGCATGCGGCAGGCCCAAGCACTAGAGCCACTGGAGTGCAGCACCGAGCACCGGGCACTGAGATACCGGTAGTACTGCACCGGGAGGTGGTCGCTATACTAACACTAGAGACTCCTTCCTCCAGGACGACCACCTCACGCCACCTCGCGCCCCTCCTTTTTTTTCTGCCCCGTTTACCCTTTCATCCTTGCGAATGCCAAGTGAGAGGTGAAGAGACGGGTTGGCTTCTGGCCCTGGGGGCCTCGGAGCTCCCTGCACGATCCGCTCGAGACTGCGTGCGGACCTCAACCGCGTCGCAGGAGTTACTGGTGTTGCTGGTGCAGGCAGACAAGCAGGCGCCCCTCCTTACTCTTCTCCTTTCTCCCCGTTGGCGATGGCGAGGCGTTTCGGCTGCCCTTGCCACGTCCGCTCACTCAGCTCAACCCGCCTCAGTTTACCTATAACCCCCCCTCACCTCGCCTCTCCTCACCGGCAGAGCGGCCTCTGCGGGCCGGAGGCAGAGGCGGGAGAGGCAAAGCAGGGAGCAAGGAGCAGGGAGCAGCGAGCAGCGAGCAGCTCCAACGGACCTTCGGACTCAAACTCGGACCGGAAACGGAATCCACTCGGACCGCAATGTGAGAGTTGGAGTATATAAATGACTATACGTGAGAGTCAGTGATTGTGAGAGTGGCTGTATGGATGAGTGTGTACTTGTATCAGTGATTGTATAAGAGAGTAAGTATGCATTTGTTTCTGTTTGAATAAGTGATGTGGTGTGTGTATAACTGTATAGGTCAGTAAATGGAAGTGTGATTGATTCTTTGCATGACTGACTAGGTGTGTGAGTAACTCTGGATGAGTGGTGGTGTGTGAGTGTCTGTATAGGTGTATGAGTGCTTTAATAGTGTTGTATTGATGAGTGACTGCATGTATGAGTGATTGTATGGGTGAATGAGTGGATGTGTGTGTAGACCTAGGAATCAGTTAGTGCGTATGTAGTAGCTGGTATTGGTGTGTCGATGGTTACGAAAATGGTAGTCTGTATTTTACAGTGGGTGTATCAAAGGTTATATTAGAGTGTGAGGAGGTGCATCAGATTTTCACGTGGATGATGTCATCAGTGATGTCATTTGAGATGTCATTAGTGATGTCATCAGTGATGTCACTGACCATGTCATGAATGATGTAATATGTGACGTCATCAGCAGTGCATTTCGGGGACATCACTGATGACATCATGCCCCGGGGGACCCCATCCCCCGGGGCATGGCCAGACTTTTGTTTTTTAATTTTTTTATTTATATTTGGAGGGGGGCCACATGGCCCCCCTCATAAGGCCTTTCCTTTTTTAAATTTTTAAATTTTGTTTTTAATTATTGGGGAGGGGGGCCGCGTGGCCCCCCTCCCAGGCCACCTCTGGCCCCAGGGACCCCATCCCCCGGGGCCTGGCCTCTCTGTTGGGGACCGTGGGGGGAGCCCCAATGCCCCCACGGCCCCTGCCGGCTCCCCGCCTCCTGCGGGAGCCGGCATTGCTTTTGAGCAAGGGGAGCTGCTGACATGCAGCTCCCCTTGCTCAAAGCAATTCTGCTTTGCTTCATTGAAGCGAGAGCAGGTTTCCCTGCTCTCGCTTCAATGAAGCAAAGCAGAGTTTGCTATGACAGGGCGGGAGCCTCACGGCTCCCGCCCTGCCATAGCAAACAGCAGTGTCCCAGGGTGGGCACCCTGGGACACTGCGGGAGCTGGCCCTGGGGGTTGGTGGTCCCCAGGGCCATCAAGGGCTCCTGGAGGGGGCCGCGTGGCCCCCCTCCCAACTATTTAAAGCCCCTGGGTGGTGGTGGTCCCCGGGGCTCGGGGGTCCGCTACGGACTCCCGCATTGTTAATAAGTTTATGCCCCAGGGAGGTGGTGTTCCCCGGGGCTGCGGGGGGGCCACGTGCCCCCCGCAGTTTATTATCAAAGCCCGGGGGAGGTGGCGGTCCCCGGGGCTGCGAGGGGCCACAGTGCCCCCCGCATACAATTAAATAAGCCCCAGGGAGGTGGCGGTCCCCGGGGCTGCAGGGGGCCCCCGCAGGCCCCCGCAAATTAATTGGCGATTGCCCCCGGGACCTGGCCTACCCAGGGGCTTTTTGAAAACGAAGCGCGGGAGTCCGCGCTTTGTTTTTTTAAAATTTTCGGCAGGATTTTCGACCCCAACACAAATTCTGCCGTGTAAAAAAAAATAATTGCTTTTTTTGGCACTGGGGGCCCTTGTGGGACCCCCTGAGCAGGCCTAGGGGGTCAGGGTGTTTCTACCCTGCCCCCTTTTCTTGTCTTTTATCTTTGTTTTACTGTTTTCTTGTGACTCGGTTCTACCAAGTCACAAGATGGCTGCCAACACTTCCTGGTTTGGAGTGTTGGCAGCCAATCAGAATGAAGCTCGTGCTCGGGAGGGTTCGCGAACCCACCGCGCCCACAGATATTGAAACTTTTTCTTTTTCTAATTTCTCAGGAACTACTGAATGGATTTACACCATTTAAAAAAAAAAGGGCTCTTTCTGAACCAAGACCTACCTTTTTGCCAAATTTTGTGTAATTCCGTTCAGCAGTTCGGGCTGTAGCTTTGTCTAAAGTTTCCTATGGAAATGAACATGGGGAAAATGCGTTTTGGGACCCCCCTTTTTTCTCGGCCCCCGCTTGTCAAATCACCCCGAAACTTTCAAGACAGGAGCTGACCGGAGCGCCCCACTAGTTTTGAAAATTTTGCAAAGATTCGTCAACCGGCGCCAAAGTTATTGGGAAAAGAAAAAACGCTTTTTGAATAGAAACGAGGTCCTAACTATAACTACCTACTGGCGACCGCCTGTAGGTAATATATATATGTGATCAAGGCCCGTGAAGGGGCTGAAACGCGTCATGGCGATAACCATGCACCTACAATAAACATTGCTGCACGAATTCGGTGGTCCGTATCCGTTCTTACTAAGAAAAGTTTTAGCAACGGAGTTCTTTGGATATATATATATATATATATATATATATATATATATATATATATATATATATATATATATATATATATATATATATGTATATATATCTATATATATACGTCCACAACTGTGTTGCATACTATGTAGGGCATGGTGTGACAGACCTGCAATGGTGAAGACAAAACTGTTTTTCTATTTTAGATCTTGCATTTGCAGTTGAATAAAATCTTTCACACCGGCTAAATTCAGAATATTTTAAGGCTGACTGATCTACTGCCAAAATGGACGAAGAAGGAAACCAAAGAATCCGAAGTAACAATAGCTCAGAAGCAACTTAGGTATCTTTTCATCACCATTGCACCTTAACAGAGAGAAGAATGAAAAAATACTTATTTAGACATGCTTAGACCAAGGGAAGTTCCTGCAGATATGCTAGTTGGTTCTTTGAGAGTTCTATGGTGATAACTCACTGTGGCACTTTCTCGATGGTGAATTCCCATAAATTGTCCCCCATGTTTGGGTCTGCTTGACAGCGCAGTTGTCGCTATACCTTATTTTTTTTGTTTGATCTGTCTATTGTTTTTTTGTCACAATAATATATAACAAGTCAGTAAAGTCCCCCCAGTATTTAACCCATGTATACAAAGCATCTTAACATGTGAGCCTCAAGAGGTTCTATTAGATCATACATTGCGGTCAATGAGCCTTTGTTCACGTATACAGATATGAAATCCGTAGTATCTACCATGCCAAACAGAATTATTGCATATATATATTGCCAGTCTTTAGCAGAAATAGAAAGATCAGTATATTTACCAACTTAACAAACGAATCAACTTCAGGCGTAACAGTGCTACCGGCCTTTCCTACATGACAATTACTACACATAATCACAATGTAATTTATCTAGCTTTTACCAGATAGTACAGTTTTTTCCTAAATATACGCCTATATACAGGTTTCATCATCCCTCCCAACTCAGGAGAAGTTGATACCTATCGTCTGATACAATTGACTTCCCACTCCTAGAATCATGAGGCATGTGTACTTGAGTCGTGCTGCAAGTTCGTTTGGAGTGTTGTGATAATTGAGTTCCAGCTATCTGAGAGTGGGAACTTGCGCAACCCCAGCGTATCTTCTCTGAGAAGTGACACACCTTCCGCTTTTGCCCAATTAACGACAGAGCGAGTCCATGCCAGCCGTGTCGGAGAGTCCTGAGATTTCCAGCGTTTTGTTATAAGTCTTTTAGCCACCACCAAGCCCAGGTTTAGGAATAGGTTTGTGGCTCTGTGTGCTTTATTTCTAGGAAACAACCCCAGAATGCATACTTACCAGGAGTTTGAGATTTGTCGTTCAGTGCATTCGGACAAATACTTTGTCACTCCTTCCCAGTATTGCAGTTTATGACACAATCATAGCATGTGTTTAATGTCTGCATCTAAGTGGCTGCACCGGGGACAATGTGAGTCGTTCCTGTGAAAGTAACAATTTATTTTTCCCGGGGTAAGGTATGCTCTGTGCACTATGTAAAATTGTATTAATTTGAACCTGGCGTTGTGCGGGACGTGTACAGGACTTGCTAGTATCGTTGACCATTCTGTGTCCGTGCATGCGCGTCCTAAGTCAGTGTCCCATTTCGTGCGTAGTGAGGTCAGATCCACGGCCGTGTGGAGGCGTAGTGCGTCTGCGAACCAACGAGTGAGATGGCTGCTGTTCCCCATGACAGGAATATATTGGAGCACCATATTTGTCTGCAACTCTTGTGTAATGTCCCCTCATCTGCTTTCCAACAATTTGGCCCAGGAAGCATGCATTAGAAAGTGTCCTGGGGGCAGTCCTTCCGCTCGCACCAGTTCATTGAAAGGTAAGAGCGTTCCGTCTAGGTACAGGTCTCCTAATGTATGTATACCTATGTTATGCCAGTCTCCTAGATCAGCCTGTGTGGTGGTACGGAACCCCCTAGGTGCACCGAGCAAGGAAAACACTGGGGCATATGGCTTTACTCATCTGGTGCAGAATAGCGCTCTGTGAAAGCAGTGATAAGCCACTTGCAGCAGTAAAGAGAACGGGGCTTTCCTCTTGCTACAGGGGTGGAAGATAGAAAGAATAGTAGGTATCGAACATGCTTTTTCCCCTGTCGCCGTGTCTGATAAATGCCTGCCCTCCATCCAACGGGCCACCCACTGCAGCTGGGATGCTATGTAGTAGTGCTCCAAGTTGGGTACGGCCAGCCCCCCTTGACCTGATGGTAGGTACAGTTTCATGAGTGCAGCTCTGCAACATGAGGTGTTCCATATAAGACTATGGATCATTTGTTCAATGGGTTTGAAAAATGAAGGCGATAAATATAAGGGCAGGTTTGTAAAATAATAAAGTAGGCGGGGAAGCACTATCATCTTAATAAGTGAGACCCTACCTGCCACCGACAAAGCCAGCGTCTTCCAAAAGACCATCTGTGATGACAAGGAGGTAAGCGCCCTAGTAAGGTTGCCCTCCAGGAGATCTCGATTGCTGTGGTATATCCTGATGCCAAAATAACGAAACATGTTTGGCTGCCATATAACTGGGGTGCCATTGACAATAAGCGCTGGGTCGGGTGTGTTGGTTAGAAATGGAAATAAACATGACTTTTCCCAATTAACCTGCAGTCCCGAAAGATAGGCAAAGCGACTGAGTATGGGGGATATAGTATCAGGGACCCTCCCGACATCACGTAGATATAGAAGAAGATCGTCCTCATACAGGGATATTGCATGTGTATCTTCACCCATATAAATTCCCAATGAGATTGCAGATGCCCGCAGAGCTAGTGCCAATGGCTTCATAGCTAATGAGAAAGGGAGAGGAGAAAAGGGGCAGCCTTGACGAGTGCCTCTACAAACCGAAATGGGTTCCGACAGCACGTGATCGGTTTTGACTCTTACCTTCAGGTTGCTATATAGTAGTTTAATTTGCGAAATGAAGTATGGTCCCAGACCGAACCGAGGCAGGACATTGAATACATAAGACCATTCCAGCGTGTCGAAGGCTTTCTCCAGGTCCAACACCATACAGCCGGATCTGGGCCAGGTCGAAGGCGCATATCGCATGATTCTGAATAACCGGCGCAGGTTAAGAGATTTAGATTGATCTGGTATAAACCCGTTCTGATCTTCATGCACCAGTTGGGGGATTAATTCTGCCAGTCTGCCAGCCAGCAGGCTTGCCAGTATCTTATAATCCGCGTTCAATAGTGCCAGTGGCCGATAAGAGCCTAGTCTTGTGGGATCTCTTTCCGGTTTTAGGAGAGTGATCAAGGTGGCCTCGCCCATAGAGTTAGGGAGTTGGGTTAGCTGTATGGCCTCTTCATAAACACCCAGTAATGCGGGAGCTAATAGGTCCGCATGAGCTTTATAGAATTCTGGAGGAAAGCCGTCGGTCCTGGTACCTTTCCTGAGGCTAGAGATCTAATAGCGCCCTGAATTTCTTCTACTGTTATGGGCGCATCCAGTTCGGCCCCTGATCCGGAGTGAGCTGCGAAAAGGGGACACCTTCCAAGAATTCTATCATGTCTAGTTCAGAAGCCTAAATAGTCGATTGATATAGTGATGTAAAATTGAGAACCAGATCATTGTGTATCTCGTGTTGGTTGTAATGTAGCGCCCCTTCTGGGGAATAGAGTGCAGTAATGGGACCTTGTGGTTGCTCCTGCCTGACTAGCCATGCAAGTAAAGACCCCGATCTGTCCGCTTGGGCATGCGTCCTGGCAGAATGCGCCGCATAGTTTAGACATCTCAGCCTCTCTAGTGTTGTGGCGTGGAGGTCCCGCACTGTAGATAGCTCGGGGGAGCAGGAGGGATCAGGAGCCACCCGGTCTCCAGAGACAGCAGTGTTTGCTCCAATTCTCGGAGCTCCTGTTCTACCTGCTTACGCATGCCCCCGCCTAGCCCCATGCTGCTGCCCCGTATTGTCGCCTTAAAGGCATCCCATTCCAGCAAGGCTGACGTTGCCGTGCCGGTGTTTTGTGTGAAATAATTCTCAGCTGCCGTGCGGGGGAAGCGCGAAACGGTGGATCTTCCAGCATGGCAGGCTGCAGGCGCCAGGCTGGGCACATAGAACGCGGTGCGTCCCTTGTTAGAGTGATGTATTGAGGATTATGGTCCGAGTGCGTTCTGCCCATATATTCCACCTGTGTTACATATGGTAACATATTTGGTGAGCATAGAATCCTGTCTATGTGAACATGTAGTGTGTGAGGGGCCGAGTAAACAGAATAAACACGTGTAATGGGGTTACGATGTCTCCAAGTGTCCACTAGCCCCCAGCCATCCGCCCAGGACCGCAACAGGGAAGCCCCATTAGCCGTGAGGTGCCCCTGAGAGGCGGAAACGAACGGTCCAATGTCGTGTCCAATACATTATTGAACTCACCTCCTATCACCCAAGGCATGTGGCACCATTTAGATAGCACTGTGGATAGTTTGTTCCAGAAGGGCAGTTGCTCCGTGTTTGGTGCATATACATTTCCTATTAGGAAACACCTGCCATCAAGCTTACCTCTGAGGAAAATATATCTCCCCTCTACATCCATCTCTGCTCCCTCAATTAAAAATGGGGTACCCGGGCGCACCCAAATCAGCACCCCATGAGCAAATGCCGAGTAGTCAGTGGCAGTAATATGTCCTCTCCATTTGCGCTGCAATCTGATTACCTCAGGGTGCGTCAGGTGAGTTTCCTGCAGCAGGACTATCTGTACATTGTGACATTTTAGGTACAAGTAAACTGCATATCTACGGGAGGGGGTGCGTATGCCTCTTACGTTCCATGTGATGATTCGTTGTGGCAACATAGTTAAGTTATGTCTATGTGTGTTGGCAGAGGAGGATAGGATCCGTGTCTACCTGCATTGAGAACACTGTCCTGTGAAGGTGGCCATGTTGGAACGTAACGGTGCCTGAGAAACTCTCTTACAAAACATAACAACAATTTTGCAAACATGCAATACCAAAAGAGTGGATCCCACTACTGAGTAGAACTGCCCAAAACTCTACTTATTTATAACTCAGTACGCTACCCCAGGGGTCGTCTGGGTTGGTGGGTGTGCGACTTACAAGAGCCCACCTTTGTGTAGTGTCCACCCATAGCCTTAATAAATGCGTTTCCCTTCTGATAGTGCACATATTGTTAACAGATATCCCAAGCGCCTGTTCCCGATCTCCCCTGGTATCGGCCTGTGCCTCCCACCCCCCGCAGCAGTCATATGTTTGCTTTACAACCATCCCCTCTCGGGCATATCATGCCCCCACATGTGAGACTCAGTAAAGGAAAAGATAAATAAAGTCTTCAGATGATTCCTTCTGACTTTTGTGGAGTAACTTCAGGCAGCCTCAGGGAATTAGTATCCGAGGGGCAGACCACTGAGGAGTCTCCGTCTTCAGATGTTCGGGTCGACCTCAAGTCTCTGTCCAACTCCTTAGACAGCTCTGATATCTTTTCCGCCTCTTGGATTGCTTGTCGTCGTTCTTCAATCATTTGTTCCGCATTGGGAACCGCCGCCCACTGGGGTGTCCGAGATGTCCGCCTCCGGCCACATCCGCTGGCTGTATTTGCAGCACCTCTGTGTGTGTCTCCCCTTCCAGTGGGCCTAGGGCCCGTGAATCTCCCTGATGACTCCAGCCAGTCCCACACATCTTGTGGCGCATCAAAAAAGTGAGCTTTACCGTCCGACACCACTCGTAATTTCGCCGGAAAATACAACGAGTATTGGATATCAAGCTTTCGCAATTGTTGTTTCACTGCCAGAAAGGAGCTGCATTGGCGTTGAACTCCCATGGTATAATCCGGGAGAAACATTACTTTAGAATTGCCCACTTGTATATCTTGTGTTTTCCGAGTTTCCCTCAGGATGGAGTCTCTATCCCCATAGTGGAGGACTTTGAACAGGAATGGTCGAGGGTTGGAGCCTGGAGCAGGTTTCCGAAATGGCACGTGATGCACTCTTTCCACTGAGAAATATGGTGACAACGCACTCTCAAGCATTAACTTCAACCATTTTTCGGTGAAATCCACTGGCGCCTGTCCCTCCATTCCCTCCAGCAGTCCTATCAGGTGAATATTATTTCGTCTGGAGTGACCTTCTGCATCCTCCACTCTTTGCTCCAGTTGTCGCGTTTCATGCGCCTCCAGTTGTTTTTCTATAAATTCCGTGGCCGGCTGTACTTCCGTTAGGACATGTTCCACCTTTGTGACACGGTCAGCTAATTTTCTATGGTCTGCATGCAGAAGCGTTAATTCCATGGCCATGTTATCTAATTTAGGCTCAAGAGACAGTCTGGAGCTTTCAATGGCCTTTAAGATAGCATTTGACCAGGCAGCTGGTTCCGTGTGTCTTGAGGGTCCTGGTGTTCCATCTCCGCTGCTGACGATGTGCGCGAGGAGGTTCTGGAGCCCGCTGCCCTAGTCCGCCCCATCCTAACCTTGCACCCAGGGGGTACGACAGCAGTCTCCTATCGTGTAGGGGTTATGCGTCCGTCCAATCGCAACTCAGCTGCAGGGTATGTGGTCCACCCTCGGGAGCAGCCGCTTGGTGTGCTCCACTTTTGTGTTTGCCTACTGCGTGACAGGGCCTTACTGCAGCATGGGACTCGAGTCCTTCTTCAGTACTGGCGGGTCTGTATATGTGACGCAATGATCCCTGCTGCCTACAGAAATCACCTCTGACGCTCGCGGGGAGGCGTATGGTCCTTGTTCTCCAGTTTTAGGGGCCAGGTGTGCAGGCCCTATATTGCTCAGAGTTTATCTCCTGTATCCCCATATATAATCTCATCGATCATCCAGATATGCAGCGGGCGGACGGGAGACAGGCCCCCCGAGAGGCCACTGCTCACAGCTCTGAGCCGATCACTCCACCCCTCTACAGCTTGGTCCCGCAACGTCTATTAGTTTCACGTGCTGGCTGCGCTATGACGGTGAATGCTTCTCCGGAAACGACAGCCGTTGTCAGGGCCACCTCAGCTTCCACGCTGGGCCTATACTTAGGCTGTGGTGTGCTCTGATGTGCCGCCGCCGTTGCGGGCAGGCTCCTCCACCTCTTACCCGGTCTCCAGGCCTTCCGTCCCAGGTAGAGCGAGGAGGGCCTTCTCCACCACCAGTGTAGGGCTCAGGCCCAGCCCAAGGTCGCCCAGCGCACAAGCTCTGGGGCTGCCGCAAGTCAGATGGCTGCCCCGCCCTTCCGTTTGCCGCTGTCTCCACCGCCGTTATGGGCACCAGATTTGCCGATTACTGTCGTCCAGTCCTCTGGTGCCCAAGCAGAGGATGTGTTTCTGCGCCGGGGCCCCGAGCAGCTCACTTCCGGTCTCTCCGGGTGGTGCGTCCCTGCCGATGCTGCTCAGTTCACATCTTCGGGCAGCCGCACGGGCTAATTTCACAGGCTCGGTCCTTCAGGGGCATCAACGCGAGCGGCAAGCTCCGCAGCTCAACGGGGGTGTCCCGGGACAGTCGGATGGCATTCAGTGCGGGAGTAATTTTCAGATAACTTGGGTGTGTAGCAGAGCGAGTTTAGGTCGCGTCCGCCAACTTGCTCGCGCAAGCCACGCCCCGTTGTCGCGATACCTTATGTGATCAACAGAAAATGTACAGTTGGGAGAAGGGCTTTGGCTCCACCTCCACCTAAATGTGGCTCCCCCTCAATGTTCATTAACTTGAGTACAGATTTTGATTGGGTAGAAGTTGCATGCTTTCGCTGAAAAAGAGTGCTTGTATTGCATTTTGGGACTTACTTTTGGGTGAAACCTGAACTCAACATGGCAGGACGGATTGGTTATGGTGACAAGCTAGTGATCAAGGCTACAGGTCAGAACAGTTTATTATGAAACGTTACATCAAAAGCAGTAGGCCTGACTTATTTATTGTGGAAAGCATATGTTAAAGCTAATAAGCCTTAAAGGGTGGATTTTTATTTCACAGTATTAAAGTTTGTATCCAGGTATTTTGTTATAGCCAATCTCACAGATTACGCTGGTAGGCAGGGGTTGTGATGTTAATTACCTCCTGTGAGAAACCCTTAGCATAGAAGATTTGACATTTAAGTATCCTTGTTATGGAATTTTAGAAAGGGTTGTATATTGTTTTGCCAGATGTCATTTTGTACATATTTCTAATTTTATCATTGTGTACTGATAGTTGTCTTGTCGGAAAATACATGTGCAATGCAGTACGCCTTCATGCTTATGAGGACAGCTCGTTGATAAAGGCATAAAGGCCTAATTGGTTCATTGTAAAATGTTATGTCAGAGGCCATCGGTTTAATCTTTTTATGTATGACAGACTCAGAGTCAGGAGACCTCACTTATTTATTGTAAAAATGCATTTGTTAAAGCCAATAGGCCTTTAAGTGTGGATTGGTATTACAGCGTGTTTCAGGCTGTAGACAAGTGCTGCGTTACATGGATTCTCACAGATTACGCTTTGATACGCCTTGTTTACCCTCTTAGGAGGGGTTGAATATTGTTGTGCCAATTCTAATTTCTTTGCATATTTATATTTTTCTGACTGGATGACTGAGGTTTGCCTTGTGGGAAAACCTATGCAGAATTGAGTGGACCTGAGTTTTTTATGGTGACACGATAAAGATAAAAGCAATGAAAAAAATGTCAGATGTTATTGTTCTTATATGTTTGCTATGAAAAGCTATGACAATGGTATTAGGATTGAAAATTTTATTGTGAAATGTATTTATTAGATCCAATAGGCATTTGAGGGTGAAAGGTTGTAGACTAGTATTTTGTTATATGGAATCACACATATTACTTTAGTAGGCAAGAATTGTGGAATTGGTTACCTCCTTTGAAAACAACTTGCAGTGTGATAATCATTATTATGCCCTATTCAGAGGTGTATTGTTTTGTCAGCTGTAATTTTGCACACATATGTAATTTTATCACTGTGTGCCTAATAGTTGCCGGCATATATGCTATACAAGAGGCCTCTGTTAGTTATGATGACAAGCCAATGTTAACGGCTATAGGTCTTATTGGTTCATTGTGACTAGCTGTGTCGGATGCCATGAGAATGATCTACTTATGATAAAGGTTATGACAAAGACAGTAGGCCTGACTTATTTCATGTTCAAGTCATGTGTTAAAGCCACTAGGCCTTTAATGGTGGATTGTTAGTAAACTGTGCTAAAGCCAGCAGACATATATTGTGTTACGTGGAATCACAGATTACTATAAAAGTCAATGGGTCTGATGTTGACTCCCCTCTGACAAAATCCTGGGATAGAAGAATTGTAATGTGTGAATCACTCTTAGGCCCTTTCAGGAAAGGTTGCATATTGTATTCTCAACTCTATTTGTGCATGTGTTTCTAATTTTATGACTTTGATAAATATCTTGTAGGAAAGTTTATGCCCAATATTGATGACTGAGTCTGTTATGGTGCTGAGCCAACGTTAAAGGGTATAGGCCTCATTGGTTCATTAGGAAATGTTATAGCAGATAGGTCCAATCTGTTTGTTATGAAACATTACAAAATTGGCAGAAGGCCTGTCATATTTGTTATGAAATTTAGATGTTACCGCCATTAGGACTTTATGGGTGGGTTAATATCACACCTTAATAATGAATGTAGACAGACATTTTTTTACATGGAATCTCATAGGCTACCATTGTAAGCAAGGATTTTGGAGTGGGTTACTTGCTTGTTCAAACCCTAACAGTACTAGATTTTCACTGTCATAGTCCTTGCTAGATGCTATTGTAAATAAATGAGGGCTTAGCAGGTGTAGTTGTCTTCCAGGCCATTGCAATAAACAATTAACTATACAGACATATATACATTTAGAGGGCCTTTGAGTCAGTCCTCTTCTGTATGTTTGAACATCATTCACATTCTGCTATTCCCATAATGGCCATCTGGATGGGCAAGTAGATTAGATCATTTCGTCCATTGACTCTACTGTCCTGCGAATTACAGCATTTTGCCTGATCATATGTGCACATCCACCAGAAAATGAGTGTCATTCAGTGTCTGGGCTGGTGGCCAGTCCTTTAATTTTCCAATTTTTCCTTATGTATGTCCTCTTTCTTGTCTATCTTTCTTTTCTTTTTTGGAGCACCCTGCAGCTCCACAGACAGTCCTTCCACCCTACTTGCTTGCTGCTCATTTTATTTGTATAGTGCTGTATTGTGTGCAGCCACTATTTCTCATTTGCCAGCTTTCTTGGAGTGGTTGTGTCCATAGTGTATCATTGTGGTACCATTACAAGATGGCTACCATGTTTAGAAACATTATGTTGGCCACCTTAGAGCAGAACAGTGATACACTATCTACTTTAGTATTCACAGGTGGCTGCCTAGTACGATATTTACAGAGTGGCCATCTTGAAATGGTATTGTGCATAGTTTATTATTATTTTTAACACTCCAAGATGGTCAACTTGTTGCCTTCAAACGTTGCAGCTATGTTGGAACTTGACAACAGTGATAAACTGTTATGTTCCATACAGGTACCCCAATATAGGCTTAGGTAGCAACCTAACCTTTCACCTATATTCTCCCCTACCATTACACTACATAACGGTTCTTGGGACTGACCTTTTACCTAGTTACGGTACTGCTTACAGGAAGTGGGGTTTTCCCTGAAAACTAGCCTCATATATTATGCTTGAGGATTCTTGGAAACTCCTCAGGACTACAATCTCCTGCATAATAACTATGCATAAGGGTCATTCCTTACGCCATCCTAAGTCCGACATGACACAGCAAGGTAGAACCCCTGAGGCTACCACTTTGGGTATATAAACACCATATCTTGCTGAGATAGAAAGAGGAGAAAAAGGACTTTCATGCTGACACACTGACGCGAGACGCTGAGGTTCCTGCACGCAGACACTCCAGCTCGCCCTGGTCTGACTTCCCTTGCGGGGTGTCCATCTCGAGACCAAGACGGGGTCCCACAGTCTCTCACTTCAGGTAATGGGGTTGACTTTATCCTAGAGGGATTCCTGGCTCTACACCTACATACATGCTAGGTACACTTAGGCACATCTAGTTAGGGTCGCATCGTAGGAGTACGCACTTTTACTGTCATGTATTTTATATACCTGCCTGTATTCATCGTTTTAGCACTAGGGTAGAAATCTACCATCCTTTTACTCTGTTGGTGCTTTTAATCATTTATATCTGTTTCTGTCTAATGGTTGTTTCAGCACACCTATTTTACACTAGAATGACGCTGGTTCAATAAATGCTTATTGAGAAATGTCCCCACCGTTTATTCTGTGTATCTCTCTGAGACAAAGTGAGCACAAGTGACTGAGCGAAAAGTAATGCACTGTTTCCACGATCCCT
Source organism: Calotriton arnoldi (assembly GCA_963921515.1). Lineage (NCBI taxonomy): Eukaryota > Metazoa > Chordata > Amphibia > Caudata > Salamandridae > Calotriton > Calotriton arnoldi. The sequence continues at coordinate 238,643 of CAWUFW010009837.1, forward strand.
GATGGGACAGAGTTGTCATGTTCGATAGTTGCCAAGAACTATCTCTCCTTGGTAAGATGGGTTTCTAGTGGCACTGTGATCTAGCTGGTATACAGGCTAACATACCCGGTGGGGGTGTCTAGAATCAGTCTGGACACCAATCCTACAGTGTATGTTGTCTAAACACGCAGATCCTATATAGGTTTGTAGGAACTACATGACAATACTGTGTACAATACTATTGGAAGATAGCCATCCCATGTATGTTTAATTTTATTTTTGTATTGAAAGAATGTACCCAGCAAATTTAATTAGTAGTATGTTCTATTTTTTCTACTTTTATTCTTTTATTTTTTATATGTGTGTTGCGTTTGTTTTGTTGCAGATGGGTAATTGAGTGAATGCAAGAATAAGTCTGTGGGTAGAATAATGGATGAATGATTGCAAAGATGAGTGCCAGAGTGTATGTATGATGACTTAATGAGTGCCTAAACTCATAAGTCACTAACAAGGCACTTTCAGTTATGAGCCAGACCTAGTGGCACTGCCAATGCTTGTTTTATTTTGCCTTGACTTTTTAGCGCTTGTGCCATTCATGGGAAATTGTAACACAGGACTGCACAAGCTACACCAAGGAAAGCTTGCATGGTTCCGCGATACAACTCACGTGGGAGTAGTGTGGTACCACACAGGAGAGACATGTTGGGTCCCGCAGGAGTACTGCAGTATCCGCTGTACAATTTAAAAAAAAAAAAAAAATGGCCACTTGGATGGTCCTTCTGGGTCCAACTGTGAGTGCCAGGCAGTCAGGGTGTCCCTCCTCTGCCCACATCTATGTTTTGTTGGTATTTCAGGACACAGAGACTGAGTCTCTGTATCCTGTAATGGCAGCCCCAACATATTTCTTGAGGGGGCAGCCAGCCAATCAGAACGTTCAGTCATGCGAGATCAGTACCAGTCTAGTAGGACTGAGAAGGCGGATGGGATAAAACCTCCCCCAGCCAAGAGACACTTATTGTTTAATTTTGCGGTACTGCGGAACTCTTGTGGGGCTCCCAAAGGACAAGCCATCCAGATATCACTAAAATATTAACCCATTCATAACCACCCTGCACCTCTTTAAACTCAAATTTCTCAAAAAATGACTATGGATTTACACAAAATCGTCAAAAGCACGCTGTCGGAGTAAAGTTTTAACTTTCTGCCAAATTTATTGTAATTCCATTCAGCTGCTTTTTTGTATCACCTACCAAACTTTTCTCTGTGATTTAACATGGGAAATTAGATTATGCCCTGCCCGCTCTTTTGACGGATCACCCGGAAGCTTCCCAGGAAGAAGCTGAGGTGGATTAGCTCCTTTTTTGGAAAGTTTAGTAACGATTCATCGAACAGTACCAAAGATATTAACAAAACAAAAAAACTGTTCTTCTGCAAAGTCTGACCTAACTATGATTACACATTGGTGACCACCATTGTGTAATATATCTATTGTCAGGGTCAGATTGGGAAGGCGAGCAGTCGGGCTTTGGCCGATGGGTTGGTGCCTAAGGGTGACATGTGGGCCAGTTTTTAAAGGGGCTCTGATTCATTCCTGCCCTCCCAGGCCATCGCACTTCAGGCGATGGTGGTGGGGTGGCGAAGGTGTTAAGTATGACAATCTGGCTTAATGGTGGCCAGGTGTTGCTCTATTTATTGGGTCATTCTTACCTCAGCCCCCCAGTGGGGCTGCGAAGCAGTGTCTTGCCCCTGACCCCTCCCCTGCCAGGCCATCACATTCAAGCAACGGTGGGTAGGGGCGGGTGGGGGTATGCAGGGGCCTCACTGAGGGAGCAGGATTTTTGGATATGGGCCATCAACACCTAGGGCCCCACTGGAGCAGCAGTAGCTGTGTTTTTACTTGACCCCTCCCCTGCAAGGCCATTATCCTGAGGCTATGAAGAGCTGGGGAGGGAGTGAACTAAGAGAAGAGTTCCTGGAGGGTGTGTGTGTATTTGCATAGGCCTTGCTGTGAGGTAACCTTCAATAGGCTTTTATTAAACTAGAGAGAATGTGTTGCTGTGGCCAAAGCTGCCTACTTAATAACAGAGACATTTGCATTTTTCTTCATTTTTGCACTTGCCAGGATATTAAAATACAGTTCATGTTGGTAAAAAAACAGCCAGGTGGCAACCCTAGCCAGATCAGGTATTGTAGCCATTGGGCCATTTTATTTCACCTCACCCACCTGGTCAAAATGGAGTGCTTCTAGTTTTCACCAATCTTACTAATTCTATAGGCTTTAAAATGCTTAGGTTACCAAACATTTCTCTAAAAATGAGTCCAATGAGACTAATCAAATGATGTTTTCTGAAAGAGCACACCCGCGAATGTGGGCCACTTTTTTGGGACTGCCTGGGCCTAATTGCAGTCCCAAACCGACCCTGTCTATTGTCAAAGTATACATGTCGAGTTAAGGATATATTTTCATTTTTTCAATCAAAATAGACCCTGGTCTTCAAAAACCCTCTTATAAACACAGAAAGGCACCCTCTAGAAAGCACACAGCATGGTGATGGAAAATAATGGGGCAGTACACCATACAAACACAAAGTAACATAACAAACACTGATATTTCTATTTTTACATCCTCATATACATGATTTGCACAATTCTTGTGGAATTATTTACCACAGTAACACTAATTCCATGACCATTTCTTAACTTGAAAGCATAATATTCACTTTTAAATCGTTTAATATTTTAACGAAAATATTTTCTAAAGTTTCATTATACAACACTAAATCAAAAACAAATCCCCTGTCATAAACACGTACAAAAATACTGCAGTGAGAACAATTGATGTATGGTAAAAAGATCAATACCTTGCAAGGCAGATTTAATTTAGATCACATAATACCTTCCTGTTTGCCTGTGTCATATAATTTGTCTTTGAACAGTTTCATGCTGCTGCAACATTTAAAATACATCAATGCATCACAATTATAACCAAGCGTCAAAATATTTTGTAGATGTTTGAATAGTATATGGATTTCCAATTAGCCATCTGAATTAAGGAAATGAATGAAGAGAATGTTCAGCTGCTGCTGTGTTAATGTGTAGTTTTAACAACCTTCTAATGAACACATTAAGGATAGCAGGTTTCTTCGATTTTGTATTTGTTGCTTGGTTATTATTGGTAGACAGAAATGTGAGTTACATTATTGTGTAATTTCAATTACCTGTATGCATTAGGTTAAGTTTAAATTCTCAAACAGTTAATGAAGCATAGGTTTGCCTAATCAGTGGATGAGCTTTCAGAAAATATAGTTTATCTCTATGGTAGTCCAAGAAAGAATTGTATATGCTGTGCCCAGTCTTACTGCATGGACATGGGTTCTCACCTAAGGTTTGGCGACCTGGCTACCAAACTGTTGGGTGCACAGTTTGCGGCACCCTACTCGTAGTCTGTCCAGGGTGCAGCGGGGCTTTTGTGCTGAAATTGCTTCCACCACAGGAGCAGATTTGGTAAAAATGCATAATTTTGACTGATCTGCCATGTCATTTTGTTTTTTAAAGACAAGCTTCCAAACCCTCAAAGCTAGGGTGACCAACCGTCCGTAAATTTCACGGACTGCCCGTTATTTGGGCCTCTTGTCCGTTGTCTGTGAGAATTTCTTTCATGGACGCCTTTTGTCCGTAATTTTGGGGATGGCAGCAAGCTGTGCTGTTCCCCAGCTCGCACTTCTCTTTTGAACTCTAGCGGCTGCAGCAGCCCCTCCCCGACCTCGCTCAGTTTGTGGACAGGCCCATTGTCATTCTGACTGTGGATGATTATCACATAAAGAATGACAATGGGCCAAAGGCGTAGTGAAGCACCCGCAATCTCTGCTTAGGTGGGGGTGACACGGGGTCAGATACAAGTGTTTCTTGGCCCTTTCTGACTTTGATCTGTGGCTCTCAGGTCAGCATAAGACAGAATAACAAATAAACACAGCAGATTAATCACCGTGATGCAGCTGTGGGGAGGGGCTAAAGGGTCCCAAAGTAGCCAAAGGCGACAGAAAGTGAAGTGCACGTTTGTCTCAACCTAATATAAACTTATTTTGATGTGTACTTATGTTGGTTGTCTATTTACTTACTTACGTACTATTGTGCAACCTCCTCTGATGTGTCTGTAAAACGTACCCTTTGTCCCGAATTTTTGTCCTGAATTTTGACCTTCTGTCCTGAATTTTTGTCCTGAATTTTGACCTTTTGTCCTGAATTTTTACACTCACTGTCCTGAATTTGCACCTATGCCAGTTGGTCACCCTACTCAAAGCTAGGGTCCATCATAACAGTATGTGGCAGGACAAAACAGTGTCACAAGATAGGGTGCGCCTTCCATGCAGATGGCGGCCCTCAGTGCTTAAATTGCACCCAAAAAATAGGTGCCGGGGTCCTCGTCAGGAGGCCACTGCAGCTTGTACCACCCATTGCCCCTCCCAGCGCTGCCGTCACAGTACCGACACAACTACTAATCATCACACTGCTACAAATGTGACAATTCAGACTGTTCGAGGCCCTCAAAGCTATTAGAATGGCTTGGGTGGCAGGTATTAGTTATTTTTAATATATATTGAATTAATAAAACAACTCTTGTTATACTTATCTCTAAATCCCACAAACAGCTGCCACCATGTGGCAGCTGCCATAAGAGCCGGTGTTCACAATTAAGTGCTGGTGCCGAGCACCGGAAACCACCGGCTCGAATTAAGCACTGGTGGCCCTGCAGACAGTAGCACACGGTGAAGGTGGTCACAACCGCAGCGCCTGATGGGTCTCCTTTATCAAAGACAAATAGGTTCAACCACCTCAAAACCAGAAGGAGGAAGAGAGTCGTAGGCGGACAAAGCATCTTTGGAATTTTGGAAGATGCTATGTTAATGTTTATTTATAAATGAGGTCCATAGAAATATTTAAACATTTTCTTTGTAAAGTCGCCTCGGATCGAAACCGGCTTTGCTAGAAAAATATCAGTGAAGAAAGAAAATATTGACTATCCTAGGAGAGCCCAGAGTGAGGTCAGAAATAGGTGACATATGTGTTTACATCTAATAATATATCTTTGTGTAAAGCTCAAAAATAATATTGTATCACCCTTTTTCCATGGGTTAGCCGCCACTGTATTAACTTGGTATAACAAACTGGTATAACTTGTTATTCTGGTAAAGTTTCTATTCATTTAGCACTGAATTTTACTGTTATAGGTTGCAATACCTTTATTACAACCACAAAAACCAGCATGTGGAATGTGCCTAGACTTCCCATCACACAAGTAGTTTGGTGGTTAGAGCCAAACCACTTTCCAGCCATCACTCAGGGATTTATTGGCCAAGTTGAAGTCCCTCACTCCGGTAATCAATTTATATAATGCTTCCCTTGCACATGTGCAGTGCATGCAAACAGGTTGTACAGAGTCAGAGCCCTCATTCTTATGCACTGAGCATGTAAAAAAGCCTTCAGTTTTTCTTGAATGCAGATTTGGCTCAAGCACCAGTGCAGAGGCAAAGACCTCCCCTGATTCCTCCTGCCTGTGCTGATTAGCAGATGCAGTAGGGAGCAGAGTGTGACAAGCAGAATCTGTCAATCATGGCATCTTCCGCCTGTGCCTGCTCCTGCAAACCTCATTGGAACCCGAAGAGGGCAGTCTGTAGTAATGCTGGGTGTGGAAGATCAGATAGGGTGAAGAATGTATGTGTGCATCTTTGTGTATGTTTGAGTGTATGTTTGTGGGTAGGCATGTTCATCGATGGGACTATATATATGTGTGTGTTGGGAATTGACAGTTAGTAAGTGGGCAGGTTGAGAAGGTATGGTTGGGAAGTTGGGGGCTTCATCCAGCCTTAGGGGCGTTGAAGCAACATGATCCTGTCTATCTTTGGCATAATAGCAAGCTGTCTTTGACCTACAGTGGGCAAATTTGATGGTATTATGGCTATTTCTGTTATATTAGTTGCCCATGATTGACATAAAACACACATTCATGACAAGATTCTGCCTGTCCCTAGCATAATAGTGACCCACCCTGGACACATAGTGATCATTCTTGACAACAATCTGGCTATTTCTGGCATTATACTGGCCTTCCTTGATATATCAAGATCATTCTTGAGTATATTCTGGTGATTCCTGACACAGTGTGAACTTTCTTGACATATTATGGCCATTCATGACACAACTGTGGTTATTCATTGCGTAATGGTTACACTGACACAATAGTGGCCCATCCCTAACTTCGTGAGGCCCTTTTATTTATAAATCATTTTATTGGCATTTTTGCAAAGTACAAAGAAATAACTACATAGAAAAGATCCATAGTGCTTTCAGTACCATTTGTAAGCATGAACCCAGAGGATCAGACTCCCCCCTTTCATCTCCGAACCCACAGAGATCAACTGCGGAGTACCACAGGGATCATCGCTCAGCCCCACACTCTTCAACATCTACATGGCCCCACTCGCCGCCATCGTCAGACAGCATGGGCTCAACATAGTATCCTACACCGATGACACCCAGCTCATCCTCTCCCTCACGAAGGATCCCGAAGACAAAAGGCTCAGCTTCCAGGAAGGAATGAAGGAAGTCGCGGCCTGGATGAAGGACAGCTGACTGAAGCTCAACACAGAGAAAACACAGGTCCTCATCCTGGGACCCTCGACCTCCGCCTGGGATGACACATGGTGGCCCTCCGCCCTCGGGAGTCCTCCTACCCAGGCAGACCATGCTCGGAACCTCGGCATCATCCTCGACTCCTCCCTCACCATGACCCGCCAGATCAACGCCGTCGCCTCCACCAGCTTCAACTGCCTCCGCATCCTCCGAAAAACCTTCAAATGGATCCCCCTGAACACAGAAAAACCGTCACCCACGCACTCATAACCAGCAGACTGGACTACGGAAACACCCTCTACGCCGGTGTCAACAGGACCCTTCTACACAAGCTCCAAACCATCCAGAATGCCACGGCCAGACACGTTCTCGGGACCCCTCGGCACGAACACATGACTCAACAGTTTCGAGACCTACACTGGCTCCCTGTCGAAAAGAGAATAACCTTCAAGCTTCTCACCCACACCTACAAATCCCTCCACAACATCGGACCCAAATACCTCAACGAGAGAGTCTGCTTCCACGCACCCAAAAGAAATCTCCGATCCGCCGACCTCGCCCTAGCAGAGACCCCCCGCATCCGCAAAAGCAGAGCAGGAGGAAGGGCCTTCTCCTACATCGCAGGAATCACTGACAGAATATCGATGATAAGAATATCGACCTACAAAAATATCGAGGTAAAAATATAGAATGCCAAAATATCGAATCCCTATCTACAAACAGGTAAGTACAAAAATATCGAATCCAAAATATAGTTGTAAAAAATATAGTTAGTCAAAATATCGAATTTTTTAAATATCTTAAAAGTAATGTAAAATTAATGAAATACTATATATAATTAACTAAACCATACTTAAAAATACTTAAATAACTTTAAAATAAATAAATAATTAATGTAAGTTAAAAAAAAATAAACATACATTTTTATTTTTTAATACATATATATATTAACGTAATATTTATAAAAAATATTCAATATTTTTAGCGTAGGATAGCGGGAGGGTAAAATTTACTATTACCACTCCAGTGAGTGCAACAGTAGGGAAAGCGTTGGATAGCAGGAGGGTAAACATTTCTATTCCCACTCCAGAGAGTGCAACAGTAGGGAAAACGTTGGATAGCGTAGGGGTAAAAATTACTATTCCCACTCCAGAGAGTGCAACAGTAGGGAAAGCGTTGGATAGCGGGAGGGTAAAAATTACTATTCCCACTCCAGAGAGTGCAACAGTAGGGAAAGCGTTGGATAGCGGGAGGGTAAAAATTACTATTCCCACTCCAGTGAGTGCAACAGTAGGGAAAGCGTTGGATAGCGGGAGGCTAAAAATTACTATTCCCACTCCAGAGAGTGCAACAGTAGGGAAAGCGTTGGATAGCGTAGGGGTAAAAATTACTATTCCCACTCCAGAGAGTGCAACAGTAGGGAAAGCGTTGGATAGCGTAGGGGTATAAATTACTATTCCCACTCCAGAGAGTGCAACAGTAGGGAAAGAGTTGGATAGCGTAGGGGTAAAAATTACTATTCCCACTCCAGTGAGTGCAACAGTAGGGAAAGCGTTGGATAGCGTAGGGGTAAAAATTACTATTCCCACTCCAGAGAGTGCAACAGTAGGGAAAATAATAATTTAATATTTTAATAAAAATAAAATAATTATCAATACCAATAAAAAATTTATTAAAATTACTTACCAATTACAAAATATTTAATAATTAATTCTAAATACCAATAAATATTATTTCTTAAAAATTAATTACCTATTAATTATTAATTAACAAAGAATTAATTTTCAATACCAAAAAATAATAAATAATAAAAAAATACCAAGTAATAATTAATTTACAGTAAATTAATTATCAATACACCAAAATATTTTCAATAATTAATTAATTACAATTAAGGGGCCCATTAGGATGGCGGGCGGAAGCACCACCGCCGTGCTGGCGGATGCAAAAACCACCAGTTACCGCCCGCATGCCGCAGCCCACACGCCCGCCAAATTACGATGTGAAAAGGCAGCCAAACACCGCCGGCAAGCCAGCGACGCCGTCCGCCATCAAAGTGCGCCCGCTCACGTAGCGGCGCAGCCCAATGGAGACACACCGCCAGACGAAATCACGTACCGCCCGGCGTACAAATTACGATGCCGCAAACAAACAGCTCCCACGGCTAAGAGACACCGCACGTGAAAGTGAGGCGGAAACCCGAACGCCGAGCACAGACACCGAAGAGGCGACCCCCCGAGCATGAATCCAGCACTGCAGGCCCTCCCCATGCTATACCTGATGCACCACCAAGGAGGCAACGTACCGCGGAGACGCAGGTAGGCACACACACAACAAGGGCACGCAAACAGCGCACACAGTGCAAGTGCGGAAAAGGAGGACATGGCACCCCCCAACACCCCTGCGTGGACAAGACACATCCACCACTGCACCCACAAATGTCACACAGGGCAAATTGCAACATCTCGCAACTATCATGGGCACACCACCTGGGACCAGGAACTAACGACCCCGTCACGGCACCGCAGCACAGCGGCGATGACGCAGCCACACATGCGCACAACTCAGCGCCCAACCATAACGCCATGTATGCGTCGCACACAAACAACACAGGGACACAACCAAGCACCACACACACCAGCCACACCCAGAACGCACATGACACGTGACAGGCCTGCCACAGTCATGTCCCCAACGCCCAATTCACGGACAACACCCAACGTCACACAACCGACGCCCACATGTCAGTGAAGTCACGCAACATCAGGACACACCCCTGTGTGACAAACATGGCGAAGCACACAGCGGCGGCAACACCACCCAGCAGAACATGGGCCCCGTCGGGAAGAGGTACGCCAGTACCACACAGAAACACCCATACCACCCTGCACCCATGAACCAGACATACAAAACGGAACACCAAAGAGCCCGGGGCCCGACAACAGGTGGACCCAAGAATGACACCCACACACAAGGCCCAACGCATAGCGGAAACACAGCCTGCCGCCCACACACGGGAGAGCAGACAGCACTGAATGACCTTCCATTCCAACTCCGAAACCACAACCCGACTAAACAAGCCGGAGAATACAGCCATTGTCCCAAAAAAAGACCAACACAGGCATGCAGAGGAAACCGACCACAGGGCAGATAGCGCATATCACCTAAGAACATACCGAACGGGAAAGAAAAATTATAAAACTCCCCCATGCCGTTCCCATGCAAGTTATCTGGAAGGAGTCACACACCACTGACCTTGAACATTCAGAGAAGCACGTGGGATGAGGGCCCGTGTCCTCCGCACAAGCTAACAGAACACAAGTCCTGCCCCCTACGACCATCACAGACCTCACAGCAACCTCGGAGCTTGCACACTGCAGACTGCACACACAGCCGGAGCACGCCACCACATCGCCCCGCAGCAAAATGGCACCTACAACACACCTACCCAACTACGCCAGACAGGTCAAGCTGTACAAACACAACCTGATACAGATGTTGGGATGCGAACCCCTATCCCTGCTGAACGTAAGTTACCGACTGACTTACCGCATCGCATTGTTCAGCTGCGTCATACCCGTCTTCTACTGTCGGAGGTGTCCCTTCCACCATCCTGTGGAGTTGTGCCTCTCCAACCCGGCATGTCCAAGGGCGGACCTGCTACCACTATTCCACCCTCTGGACGCACACGACAGGGTCTGTTCAGCCTATGGGGGCATGACGTATGTGGCGATCATCGGGCCCACACTGCAATGGGACCACTGTGCCTCCACACGACGGATCATGGATCACAGCTACATCGAATGTCACCCAGCATGCCCCATCATGCTCCTACAAGGGACAACTTACGAACAACACCGTGACAGCCACCATCCGCTACATTGGCTGGCAAACATGTATACCACCAATGAAATGGAAGCCCTGCAGGAAGCCATCGCATACCTGTCAACCTGTCAATTCGTAGGACCCCGACGCAATCCCCCAAGTGAGCCATGATGTCCGACACTGTACCCATGCTTAGCTTCCGCACGGACTGGCCAGTAACCACTACAACAGCCATACCAAACGACCTGCAACTGATACCACACCATCAACGACACTGCCATGACATCGGATGTGTCCGGGACATGCACACTGTTCCCCATCACATCCAGGAACTCTGCATGTATCGGGGGAGGCAGTGGCATGGGATATGTGTATCGCACCCACATGGACAGAACTGCACGTACAACTATGCCATGACATGGATCCTGCGCCCATGGACATATGCACCGCACAGTGGACAGGAATCGCCCGGCTGGAGTATGTGAGAGCTGCACCCCTTCTCCCCCTCCCCGGAAATCCCGTAACAGGACCTTTGCATGGACGACAAGTGCATACAACAACAACACGACCCCAGTGACTGTGACATGTCCAGTAGCCACCATATGGCAACAACAAGTGGGACGCCGTTGCATGCACGTAAGCCCATGCCCTGATGTCAACTCACACGCACGCGTGCATGAGTAACAACAGCAGCACACCTGTCACATGGAACTGAGATGGACTGTGCCCATGATGCCAAGCGGTCTGGTAGGCTAAATGTATACCGTCTGTGTCAAAGTCCGCAGCACCGCAGCTATTTGCAAATGAACATTAGCACAGCAACGGCCAAGCAGATGTAACTCTGAAGCCCACATCCCACATGCAACAGCTAATCACATGTACCCCTACACCCTTAGCTATGTGTAATCATGCTCAGTATATCCTCCACATGCATTCCGCTGCCAGTAGTGTCCACTATACTGCATCACAGAGGACATAAGTCACAATACATGGTTTGAAGAAAGAAACTGTCTCTGCTGATTCCTTTCACAAGTACGAATGGGAGATGATGAGAGTGTGTGATGTACACGGCAGTCGTGACATGACTATGTAGTCCACTGTCATTGGATGTCAACGCAAATGAGTAGCACAACTGTGGAAGACACACATGTGTCGTGTGAAGCGGGAGTGACGCTTCGCTCAGGTGGGTGGGTGTGACGGGTAGATGCGCACATGCAAAGTTGAAACACGCTGTGTCGGGAGGGGTCCGGAACTGCACATTAACGCTTCCCTGGGCAATGTTAAAGGCCACCTGTCGGGGGGGATGTGAACACGTGTGTGCACAGCAGCCGGGCACACGAACAATGCGGTATCAGGCGTACACGTCAGCCCACCCTCTGTGGACAAGCTGGATCCTGTTGTGCGCCCGCCAGGCCCTTGACAAGGCACACACAGCCCCTGCCGACCAGGTGTATCCCCAACATTGTCAACCTGCACAGGCAATCCAGGGCACGGGATGGCAGTGGAGCATGGTGGGGGAGAGGACTCGGCGCGCTCCTCCGGGACACATCACGCATGCAAAACATCCTCAATGTGTAGCATGGCTCAAGTCATATGGAAGTATTGTGGGGACGCACACGTCACGAGCAGGAGTGACGTCACGGAAGGTGGCTCGCACCATCCCACTCATTGCCTACATCTCCACACACGTCACATGCCGTTGCAACAGAGAAGCCAGCGCGTGCGCAAGCACCTCCGAGCCCGCCCCAGTGAGGCAAAAGAGTGAATGTGTGGGTCCATCAGCCCCAGATGGACGCGGCATGGGCCGCTAGGGCAGCTACAGCCTCTGTGTGTCGCAGGTGGTGTATCCGGACTGCGGAGACTGCTATGCATTGTCTATGTTGCCCGGGTCTCGAGTCGGGGCACCACGCAGGTGGACGGCGTCCCGCCACACATCATGCCGTGAGACAGACCACTCGTTCAACTGGACCCACACATACACTCCTTGGCCTCTCCGGGGCGAGCTTGGGGCTGCATCTGCATGCGCTAGCCCCACAGGTGCAAATGCATATTGGGGGAGCGAGGGGAGGCCATGAGGACAGGGACAAAGACGACTGTAGTACTGTCAGTGAGTTCAAGGAATGACCCTGATGTGGACAGGAAAAGACGTGCCCCGTGTGTATTGCAACTAGTCGCTAATCCGATCACCCTCCCATGTCCTGCATGTAAGCCCGCACCTAGCCCCGCCCACCCGCCACACTGAAATTAGCACCAGCACAACATCATTCACATTCGAAGCACTGACTGGGGGTGACAACCATTGGACACACTTGTTGAGGCCACCCACGCGTACATGTGGGCCCTCCATGATCCATGTCACCTGCGGCAAAGTGATGACATGCGCAATGACGGAAGTGAGGAGAGCTGTCCGCCCCACGCACAGATGGTGCATCAGCTCCACAGACCCAGCAGCGAGTGCAGCAGTGGTCACATGTGCAGGGGCAGCTGTGCCTGGTGTGAAGGCACATTCAAATTGACAGCACATCGACCAATGTGTAGTCTGCCCACATCTACAGTCCATTACCATGCGGACATAGAAAATGAACATAGGGCAACACATCTGTGTGGGTGCACCCACTGTGACCAACACTGCGCAATCATCGACGTACTCGCTCTGTGCATGGCCCACCACGCAACGGAGGTCACATTCAGTGCCACCATCCCACACACACATCCCTATCACGAGACATGGTGTGTCCAATAGTCAGTACTGAGTTAGCGCCCATCTGGAGTGTCCTGAACAGGAGACACATGCAACCCACTAGGCAGTCGGTGCTGTCATCTACTGGCATTGTGCAGTCAATGTGCAGGCCAGGCCTGCTGGGACTGAGAGGGGCAGCATGGCCCAGCCTGACATTCACACGAGCAACAAGTGCACTGAGACCTGCATTGGCAATTGCAGACGTTGGCCTGCTCCCAGCTGGCCCGGGACGCCTACCTCCATAGTGGAACACGCAGGGTGCAACCGCGCAGGTCATCGGAGTTGGCCGTAATGGCCTGGCCCATGTTGGTGACAGTCCGCTGATGCCATGTGCACCACACAGTATGATGTGCGCACTGCATCTGCAGGTGTGGCCATGATGTGCGTGTGGGTGCAGGTGCACAATGGACGGGGCCACAACATGCCGTGTGCATAGGCAGGGACGGCCAGTGGCCGGCCCCCACATGTCTGTTAGCATGTCATCATCTGCACATTGGCATGGGTGCATGGTATACGCATATGCACACGCATGCCATCTCTCACTATGTACATCTGCCACTTGGCACGTGCAAGGTTACGTGTCACATGTGATGTGTATTTGCAAGCACACAGCCGTGTTGGCATGGGGCTGTCAATGTGTACACCTGTCAATGCTTCTGGAGGTGTGATCCGTACAGTGCTGCACATAGGGTGCAGTGGTGACACCAATGACTGTCACATATCTCCTCGTGCCACAGGTCCCACTTTTCTTGGCCGCTCAGCCTGTGCCCACATCGTCGTTGGTGTGTGCCATACTCATCCAGCCTCGGAAGCAGTGTGATGCACAGCAGCCAGTCATGTTGCCGTGGTGTTGCCGCTTGCCGAATATGCAGTCAGTCCCCATCAGCACGCCTCACAGGTCATTGAGGCCTGGATCCCCATGTGCATGCACATAGCAATGGTTTGTGTCACTGCCCATTGCTATTGGTGGGAGACCTGTGTAAGTGTATTGTGGCTGTGCTGTCCCTGCATGACAGCTGTTCTGTGACTCATGTTCTTGCTCTGACATATCAGTTATGTGTATGTGAAAATGCCATGTGGCGTGTTGCTTTGACATGTGTCCACTTCCATCTTTCCTAGGCGGAGACCAAACATTTACCGCCCTTACCAATTGTTGGCGGACATGGAGGATTCTGAGGTCATCCGGACATTTCGTCTGGACCGACCAACCCTGCATCGACTATGTGCCATGTTGGAACCCCACCTCCGTCCTCGCAGGGTGTATCCGACAGCATTCACCCCCACGGCTAAGGTGATGGCTGCACTGCATTTTTTCGCCACTGGGTCATTCCAGCACACAGTGGGCAGTGGAGGTGGGATGTCCCAGCCCATGTTCAGCATGGTGCTGAGGGATGTACTGGCAGCCATGATGCTGTACAGGAACAGGTACATCCGATTCCCCAGGGCACGTGAGTTGGCGGCAGTGAAGGGTGCATTCTATGCCCTTGGACGGATCCCACACGTCGTTGGTGCCATAGATTGCACCCATGTTGGCCTTGTCCCACCACAGGCCACTGAGCAGCTCTTCCGCAACCGGAAGCACACGCACTCCCTGAATGTGCAAGTGGTGTGCCTTGCGGACATGGTCATTTCCCACGTGTGTGCGAAGTTCCCAGGCTCGGCCCATGACGCGCACATCATGCGCAACAGCATATTACCACGACTGATGAACAATCTGCAACAGGACCGTGGCTGGATTGTCGGTGAGTATGTGGAGTTGTGTAGCGTGCTGGCTTAAGGATGCTGTCTACTGTCCTGTTTGGATTGCAACGGTTCTCTGTGTCCCTCACGCCCAGGTGACTCGGCTTACCCGAATGGGCCCTGGCTGCTCAGTCCATTACGAAATCCTCGGACCCCAGCAGATGACCGCTACAATGAGGCACATGGGAGGACCAGACGTGTGGTCGAGCGTACCTTTGGCCTCCTCAAGTCCAGGTTCAGATGCCTGGACCGCACCGGGGTGCGCTGGCGTACTCCCCACAGAAGGTGTGCCAGATAGTGGTGGCTTGCTGCATGCTGCACAATCTGGCTATTCGGAAGCAGATCCCCCTAATTGTGGATGATGGAGATCAACCAGGGCCCCAGCCTGCAGACCAGGACAGCTCGAGTGAGGAAGACAGCGGAGAGGAGGAAGCTGTGAATGTCCGTCAGCAGCTCATCGCCCGCTACTTCACTTGACGGTGAGTGTCCATGTACGACGGATGATGTGGCTGTAGTTGTGCAGGTGTCTGTGTGCTGTGTCTCAGAGGCCTTATGTTCACTGTGTGCTGTGTGTCAATGGTCCATGTCCCGGTTTGTATGCCACTGACGGTGGCTGTGGCATTGTGCCCTATTGCTCTGTGCGATGTGTGTACATTGCTTGTAGTTGTTGACATGTACTGTGTGATGGGTGTGTGACACACTCATTGAATGTGCTCCTGTTCTGTCTTCCCCCCAGGTCCCTACAGCCCCTCCTGTCCCATCGCCATGCCACACATCCGATGCTTCTCTGCTCAAGGTGGCGGTTGATCATCGTTCAATAAACACAGTGCACAGACAGCAGTTTGTGTAAAAGGTGCATTTATTTTCAACTGTGACATGTCATTGTGTGCAAGGTGATGACATGAGTGTTGCGTGCAGTGACAATGAGCTGTCGGCCATGGCTGCGTGATGCTCAGGGTGTACCCACTAGTTCTATGTCCCTAGTCCAACAGACACATGCCATTCTGATGGTTGTGTGGGGTGGGATCGTAGTCCAAGTCAATGCAGTGGGTGGTCAAGGATGGCTGGCTGCCTCACTTGCGTCTGGAGCGTGCGAAGTCCTCCCGGGACATCTGTTTCCACTTCGGACGGCCCCTTCCACGTTTGGGAGGGGGTGTGTGGTGGCGACCTGCTGGTGGTGGGTGAGGTGTGCTCACTGGCTGTGGACGCAGGGGAAGTGGACACTGCTGCCCGACCCTGCGCCCTAGCAGGTGGTGGCGGAGGTGGTGTTGCTGGCCTTGCCTGTGACCCCACCGCCACCACCAGCTGGCCCATGAGGTCCACGAGTTGGTCCATACGGGACACGAATTGGCCCATATTGGCGTCCATGGACCTCAACACCCCCAGGACCTCCCGCGTGTCGGAAGCAGACCTGGCCCATTGTCCTTGGGCCTCTTCATAGGCCCCAAGTACTCTGGCCATTTGAGGCAGGGCATGGCTCCCAGGGAGGCTGGCGTTGGCCTGACCCTGCTCCTCCTACCAGTACTGCTGCCACCGACCTGCCCACTAGCCACATTGCTCACCACGGTCCTCGCTGTGGCTCCCAGGGTGGACCCAGTCGGCCGGACCACCACTTGCGCTGGGGCCAGTGATGACGTGGTGGTGGTCGCGGCGGTGGTGGGGGTTGCGGCAGTGGGAGTGGCCGCAACGACCGTGGGAGTGGCCGCCACAACAGTGGGAGTGGCCGCAACGACAGTGGCAGCAGGGGGCTGTGAGTGGTCATCAGCCCTGGATGATGGGTTGGTGGGTAGGAGGGTGCCTGGGGTGCGGTTGGGCCCTGCCACACCAGATGGGCCTGCTGGGTGGTCCGTGTCCGAATCGGAGGACAGATCCTCCACATCCGTGAGTCCTTGTTGGGGGCTTGCAGGCTGGCTGTGCTGGCTGCTGTCTCCATCTCCAGCATCCAGCAGTTCGTCACCTGTGGGGGAATGAGATATGTTATTGTGTTGCACATGACAAAGTATGTATAGGTTGTCTGACATCCACAGTTCGTGCACAGTCGTGCACAGGTTTCCCGGAGCCGTGTGTGTGGCTGTGCTATTTGTTGTTGTGTGGGCATGCCAATGGGACTGTGTGCTGTGGACATGTGGCATGGGACGGATTGGCAATGCCGATGGGTGTGTTGCTGTGCTCCTGCTTTTTGTGGCTCTGGTGTATGCGGACTCCAGACCCATCGTGGAGGTTGGTTTGTACTATGCTCTTGGGGTTCAAATGTAACGCTTAGAAACGCAGATGGCATGATGGGGGTCAGCCCCCTGAAACGCATTTGAGATGAACTATGCTTTGGGGGTTCATATGGAGCGCTTAGAAACGCAGATGGCATAATGGGGGTCAGCCCCCTGAAACGCAATTGAGATGAACTATGCTTTGGGGGTTCATATGGAGCGCTTAGAAACGCAGATGGCATGATGGGGGTCAGCCCCTGAAACGCATTTGAGATGAACTATGCTTTGGGGGTTCATATGGAGCGCTTAGAAACGCAGATGGCATAATGGGGGTCAGCCCCTGAAACGCAATTGAGATGAACTATGCTTTGGGGGTTCATATGGAGCGCTTAGAAACGCAGATGGCATAATGGGGGTCAGCCCCTGAAACGCATTTGAGATGAACTATGCTTTGGGGGTTCATATGGAGCGCTTAGAAACGCAGATGGCATGATGGGGGTCAGCCCCCTGAAACGCATTTGAGATGAACTATGCTTTGGGGGTTCATATGGAGCGCTTAGAAACGCAGATGGCATAATGGGGGTCAGCCCCCTGAAACGCAATTGAGATGAACTATGCTTTGGGGTTCATATGGAGCGCTTAGAAACGCAGATGGCATAATGGGGGTCAGCCCCCTGAAACGCAATTGAGATGAACTATGCTTTGGGGGTTCATATGGAGCGCTTAGAAACGCAGATGGCATAATGGGGGTCAGCCCCCTGAAATGCATTTGAGATGAACTATGCTTTGGGGGTACATACTGTGAGCCATGGGTGCAGAACGTGACATGTGTTGTGGCAACATGACAGTGCATGGTCTGAGGTGTGTGTATGTCTGACATACCCTGCATATTTGCTGTCTGTTGTGATTTCTGGCCATGTAATTGGACGCATTGTTATGAGTGAGTGATGGTTGTGTGCCACACGACGTATTGCAGATGGTCCAATTCCTTGGTGTGCGTGCTGCCCTGTGCCATGTGCATCAATGCAGTGCTCGGGGGGGGGTGTGGCCCATGTTATGTGTGTTGTTGCTCACAGTGTGACGTGCGCTTCATTCACTTCTGGCACATGTTTTGTCATGGGCATGTTTCTTTGCGTGACTACTGTATGTGGACAAGCTGTTCGGATGACATACCTTTCATGTGACTGGGGCTGACGGATGAGATGGATGGTATGTTGTATGTGCATTGTGTGTCTGTGTGTTTGATGGGTCCAGTGGTGTTCGTGTGCATTTATGTTGTTCCACGCTGTTGCGTCTAGTGTGGTATGTCTTACATGGGCGTAGTTGTGGGATGTGTGGTTGACAGGCAGTAGGGGCTACATGGACAGGACTTCGATGGTGTTGCAGTTGTGTGTGATGGGTTGCACTGTGCCTGCCGTGTGGTTCTGTAATCAGTGTGACTTCTGCATGCAGACGTGGCTCCTTGGGTGTTGCTGTGTCTGTGATGGGTCATGTGGGGTGTGACTCTGTGGTTCATGTCCGTGTGCACATTGTTCACATGGTTGTGACAGGGAGCAGTGCTGCGTGTTCCTCTGCTACTTGACATGTCCCATGTGTTAGTCGTAATTCAGTCCTCATGCCTCCAGTCACCCCGCCCTGTCCAGTTTCCCACCTGCAGGTTGTTTTTGAGCGTGCACTGGACTGGATGCAACATGGTTATGGGCGGGGGGTGCTCCATGTTGCAGGTCTGTGGGGGTGGGGGCGGTGTTATGGGTCGTGGTGATGGCTGGACGCCCACTGACACCGTTTGTCCTGGGGCGGGATGTCTACCTGTCGGCTGCCGGTGTGCACTGCAGTGGCTGCTACGTGGGTGTGGGGTGTGGGCCGTGCTCCTCCTTGCTGTGCTGTGGGACTATGGGCCTGGTGGGTGTTGTACTTCAGCTGTCCCCCTCCCACCCACTGCCTTTGTGTTGCGGCTACTTACCTGTTACTTGTCGGTTAGTGCAGCTACGGCTGCCACATGGGTGTGGGGGTGCTCCGCCTTGCTGTGCTGTAGGACTAGGGGCCTGGTGGGTGTTGTACTTCAGCTGTCCCCCTCCCACCCACTGCCTTTGTGTTGCGGCTACTTACCTGTTACTTGTCGGTTAGTGCAGCTACGGCTGCCACATGGGTGTGGGGGTGCTCCGCCTTGCTGTGCTGTAGGACTAGGGGCCTGGTGGGTGTTGTACTTCAGCTGTCCCCCTCCCACCCACTGCCTTTGTGTTGCGGCTACTTACCTGTTACTTGTCGGTTGGTGCAGCTACGGCTGCCACATGGGTGTGGGGGTGCTCGTTGTGGCGCTTCTGGAGTACTAGGGGACCTGTTGGTGGTTACGTGGCTGGCTGGGTGTACACATGCCCCCATGGTTTTGTTAGTTGATATGTTTGGGCTGTGTGTGTGGTGGTGCCTGTTGCATGTGTGAGTGATGTGTTGTGTATTGTGTACTGGACATGGGGGTGTTTGTCCCTCGGAGCTATGGCATGGTGGTAGTGCATGTGAGTACATAGCGGTGTGCTGGTATACATTTGTTTGTACTTACCAGCCTCCACTCCCCTGGTAATCCGGTGAGGATCTCCGGATGGATGATGACTCGCACCTTCTCCTCCCACGCTTTGAAGGTCTTGTAATGCGCGGGATTCCCTCCGCCAGTCGTGGCAGCCAGCTCTCGATTTTTGCTCTCCTTCTTCTTGACCAGGCTTTTGATGTCGTTCCACCGTTTGTTTATCTTTCCTCTGTTTCTGGGTACGGTCCCGACTGCATTGACCTGGTCTACAATTCTGTTCCACATTCTGTTTCTGGTGGCTAGTGGTGTGTGCTGGACCTGGTTGCCATAGATTTGTGTGTGCACCTTGACGATCTCGTCGACCATGACCGTCAGCTCAGTGGAAGTGAACTTGGGCATTCTGTGTGATGCCATGGTGTTTGTGGTGCTGGTGCGGTGTGTGATGTGTGATGTGCAGGGGGTTTGTGGTGCCGGTGTTTGGTGGTGGTGGTGGTGGGTGTGATGTGTGCGTATCTGTGGTGTGCTGCTGTCCTTGCTGTGTCACTGTGTCCTCTCCTCTCCTCTCTGCTTTGCAATGTTGCAAGGGGTTGTGGTCTGTGGAGGGGCTGCTTTTGTACTTACCTGTTTGGGTGTGTCCTGATGGTCTGTTGTTTTCAGGTGTGTTGTGGCTGGTGTTCTGGGCTTTGTAGTTTATTTGTTTGTCCAGGGGTGGTGTGTATTCGGGATGTGTACTTTGTCTGTGTATTTGTGCGTGGGTTGCTGTGTGGACTTGTTTGCCATGTTGTCTGTGTTTGTTTGAGTCCGCAGCTGTTTCTGTGCAGGGACGTAGCCGCCATGGCTTCTGCCGTGTCCATTTTCTTCGGTGTTGTTTACGCTGGCGGGCGGTGTATTTGTTGTTTTTCCGCGCTCATGTCGGTGCGATCGTAATTTCACGTGCAGTGTCTCGACCGTGAGGGCGGGCGGTTTTGTGTTGTCGTGCGTCTTTCCGTCCGTGGCGGGCGGTTTGACTCCGACTCGGGCAAGGGCGGGCGGTATTTTGTGTTTTTTTCCGCCGCTGGCGGTTTTCGGTTCGAGGCATCATGATTGCTGGGTCGGTATTCAGACGGTGTAGGCGGGCGGATTTTTGCCGCTTTCATGGGTGGCGGATTTTTTTACGCCCGGTATCGTAATGGGCCTTAAAATTACTTCCCACCCTATTCCCCTATAAACCCACAACCCGCTACAAAGAATAAATTAATACAATTAACATAATTATCAATTAATAAATTAATAAAAATGAATTACCAATTAATAAAAATGAATTACCAATTAATAAAAATTAATTACCAAATAAGAATTAATTAACAATAAATTAATAATCAATACCAATAAATAAAAATAAATAATTACTGAATTACAATTAAATTACTTCCCACCCTATTCCCCTATAAACCCACAACCCGCTCTGAATAATAAATTAATACAATTAATATAATTATCAATTAAAAATTTCTAAAAATTAATTACCAATTAATAAAAATTAATTACCAATTAATAAAAATTAATTACCAATTAATAATTAATTACCAATTAATTATTTATCAATACCAATAAATAAAATAAAATAATTACTTAATTACATTTAAATTACTTCCCACCCTATTCCCCTATAAACCCACAACCCGCTACAGAACTAAAACGCAAAATTAAATTAAATATAATTAATAATTCCTAAAAATTAATATTTAATTTACTATAATTAAATTACTTCCCACCCTATTCCCCTATAAACCCACAACCCGCTACAGAATTAAATTACGCAAAAATTAAATAACATAAAATTCATTACTTTAAAAAAATTAAAACATACATTACAAAAATAATACATACTTTTAACACATATACTAACACTTAAAACACTATAAAAAAAATCGATATTTTTAACAACTATATTATGACTGTCGATATTTTGACAATCGATATTTCTTACCTGAATTTCGATATTCTTAACCACTATATTTTGGCAATTCGATATTCTGTCCATTCTATATTAAAAACTCGATATTTTGGCAATTCGATATAAAAAATTCGATATTATGTCTGTTTACCACATCGCAGCCAAGACCTGGAACGAGCTCCCAGTCAGCATCAGACGCTCCCCGAACCTGCACGCTTTCAGGAAGGACCTCAAGACCTTGCTCTTTGACTGAGCCAGAGCTGCCCACCCCTTCCCCCCCACCCCACCCAGCGCCTTGAGGCCCTCACGGGTGAGTAGCGCTTTATAAACCCCCTGATTGATTGATTGATTGATTGATGAACATGCAACATAAAGATCATATACATTGTACTGCAATCATATACATTGTACTGCAATCAATAGTGGGTTCACATCCACTTGGGAAATAACTACTACTTCACTATCTCTAAGGAGACCCAAGAAATGCCATTCATGGGTCACAAATCTTCAGATGCTTTCGAGGGCACGCAAGTTCTATATATATTGGCTCTTGAAGCACCTTGAAGCAATCCAGTCTCCACCCCACTCATTGTGACTTGGAGCCTCCACCACTCTCCAGTGCTGGACGAGATCTCCTTTAGCCATGAATCAGGTTAGTCTGCTGTGAGTCTTCCCCTGCCACTTGTCATCCAGGTCTTTACGTATATTCAGCAGTCAATCTAATGGGTGAGGACTATTTTCCGATCTAATATCTCCAAAGGGGGTTTAGCGACTTCCTTCTAGAACAATTGAATAACTCTACACCCCCATACTATGTAATTAAAATACCAATTGTCAACCAGAAATCGTAAGCATAATGGAGATGAGTCCCATTTCATGAGCCACAATTAGAGTCTTATGAATTATACCCAGTGTAAATGATGGAATTTGACTGGCTGAAAGTGGAATTAAATGGCTGACTCACCTGGGGCCATAAGTACCAACCATCAATCGTCGTCCTCCAAAGTACCCAAGTCTGCCTCCCAACCATTTCTGACAACGGCAGCCATGTTGCCATATTAATGACTAATGTTTTGCATACAATGGAGATTTTCTTTTCTGGTATTCTTTCCAGGGTGTGATTTGCCTATAGTGTGTTTAATTCTAGCAAGGGTCCTAGATACCTTATCAATGCATTCTTGACTTGTCAGTAGTGAAAACACTAGAAGGCAAGGAGTTCAAACTACTCCTCAGTTCATGGTATGACTTCATATTGTTATGAGAGACTACCGCTTCTAAAGTGGAAATCCCAAGGTTGTCCTACCTGTCAAATCCCACAGTGCAATTAGCTGTAGTATGCCTGTGCCAACCCAAAGTGGGGTTTCAGCCATCTACCTTTCCTGCAAATCCAACACTTTTATCGGGGTCCCTCCTGGTTTTTAAAATCTCTCTAGTGGCCGGGGCTAGATCAATACATGTATGTCCGCCAAATATGAAGTTGAGCACAGTACTTTTTGTCCACTCCCCACAATTCAGTCCTGAATGCCAAATCAGAAACAGATGGAAAAAGCCAGTCATGAAAATAACTAGTTTGGAAGCAAGATAAGACAGGACATCGACTCTCCCTAAGCCTTTATAGCACTTGGCCATAGCCACCCTAGAAAATCTGTTGTTCCACTTACAGAGCATTGAGGTCACCCACTGAAAAAATGTGGGGGATTCTTTATGGGTAGGTCTGTCTAATATAAAGTATACTCAAGGTAGCACTAACATTTTGAACAAAACCACTTTCCTCATGAGAGTTAATGGTAGGAATCCCCATTGTGAGAGTCCTTGTTTCTGTGTATCTAGCATTGCCAACCCAGCCCTGCGATTTCAAGCTGGCAATAATATCCCAATGTAATGGAAACCTCACAATGCTACCATCAGGATAGATTGAGATAACATTCCCTAGTATTCTCAATCTGTTTAGCTGGCAGTCCGGATTGATTTGGGCAACTCAAGTATAAAAGCAAACTATCTACAAGCAGCGATACAAGATCTTCTACCTTAGTCATCTACTGAAAGCCTCTAGTCCTCTCGCCGAATACTGAAAGTAGAGGTGATGGGGGCAGGGCTCTGAAAGTAGTCCAGTG
This sequence comes from Calotriton arnoldi, assembly GCA_963921515.1. Classification (NCBI taxonomy): domain Eukaryota; kingdom Metazoa; phylum Chordata; class Amphibia; order Caudata; family Salamandridae; genus Calotriton; species Calotriton arnoldi. The sequence continues at coordinate 262,332 of CAWUFW010009837.1, forward strand.
ATATGTACCCTCTTCTTTGTTCCATTGCTTATGAGGCTGATGCATATGAAAAAGTTCAGGGCAATTTAAGTTTGATGAGTATAACAAAGAGGTAATTGACGCTAAATTGCCAAAATTGCCAGGGACGCCTGAATCCTACCCGCAAATGCCAGGATACTGTACAACCACCGTATATTGTGTTGAGTCAACCAATCTGGCACAAATCTCCTTTGGGCTTGATCGATAGTGGAGAGGTGTGGTGCAGCGGCCAGGGCAGCTGACTTCGGAGCACAGGGTTCACGGTTCGATCCCCGGCTCCGGCGGCAGCTCAGCACCATGTGACTCTGGGCAATAGCTCACTTAATTTCCACTACGGCCTCCAGCGCCTTGAGACCCGTAAGGGTGAGTAGCTGCGCTATATAAAAACGGACTTACATTTTATCGATGAGGGATTAAATCACTCAAAGTAGGCCACTTTTTGAGTTGAATAGGTGCTTTTACTTTGTGTTAAACTTTACCATAGGGAAACTTCATAGTCGGGGTGGAGCTCTCCTTTGTTAAAGCATAGGTAAAATTTAAAAGGTTTATTACACTTTATGCTAAATTGGTACAAATATTTTTATGGTAAATATTCTTGTAAATTAATTTTATATACATTTTTAAATAAAGAACAAAATAAAAAGACTATTGCAATAATAACTTAGGGGCACATTACGATACCCGGCGTAAATAATTCCGCCAGGCATGGAAGCGGCAAAAATCCGCCCGCACACACCGCCTGAACACCGACCACGCCATTACGATTACACAAACCGAATACCGCCATCGGCGGAAAAAGCACACAAAATACCGCCCGCCAACGTCCGAGTCGGAGACAAACCGCCCGCCACGGACGGAAACACGCACGACAACACAAAACCGCCCGCCCTCACGGCCGACACACCGCACGTGAAATTACGATCGCACCGACATGAGCGCGGAAAAACCACAAATATACCACCCGCCAGCGCAAACAACGCCGATGAGAATCGACACGGCAGAAGCCATGGCGCCCACGTACCTGCACAGAAACCATCCGCACACAAAACCAATAGCACACAACATGGCCAACAAGTCCACACAGCAAGGCACGCACAAATACACAAGCACAGTACATATCCCGAAAACACCCCCCGGACAAACAAAAAATACAAAGGCCAGAACCCCAGACACAACACACCTGAAAACAACAGACCATGAGGACACACCCACATAGGTGAGTACAAAAGCAGCACTCCCACAGACCACAACCCCTTGCTACATTGCAAACCAGAGAGGAGAGGAGAGGACACAGTGACACAGCAAGGACAGCAGCACACCACAGAAACGCACACATCACAACCACCACCACCACCACCACCACCACCACCAACACCACCACCACCACCACCACCACCACCACCACCAAACACCGGCACCACAAACCCCCTGCACATTACACAACACACACCGCACCAGCACCACAAACACCATGGCACCACAAAGGATGCCCAAGTTCACGCCCATGGAGCTGACGGTCATGGTCGACGAGATCATCAAGGTGTACCCACAAATCTATGGGAACATGGTCCAGCACACACCACTAGCCACCAGAAACAGAATGTGGAACCGGATCGTAGACCAGGTCAATGCAGTCGGGACCCTGCCCAGGAACAGAGTCGAGATTAACAAACGTTGGAATGACGTCAAGAGCCTGGTCAAGAAGAAGGAGGGCAAAAACAGAGAGCTGGCTGCCGTCACTGGCGGAGGGAATCCCGCGCTCTTTAAGACCGTCAAAGCGTGGGAGGAGAAGGTGTGAGTCGTAATCCATCCGGAGATCCTCGCCGGATTAGCAGGGGAGTGGAGGCTGGTAAGTACAAACTAATGTATACCAGCACACCGCTATGTACTCACATGCACTACCACCATGCCACAGCTCCCAGGGACAAACACCCCCATGTCCAGCACACAATACACAACACATCACACACACATGCAACAGACACCACCACACACAGCCCAAACCGAACAACTGCAAGATGCGTGGGGACATGTGTACACTAAGCCAGCCACGTAACCACCAACAGGTCCCCAAATATGCCAGAAGCGCCACAACGAGCACCCACCACACCCATGTGTCCGCCACAGCTGCACCAACCGACAAGTAACAGGTAAGTGGCAGGAACACAAAGTGCAGTGGGTGGGACGGTGGACAGCCCAAGTACAACACACACCAGGCCCCAGTCCCACAGCACAGCAAGGAGGAGCATCCCCACACCCCACACCCACGTGTCAGCCACCGCAGTGCACAACGACAGCCGAAAGGCAGACATCACGGTCCACAGCAATCGGTGTCAGTGGGTATCCAGCCACCCCCACGACCCACAACACCCTCCCACCCCCACAGACCTGCAACATGGAGCACCCCCGCTTAGAGCCATGTGGCATCCAGTACAGTGCACGCACGAACAACTTGCAGGTGGGAAACTGGACAGGGCCGGATTACTGGAGTCATGAGGACCGTAACACGACCAACACATGGGACATGTCACGTAGCAGACGAACACGCAGCACCGCCCACCGTCACGAACAAGTGAACAATGTGCACACGGACATGAACAACAGACTCACACCCCACATGACCCATCACAGACATAGCAACACCCAAGGAGCCACGTCTGCATGCACAAGCCACACTGAATATAGTACCACACGGCAGCCACTGTGCAACTCATCACACACAACCGAAACACCATTGAAGTCCTGTCCATGTAGCCCCAACTGCCTGTCAACCACACACCCCACAACTATGCCTATGTAAGACAAACAACACTAGACGCAACAGAGCGGAACAACATAAATGCACACGAACACCACTGAACCCATCAAACACACAGACACACCATGCACAAACAACATACCATCCATCCCATCCGTCAGCCCCAGTCTCATGAAAGGCATGTCATCCGCACAGCTGCCACACATACAGCAGTCACGCTAAGATACATGCCCATTACCAACCATGTGCCAGAAGTCAATGAAGTGCACGACACACTGTGAGCAACAACACACAACATGGGCCACACCCCCCCGAGCACTGCAGTGATGCACATGGCACAGGGCAGCACGCACACCAAGGAGATGGGACAACTGCAATACGTTGGCTGGCACACAACCATCACTCACTCATAACGATGCGTCCAATGCCATGTCCAGTAATCACAACAGACAGCAAATATGCAGGCCATGTCAAGCATGCACACACCTCAAACCATGCACTGTCATGCTGCCACAACACATGTCACGTTCGGCACCCATGGCTCACAGCATGTACCCCAAAAGCATATTCCCTCCCAAATGCGAATCCGGGGCATGGCCCCCATGTTGCCATATGCGTTCCTAAGCGTTCCATTTGAACCCCAAAAGCAAAGTACAAACCAGACCCAGGATGGGCCAGGAGCCCGCATACACCAGAGTCACAATAAGTAGGGGCTCAGCAACACACCCATCGGCATGGCCAATCCGTCCCATGCCACATGTGCACAGCACACAGTCCCATTGCCAAGCACACACAACTACAGATGCTACAGCCACACACACGCCTCCGGGAAACCCATGTACGAGATTGCACGAACTGTCAATGTCAGACGACAAATACATACTTCGCCAGGTGCAACACAATAACTAATCTCATTCTCTCCACAGGTGACGAACTGCTGGATGCTGGGGATGGAGCCAGCAGCCAGCACAGCCAGCCTACAAGCCCCCAACGAGGACACACGGATCTGGAGGATCTGTCCTCCTCTTCGGACACGGACAACCAAGCAGGCCCATCTGGTGTGGCAGGGCCCAGCCGCTCCCCAGGACCCCTCCTACCCACCAACCCATCATCCAGGGCTGCTGAACATTCACAGCCCCCTGCTGCCACTGTTGTTGCGGCCACACCCACGGTCATTGTGGCCACTACCACTGCCGCAACCGCCACCATCGCCGCACCGACCACCACCGCCGCCACCACCGCCACGTCTCCGCTGGCACCAGCCCCAGCGCAGGTGGTGGCCCGGACGACTGGATCCACCCTGGGAGCCACAGCGAGGACCGTGGTGAGCAATGTGGCTAGTGGGCAGGCCGGTGGCAGCAGGACTGGTAGGAGGAGCAGGGTCAGGGAAACGCCAGCCTCCCCTGGGAGCCATGCCCTGCCTCACATGGCCAGAGTCCTTGGGGCCTATGAAGAGGCCCAAGGACAATGGGTCCGGTCTGCCTCAGACACGCGTGAGGTGCTGGGGGTGTTGAGGTCCATGGACGCCCGTATGGGCCAAATCGTGGACCTCATGGGACAGCTGGTGGTGGCGGTGAGGTCACAGCCAGGGACAGCAGCTCCCCTCTGCCACCACCTGCCGGGGCGCAGGGTGGAGCAGCAGTGTCCAGTTCCCCTGCGTCCACAGCCAGTGATCACACCTCAACCACCAGCATGTCGCAAGCAGGCACCCCCCTCGCAAACGTGGAAGGGGCCGTCCGAAGAGGAAACAGATCTCCCGGGAGGACTTCGCACGCTCCAGTCGCAAGTGAGGCAGCCAGCCAGCCTTCCGCCAGCCTTCCTTGACCAGCCACTGCATTGACTTGGACTACGATCCCACTCCACACAGCCATCTGGATGGCATGTGTGTGTTGGACTATGGACATAGAACCAGTGGGTACACCCTGATCATCACGCAGCCATGACCGACAGCTCATTGTCACTGCACGCACCACTTTTGTCATCATCTTACACACAATCACATGTCACAGTTTGTAATAAATGCACCTTTTTCACTAACTGCTGTTTGTGCCCTGTGTCTTATTTGTACGGAATACAACGGCCACCTTGGGCGGAAAGGCACCTGATGCGTGGCATGGCATTTGAATCCGGAGGGCCTGTAGGGACCTAGGGGTGGGAGACAGAACAGGAGCACATTCAATGAGTGTGTCACACACCCATCACACAGTACATGTCAACAACTACAAGCAATGTACACACATCGCACAGAGCAATAGGGCACAATGCCACAGCCACCAACAGTGGCATACTACCCTGGCCATGGAGCGTTGACACACAGCACGCAGTGAACAAACGGCCACCCTGACACAGCACACACACACCTGCACAGATACAGCCACATCAGCCGTCGTACATGGACACTCACCGTCAAGTGAAGTAGCGGGCGATGAGCTGCTGCCGCACATTACCAGCTTCCTCCTCTCCGCTGTCCTCCTCACTCGAGCTGTCCTGGTCTGCGGGCTGGGGCCCTGGTTGATCTCCGTCATCCACGATGAGGGGGATCTGCTTCCGAATGGCCAGATTGTGCAGCATGCAGCACGCCACCACTATCTGGCACACCTTCTGTGGGGAGTACGCCAGCGCACCCCCGGTGCGGTCCAGGCACCTGAACCTGGACTTGAGGAGGCCAAAGGTACGCTCGACCACACGTCTGGTCCTCCCATGTGCCTCATTGTAGCGATCGTCTGCTGGGGTGCGAGGATTCCTCAATGGACTGAGCAGCCATGCCCCATTCGGATACGCAGAGTCACCTGGGTGTGAGGGACACAGAGAACCGTTGCTAATCCAACTGGACAGGGGACAGCATCGCACAGCCAGCACGCTACACCACTCCACATACTCACCGACAATACAGGCACGATCCTGTTGCAGATTGGACATCAGTCGTGGCAAGATGCTGTTGCGCATTATGTGTGCGTCATGGGCCGAGCCTGGGAACTTTGCACACACGTGGGTGATCACCATGTCCACAAGGCACACCACTTGCACATTCAGGGAGTGCGTGTGCTTCCTGTTGCGGTACAGGTGCTCAGTGGCCTGTGGTGGAACAAGGCCGACATGTGTGCAGTCAATGGCTCCAACGACGTGTGGGATTCTGCCAAGGGCATAGAATGCACCCTTCACTGCCGCCAATTCACGAGCCCTGGGGAAGCGGATGTACCTGTTCCGGTACAGCATCATGGCTGCCAGTACATCCCTCAGCACCTTGCTGAACATGGGCTGGGACATCCCTCCTCCACTGCCCACTGTGTGCTGGAATGACCCAGTGGCGAAGAAATGCATGGCGGCCATCACCTTAGCCGTGGGGGTGACAGCAGTCGGATACACCCTGCGGGGATGGAGATGGGGTTCTAACATGGCACACAGTCGATGCAGGGTTGGCCTGTCCAGCCGAAACTTCCTAATGACCTCCGTATCCTCCATGTCTGCCAGCAATTGGTATGGGCGGTCAATGTTCGGTCTCCGCCTAGGGACAATGGCAGAGGACACATGTCAAAGCAACACGACACATAGCAATTTCGCATACACATCACTGACATGACTGAGCAAGCACATGAGCCACAGCCCAGCTGTCAAGCTGGGGCGGCACGGCCACAATACACTTACACAGGTCTCCCACCAATGGCAATGGCTAGTGATACAAACCACTGCCATGTGCATGCACATGGGGATCTAGGCCCCAATGACTTGCGGGCGTGCTGATGGGGACTGACTGCATATCCGTCAAGCGGCAACGCCACGGCAACATGAATGTCTGCTGAGCATGGAACTGCTTCCGCGGCTGGATGAGTATGGCACACGACGACGACGATGTGGGCACAGGCTGAGCGGCCAAAACAAGTGGGACCTGTGGCACGAGGGGATATGAGACAGTAGTAGGTGTCAGCACTGCACCCTATGTACAGCACTGTACGGATCACACCTCCCGAAACATTGACAGGTGTCCACATTGACAGCCCCATGCCAAGACGGCTGTGTGCTTGCAGTCACACGTCACAGGTGAGAGGTTACATTGCACGTGCCAGGTGGCAGACGTACACAGTGGGAGCTGGCATGTGTGTGCATGTGTCTCCTGTTCAGGATCCACCACATGGGCGCTGACTCTGTACTGACCATTGGACACAGCATGTTCCGTGGAAGGCTTGTGTGTGTGGGATGGTGGCACTGGATGTGCCTCCGTTGGGTGGGGGGCCATGCACAGGGCGGGTACGTCGATGATTGCGCATTGTTGGTCACGGTGGGTGCACCAACTAAGATGTGTTGCCCTGTGTTCAATTCCTATGTCCGCATGATGATGGACTGTAGATGTGGGCAGACTACACATTGGTCGATGTGCTGTCTATATGCATGTGCCTTCACACCAGGCACAGCTGCCCCTGCACATGTGACCCCTGCTGGACTCGCTGCTGGGTCTGTGGAGCTGATGCACCTTCTGCGCGTGGGGCGGACAGCTCTCCTCACTTCCCTCATTGCGCATGTCATGACTTTGCCGCAGGTGACATGGATCATGGAGGGCCCACATGTACGCGTGGGTAGGCTACACATGATTGTACACTGGTCGCCACCCCCAGTCAGTGTTTCGAATGGGAAGGTTGTCGTGCTGGTGGTATGTTCGATGTGGCGGATGGGCGGGCCTAGGTGCGGGCTTACATTCCGGACATGGGGGGTAGTTGGATTGGCGACTAGTTGCAGTACACACGGGACACGTCTCTTCCTTTCCACATCTGGGTCATCCCTTGTACTAACTGACAGTGATACAGTCATCTTCGCCCCAGCCCTCATGTCCTCCCCTCGCTCCCCCAATATGCATGCTCACCTGCGAGGCTAGCGCTTGCACAGGCAGCCCCAAGCTCGCACCAGAGAGGGCAAGGAGTGTATGTGTGGGTCCAGTTGCATGAGTGGGCTGTCTCAGGGTATGATGTGTCGCGGGACGCCGTCCACCTGCGTGGTGCCCCAAATGGAGACCCGGCCTGCATGGACTATGCATCACAGTCTTCGCCTTCCGGATCCGCCACCTGCGACACCCAGTGGCTGTGGCTGCCCTTGCGGCCAGGCCGCGTCCGTCTGTGGCTGATGGCCCACACATTCACTCTTTGGCCTCTCTGGGGAGGGCTCGGGGGTGGTGGCGCACGCGCTTGCACTTAGTCGCAATGGCATGTGGCGTGGTTGGTATGATGGGCAATGGATGGGATGGTGCGAGCCACCTCCCGTGACGTCAGTGCTGCTCGTGCTGTGGTGCGTCCCCCTACACTTCCATCTGACTTGTGCCATGCTAGACGTTGAGGTTCTATTGCCTGCGTGATATGACCAGGAGGAGCGCGAGGAGACCTCTCACACACCATGCTCCACTGCCATCCCGTGCCCTGTATCGCCTGTGCGGATTGACTATGTTGGGGTTACACCTGGTCGACTGGGGCTGTGTGTGCCTTGTCAGGGGCATGGCGGGCGCACAACAGGATCCAGCTTGTCCACAGAGGGTGGGCTGAGGTGCGCCTGGTACCGCTTTGTACGTGTGCCCGGCTGCTATGCACACACGTGTTCACTCCCCCGACAGGTGTCCTCTCACAATGCCCAGGGAAGCGGTGGTGTACTGTTCATGACCCCTCCCAACACGGCGTGCTCCAACTTGGCATGTGCGCATCTACCCGTCGCACCCACCCACCTGAGCACTGCGTCCATACGACTTCACACGACACATGTGTGTCTTCCACAGTAGTGCTACTCATTTGCGTTGACATCCAATACCAGTGGACTACATGGTCATGTCACGACTGCCGTGTACTTCACATACTCTCATCCTCTCTCATTCGTACTTGTGAAATGAGTCAGCGGAGACAGTTTTGGTTTCAAACATTATATTGAGTCTTCTGTCCTCTGTGATGCAGTATAGTGGACACTACTGGCAGCGGAATACATGTTGAGGATATACTGAGCATGATTGCAAATGGGATAGGGAGTGGGGTTACATGTGATTGGCTGTTGCATGTGGGATGTGGGCTTCAGAGTGACATCTGCTTGGCCAAGGCTGTGCTAATGTACATTTACGTATAGCTGCGGAGCTGCGGACTTTGACACAGACGGTATACATGTAGCCTACCAGACCGCTTGGCATCATGGGCACAGTCCATCTCAGTTCCATGTGACAGGTTTGCTGCGGTTGTTCCTCATGCACGCGTGCATGTGAGATGACATCAGGGCATGTGCTTGCGTGCATGCAGCGGCGTGCCACTTGTTGTTGCACTGTGGTGGTTACTGGACATGTCACAGTCACTGGGGTCGTGTTGTTGTTGTATGCACTTGTCGTCCATGCAAAGGTCCTGGTATGGGATTCCCGGGGCGGGGGTGGGAGGGGTGCAGCACCCACAGACTCCAGGCGACCTATTCATGTCCACTGAGCGGTGTGTGTGTCCATGGGCGCTGGATCCAAGTCGTGTCCTGGTTGTTCGTGCAGTTCCGTCCATGTGGGTGCGATACACAGAGCCCATGCCACTGCCTCCCACGATGCATGCGGTGTTCCTGGATGTGATGGGGAACAGTGTGCATGTCCCGGTCATATCCGATGTCATGGCGATGTCGTTGATGGTGTGGTTACAGTTGCCGGTCGTTTGGTATGGCTGTTGTGGTGGTGACTGGCCAGTCCGTGCGGAAGCTAAGCATGGGTGCGGGGTTGGACATCATAGGTCACTCGGGGAACCTGCGTTGTGGTCCGACGTATCTACAGGTTGTCAGGTATGCGATGCCGTCCAGCAGGGCTTCCATGTCATTGGTGGTGTACATGTTTGCCAGCCAATGAAGCGGATGGTGGCTGTCAAGGTGTTGTTCGTAGGTTGTCCCTTGGAGGACCATGATGGGGCATGCTGGGTGACATTCGATGTAGCTGTTATCGATGATCCGTCGTGTGGAGGCACAGTGGTCCCATTTCAGTGCGGGTGCGATGTTGGCCACATACGCCATGCCCCCATAGGCAGAGCAGGCCCTGTCGTGTGCATCCAGAGGGAGGAGTAGTGGTAGCAGGTCCGCCTTCAGACATGCCGGGTTGGAGAGGCATATCTCGACGGGATGCTGGTAGGGACACCTCCGACAGTAGAAGACGGGCATGACGCAGCTGAACAATGTGATGCGGTAAGTCAGTCGGTAACTTACGTTCAGCAGGGACAGGAGATCGCATCCCAATGTATGGCACAGGTTGGTTTTGTACAGCTTGAGCTGTTCGGCGTAGTTGGGTAGGTGTGTTGCGGTTGCCATTTCGCAGCGGTTCGTTGAGGTGGCGTGCTCCGGCTGTGTGTGCAGTCTGCAATGTGCACGCTCCGGGGTTGCTGTGAGCTCTGTGTAGTCGTAGGGAGACAGGACTTGTGTTCTGTTGGCTTGTTTGGAGGACACGGGCCCTCTTCCCACATGCTTCTCAGACAGTTCAAGGTCAGTGCTGTGTGACTCCTTCCAATTAACTTGCATGTGGCCGACATGGGGGAGTGTTTTCTTCTTTCTTCCCCGTCCGTTGTGTGCTTCTGTGATATGCGCTATCTGCCGTGTGGTCGGTCTCCTCGGCATGCCTGTGTTGGTCTATTCTTGGACAATGGCTGTATTCACCGGCTTCTGTCGTAGGGCTGTGGTTTCGGAGTTGGAATGGAAGGTCATTCAGTGCTGTCTGCTCTCCCTTGTGTGGGCGGCAGGCTGCCTTTCCGCTCTGCGTTGGGCCTTGTGTGTGGATGTTATTCTTGGGCCACCTGTTGTCGGTCCCCGGGCTCTTTGGTGTTCCGTTTTATATGTCTTGTTCATATGTGCAGGGTGGTATGGGTGTTTCTGTGTGGTACTGGCGTTCCTCTTCCCGAAGGGGCCCTGCTTCTCCTAGTTGGTGTTGCCGCCGCTGTGTGCTACGCCATGTTTGTTACACTGGGGTGTGTCCTGCTGTTGCGTGTCTTCACTGACATGTGTGCGTCGGTTGTGTGGCATTGGGTGTTGTCCGTGAATTGGGCGTTGGGGACATGTCTGTGGCCGGCCTGTCACGTGTCATGTGCGTTCGGGGTGGGGCTGATGTGTGTGCTGCTTGGTTGTGTCCCTGTGTCTGTGTGCGACGCATGCATGGCGCTGCGGTTGGCCTCTGCGTTGTGCGCATGTGTGGCGGCGTCATCGGCGCTTTGGGGCCGTGACGGGGTGGTTGGTTCCTAGTCCCAGGTGGTGTGTACACATGTGTTCTGCGATGTTACGATTTGGCCTGTGTGTCATATGTGGATGCGATGGTGGATGTGTTGTGTACACGCGCTGGTGGGGGGTTGTCCGCTTTTTCCGCCCTTGCACTGTGTGCGCTGTTTGCGTGCACTTGTTGTGTGTGTGCCTACCTGCGTCTCCGCGGTACGTTGCGTCCTTGGTGGTGCATCAGCAGGAGCATGGGGACGGCCTGCAGTGCTGGATTCATGCTCGGGGAGCCGCTTTTCGTTGTCCGTGCTCGGCGTCCGTGTTACCGCTTCGGTTTGTCGTACGGTATCTCTTGGCCGTGGGAGCCGTTTGTTTGCGGCATCGTAATTTATGCGCCGGGCGGGACGTGTTTCGTCCGGACGGTGTGTGTCAGTTGGGCTGCGCCGCTACGTGTACGGGCGCACTTTGATGGCGGACGGTGTTGCTGGCTTGCCGGCGGTGTTTGGCCTGCTTTTCGCATCGTAATTGGGCGGGCGTGTGGACTGCTGCGTGCCGGCGGTAACTGGTGCTTTTTGCATCCGCCAGCACGGCGGTTGTGCTTCCGCCCGCCATCGTAATGGGCCCCTTAATAATGAATTCAATTAAATTAAATCTTTAAGCAATGCAAATATAATATATTAAAAACTAATTATTTTTCTGAATTTTAAATTATAAATAAATTGCCAACTTAAATTAAAAAATATTTTTTTGTGCAATAATCATTATTATACATGATGGATGGAATTAATTAAATTAGTATATTTATATTTTAAATCAAACTAACATTACATTATTTTTTCCATTAAAAAGGTTATTAAAATATTTTATAATTAAAAAATAAACATGCATTACTTTTTTAGATATTTTTCTTAATTTTAAATTATATTTATTTATATATTTAAATATTTTAAGTAGTTTAATTTGTTTTACCATTATTTCCTATTTGGTTTTATTTTAAGACTCTATCTATATTTTTTCTGCCGAATAGTGTTGCAGTATCAGTGGGTAGCCGTGTGTGGTGCTGGGAGATCTACTGTTTTTTTCTGGCAGTAGTCGCTACACTCCTACATTTGGTTACATTTGGCTCTACCCTCTTTTTTTGGGGACGAAGACATGTACGTCTACACTTTTGGGTAACTTTACACTATGATTTTGTGAATAGCCCAAAGTTGTAAAGTTACTTAAAAGTGTAAGAGTAAATTGCATATGTAATTTGCTCACAAGTGTAAGTTACCTTACAGCATGCAGAATGTCCTTGGAGTAGCGCATAATGTCCTTGGAGTAGCACAATTTAGACTTCAGCCTTTACACGTTATCATTGTGCAGTTTCCCATTTATATTTTGACATTATATTTACTGTGTGCCGTAATAATACTAACATGTGTGAACATTTAAATGCATTAATGAAATGCAACTATTGAGAAACTGAAGGTTTATAAACGTTTGCACTACTGTTAAATTAAAATGCTTACATGTATTCCTTATTCACGTTTTATATTTCAAGTTATATTTGCATAAGTAACTTGCATTCTTTATTTTATGTTTCATTTATTTTGAAAACTATATGTGTGAATGTATAATCATATATTTGAAATGCACACTAAGGGCCCGATTCCGATCTCGCTCGGAAGGGCACCGAACGGGATCCGTAGCAAGCTAGTCCGATTCGTAGCTGCAGTTTCCGGACGACTCGTACCGCTGTACGAGCGAGCAAGTACGATTCGAGGATAGCCTCGTGCTCCGACCGACTCGTACCCGTCAGCGACGCCGTCAGCGACGCCGTCAGCGACGCCGTCCGGACGACTCCGACTACATCGACGCGCACTGCGCAATGGGTCCGATTTCCGAGCAACCAAGTACGATGCGAGCGTCGAGCAGCCAGATTGAGTCGGAGCCTCCGACTCGAAGAAGCTCCGGGAAGCCAGCAGCCCTACGACTCGATCACTGGGGTCCCAAGGGTCCCCCCTATACATGCCTGCACGGTGCGTGCGGGACCGAAGCGTCCCCGTGACAGGGGGCACCCTTGTCCGAGACGTGCGTTTTAGGTCTAATGGAGCCCATGTACGCAACGTACAACAGGCTCCCATTGACTTCAATGGTGCTCCGAGCGACCCGTGTCCGTCAGCGCTTCAGCGCATCGTACTCTGTCGCTCGGAGCCCAGGAGCCCGAGTCGCATGGAAAGCTCTATGGGCGCCAGTCGGCCATAGGGCTTTACCAGCGTGTTCGGAATCGGGCCCTAAATGTTTAGGTAAAATTAGCCTGACTAAGGCCTTGATTTTGAAATGTACTTTGCTTGGTCAGCATGTTCTTTCTTTAGCAGGTGCAGTCTCAAGGTTTCCTTAGCTAGAGAAAGGAGTATTGTTGTTTGTACTAGTTTCTAGATAGTAAGGCCTGAAAAGAGACATCTTGTAAAGCAATGTGAAGACCTAATGTCTTATTCATCGCATATTAGGAACGGGGAGTGTTCAATATTGCAGTTAATTTTCCAAGTTCTGTGGAATCGGAAAGTCTGGTAATGTTGCAAATGCACAACACGAGAAGTGAAATTATTGGTTCCCAGTGGTGTGGGAAGAGATGTGATTGTTGTTGAAGTTTTGTTGGTTTTAATTTGTGTTCAGACTGTTAGAAGTTAGAGCAGATTCCCTTAGACTTGGAGGGGTACACACCACTCTGCTTGCTTTATTCTTGCATGCTAAACACTTATTTCAGTTTTGGAAGACTTCTACTGGAGTCTTTACTATGCTGACACCGTCTTGCATTTCCAAATTTCCTTGAGACCCTATTCTATGAACTGTCCTTATTCTAAACTTAGAGCCTTGATTAGATGGCTCTAGAACTTATTCATGTTTAGGAAAGAGAATTGGAGATTCTTTAAGGAACACTTATTTCTATTTCTCAGGTTGTATGTGTTTGTGGCTGTGATTATTTCATTTCCTATGATCCTGAGCTGAACCAATTGAAATATTTCAGCTTGCCAGATGTAATCTCGTTTCTTTTTAATATTCTCCTGACATGCATATATATTGGACTGACTATTAATTGAAAATATAATTCCTTAACTTCAATCACCGATTCCTGGTTCGTATTGTGTGGCCGAATTGGCTTCAAGCCGATTGAATTGTTTTAATAGTGCTAACTCCCTTGGCGCCTCAGTCAACCTAAAAAGATCCATCAGATGAGAGAATGTAAATCACGCACTTGCGTGCTTTCAGATGGTATCTTGTCGAATGGTTTCATTATTGAGACAGAGGGAGTTATGGTATTCATGTGAGAGACCAGTCTTTCCCAAACCCAGTCCAAGCCCCTAAAACCCATGTCTTGAGTAGGAAGATCAGCAGAATTCCAGCAGTTCAGAAGAGAGTTGTAATAACGGAGGAGTGAGTATCAAGAGGGTAGCACCCTACAGTTGCTTATGTCTGGCTTGCAGTGTTTTTCAGAGCCTACATGGAGTTATGCTGGGATGTTTTAAGTTGCTGTGCGGATGTGGAAGGGCTTAATGCAAAGAAATTAAAGTGGCTATTGGGCTCAATGTAGCCTAAGATCCCGGGTTAGTAATAAGTTATCAGTGTAGAAAACAATCGGTTGTAATTGTCTCCTAAGTTTTGTGGTGCTTGTCGTGAGGTACCGTCAATGGCACAATTGAGATAGGGATATTTATCTTTGTGTGAGAGTAAGGTGTGGTTGGTGTGGAGGATCCTTTTGTGCAGGGGTGAAGCTAAATTAATTCAGGTGATTCCCTGCTGGTCGAGGTTTTGCTTGAGTATGAGTCAAAGTAGGCCAGAAAGTGTTGCACTGGCCATTTCTTGTGTGATTGAATACTATTGATTCTTTAGTGGAGCAGACAAAGTTGTTGAAGAATGCTAGGCATTGGTGTTGTGCTTGCATTGCAACGTTCCTGAAAATTGTAAAGGAGGGTGAGCCACTGCTAGGAGTGAGGGGTACATCATAGTGTGCTGCGCTGGGAATGGACCGCTGCCTTTAGTGCTGCGCTCTCATTGTTTGACTACATCATGGAGAGCCGCTCTGTTATTGGTTATTGATGCTGAACGAGAATTGTGGCTAAAGAATTATTTCCTAGTTTGGAACGAAATTCTATTTGTGATTGTTGACATTATTGTTGGAAAATGAAATTCTTTAAGGCTATATGAAATCTGATTAGGGGAGATGTAAGAATACCTGTTTGAAAGGGGGAAGAGGCACCACCCGAAGACATGCCAGGTCATTTTATGGCCATAAATGTGGGCCTTCACACATGTATTTGGATGACTCAGTGGCATAGGATTACTGAGAAAGAATGTGCATTGATGTTTCCACGCTATGGCAAATTTAATTTGAGAATCATTGAATATTTGATAAGGGTATTGTATGAAATGAAGCCATTTCCTAGGCCTACACAGTTTGAGGCACTTAATGCGTGGGAGCGTACAGCTCATGTTAGGCAAAGGGAAAAATATCAGGGAAGAGTCTGAAAACGCAGTGCATAGCTTTGCCAATGCTAGATGGGATGCAGAACAACAGCAGTGCAGAACTGATATAGAAGAGGGAACTAGACTATACCCTGTATTGACGAGTGAAGAACCTGAGAAAGAGAAAGAAAAGAAAGGGAAGAAGGAGGAGGAAAAGACAGGAAACTTGGAGAGTATAGGCGAAGACAGTGATAGTTATTCTAGCAATGATTTCTTAGATGCGTTGTTATCAATGCGTCCACCTCCAAATAATGTGGTCCAACCCGAGGGAATTAATGGTGCAGTTGCCAGTGGAAACTCTGGAATAGCCACTCACCAGTAAATATGGGAGTAAATATGAGTCAGAAACTGATGGGAGAGAGTTCAGGGATTAGTGTTCCCAAGGTCCCAGATACAATTGCTGTTCCAGTCACTATTGGTCGGGTAGTTCCTTTGTATAAACCAGAGTTGGCAAGAAACATGACACATACTTTGACAGTTCTTACTGGAGTAGATATGTCAGCTAATTCTCCTGTGGTCCCAGGAATAGGAAGTACTGCTTTATTCCCGAGTCAGGTGAATACACCGTATGTTGCCGCTACAGCATCAACCATAAATGACAGGATTTTCTCCTATTGGAGTGTCTGCTCTAATATCGCGAAATTTGGAATCGTCTATTTGAAATTCACCTCAGAGTGTTATCAACAGTAATCCCAGAGAAAGGATAGCGCCTAACACCTCTGTAGTACAGAATGGTACTAATTCCTGAGAACTAGATGACTTGATTAGATGTTTCAATGGGTCCCCAAGAGAAAGTGAAGGTTCAGGATTAGGAAAAGAAACAATTCAGTCCCCTGTGAGGAAAAATGCAATGGATGTGGTCAGACTAAACTTAGAACTGGATGAGATGATACAAGGGAACCTTGATCTTTCCTGATTAGATACCTACCCAGAGAACAAACTTGTATTCATGTGTAAATGTGTCACTAAAAGAGCAGGATAAGCACATGATAAATTGTCTGAATTGGCCCGAACTTATGATGTAGATTTAAGCCGAACCAACTCATTGCAGTAAAGCTGTTGTGTATGTTTTGATGAGATTGACATTTGCAGTAAGAGATCACCAGGAATGAAACCTCTAATTAAGGAATTAGTTAGTTGCATCAGAAAATTAAGTGAGCTAGATAAGTGGGAAGGCAGATGGGCGAAGAAGAGAGACCAAAAGAAAACAAAGGAAAGCAGTCTCTGTCTTTTAGGGATGGAGAGGGCACTTCACATTTTTGATTGAGAGAAGCGCCTGGTGGAGGTTATATCCATTTGCCTTGGAGTAGGAGTGAGCTTGTGTCATTCCCCAATGATTTTCCAAAATCGAGAGACAGGTGGCTGTAGAGTGGATGGAGAAGGAACCTCAGAGAAATCCGATATCATATGCCCCATCACTGTTAGTGATGAAAAAATATCAACAGGTGATGACCTTTTTGAAAGGGTAAATACCAGCTAAAGACAATGATTGGGTTACGATTGACTGGACGACCCAAAAGCCCACAGAGTCAGTGCATTCCTATTATGAGAGATTGTCCCAGGTGTTTGAGCAGCACAGTGGATGAGAGACTCTCAAAGCTAAAGACATAGGACATTTTTTGTCTCAGTTTGTGACGGAATTGAGACCTTAGATTAGCTTGATGATTCAACAGCATTTGCTCTGTTGACAGAATAAATGGTTGATGAGATTTTAAGATATGGGAAATATTGTAGTGATGAATTAGAAATGAAGCAGAAGCGATTGAAGGAGAAATCAATGGTGGCACAGATAAAAGCAGCACAAAGAGGAACTCAGAGTCAACCTTTTGTACGGAATATTGGTTCTATGCAAGAGTGTAACAGCAGGGAACTCCTATGATAAAAGGTGGAAATGGATTCCCGCAACAAGGTAGAGGTCATGGTGTTCCAATTGACTCAAGTACTGGGATTAATGTGGCAACTCTGAAGAAATCGAATCCTTGTCATTAGTGCAATAAGTTAGGGCATTGGAAGTGGGAATGTCATCTTAATCCCATCAGAGTGATGAATGAGAACCAGGTCCAGAATTCAGGGTTTACACAGCCCCAGAGTAATAACTCCTTATAGTCACAGAGTGTACCGAGACAAAGAATGCAAAACTCTGATGAGTCTCAAGCTCCAGTGATGCAGATTCCACCAGCCTGATGCCGCTGCAAAATGCAAATGGTTCCGCAAGCGGTGAAGTGCGTTTGGTCACACTGTTCGTGCTGATTTTTAGCGTCAGCTGTTTGTCCCCTGCTGGAAAATCAGTGCGAACAGTACCATGTACATCACAAGAAGGCGCTGCTTCTTTCTGCTACTCGAGTAGATGTTCTGCTCGAGCAGCAGCTTCCTCAACTCCAACGGAAGGCTTCTCAATGTGAGCGGTAGCGGTCTTTTGCGACTGCCCGTGTCTAGAAATCTCGCTGGGAGGTGTCCTGGAGTAAGATTTTCCTCACTTGCCAACTTAACATTGGTGAGCGCAAGCAAGGAAAAAACTCCACTCCGCGGGCGGAGTTTTATGGGACTCCATGCCCTACGCGGAGCTTGGATTGAGAAATACTCTGCAAACTCCGCTAGCAGAGCGGAATTTCAGCCCAGGCCTAGAAATAACACTGTGTCTCACAGAGTTTCCTCCTTGCTTCCAAAGTGCACAGCAACAGCTTCTTGAAAGTAGGAGAATAGAGAAGGTTCACAATAAAGAAGCAGAGTTTCCTTCTCTGTATGTAGCTTCTTCAGAGATATTCAGAGGAAGGTGTTGGTTTCAAGGTATGGGCTATAACCAAAAAGGTGTTGCAGGACACAGCAACACTATCTCTGGCCCGGAGAGAGAGGTGCTGCACTTCATTCTTGCATCCAACCCATTAGCGTTGTTTTGTCATAAGTGCAAGTCAGGCTTACTTTACCGAAGTGAATGTCACATCAGGTCGCCATCTTGAAAACACAAACTGAGCTCCTTGGGGATCCCTAGTTTACAAGCAAGTGCACCAAGAAAGTAGGCACATCTCAGAGAAAAGTCTGGAGGTATGGTTGAAGTTTCAGTTGTGTTTTGAATTTATTTTATTTTTTCTTTGAATTTTATAGCTTCCTCTGTGTTTTTGATAATAACCTAGATGTATCAGCATTTGAGAAAATTTGCTTAACGTTTGTGGAGCTATATGCTTGGTCACTCAAGATGCACTACCACTAGTCATTCTGAATATCTCACTAGTTGAACTAAAGCTTATCTAGTAAAAAAGGCAAGAGAGACCATCATCAGGCTACTTAAAGGCTCAAGGGGCTTTACTGGACTTCGTCAATGGACGGCTACAATTCAAGAGCTTGATGGCATCTTCTAGCGAAGCTGTCAAATCCTTGGAAGCAGAAGTAACTGACAGACGAAATGGAGACTTTTTTTGCAGCATGATCTTTATCTGTTTTCAAAATTGTATTCCATCTTATCCTCTATTGGTTCCACTAAACATATAATCAGTGTTGCTCCTCTGCTTACTACTAGCCAGTTTCAGTGTTGAACTAGTATTCCAACTGACGAAAGGTTCTCAAACCCCAAAAGATCCACCCAGTTTGGCTACAAATACATTTTAGTGGAGTGACTTAGTATACTTATAATGCACAAACAGGCACTGTATTTGAAGTTTTAAAACGTGTCTTCAGCATTTCAATCAGACTTAGGTCAGTTAACCTTCGAATACGAATCACCATTAGGAGGGCTGCTGGTTAGCTTGACCCTTCATTGTTTTTTCTAAATAAAGCAATGTGTTTCTCAATCAGTTTACTAAATTACATTTTCAAAATCCACACACTTTTTTTTTAACTATTATACTGATTTCGATGCTTTATGTATACCAAACAGAAGGCCTTTCCAGCTGTCTGGAGGGCTACACGTACGAGGAGTGAGAAAGAAAAGTTCTGTAAACATCTGAGAACTTGTAATTTCAGGATGCAAAATTACCGTTGGGTTACGAGTAATTCCCGTTAAAATGGGGAATAACATTGTAAATGGTCATTGATCTTTTCATGTCCGTATTCACCATTTAACATTGCCAAATTCAGGGCCATCTGCGAATTCTTTTTTGAGCACTGACCCCATTAGAACTCTGACCATCAGGATGACTCCTTTCCGTTCCTGGAGATCTTTGGGTTCAATTATATGAATGGTTCTGTTAAATTGTTCGGTTGTCAGTAGTTTGCAGAGGAGGAGATAGTTTGGCTGCACTGGTGGTTGAGCGTTCCATCGCTTAGGGACTGGATCCGCCCCTTTCAGTCTTTTCAACTGTGATTGACAGAAGGGCAAAGCAATGGCTGGCTTGAGATCCCTGATTTGGACGTAGCACGCTGCTGGTTTTAGCGGACAACTTCGGCGCATGTTCCAGAATAGTTCTTGTCCAAAATAACTTTTCCATGTAGTTCAAACATTTTAAACATTTTAAATTCTATTTGAATAATATCATTAAGAGCCTCAGATTTTGCTTGCGGCTTTTTTCTCAGGTGGAATTCTGTAACAAAGTATCCTGAAAGGGCTTAGTTACCTTCTTTTCAAATGTGATTTCTACTCTCTTTAATGTCTTTCTTTTCAGTTATAATATTCAAAGTATTCTTAGAAACCGCATATGCATTCATTTTCTCTTGTTTCTTAAGAAAATATGCCTTAATCATGTTCCTCTTTCACCTCCTCGTCTCCAAGGGCGAAGCCTTTCATTTATGTTGCATTTCGGGATGTAATTAGAATATCTAGGCCAATTACCAGCTGAGGTGGTTTTCATCCTATCCTTTTTCTTCCCCTGGATGGCATGTGTGAGTATGCTTGACGCTTTTTTTGTGTCCTATTAATGAGCACGGTGACGGCATAGTAAATCGTCATTATAGGTTTGAGTATTAGTGTTGAATGAATATTTCATGCACTGATTTTGCCAAGAATGCCTTTATGAGAATCTTTTCAAACCGTGATAACTTATTAATGCACTATAATTAGGTATACAATTATGGGTAAGCATAATACACAGCACAATACAATTTGATATGTATGTTAATTTCCAAGTACACATTTGTGTGGATTTAATTTATTATATACATTTTTAAAATTTCCCCTAACAACACATAGAAAGATTTTGCAATTCATGAGTTTGTTTGCGAGGTCACAGGAGTTCTCCATTTTACAGCTGTGTCAGTGGTGGTCGGTTTGTGTCCAGGGATGGGGCCTCGGAATTAGGTCTGGACTGGAAACCTAAATCAGCCCTGGAAAAAATTCACACTTCCACTGCCCTCTCTGTCTTGCATCTTCTTTATTAAGACGCTCTCAGCTCGCACCATTCATGAAAAAAGACAATAGCCCCGGAAACTGAAACCCAACATTAAAATACACTAAGGATTAAACCAAGCCGCGGGTTGTGTCAGCCTCCTTGCTCTTCAAAGGAGGCCGGCTGCTGCCACCTCCAACCCCATGGCCAAAAGTGACTGAAACACAACAAACATATTTCAGTATGTGAGTTGCAAAATCATTCTCGAATTCACCACTCCCTCCTCCACTTCTCCACCTGCCATCACTCGGCTAGACACCAATGACCCCTCCATGTACCCTCCTGCCCCTCTTGTCATTATGCTCTATTTTAGTGCTGTCAAAGGAAGGCTTCACCCTGGAGAATCGTCATTGTACTCACCACAGTTATCTGGGACAGTCCTAAGTGGGAAACCATTAAATCCACCAGTGCTTAATTTATGCTGGTGTTTGCTGGAACTGAGCACCAGCACTTATTCCTAAAAACCAACACTTATTTAAGACCGCCTACCCCATGGTGGCATTGTTCATCTATGTTTGAGTGGTATTCATCACTAAAGATTTGAACGTACCTCTAAAAAATATAAAACCAGCGGGTCAAGGCCATGCTTTCAGCTTGAGGTGACGTGGAATAGTCCAATCCATCACACTAGTATTGTGCAATGCTTAGTATTTAACGGTGCTGACAGGGACAGTGGGTAGTGCTAACCACGGTGGCCTACCTAGGACTATCTCAGGCCCTGGCACTTCCAGTTCTATAAACTAAGCAGAGGAATCTACCTCACTTAAGTGATCATTAGAAAACTATCCTCCGCATCAGATGTGGGTCTCCCGGTGACCTCTGTCCCGTTCATTGGCAGCCATGATTAACTCCAGCCTTTCCACAGGTGTTGTACCAAGTGTCAAGAAAATCAGAATAGTGATCTCTCTATGCTATAGAAAGGCCCTTTGGACCCAAGTGACACTAGACGTTGTTGTCCTATTACTCTTCTTGCAGCACTGGAGAGGATTGCAGAAGTTGGTTGTAAGTCACCCTGTGGACTTCCATGACTGTTCTGATGGCTGTTCCACATACAATGAGTGTGGGATTTGCTCATTTAAGACAGGTCTCTGACAGTTTTCAGCTGACCAGTGTCTTAAATAGCGAGAAGCTGAAGTAGTGTATTTTACCATCTTAGACATTGGCAAATAGTTGTTTGTCACTGGAACTTTGAAGGAATGTGCAACTTTTTGCTGGAAATGTAGCAGTATTTGATGACATTGCTAAAGTAATCGCAGAGCACAGCAAAACACACCATAATACCATAACACAGAGCACAATAACAGTGCAACAAAAACATAACCGGTCACAATGCAACGAAAAGTCAAAACAGAAGGTAGCACAACCACAACAATAACTCAAGGCAATAATGCAGCATTAGAACACAACGGCACTAAACCATAACACATCACCAGCCCCGCAATAAAATGTAACACAACATGTATGCACAAATATTCTTCTCACACATTACCACCTCCACAAACCTACTTTCATAGGGGCATATTCTCAAGGACTCATCGCCGATTTATCGGCACTTTAGCGCCGCAAAAGTGGCGATAAACTCATCGCCCCATTCACAAGCTGGTGCAAACTGTCGACATCGCCAGTTTTCCTGCGATAGCTGCCGCAAAACACATTGCCAAGGATGAGAGCGACAGACAATGCTAATGACATGCAGAGTAGGCGTTCCCGTGCAAAAACACACGAAAACAACACCACTTCAAGATATTCTCAACGACCAGCCAGATCTGCGATGCTGGGCAAAAAATAGCGATAAGGCGCGTTAGCAGCAGGGACTTAACACCTGCTCATTACTGGTCTTAAGTAGGACGAAAACCTGCAGTACAGAGGGAGCCCAGGCCAGAGCCACATCTGAAGACCAACACATGTCATGGATCAAATGATCATGCCGCTCGGAGACCCAAGAGGACCACAAAACCCACCGCCACCAACCCCAGGCCCCCCCTCCCCCCTCCCGGACTACCACCGAGGCAGCGCAGAACAAGACAGCTGACCTCCCGAAAACGCTGGACTCCCACCTCCAGTCTGCATTGCTGCTCTCAGGTTGGCAGCAGTTTTCAGCTTGGTTTTGCGCTTCACATCAGTCCAGCGCTTCTTGCAGTCGTCCACTTCCCTTCTCTTCACTCCGACTGCATTCACCTTGGCCGAGATGGACTGCCATGTTGTATTTTGAGTTGCCAATGTCACAGTGGAGGTGATGAACAGTTGGTTGTGGTGTTCTGTTATCTCCGTAATGTGGATCCTGGTTCCCTGCGGACTGAGACGCGTCTTCCTCTTCTTCTTCTCCTTGCCCTTCCCTGTCCCCGAGGTCCCAGGCTGGTCCTCCGTGTGGCTTGTGGGGTTCTGGTTGTCCTCAGTACTTGCTCCGGCTCCCTCCATGGTGCTTCGCTGTTGTTTGTGTTTTGTAGGTGATTTTTTTTGCAGCTTTTGTAGTGCTTGTTCCCGCCTTGCTTGTGGGACTTGCGGGCCTGGCGCTGCTTTTCGCTGGATTTTTATCGCAGTTGGGCCCATCGCAGCTTTTTTCACGTTCGGGTTTCCTTTTTTATCGCCGTCGCAGTAGTTGTATCGCGGACATTTGTGGCGTTCTCGGGAAACTATCGCATGTTACCGTCGTGTTCAGAATGAGACGTTGACACAGAGTTATTTTCCCGCGATAGACGGCGATATGAGGAATTTCGTTAACCTATTTTGGCGAGGATTATCGCACGTTCTTGAGAATATCCCCCATAATATGCTAGCAAAAGGAGTCAGCAACCAGCACTGCCTTATTTACTACCAAGGACAGACAATAACGCCAGTAAAAATGTTTTATGATCCAGCCCCATGCCTTTGTGGTTGCATCCTGCACATACCCCCGGTTGGCTACTGAAATATCCTTTATTTGTGCATTCCAGCTATTTGTTCCCAGGGATCCATTTTGTTCAGAACTTTGCTGTTTGGGGGGGTTTAAAAACATGCATGAATTTGATCCCGTATCAGCTGTACATTGGCAAAGCCCGTGTCTGTGAAAGTGAAATGTAATTAATCCCTTGTGCTTTTTTGTGAATCCTAATTGACAAACAGTTTTGAAGTCGTTTCTTTCTTATGTATTTTATTGTAACAGTTTATATAGGTAGAACTGTATTGTATGGTTTATATGTTTTGTTGTAAACGTTAATAAACTTGATTTTCATGCAACTGGAGCTGGTCAAATCAAATCAAAATCAGCTTTATTCGGTTTTCATTTGGTACATTAAAAACCATAAAAGCACAATTTATAGCAGCCTTTAAAAACTCATAAAACTTATTTGATTATCATAAAACAGTTCATTTGAACACTAGCATAATTAAATATTCTTTATCATCACAATTTTACAATAAAATTGATAAAATTACTTATGAAATTAAAGCGAGGTTGTTACATCCAAACAATTGTTAATAGGAATCAGCCTAGGAATACACTCTTATATAAGACGTTGTTCAAAGATGCTTTCTATGTCTAATAGAACTTTTCAAAAATTGTGCAATATTTCTCGTAACACAATCTGAGTACATACACTGCAAAGCAAGGTAGGCTGGGCGGCATTGTCTTAACCCCCATAATTTCAAGATTGGTAAAATCCACTTTTTCCTATGTTCTTTATAAAATTTACAGAACAATAAAACATGCATTGATGTTTGGGGTGAGACTGCATCACAAGGGCAATTAGGTAGAATTTTTGCCCAGTCATTCATTGTCGGAAAGCTTACCAGGCGATGAAATATGTCCAATCTTAGACGGGTTAGCACAAATCTATCATACCCACTTGATGTATAGGTTAAGTATGATTGGTTACTAAATGTTGAGCGCATCATTTGATTTCTTTGCACCGTGGGCTTTTGTGCCTCAGAGGCTAATCTAATCTCCTCCATATGGGTCATACATTGCTTTTTAAAAGTTTTTCTTGGGATTGACCCAATCAATGTGGGGTTTTTATAGAACTCAGGTAGGCCTATGTCCGTCAGAAAATCTTTTATATATTTAAACCACCCAATCTTTAGTACTTTTTCTAGCTTGAGGCTGTCACTTATTACATTTCGATTAAAAGTTGTTTTTGGGGACGTCCAAATCCAGTGCCATAGTAGTACCGGTTGTATTTTTATTATATCTGCAATGTAAGGTATCCCTAGCTCATTGTGGCATATGTACGTTGAAGTGCCTTGTGGGACTGCCAATAAATATCTTAAAAGGCATTTTCCACTTTCTGAATTTCATCTACATTGCAGTATCCCCAAACCCCTGCCCCATAGATCGCTGTACTAACACACTTAGCTTGGTAGATTTGAAGCATCTCTAGTGGAGGTCTCTTACCTAGTTTATGTGCAAAATTCACTAAGGCCACTGTTGTTCTCATAAAGAGCAATTTCCTAGTTTTGATCGCTTGATGCCATGTGTTCTTATTATCAATTAGAATGCCTAGATAGGGATAGGTTTTTGTGGACTTCACTTTTCTGTTCTCTATAAAGAGGTCCTTCTGCTTCTTTATACCAGTCCCACAGCTCATTATAAAAGTTTTAGAAGTGTTTATTCTTAGGCTTAGGTCTTTCATAAACTCATTGTAGTTATCTATTGCACGCTGTAAGCCCAATAGTGTCTGCGCCATAATTACAGCGTCGTCCGCGTAGAGTAGTGCGGGTATAGGGCGTTTCTGGAGTTGTGGTAAGTCCCGGCACCCTTTCAGCATGGCTTGTTCCAACCCATTCATGTATAGTGTAAATAGAAAGGGTGCCAGGACACAGCCCTGTCTAACCCCCCTCTCCCTTGTGCTTTTTTGTGATTCCTAATTGACAA
Organism: Calotriton arnoldi; assembly: GCA_963921515.1. Lineage (NCBI taxonomy): Eukaryota > Metazoa > Chordata > Amphibia > Caudata > Salamandridae > Calotriton > Calotriton arnoldi. The sequence continues at coordinate 287,950 of CAWUFW010009837.1, forward strand.
ACAGTTTTGAAGTCGTTTCTTTCTTATGTATTTTATTGTAACGGTTTATATAGGTAGAACTGTATTGTATGGTTTATATGTTTTGTTGTAAACGTTAATAAACTTGATTTTCATGCAACTGGAGCTGGTCAAATACGTTCTCTGATAACATGAAGAGGTGTTTTATGCAAAAGGTAAAGATGCCTACACATTTTTTGTTTTAATATAGCAGAATATTTTGTCTGTTTTTGGAGCAAGCACCCCACCCTGCTACAGCAACCTCTCTGGGTGTCACCATGTTGCACTCAGGACTAGTCCAGTAACAGAACTCTGGGGCAGAGCCAGAGAGGGGGGGGGGTCTTGCTGCTATCTCACTCATTGTTCCCTGTCTAAACAGCCTCCACGCCCCTCCCCTTTACCGTTAACCTCACTTCCATATCACCTTCATGGGTCATCACTACACCATCTCCATACGTAATTTGTCACCAACGTCGGATTGGCAGGATAGGCAATCGGCCATTTCCAGAGGGGTCTGAGGCAAAAGCCGGCCGGAGGGCCGGTTTTTTCAGATGTAGATAAAATCACATTTGGCTGGGCCGGTTTCGCCGCTGGTGCTTGACCCTCCAGGCTGCTGCAGCCTTAGAGGGGAGACGGAGCTCATTATAGCTAAGTACAGATAATGGCTGGTACGTTGTCTTGTGCAGTAGGAAAAGCAGCCAAACTGAGCAGGCACAGCATGTGGTGGGTCCCCTCCCGTCCGAGTCTCTCAGCATGACAGTGAGGCGGCTGGGAGTGGCTGTGCTCATTTTGAGCATTGCAGCTAGCAGTAATGTTACCTGGGTGTGGGGTGAAAGGGGGCTGTGCAGGGAGACAGATTACGTGTGGTGGACATCCAAGAGGCTCTACTTTTGTCACCAGCAACAGATATATGAGCCCCAGGCGCCCGCTTCCACCTTGTCATCTTAAAAAATGTGAGGGGACTCCTGTTCACCACTGAATGAAAAAAACCCCAATGCAAATAACCAAAATGTGCAAAATGAAAAACGTTTTTGACAACACAAAACAATTTTTTTTTTAAACATTACTTTGAAAAACGTTCATTCTGAGCCAAAATGACAAAGGGAAGGAAGAATAGACATGGCAGGACAGTAACAAAATGGATTGAAAGAAGAGAGAGACAAAAGGAGAAGTGAGACAGCAGAGTGGAGAAGAATGACAAAAATTTGGGAAGAGGAAAAGCAAATCAAGTGAGGAAGAAAAGAAAGGTAGAGGAGAGTATAAGAGTGCTAGAGATGCAGACAGATGGAGGGAATAAGGGGGGAGAGATTAGGGAGAAGAAGTGATGGAAGACAGTGGAGAGAAGGGCAGAAATTGTTAAAGATAGAGCGAAAGCTGGAAAGTGAAAGTGGAGAAGAGGGAGACTGGAAAGTGATAGAGGCTGTGGCGTAATGGACAGAGCTGCCAGCTTGGGAATCAGGTTTGAGTATTAGCGTTGGCTCAACATCGTGTGATTCTAGGCAAATTACCTAATCTCCCCGTGCCTAAAAAAAAAAATGAATGTGTCCGTGTAAAGTACTCCAATACCATTGGGTAGAGTTTGCGCTATATAAAACTACAAAAAATAGTGAATGACGAAGGAAATGATGGAGAGGAGAGGAAGGCAGAAGAGGGTATCAAACATTTCCTGGTCTATGAGAAAAAAGGAAGGATGGTTACTACCTCACATGCACTAACCTAATGCTCTCCCACAGTCTATTGTTTAGTTTAGAGGTTGTTGGCATTCCAGGATGTAGTGCTAAATGTAGATTACAATCCACCAGTGGAATTTCCTTCATCAAAGGGATGCAATGGTTAAGGAAATTCCACCTGTGGATTCTCCTTTGGTTTAAACGCTGCCTCCAGGCACAGGAGGACTTTCCGTTACTGTCTGCAGCAAAGCAATCGAGGGGATACATAAGTATATAACATTAGGTATTGTACAAAGAAATTCAAGGGGCAGAGGGATGTGAAAGAGGCTGGCATAAGAGAGCAAGACAGTAGAAAAAGGGAAGGTTTGCAGTACAGAGAAATGCAATAAAACTTAAAGGAGAGATACAAAACGACAGGGGAATAAGGGCATGATAGATATAAAAATAACTGAAGAAAGAGTCCACGGGGGGACAGGAGTGCGAGAGTGAGGGGGATTTGTAGACAGATTGAAATATAGGAAAAGAGAGAGGAGAAATGGGAAGCACATAAGTAGAATGAGAGACACCAAGGAGAGGAAAAGAAGTAGAGTATGGGAGCAAAAGGTAGAACTAGCGAGAGGGGCAAAAAGTGGAAGGGGGAATGAGAGAGGTGCACACAGCAAGTAAGAAAGGGACATAGAGACATAGAGAAAGAAAAGCATTTGGAGTGAATTCCTGCAGCTTTTCCAGATTCAAATCAATTCTCTACCCACAGTACAAAAGATATCAATGACAAAGTTGTATGCAATCCCCAAAGACATCGCTTGCAGAGAGGCTCCTAAGTGACAACCAAAAGAGGAAGACACCTGGTTACTTGAGTGTGAACAGAAGCCTCCAGACACAATGGATGCAGATGATTCTCTTATTCATGACCTGACATAATACAGGATATTCAGGGATCTTTGGAGGGAGGGGGGGAGCACAGACATAGGGAACAATAGGTGACTAACACCGTCAGGCACCCAAAGTAGAGAAATGTATAGGCCTGAAGATCAGGTGAGGAGACTTGTGGGTGAGTTGCAGTGGAATAATGGTGTGTCTAGTGGTGCGTCTAGTCTTGCCAATGCTACTGACCCCTCATTTAGAAAGCTTAATTCATCAGAGATTACTCCTGATACTAAGCTATGTTTCATGAAAGGTCATTATCCACAAATGTGGGCCAATTTTTCCTTCGTGCAGGGCCTAATTTTGTTCCCAATCCAACCCTGTTTGTCAAACCAGGAGGCGTGTGTAGGTTGTAAATTTTTTCTGTCCCTCTGCCAACAGGACATATATTCTTCCCCTCTTTCTGGTACTATCTGAAACTGTCTCTACAGCCGATATGTGTGGCAGAGCCAGATGTTGTCTTTTTGTGCAAATTCCCACCCTGTTGTGAGTGGCGACTGGCAGGAAACGGTGGTGGCGGGGCGGGGGAGGAAGACGGGGAGACAAAAAATAAAATTTAAAAAACACATACCTTTTGCCGGCTGCCCTCTCTTCCCTTCGGTCCCGTCACACGCCGCCTACTCTTCTGCTTCGGTAGTGGAAGGAAGCCAGAAGCACACAGGCTTCCTCCCCTAAGCCAATCACAACCCTGTAATGCAGCATTGTGATTGGTGCTCAGACAGGGAGTCGGAGGTTGGGCATGTTCCTCACCAGGCTGTGCATTACAGCCTGGGTGGGAAAGTGCAAAGTGCGCATGACCGTTTTTCATGCGCACTTGGAGTGTTCAAACCACTCCTCCCCCTGTAACCTCAGCCCTGCCCTGCCCTATCCCAGCCCGTAGTGAAAAATAAAATGATAATAATGAGGTTATTATCATTTTATTTTCCGCTGCACTGCTCTTAAAGCAGTGGGCGACGCTCCTCCACCTTAGTGGAAGAGCCGCCACTGCCTGTTGTGTACATACCATTGTGGTCTACAACAATGTGTGCACCAACGGAGAGACTTTCGGAATATATAGATTTATTCCTGCAACCAATGGTACGAAACCTCCCTTCACACATTAGGGATACTAAACATATCCTGAGCATTCTATCGGATGTTATCTGGGAGGAAAATATGTTTCTAGTAACTTTAGATGTGGTGGCATTATATACCAGTATCCAATCAGAACTGGGACAGAATGCCATTAGAAAACTATTAGAAAGAAGACCGGCTTCCTTATGGAAACATACGGAAATGATATTAGCTATGATAGACATAGTTGTAAACAATAATGTCTTCGTGTTTGATAACACATGGTACAGGCAAAAACGGGGTGTGGCCATGGGTTCTAAATTTTCGCCATCTTTCGCTAATCTCTTTATGGGATATTTAGAAGAGACATGGATTTGGGGAGAGAGAGGCAGTAAGTGGAATAGTAACATCATCTATTGGGGAAGATACATTGATGATTGCATTTTACTATGGTCTGGAACAGAATCAGAACTTTTAGATTTCTGTCAACATTTGAACTCTAATTCAATGGGAATGAAATTTACAAATAAGTACAGTCAAAAACAAATAGAATTTTTAGACATTGAATTGTATATTCACAACAACACCCTTCAGAGTAGACTATACCGCAAGCCTACTGCTTGCAATTCACTCCTGCACGCAGATAGTGCACATCCACCACACCAGGTCAGAGCAATTCCGTTTGGGGAATTTACCAGATTAAGGAGAAACTGCAGTGTGAATGAAGAGTTTATTTCAGGCTTAAAAGACATGAAGAATAGATTTATTAAAAGGGGATATAAGGAAGAGTCACTCAAAAGAGCAGAATGTAGAATTAAAAATACACCAAGGAGTGACACACTGAGAGATAAAAATAAACTCAGTAACACGACACAACCAGTGAGACTAATTACCAACTTTAATGATGTCTCGAAAGCATTATCAAAAATCATGAGTAAACACTGGGGGATCCTGAAAGCAGATAGAACATTGGATGAATTTGTCCCAACACGACCTCTAATTACTTATAGAAGAAACAAGACACTGAAGAATATTCTCAGCCCTAGCATCCCAATAAACAGAAAAAAGTCTAATTGGCTAACTGACCTATCATTAGGTTTCCACAAATGTGGATCATGTGGAGTTTGTAAATGGGCACAGGATAAGAAGTAGAGTTTTAGAGGACATGATGGTCGTATGTACACAATTAGACATAATATCAATTGTACAACAAAATTTGTGGTATATGTAATTGTCTGCAAATGTCAACGCATGTATGTAGGCAGTACGATCAGAAGTTTAAAAGAGAGAATAAGTGAACACGCTAGAGCGCTGAAACAAAATGATGAGAGATATCCTATGGCCCTACACGCGAATATATGTGAATCACAGGGATTATATAAACAGTTTACCTTTTTTGGCATCGACCATGTCCCACTGACCCAAAGAGGTGGCAATAGAGAACTGATATTGCGTCGTAGAGAAGCAATCTGGATTATGCGTATTAGGGCGGTGGAAGACGGGCTCAACACAGATCATGAGATGCAATATTTCTTAGGCAATTGAGGAAGTAGACGCTTGAGCGAATTGAACTAAAAATTATGCTTGAGAGTATGTATATCATACTGTAAATATATGGTATGTATATGAATGATATATGTGTTTCTAATGTCATGTTCTTATTCCTCAATAAGCCTGTACATATGGCCCTATTTGTAAGAATATACGGAGAATATAAGAGTTCTAGCAATTTGTGTAAAAACAGCACTGACCTTGTTTTCTACGTGACATATGTGTCTCTAACATTATGTTTTTATTCCCCAATGAGCTTGTACACATTGCCCTAATCGTAGAAATATAGGGAGAATATAATAATCCTAGCAACGTTTGTATATGTAAAAACAGCATTTGATCTTTTGTCCCATATGCTGATATGTAATGTAATTTATGTTATATGGATTTCTAATGTCATGTCCTCATTTTTAAAGAAGCGTTAGCTTTTTGCCCTAACCACAGTAACATCCGGATACATAAGATTAGGAGTAATGGATATGTAGTTACTAATAAGTACTGACCTTTGTCCCATACGTGGAGATATATCAATGTATAGAATATTTCTGGTGACATTTTGTGTAATGTTTGCAATTTCAAAACAGCATAACACCGGTCAAATCGTAACCGTTAATTCGGAATAATTGATGAGCAAACTTGACTATACACCCGTAATGGACATATTGGAAATAGTAGGTAACTAACTGCCCGTCACTTAACGTAACAGTGTGCGGTCTATTGTTTAAACGTGGGGGGTGAGATACCGGCTTAAAAGGATCCGGGTTAGAATTGCGTACCCTTCCGGTTCATCAACACGCACGCACGGAGACGACCTAAACTCTAGCGTACTCGCTATGAGGTGAGTGTTCTCGTAACAAGATATACGGTCGCATAGATTGGATGGCAATATACCTAATAGATTGAATATACCTTCGTTCTAATTTATTTATAGATAACCGCACGGAAACGGCCAGAATTATAGCGTACACGCTATGGGGTGAGTGGTTTTGAATCTTGATTTACGTCCGCTTGGATTAGTTGGCATAGAATTAACAGTCCTGATATACTATCGCCTGAACTTGTTTCTAGATAATTATTATGCGGTTGAAGCATCGAATTACGCGTTAAAGAATACTGAAATAGGGGATACACTCTAAATATACAGCCGGGACGGAAGTAGAACCGGTGGGGAGGTGAGTGTACTGTCACCATCACTCGTCTAATCACTTATAAAAATCTACAATTTTAAACTCAAGTTAATATTTGAGTTAAACGATCTTTGGTCTGTTTCTCTCATTACAGAACCTACAGTTAAATATACCTTTCCTACAGGTAGGGCCATTTATTTCGAGCTGCACTAAAAGCCTCTATTTAGTTTTAATTATGAATGTCACCACAAAATCTTAACGGCAAAAAATAAATAGATAACACTTCAGTTATGATAATAGTCTTTATTTCGTGTTATTTGCACATCCCTCGTGACGTGAACATTATAAATAGAAAGTACAATAGTAATATAAAAAATGAAATCTCTGTTTGAACTTATATTTAATGACATGATCACAAATGGAAATGTTTTCATAATGGGGGTTTAAGGTATGAAGTCACTAACGTTGTTTAGCGAAATTTGTCTGTCACCGGGTGAATTATGTTCACTATTGATGACCTATGAATCCACAGTGGATCGGCTGATTCCATATATGTACATATGTTTTATCTTGTAGCCCTGAAGAAGTCGATTGGGTAATCACCCACGACGAAACACGTGTTGGCTGGGCGTTCGAATTGAATAAAGAAACAAGAAATATTTCATAAAGACCTTTGTTAATAAGAATATATATGTGTGATTTATGATTCAACGTAAAATTGGCCTGAACATGGTCATGGTTTATTAATTTAATAGCGTGTGCATAGGATTGAAGTTTATGTTTCAGTGGACCGCCCTTGGGTCCCCGACTGAGGGTTTAGGGTGTTAGTCTCCCTCGCCTTTGCACCGTACCAATATTCGGGATAACAAAACAGCGCATATTAGTGAGGCGCCAATACCTCACTCAGAAAAACACCCCTGAGGTTTTGTAAACAACAATGTGTGCACCAGCATGTAAGCTTTGGTGAATGCTGCCATTGTGACTTCTTCCTCGTGTGAATCATTTCCATAAACCAACTCCACAGATGTTGCAACACACATCACAAGCCCTCTACACAGTTACTACACACTCATCTTTCGACTCTATCCACCCTGTCCAGACCCCAAGATGCACCTCCTGCCTCCATCATTCACCAGGTGTCAACTCCTTTGGGCAGTTCCCTAGAGACCATGGCAGACTTATCTGGACAGGTCTTGGCATTCCTAGTGCTGGATAACCCACAGTACCCTCACCCAGTTGCCTCCTCACACAAGTATGATCTCTAAGGAATTCAGGGAGCCTCACCCATGCATTGTTAGTGAGTGGGTGCAGGTCGTCAGCACCATGAGTGGAAAGGTTTCGCAACAGCAGGAGGCTGTGAGACTTGGCTAGGTGTCTGTCCATATCCAGGTAACATTAGCCAGCATGGAAAAGTGTATGCAGAAAGAAAATGACATGTTGGTGAAAGTGGAGTTCCAATGACTTCAAAGGAAGATAACAACCGATGGCACAATGAGTACAGGACAAGGGCAACATCCCCAAAAATAAAAATAACAGGCCCTCAATCTCTGAGCATGTTTATCACTAGCATTTCATTTGTAGAAAATGTCATGTGAAGCCTCTTCCCCTCACATACGGCTCACAATTGCCCCTGCACATTTCACCACATATCAACGTATGACTTAACATCAACTAAACTGTTCATGACATAGAAAACTTGATCTTCGTCAAGTGAGTGATTTTATATAGCATATAACATACCTGTGTTATGTGTGATGTATACTACCCCAGATGTGCATGTTACACTGATGTACGTATACATTACGCCGTTCTATGCACAACTCAACAATCACCATTTTTCCTTAAACAAACAACCCCATTCACAAATGTGTATGGTTTTTTATATACACAGATTATCTAAATGTGAAGAGAAGTGGTGGATGAGTAAAACAAAACATACACTCATCTTGTGGCATGGAATGTTTAATGCAAGATAAAAATGTCAGATGCAAAAAACATACAGAGCACGATCTTGCATAGGGTGGTTGATGTGGGGAAGGGTAACATTCCAAAATCTAATTCCACTAACATAGGAATCCCACAAACTAAAATGTGTCTAAAGTTCAAAATGAGGCAAAAAAAATCAAATTATTTTTGGGATTTAAGTTTTGTCGAAGTCCTCATGAAGGGCCATATGTATGTATATCTGGTCACAAAATATTGCCTGCAAATTGCGACCGGTATTTTTGCAATTAGTAAATAATTTCAAGAACAGACTATGTACTCAAAGGTGGGTTCGTAAAAATTCAAATAGTAGTGGAACGCAATCCAACCTACCTCATGAATAATAATGAGGTAGGTCGCAAATTGCGGCTGACTACAATTGGGGGCCGTTGTAGGGATGTCTGTGATTGCCTTTCAATAAAACAAACTTTTTTTTAATGCAGTGCGATTTGGTCACATGGACAACTGCCTATTCTTCAACCCACTTATTTTATTACATTCACAAAGGAGACGGATCCCAAGGGAACACCTCCCCTTTGGTGAATGCATTACCACCTCCTTTGAGGTAAAATGTAAATGTTTTGCAACCGGATTTCGATCATAGAACATTGATACATTTAGATACTGATTTGCTATGTGGAAGGGACGCCTACAAGTCCCTTCCAAATGCCAAATCCATGTCATTTCGCAATCCCATTTTAGAAGTCAGAAAATCTTTTCCGACTCCTAAAAAGAGATTAGTATGGAAGAAAAAACATTTTAACAGTTGGAAACGTCAAACGGGAGTGTTTACTACTGTTAAAATTCTTGATACATCTGGCCCGTAGCTCTGTGACTCATCACACACAGTGAAGGTTACCAATAGCGGCTCCTGGAGGGAGTGCTGTGGGGCGGTGAGGCGGGGCGGGGGAGGGACAGGGTGGGGGGTAGTAAACTCCGGCATACGGCCGGACGGAGGTAAGTACATAAATAAATAAATAAAACAAATTACATTGCGCACGCTGCATCGCCATTTGGCGTTGCAGCGTGCGCAATGTAATTTGTGTTATTTATTTATTTATGCACTTACCTCCGTCCAGCCGTATGCCGGAGTTTACTACCACCCACCCTGCCCCTCCCCCGCCCCGCCTCACCGCCCCGCAGTACTCCCTCCAGGAGCTGCTACTGAAGGTTACTACATGTATGACTTTCAGCTCAGGCTTGGTGACAGGGGAGTTCGTTACTTGTATTGTCACATGGGAACGAGGGAAAGGGTAAGGAGTTGGCCTCTTGGTGTGTGCCTGCTGGAAAATAAGTAAGAAGGAAAAGTAAGAAGGAAAAGAAAATGTCAGTGTTCAAAGCAGGCATGCCAGAGTCAAATGCTATGTTGCTGTGTATGATTTTTCCTACAACAATCACAATGGAACATGCGGTACTACATTTCCAGACAATTTTAATCACATTATATATATGTACCAACATCAAATTTGCAATCAGAATGTCAGGGCATAATTTCCTAGGTACCACAAAGTGAATTACCCAAGGGATAGTTGTGTTCAAACATTCTGAAATAGTATTGTATGTACTTGAGTAATGATCTGCATATAGGTCTTCCATCGTGAAAGTGCATATGGTTTCAATGCATTCATCATGTTGTAGAGGGTGATATATTGAGAGGAAGTTGAAGCTAGCTGTTGTGCATGACACTTCACATTGTTAGCAAGCACATTTCAGGCAAACAATTGTTCCTGTGTCTCATTGACACCATAGGAAATAGAAGGAGAATTTCCTTAGTAGTTGACTACTCAAAAATGTATCTATATCAGATTTAATCATCTTCCAGTTTTAGCAGTAACATTTAAATGGCAGGTAATGTCATTTTAGTATAATGTATATTCAAATTATACAAGTGTATTTATGAATGATATTATTGGTTGTTTAAATGTTTGAATAAACCAATATTATACTTTAAATTGTACATTTTAAGGCAGATGACACGTTTGTAGCTATATATTTCACAAGTACCTAAGATAAGTATTGTCTCTTATGTATCCGTCAAGGCAACATTTGTAACATATTCACTGTCTGTGAAATTATCAACATGTAGCTCATCAGAACAGGCTTACTCTTGAAACCCAAAGCAGCATAAGCAGAAATGTTAACATCTGTTTTAAGTTTAGAGTCACTGATCATAATTGATGAAATACCACTGAAGCGAATATTTGCAATGCATTAGAAACTGGAAAACGCCAGATTTGTCTGCATGTTTACTGCTTTGATGCCCAGTGGTGAGCAAGCATCAATATTGCAGCCTCTACCTCAACGCACTGCTCTGTGATGAATGCACCTCATACGACACACTCGGTCCATGGTAAGTCACATAACATGCCCATGTGACCAATCACAAGATCCCTGGACCCACAGGACCTACTTCTACTCCAGTTTTGAGAACACGACTCGCCTCAGATGGCTTCAGCTCACTGTTCATTGCATGTTGCTGTGTAGTGGCCAGTAGATTCCTTGCTTAAAGCTCTGATATCAGGATTGTAACAACAAATATCACTATGCACACGGCTGCCTCCCATAGAAAGCTGTACCCAACACTGTTATTCTAAGTTTTACATCATGATGGTCTGAAAAAGCATGACTATAGGAGCTGCAACCCCCATTTATGGAAGGATCAGAGTCCATATCAGGAACAGCTTCAGCAACCATGTGCAGGGCCAGAAGGGGATCATGTGATGGTTTTGCAAAAACTGTCCTGAACACAATGCATACATTAACTCAGAAAATCTATGAAATAGTATATGAGCTGTTGACTATATAGCTCAAAAACATGAAGAGGCGGCCACTGCTCTCTGTGTATTCGTATACGCTGCTGTCAATTTAAGCAAAAACAGGTGCATCTATTCATTCTGAGCTTCCACACTGATGGGGAATACTTTCATGAGATCCAGGATCACCAAATTTATCTTGCATTCCTTCTATTTCCAAGTCAAATGAACTTTGGAATGCATGGTGCTGATACAAGGTTTGACACTTGTCAACATCACCTGCACATTTCACTGTGACCACACTTATGCGAAACATTTTCATTTCTACTTGTTCTTTCCCCCTAATATGGAAAATGAGCCAGAACAGTGCATGGCGCACAAAACACAAAGGTGAAGCTGTCACCCATTGCCCATCAGGAGCACAGTCTCTGAATTTACGGGTTAGCTATCAATAAGGAAGCGAGTGAAGTGGTTCTATGGCCCAGAGGTGTGAGTGGCCTGCTGCACCCCAAATAAAACTGTTATAAGCTGTCAAGCAAAGGGATAGGCTGCAAATGTCCCTTGCTTGCAATAGGGCCCAAGACAACTTGGCGAGCTACTGCCCACTCCGCTTTCAGATAACCGAAGTCCCACATGCTGGGTGAATCAAGCCATAGCGGCCCTTGCGCTTTCTTTCAAATAAATATGAAATCCCATAAGCATGACCTGATAACGTAAAGTACACTTCGCTCACGTTGTGAACTGTACAGGCAAATGACCCAAGGCTTCCAGCATGCCATGAAGGGGGATATTCTCAAGAACGTGCGATAATCATCGCCAAAAAAGGCTAACGCACGTTTCCATATCGCCGTCTATCGCGGGAAAATAACTCTGTGCTAACGTCGTATTCTCAACACAGCGGTAACATGCGATAGTCTCCCGATAACGCGTCAAATGTCCGCGATACAACTACCGCTATGGCGATAAAAAAGAAAACCCGAACGTGAAAAAAGTTGCGATGGCCCAGCCGCGATAGAAAAATCGGCGACAAGCAGCGCCAGGCTTGCAATCCCCACGTCAGGTGGGAAAAATCACCATAAAAGCAGCAAAAAACCCAGAAATAAATAAAAAAAACATAACAACTGCGAAGCACAACGGAGGGAGCTGGAGCAAGTACAGAGGACAACCCGAACCCCACAAGCCCCACGTAGGACCAGCCTGGGACCTCGGGGCCAGGGAAGGGCAAGGAGAAGAAGAAGAGGAAGACGTGGTTCAATCCGCAGGAAAACAGGATCTTGATAACGGAGGTGACACTCCCACCATCCAATTGCCATTGGTGAAATTGTCAGCACTAAATGTTGCACATACACTTGTCAGAGCAATGTGCCAATGCAGAGGAGTGACATGCACACAGGGAATGTGTCTAGGAATGAATTCATTTGCACATGCTGTGCAGGTGGTCATTTTGACCTGTCCCATGATTGCTAAGGACAGTCCCTATGTGACGTGCTTATGTGAAGAAATTGTGAATGATAGTGTCCCTTCGGGCTATTCCAGCTGCTGCTGCTGCACTGGGGTTTGGTCCACTTGCCTCATCCTCATCATCATCGTCCGATGCATCTGGCACATGGATCCATGGGGCATTGGTGCGTACACATATGTTGTGCAACACACAACATGCAATGATCATCTTGCACACTATTTGCGGGCTGTACAGGAGTCTTCCACCTGTGATGTCCAGGCACCTGAAACGTGACTTCAACACGCCCAATGAGCGCTCAACAATGCCGCTGGTGCATATGTGGGCCGCATTGTACTGCCTCTGGGCCTGGATGTTCGGGGCTCGGAGTGGTGTCATCATCCACGGGCAGAGTGCATATCCTTGATCACCTGTGACAGGGGAGAGAGATGTGTCAATTGGTGGTTCGGCATTCTGTGTTGGCAGGCTTATTAGTATATTGGTGTGTGATGTGTGGGACTTTGGGATACATGTCTGACATGGCAAATGAGCGGCATCCATGTGTAGTACGTTGCCTCACAGCTGCTCCTCACTCCCCCCGAGCCTAGTTACTTGTGTGTGCTGCGCGGTTGCATCACTTGCACTCCTAGGACACACCATTGTCATGACTGTCTGCGCATGTCTACAAGCCTGACAACGACACTGTGATATTGGCCGTTGAAGGTGGTCGGCCACGTGTGTGTAGGCCTATGGTCAGGATATGGCGGAAACAGAGACACACGCAGTAGTTGCCTTGGTGGCCATCCCGGAAGTGAACCACGCCCTGTGCCCGGGCTATTGATTCCCACTCCTACGCAGGCCCAGCCCACTCTGCTTACGCTTACAGGGGGGGTGACATAGCTACATGTCCAGGGTCTACCCCACTGCCTGAGGTAACATGGTTGCGCCCACTATCTACGGCACTACAAACACCAGCAGTATATGTCCACATGGACATGTCTGTGCTCTGCATACTTAAGTCTGTCCAGCACATCCCCGCCACACTTGGCATTGTGTACATTATGATTCATGGGTCACTTGCCTCCCTCGCACATACTTCGTTCCCGCCTCTCACCACATCCTGCTATTGTGTGGCAGAGGTGCCATGACATGGATGGCTTGTCTACATGTCTGCCCCTGTTACCACAGTTCCATGTGTTGTCATGTCTGGTAGGTGGGCATGTTGTTTGGCGTGTCGTATGTGATGTTGTAACGTGTGCATTCCCACAGTTGCGAGTTGCATGATTGTGGAGTTGAGGTGTGTGGTGTGTTCCGTTGGTACTTACCAATGAGCAGTGCATTTCCGTAGGTGCCATCCTCGAAGCGCTGGTTGATGATGGACTGACGGAAGATGTAGGAATCATGCACTCTGCCTGGGTAGTTGGCGACGACGTTGGAGAAGAGTCCCCGGTGGTCCACTATTGCCTGCACATTGATGGAATGTGTGTGCTTCCTGTTGCGGTAATTGTGTGCAGTGTCGGCAGGGGGCACAAGTAGGACATGTGTGCAGTCAATTGCCCCCAACACGTGCAGGAAGCCAGGTATGGCATAGAAGCCTTGCTTGGTCTCCAGCTGTTCCTGTGCAGTGTGGGGGAAGTGAAGGTACTGGGGTACCAAGCTGATGATGGCATCCTAGACAGGTGTGAGGAACTTTGATAGGGCTGGCTGTGAGACTCCTCCGACTTGTCTGCGGAGGGATGTTGGTTGTCCGCTGTGTTGGTACCGTCAGCCTGTGGGCAATGTGGGTCAGGATGCGGAGGATGGTCGTCCTTTTGAGCCTGTAGTAGGTAATGACTTCCTCTGGCGTTAAATCTCCGAGGCTGGTGCGTTTTCGGAAGGACCGCTGTCTCATTCTGCGCTGCCTCGGTGGTAGTCCGGGGGGTCCTGAGGGGGGGTGGGGGCGTGGGGGGTGGCGGTGGGTGTTGTGGGCCTCTTGGGGGTCCGAGCTGCATGATCAGTAGCTCCATGACATGTGTTGGTCTGCCGATGTGGCTCTGGGCTGGGCTCCCTTTCTACTGCAGTTTGTCGTCCTGCTTAACACCAGTAAAATGGCTCCTGTGGACTAATGGCAACTTACTCTTAATATAGAAATGCACAATGGCAATCTAAAGGGTTAATGTGATGTCAAAAGGAGAGCAAGCCGAACACACCTTTGATTTGTATTTCATGAACAATTATTTATACAATTTTTGAAACAAAATACACACATGGTATTTAAATAATAATCTAACAATAGTGAGTGGTGTCCCAGTGAAAAAATGGAACCTAAAATAGTAGTGACATATTTGTGACATATGTAGAAGGTTTCCTTTATAACATGAAGATGACCATTAGAAGGTATACAGTATATGAACCGCGCTTTATACAATGATAAGTGCTGGTTTTTAATGGTTCGCTTTTGTAAACAGTCGACGGCGTTTCGACCCTGTGTGCAATGTAGGGTCTCTTCAGGACCTAGGGGTGTATGGACACCTACAAAAGAGGGAGGGATAGCGTCAGTGTGTGGCTGTGATGTAGCAGCTATGCTTGTAAATGGAGAGAACAGTATGTATAATACCTGAAGGTTAGTCTGCACAGCCTTGTGTAGAAAGTGTGCCACCGTGAGTATAGTGAAGAAAAACAATACTCACATGGGACCCAGCCGGGCGCTGTACATGTGAGAGAATGAGGCGTGTTATTGTCAGACTAAGACGTAATAATGCTTACATGTCTACACTGAGGTGGCACGAAAAGGTGATGAACTTACCCCATGTGAGGGTAGAGGTAGGCTGGCAAAATACTGAATGGCACAGCGGGAAAATTCCACGTATAGGGTTTTAAGAAGGCACCAAGAGTGTGCAGTCCTGGCGTGTACTCTATGGAGAAAAAGGGTGGAGCATATATAATGGATCCCTGCTCACAAGTGCTGTCACAACGTCTGTAAGCTGTGGATGCCTAATAATGATCGTACAGGCTTACCCGAATGGGTGTATCTGTGCGCTGGAGGTGCAGGCTTTTAGTGCGTATGCTGGAACACAATGGTTCTAAAGGGCACGAGGGGCGGCTGCTCCATCTCGCTACTTATTTAGGTTGCTTGCATCCAGTGGGGAGGTCTAAAACCAAGAAAAAGCATATTGTAAGGTGGATGCCGGGCATGTCTAATCTTGGTAATTGACGCTGTGTGCGTCAATAACAAGCCGATTCTAACATGACGTCTCTTACCTTACACGATCGTAAATCTGCTTATGCCTGCACCTGGACTGCCTCAGAGCAGAACAGCGTATGTCTGTCTGCTGGGTTCAATGACAATGGGCCTGTAGTTAGCTGCAGGTATTTAAGGGCTCTGTTCCCGCCATAAGCGGAACGAATGTGCGAACAGACATGACTGTGGAGTTACATCTGCTGATGTAATCAAGTGCTCCGCTGTCTATAATGGAAATGAACAAAAGACCGGTAGTGGTATAACTAACGGAATAAAAGTATCTTTGCAGACTAAATTAGTGAAGTGTATCTTTTCTTGGGCGTGTATAATTGGGTACATTTGTTCTACTGCAGAGGAGAGTGTTGGATTCTAATTAGGATATCCAAAGGGCTGTAGGATAGCCTAAATTTGTCTGTGCGCGTGTGTTTGCGTCAGTAATGGATATAATCTTCGATATTTAACCCTTGTGTGTTCACATATCTTAATAAATACATAATATATTTAATTGGGATGAATATGTCGATACATATATATAGCGGGCATAATGTATTAATACAAATCTATATACTGACGCATCTACATTCATCTTATGATATAGAATCACAATTGTTATTGGCGTACATATAGTCATATTTAGCACAGCGGGACAGCGATTTCTCGGGCAAGTCAGTGTTATATAACATGTGCGAAAATCCCTGTGTTAACATGGTTACTATTGTCTTCCGTAATGCCTACATCAATGAATGAATACAATCACAAACAATGGTCACAAACAATGGTCAATTGCTGCACGGTGGTTGCTACGTGAATTACAGATTGATGCATACAATACTCTTCTTTAACTTTCAATGTTTCTGAAAATGCTTAGTGGGTGAACATATACACACTTATAGTGGTAACTAGTCACAATATCGAGAACAAAAATATCGACTGGACAGAATATCGAATTGCAAAAATATAGTGGTGCAGAATATCGAAATTCAGGTAAGAAATATCGATTTTAATAATATCAAAGTTAGTAATATCGACAGTCATAATATAGTTGTTAAAAATATCGATTTTTTTTATAGTGTTTTAAGTGTTAGTATATGTGTTAAAAGTATGTATTATTTTTGTAATGTATGTTTGAATTTTTTTAAAGTAAAGAATTTTATGTTATTTAAATTTTGCGTAATTTAATTCCGTAGCGGGTTGTGGGTTTATAGGGGAATAGGGTGGGAAGTAATTTAATTATAGTAAATTAAATATTAATTTTTAGGAATTATTAATTATTTTTAATTTAATATTGCGTTTTAGTTCTGTAGCGGGTTGTGGGTTTATAGGGGAATAGGGTGGGAAGTAATTTGTAAATATGTAATACTTTATTTTTATTTATTGGTATTGATAAATAATTTATTGTTAATTAATTATTAATTGGTAATTAATTTTGATTAATTGGTAATTAATTTGTATTAATTGATTAATTGATAATTATATTAATTGTATTAATGTATTATTTGGAGCGGGTTGTGTGTTTATAGGGGAATAGGGTGGGAAGTAATTTAATTGTAATTACGTAATTATTGAAATTATTTTTGTGTATTGATAATTAATTTACTGTTAATTAATTATTAATTGGTAATTTTTTGTACTACTTATTAATTTTTGGTATTGAAAATTAATGTGTTGTTAATTATTGATAGGTAATTAATTTTTAATAATTAATATTTATTGGTATTTATAATTAATTAATTATTAAATAATTTGTAATTGGTAATTAATTTTTATTAATTTTTTATTGGTATTGATAATTAATTTATGTATATTTAATTATTAAATCATTACTTTCCCTACTGTTGCACTCATTGGAGGGGGAATAGTAATTTTTACCCCTACGCTATCCAACACTTTCCCTACTGTTGCACTCACTGGAGTGGGAATAGTAATTTTTACCCCTACGCTATCCAACACTTTCCCTACTGTTGCACTCTCTGGAGTGGGAATAGTCATTTTTACCCTCCCGCTATCCAATGCTTTCCCTACTGTTGCACTCACTGGAGGAGGAATAGTAATTTTTACCCTCCCGCTATCCAACACTTTCCCTACTGTTGCACTCTCTGGAGTGGGAATAGTAATTTTCACCCCTACGCTATCCAACACTTTCCCTACTGTTGCACTCACTGGAGTGGGAATAGTAATTTCTACCTACCTGCTATCCAACGCTTTCCCTACTGTTGCACTCACTGGAGTGGGAATAGTAATTTTTACCCTCCCGCTATCCAACGCTTTCCTTACTGTTGCACTCACTGGAGTGGGAATAGTAATTTTTACCCTCCCGCTATCCAACGCTTTCCCTACTGTTGCACTCACTGGAGTGGGAATAGTAATTTTTACCCTCCCGCTATCCTACACTTTCCCTACTGTTGCACTCACTGGAGTGGGAATAGTAAATTTTACCCTCCCGCTATCCAACTCTAAAAATATTGAATATTTTTTAATATTATTAAGTTAACATATATATGTATTAAAAAATAAAAATGCATGTTTGTTTTTAATTTACATTAATTATTTATTAATTTTAAAGTTATTTAAGTATTTTTGAGTATGTTTTACTTAATTATATTCATTATTTAATTATTTTACATTACTTTTAAGACATTTAAAAAATTCGATATTTTAACAAACTATGGGGCCCATTAGGATGGCGGGTGGAAGCACTACCGCCATGCTGGCGG
This sequence comes from Calotriton arnoldi, assembly GCA_963921515.1. NCBI lineage: Eukaryota > Metazoa > Chordata > Amphibia > Caudata > Salamandridae > Calotriton > Calotriton arnoldi. The sequence goes on from CAWUFW010009837.1 coordinate 306,380, forward strand.
ATGCAAAAAGCACCAGTTACCGTCCGCCCGCCACAGCACACACGCCCGCCCAATTAGGATGTGAAAAGTCAGCCAAACACCGCCCGTAAGCCAGCTACGCCCTCCGCCATCAAAGTGCGCCCGTCCACGGAGCGGCGCGGCCTAATGGAGACACAACGCCCGACGAAATCACGTACCGCCCGGCGTACAAATTACGATGCCACAACCAAACAGTTCCCCCGGCTAAGAGACACCGCACGTGAAAGCAAGGCGGAAAACCGAACGCACAGTACGGATAGCAAAGAGGCGGACCCCCGAGCATGAATCCAGCACTGCAGGCCCTCCCCATGCTCTCCCTGATGCAGCACCCAGGAGTCAACGCACCGCGGCGACGCAGGTAGGCAGACACACAACAGGGGCACGCAAACAGCGCACACAGTGCAAGGGCGGGAAAACTGTATATGGGCCCCCCGACACCCCTGCGTGGACACGACACATCCACCACTGCACCCACACATGCGCACAACGCAGAGGCCAACGGCAGCGCAATGCATGCGCCGCACACAAACAACACAGGGTCACAACCAAACACCACACACACCAGCACCACCCAGAACGCACATGTCACGTGACAGCCCTGCCACAGTCATGTCCCCAACCGGCAATTCACTGTTGCCAACCTGACGTCACACAAGTGACCCGAACATGACAGTGACGTCACGCCAAATTAGGACACACCCCTGTGTGCAAAACACGGCAAAGCAAACAGCGGCGGCAACATCACCCAGCAGAATATGGACCCCCTCGGGAAAAGGTACGCCAGTACCACACAGAAACACCGATGCCACCCTGCACCCAATAACAAGACATGCAATACACAACATCAAAGATCCCGGGGACAGACAACAGGTGGGACCAATTATAACATAAGGCCCAACGCATAGCGGAAACGCAGACTGCTGCCCACACACGGGAGAGGAGACAGCACTGAACGACATTCCATTCCCACTCTGAAACCACATCCCGACCAAACAAGCCGGAGACAACAGTCATTGCACCAAAAAAAGCCCAACACAGGCATGCAGAGGGAAGCGGCCACAGGGCAGATAGCGCATAACACCAAAGAACATTCACAACGGAAAAAAGAAATGATAACACTCCCCCATGTGGTTCACATGCAAGTTATCGGGAAGGAGTCAGACACCACTGACCTTGACCATTCAGAGAAGCATGTGGGATGAGGGCCCGTGTCCTCCGCACAAGCCAACATAACACAAGTCCTGCCTCCCTACGACCATTACAGAATTCCCAGCAACGTCGGAGGTTGCACTCTGCAGACTGCACAGACAGCCGGAGCACGCCACCACAGCGCCCTGCAGCAAAATGTCACTTGCACCACACCTACCCAACTACGCCGGACAGATTAAGCTGTACAAACATAACCTGATACAGATATTGGGATGTGACAATCTGGCCTTGCTGAACGTAAGTTACCGACTAACTTACCGCATCGCATTGTTCAGCTGCGTCATCCCCGTCTTCTACTGTCGGAGGTGTCCCTTCTACTATCCTGTGGATCTATGTCTCTCCAACCCGGCATGTCCAAGGGCGGACCTGCTACAACTATTCAACCCCCTGGACGTCCACGACAGGGTCTGTTCAGCCTATGGGGGCATGGCGTATGTGGCTACTATCGGACCCACACTGCAATGGGACCACTGTGCCTCCACACGACGGATAATGGATTACAGTTACATCGAATGTCATCCAACATGTCCCATCATGCTCCTACAAGGGACAACTCACAACCAACACCTTGACAGCCACCATCCGCTACATTGGATGGCATCCATGTCCACCACCAATGCCATGGAAGCCCTGCTGGAAGGTATTGCATACCTGACAACCTGTCAATTCGTCGGGCCCCGCCGCCATACCCCCAATTGAGCAATGATGTCCCACACCGTACCCATGCTTGGCTTCCGCACGGACTAGGCAGTTACCAGTACAACAACTATACCATACAACCTGCAACTGACACCACATCATCAACTACACTGCCATGACATCTGATATTTTCGGGACATGCACCCTGTTCCTCATCACATCCAGTAACTCTGCATGAACAGGGGGAGGCAGAGGCATGGGATTTGTGTATGGCAACCACATGGACAGAACTGCACGTACAACCATGCCATAATATGGATCCTGCGCCCATAAACATATGCACCGGTCAGTGGACAGTAATCGTCCTGCTGAAGTATGTGAGAGCTGTCACCTCACCTCCCTCTGAACGTCCGTGCCAGGACCTTTGCATGGACACCAAGTGCATCCACCAACAACATGAGCCCAGTGACTGTGACATGGCCAGTACCCACCACATCGCAACAACAAGTGAGACGCCGTTGCATGCACGTAAGCCCATGCCCTGATGTCACCTCCACGCACGTGTGTATGAGTAACTATAGCAGCAAACCTGTAACATGGAACTGAGATGCACTGTGCCCATGATGACAAGCGGACTGGTAGGCTAAATGTATACTGTCTGTGTCAAAGTCAGCAGCACCACAGTAATTAGCAAATGTACATTAGCACAGCAACGGCTAAGCAGTTGTAACTCTGAAGCACACATCCCACAGTCAACAACTAATGACATGTACCCCTACACCCTATGCTATGTGCAATCATGCTGAGTATATCCTCCACATGCATTTCGCTGCCAGTAGTGTCCACTATACTGCATCACAGAGGACATAAGTCCCAATACATGTTTTGAAGCAAAAATGTGTCTCTGCTGATTCATTTCACAAGTACGAATGAGAGAGGATGAGAGTGTGTGAAGTACACGGCAGTCGTGAGATGACCATGTAGTCCACTGTCATTGGATGACAACGCAAATGAGTAGCACAACTGTGGAAGACACACATGTGTCATGTGAAGCGGGAGTTACGCATGGCTCAGGTGGGTGGGTGTGACGGGTAGGTGCTCACATGCAATGTTGAAACACGCTGTGTTGGAAGGATTCAGGAACAGTACATTGGCGCTCTCCTGGGAATTTGTAAAGACCACCAGTCTGGTGATGAATGTGAACTCGTGTGTGCACAACAGGCGGGCACACAATCAATGCCACATCAAGTGTAGACGTCAGCCCACCCTCCGTGGACATGCTGGATACTGCTGTGTGTCCGCCAGGCCCTTGCCAAGGCACTCACATCCCCTGTCGACCTGGTGTATCCCCAACATTATCCACTTGCACAGGCAATCCAGGGCACGGGATGGCAGTAGAGCATGGTGGGTGAGAGGTCATGGCGCGCTCCTCCTGGTCACATCACGCAGGCAACACATCCTCAATGTGTAGTATGGCACAAGTCAAATGGAAGTAGTGGGGGGACGCACACATCACAAGCAGGAGTGATGTCACGGAAGGTGGCTCGCACCATCCCACCCATCGACAATACACCCACACACGTTACATGCCATTGCAACAGAGAAGCCAGCGCGTGCACAAGCAGCTCCAAGCTCACCCCAGAGAGGCCAAAGAGTGAATGTGTGGGGCCATGAGCTCCAGTTGGACGCGGCCTGGCCCGCTAGGGCAGCTACAGCCTCTGTGTGTTGCAGGTGGTGTATCCGGACTGCGGAGCCTGTCATGCATTGTCAATGTTGGCGGTGTCTCGAGTCGGGGCACCACGCAGGTGGACGGCGTCCCGCCACTTATTATACCGTGAGACAGACCACTTGTTCAACTGGACCCACACATACACTCCTTGGCCTCTCTGGGGCGAGCTTGGAGCTGCTTGTGCATGCGCTAGCTGCTCAGGTGCAAACGCATATTGGGGTGAGCGAGGGGAGGCCATGAGGACAGTGCAAAAGATGACTGTTTGAATCTCAGCCAGTTTAAGGAATGACCCTGATGTGGTCGGAAAAAGACGTGTCTCGTGTGTATTGCAACTAGTAGATCAGCCGATGAACTTCCCATGTCTTGCATGTAGCCCCGCACCCAGCCCCGCCCACTCGACACATTAAAATGAGTACCAGCACCACATTCTACCCATTCGAAGCACTGACTGGGGGTGACAACCATTGGACAGTCATGTGTAGTCCACCCACGCGTAAATGTGGGCCCTCCATGATCCATGTCACCTGCGGCAAAGTGATGTCAGGGGCAATGACGGAAGTGAGCAGAGCTGTCTGCCCCACGCACAGATGGTGCATCAGCTCAACAGACCCAGCACTGAGTGCAGCAGGGGTCACATGTGCAGGGGCAGTTGTGCCTGGTGTGAAGGCACATGCATATAGACAGCACATTGAGCAATGTGTAGCCTGCCCACATCTACTGTCCATTGTCTGGCGGACCTTGGAAAAGATCACAAGGCAACACATCTGTGTGGGTGTACCCACTGTGACCAACACTGCGCAACCATCAGCGTACTCGCCCTGTGCATGGCCCACCCCGCAACGAAGGTCACATTCAGTGCCACTATCTCTCACACACATCCCTATCACGAGTCATGGTGTGTCCAATCGACAGTGCAGAGTAAGCGCTCATCCGGAGGGTCCTGAACAGGAGACACATGTAACCCACTAGGCAGTCTGTGTCGGCACCTACTGACATTGTGCAGTCAATGTGCAGGCCAGGCCTGCTGGGACTGAGAAGGGCAGCATGGCCCCAGCCTGACTTCCACACGACCAACAAGTGCACTGAGACCTGCATTGCCAATTGTCTGTGTCACTGGATGTCTGACATGAAGTTGCCATGTACCACCACTCGGGAGGGACAGACAGGTCAAAGCGCCCGAGAGCTCACATACCCATGCCACCTGCAGTCAGCATGATGAGCAGTGCATGTTTGAACACCACAGGCTCTGACTCATAGTGCTGCGGAGCAACGACATGTGTGTCCCCCACATGCACACCCACACACACTGCAGTTGTCTCTCACACACAACTTTCGCAAGGAATAGCCATGTGCAGTGTGCGTGGAGCTCGGAATCCAGGTTCTCCAGCTCCTCGCTGGTGAGTGGACCTGGACATGTCCTCAGCGTCATCCACGTGTAGGTGGAGTGGTGGCAGCAGCAGGTGTTGTCGAGGGGTGCCAGGCTGCAGTGCCAGGTAGCTGTGGTTATGCCTGTCCCACTCACACACACATATAACCCCCTGGGGCAGTTTCAGTGGGTACAAGCTGCTGCAATTCGTGTACCATGTCTGGCAGCTTCAATTGCAGATGTTGGCCTGCTCCCAGCTGGCCATGGACGCCTACCTCCACAGTGGAACACGCAGGGTGCAGCCGCGAGGGTCATTGGAGTTGGCCGTAAGGGCCTGGCCCATGGCGGGTACAGTCCGCTGATGCCATGTGCACCACACAGTATAATGTGCGCAATGCATCTGCAGGTGTGGCCATGATTTGCGTGTGGGTGCAGGTCCACAATGGACAGGGCCACAACATGCTGTGTGCATAGGCAGGGACGGCCAGTGCTCAGCCTCCACAGGTCTGTTGGCACCTCATCATGTACACATTGGCATGGGAGCATGGGATATGCATATGCACACACATGCCATCTTTCACTATGTACATCTGCCACTTGGCACGTGCAATGATACGTGTCACTTGTGATGTGTAATTGCAAGCACACAGCCGTGTTGGCATGGGGCTGTCAATGTGTACACCTGTCAATGTTTCTGGAGGTGTGATCCGTACAGTGCTGTACATAGGGTGCAGTAGTGACATCAATGACTGTCTCATATCCCCTCGTGCCACAGGTCCCACTTGTTTTGGCCACTCAGCCTGTGTCCATAGCGTTGTTGGTGTGTGCCCTACACACCCAGCCTCGGAAGCAGTGTGATGCACAGCAGCTAGTCATGTTGCCGTGGTGTTGCCGCTTTCCGAATATGCAGTCTGTTACCATCAGCATGCCTTACAAGTTATTGAGGCCTAGATCCCCATGTGCATGCTCATAGCAATGGGGTGTGTCACTGTCCATTGCTATTGGTAGGGGACCTGTGTAAGTGTATTGTGGCTGTGCTGTCCCTACTTGTCAGCTGTTCTGTTATTCAATTGCCTGCTCAGTCATTTATGTTTTGTGTATGTGAATATGCCATGTGGCGTGTTGCTTTGACATGTGTCCACTTCCATCTTTCCTAGGCGGAGACCAAACATTCATCGCCCCTACCAATTGCTGTCAGACATGGTGGATGTGGAGATCATCCGCAAATATCGTCTGGACCGACCCACCCTGCATCATCTATGTGCCTTGTTGGAACCCCACCTCCGTCCGCGCAGGGTGTATCCAACAGCATTCACCCCCACGGCTAAGGTGATGGCTGCACTGCATTTCTTCGCCACTGGGTCATTCCAGCACACAGTGGGCAGTGGAGGTGGGATGTCCCAACCCATGTTCAGCATGGTGCTCAGGGATGTACTGTCAGCCATGATGCTGTACAGGAACAGATACATCCGCTTCCCCAGGGCTCGTGAATTGGCGGCAGTGAAGGGTGCATTCTATGCCCTTGGACAGATCCCCCACGTCGTTGGTGCAATAGACTGCACCCATGTTGGCCTTGTTGCACCACAGGCCACTGAGCACCTCTACCGCAACCGGAAGCACACGCACTCCCTGAATGTGCAGGTGGTGTGCCTTGCGGACATGGTGATTTCACACATGTGTGCGAAATTCCCAGAATCGGCCCATGACGCGCACATCATGCGCAACAGCATCCTGCCACGTCTGATGACCGATCTGCAACCGGACCGTGGCTGGATTGTTGGTGAGTATGTGGAGTAGTGTAGCGTGCTGGCTGTGCGATGCTGTCTTGTGTCCAGTTGGAATTGCAACGGTTCTCTGTGTCCCTCACACGCAGGTGACTCTGCTTACCCGAATGGGCCCTGGCTGCTCAGCCCATTACGACGTCCTGGGAGCCCAGCTGATGTCCGCTACAATGAGGCACATGGGAGGACCAGACGTGTGGTTGAGCGGACCTTTGGCCTCCTCAAGTCCAGGTTCAGATGCCTGGACCGCACCGGGGCGCACTGGCGTACTCCCCACAGAAGGTGTGCCAGATAGTTGTTGCTTGCTGCATGCTGCACAATCTGGCTATCCGCAAGCAGATCCCCCTAATTGTGGATGACGGAGATCAACCAGGGCCCCAGCCTGCAGACCAGGACAGCTCTAGTGAAGAGGACAGTGGAGAGGATGAAGCTGTGAATGTGCGTCAGCAGCTCATCGCCCGCTACTTCACTTGACGGTGAGTGTCCATGTACGACGGGTGATGTAGCTGTAGTTGTGCAGGTGTATGTGTGCTCTGTCACGGGGGCCTTTTGTTCACTGAGTGCTGTGTGTCAATGGTCCATGTCCAGGTTGGTATGCCACTGACAGTGGCTGTAGCATTGTGCCCTGTTGCTCTGTGAGATGTGTGTGCATTGCTTGTAGTTGGTGACAAGTACTGTGTGATGAGTGTGTGACACACTCATTGAATGTACTCTTGTTCTGTTTTTCACCCCTAGGTCCCTACAGCCTCTCCTGTCCCATCGACATACCACACAGCAGATGCATTTCTGCTCATGGTGGCGATTGCACATCGTTGAATAAACCCAGGACACATTAAGCCGATTGTGATCAAGGTGTATTTATTAACAGCGGTGACATGTGATTGTGTGCAAGGTGATGACAAATGTGGTGCATGCTGTGACAATGAGTTGACGGTCATGGCTGCGTGATGGTCAAGGTGTACCCATGGAGTTCTATGTCCACAGTCCAACAGACACATGCCATTCACATGGCAGTGTGGGGTAGGATCGTATTACAAGTCAATGCAGTAGGTGGTCAAGGTGGCTGGCTGACACACTGGCGTTTGGTGCGTGCGAAGTCCTCTCTGGACACCTGTTTCCTCTTCGGACGGCCCCTTCCACGTTTGGTAGGGGGGGTGTGTTGATGTTCCGCTGGTGGTGGTTGAGGAGTGCTCACTCGCTGTGGACGCAGGGGAACGCGATGCTGCACGAGCCTGCGCCACAGCAGGTGGTGGCGGAGGTGGTGTTGCTGGCCTTGCTTGTGCCCTCCCCCCCACCACCAGCTGGCCCATGAGGGCCGCGATTTGGGCCATATGGGCGTCCATGGACCTCAACACCGCAAGGACCTCCCGCGTGTCGCTAGCCGACCTGGCCCATTCTCCTTGGGCCTCTTGATAGGCCCCAAGGACTCTGTCGATTTGCGGCAGGGCTTGGCTCCCAGGCACAGTTGGCATTGGCCTGGCCCTGCTCCACCTCCTCCTACCAGTACTGCTGCCACCGACCTGCCCACTAGCCACATTGCTCACCACGGTCCTCGCTCTGGCTCCCAGGGTGGAGCCCGACGGCCGTGCCGACCCTTGCGCAGGGGCTGTGGCGAGGGATGGCGTGGTGGTGGTGGTGGTTGCGGTGGTGGTGGTGGCCGCACCGGCCGTGGCAGCAGGGGTCTGTGACTGGTCAGCAGCCCTGGGTGATGGGTTTGTGGGCAGGAGGGGCCCTGGGGAGCGGTTGTGCCCTGCCACTCCAGATGGGCCTGCTGGGTGCTCCGTGTCCGGAGAGGTGTCCAGCTCCTCTACATCCGTGAGTCCGGGTCGGGGGCTTGCGGACTGGCTGTGCTGGCTGCTGTCACCCTCTCCAGCATCCAGCAGTTCGGCACCTGTGGGGAGAATGAGATGGGTCATTGTGTTGCACCTAGCAAAGTATGTATTGGTTGTCTGACATTCACAGTTCGTGCACTGTCGTGCACAGGTTTCCCAGTGGCGTGTGTGTGGATGTACGTTGTGTGTATGCGTGGGCTAGGCAATGGGACTGTGTGATGTGGACATGTGGCATGGGACGGATTAGCAATGCCGATGGGTGTGTGTTGCTATGCTCCTACATTTTGTGGCTCGGGTGTATGCGTGCTCCAGGACCATAGACGATGTTGGGTTGAACGATGGTTTAGGGGAAGGATGGAACGCTTAGGTACGCTGATGCCAAAGGGGGTACAGCCCCCTAAACGCTCTTGGGTTGTAATATGCTTTTGGGGTACATACTGTGGGTAATGGGTGCAGAACGTGACATGTGTTCTGGCAACATGACAGTGCATAGACAAAGGTGTGTGTTTGTCTCACATGCCCGGAATATCTGCTGACTGTTATCATTCATGGACATCACATTGGTAGCATTGTTGTGAGTCCGTGCTTGTTGTGTGCCACACGACGTATTGCAGATGGGCCAAATCCTTTGTGTGCGTGCTGCCCTGGTACATGTGCATCAGTGCTGTGCTCTTGGGGTGTTGACTATATTATGTGTGTTGTTACTCGCAGTGTGACGTGCGCTTCAGTCTCTGCAGGCACTTGATTTGTCATGGGCAGGTATCTTTGCATAACTACTGTATGAGGGCCAGCTGTTCGGATGACATACCTTTCATGACACTGTGGCTGAGAGATGAGATGGATGATATGTTGAGTGTGCATTGTGTGCCTGTGTGTTTCATGGGTCCAATTGTCTTTGTGTGCAATATTGTGGTTCCAAGCTGTTACTTCTAGTACGGTCTGTCTTACGTGGGCGTTGTTGTACGTTGTGTGGGTGACAGGCAGTGAGGACTACATGGACAGGACTTCGATGGTGTTGCTGATGTGTGTGATGGGTGGCACAGTGCCTGCCGTGTGGGTCTGTGCTCCAGTGGGACTTGTGCATGCAGACGTGGCTCCTTAGGTGATGCTGTATCTGTGATGGGTCATGTGGGGTTTGACTCTGTTGAACATGTCCGTGTGCACATTGGTCTCATGATTGTGACTGGGAGCAGTGCTGCGTGTTCCTCTGCTACGTGACATGTCCCATGTGTTAGTCGTAGTACAGTCCTCATGCCTACAGACGCCCCGCCCTGTACATTTTCCCACCTACAGGTTGTTTCTCAGTGCACAATGCAATGGATGCCACATGGTACTGGGAGGGAGGGGTGCTCCACCTTGCTGGTCTGTGGTAGTGGGAGCCTGGTGGGTGTTTTACTTCAGCTGTCCCCCTCCGACCCACTGTCTTTGTGTTCCGGCTACTTACCTGTTACTTGTCGGTCAGTGCAGCTATGGCGGACTAATGGATGTGGGGTTTGCTCCACCTTGCTGGTCTGTGGTAGTGGGGGCCTGGTGGGTGTTTTACTTCAGCTGTCCCCCCTCCGACCCACTGTCTTTGTGTTCCGGCTACTCACCTGTTAATTGTCGGTCAGTGCAGCTATGGTGGACACATGGATGTGGGTGTGGGGAGTGCTCATTCTGGCGCATCTGGAGTACAAGGGGACCTGTTGGAAGTTGTGGTGCTGGCTGACTGTACATATGCCCCCATGGTTTTGTTAGTTGGTAGCTTTGGGCTGAGTGTGTGTGAGTGTCTGTTGCATGTGTGGGTGATGTCTTGTGTATTGTGTACTGGACATGGGGGTGTTTGTCCCTAGGAGCTATGGCATGGTGGTAGTGCATGTGATTACAAAGCGGTGTGCTGGTATACGTTTGTTTGTACTTACCAGCCTCCACTCCCCCTGGTAATCCGGTGAGGATCTCCGGATGTATGATGACTGGCACCTTCTCCTCCCACGCCTTGAAGGTCTTGAATACCACGGGATTCCCTCCGCCAGTCCTGGCAGCCAGCTCTCGATTTTTGCTCTCCTTCTTCTTGACCACGCTTTTGAGGTCGTTCCACCTTTTGTTAATTTCTCCTCTGTTGCGTGGAACGTTCCCGACTGCATTGACCTGGTCTACGATCCTGCTCCACAACCGGTTTCTGGTGGATAGTGGTGTCTGTTGGACCTGGTTGCCATAGATTTGTGGGTGCACCTTGACGATCTCGTCGACCATGACCGTTAGCTCGGTGGAAGTGAACTTGGGCATTCTGTGTGATGCCATGGTGTGTGTTTTGGTGTTTGTGGTGCTGGTGCGGTGTGTGGTGTCTGATGTGCAGGGGGTTTGTGGGTCAGGTGTTTGGTGGTGGTGGTGATGGGTGTGATAGGTGCGTGTCTGTGGTGTGCTGCTGTCCTTTCTGTCTCGCTGTGTTGTGTGCTTTCGTCCTCAGTTTGTAATGTTGCAGGGGGTTGTGGTCTGTGAAGGGGCTGGTTTTGTACTTACCTATGTGGGTGTGTCATGATGGTCTGTTGTTTTCAGGTGTGTTGTGGCTGGTGTTCTGGGATTTGTTGTTGATTTTTTTGTCCAGAGGGGGGTGTGTTTCCGGGATGTGTACTGTGTTTGGGTATTTGTGCGTGGGTTGCTGTGTGGACTTGTTAGCCATGTTGTGTGTGTTTGTTTTCATCAGCGGATGGTTTCTGTGCATGGACGTGGCCGCCAGGGCTTCCGCCATGTCCATTTTCGTCACTGTTGTTTGCGCTGGCGGGCGGTGTATTTGTGGATTTTCCGCGCTCATGTCGGTACGATCCTAATTTCACGGGCGGTGTCTCGGTCGTCAGGGCGGGCGGTTTTGGCTTGTCGTGCGTCTTTCCGTCCGTGGCGGGCGGATGGACTTAGACTCGGACATGGGCGGGCGGTATTTTCTGTTTATTTTCCGCCTCCGGCGGTTTTCGGTTCGCGGCATCGTAATTGCTCGGTCGGTATTCAGACGGTGTAGGCGGGCGGATTTTCGCCACTGTGGTTGATGGCGGATTTTTATCCGCCCGACATCGTAATGGACACCATTATTATTTACAACGATATTTTGGATTCGATATTTTTGTACTTACCTGTTTGTAGATAGGAAGTCGATATTCTATCATTCTATATTTTTTCATCGATATTTTGGCAGGTCGATATTTTGCTCCTCGATATTCTGTCAGTGATACACTTATAGTATCAGTTACTTAGTGTGGTAACAAATCCACGCCACTCTTCTGCGGAGTTTAACCCTTGGGCTATAGAGTTAGTTCTTTCTATCCAACGACATTCCAGTCGTTGTAGAATCTGTGTGAGGTCTCCTCCTCTTTCTGGAATGAAGGCTTTGTCTATGACTTGCCATCTTATGTCATCTGCCATGTGTTTTTTTTCGGTAAAATGGCTCACCAGGGGGGCGTTGACTACAGAATGCCTAATGCGACTACAGTGTTGCCCTATTCTGGCTTTTATGGGTTGTTGAGTCTGTCCAATGTAGGGCAAATCGCAAGGACATGTTATGCAGTACACAACATTCCTTGTGTTGCAATTTGCAAAAATTCAAGTGTGTGTTTAACATTTGCATGTTCAAATGTCTTGGTGTTAAAAGTAAAAGCGCATGATACACAATTGCCGCATTTGAAATGCCCCTTAACCTCTGGCAGGCCCCAAATGGACAGCAATGATCTCGTTGTTTGCAGTGGGCTTTCCAAGGATGACCGGATTAGGTGGTCTTTCACATTCTTGCCACGTTTGAAAGCAAACATGGGCACTTCGATAGTTGAATCTATGCTCTTGATGATATGCCAGTTTTTTGTTATTAACTTGCGGACTTGGTTGGTATGTACACCAAATGTAGTCACGCAAATAAGTCTGTCAATTGTGGTCTTTTCCTTGGTGACTAACAGTGCTTCCCTAGGACAAAACCTGGCCCATTTTAGTGACTTCCTGACTAGCCTATTAGAGTAGCCTCTCGCCACTAATTTGGCTTTAAGACTTTCTGCCTCTTTTTAATGTAGTTTTCTTTTTTCGTGTGTTCGGCTTGCTCTCCTTTTGACATCACATTAACCCTTTACAATGCCATTGTGCATTTCTATATTAAGAGTAAGTTGCCATTAGTGCACAGGAGCCCTTGTTTTCTGATAATAATTTAACTACCCTGGTTCCATGTGAGTAGGGTTCCCTTGTTTTTGGTTCTTAACACCAGTAAAAGGCAGGTGTTAAATCCCTGCTGCTAACGCGCCTTATCGCCTGTTTTTGGTTCGCATCGCAGATCTGGCTGGTCGTTGAGAATATCGCGAAGTGGTGTTTTCGTGTGTTTTTGCACAGGAACGCCTACTCTGCATATCATTAGCGTTAGTTGTTTCTCTCATCCGTGGCGATGTTTTTTGCGGCAGCTATCGCTGGTATACTGGCGATGTGGGGAGTTTGCACCAGCTTGTGAATGGGGCGATCATTCTTTCGCCACTTTTGCTGCGCTAAAGTGCCGTTAACTCGGCGAGGAGTCCTTGAGAATATGCCCCGAAGTTTCTTTACTACTTTCTTCATTCAGGAGCGCAGCATGCTATCACCAAAGGAGCTACAACTAACATAAATTCTATAGCCAATGTCTCCCCCAGGAAGAGATAACGCAGGTACAGGTCCTAATCAGACAGTAATAATGCAATTATTGGTCTAGTCTTTTCCTGATTTCTCTAAGCAAATAACTGGACAATGTGACACTGGCTTGTAATAACAGAGTTCCCAGAAACCCAGAAATATATAACTCATATATCTCTGCCTAAACCCTCACCTGTAGCACATGTCACTCCCTTCTTTCTTTCATTTCATCACATTCTTTAATGGTAATTTGTTACTTTTTACAAACCATAAACCCTCTTCCCTAGATTTACTCTCTTCCTTGGTAGATTGCTTTGTCCTCTAATTTAGCAATACCTGCTGTCTGACCTAAACTTGGATTTTGTATGTCAGTAGTAGCTCTTGGGTTGTGTTATTATGGTGTCTAGAGATTATCTGGTCTCTACCTACTTGTTCAGTAAAGTTCTCAAACTAGCACCTTGCCGCCAATTTCTAAAGATGCTGCATACATGTTTACATCCTCCCCTTGCTGTTGTTCCCCGAGAACAAACTTGTGATGCTTCGTTATTTAGCAAGGTTGCTTGTAAAACCATTTCTACATCATTGCCACCGCCTCATGATAGTCATTCAACTGTACCAATCAGAGTGGATTGCACAGCATCAATGCTTGATACTTTCTAGACCTTCCATGCCTGTTCTAGGAGCTATCACTTCCCATACATGTTGGGTATGTTTGAAACCAACAATGGTCCCTAAAAACACTGAATACCCTAAACAGTTCTTGCCATTATGTGCGCAGTTTCCTAAGTAACCGAAGAACTGGAGGTGGTAGATTCAACAATTATACGATGGTCCTGGAGAGAAATCCCAGGGCAGAATTGGCAATAATATGCTCCCCAAAAAGTTTTACCAAAATTCAGGACAATAGTTTCTCATAATACGCACTCCACACATGAGACCACAGATGGCTCAGTATATCCTCAGTATACAGTTTACTCCTAGGACTAAATCTGGCTCAACAATTCAATAGTATCTCTAAAATATCTTATTGACATAACTCTCAAATGTTTTTCTGTCCTGGCAATCGTCTTTTAATGAGGGCTGCTGCACATTATTGCACTCCATTGCTAAAATGGCAGTGCTGCGCTGGTATGACGGTTGAATCACATTGTTTCAAACCATCACTCTCTTCATGCTACAGGTTGTTTCTGTAAGATTGTTTAACTTTACAGGTTGTGGTATTCAATGCATTCTCTTTCCAACATTACTCATATGTAACATGTGATTTGCGAACTGTAGGAAATTGAGTATTAGTTGAGGGTGAGAACCTACATCAAAAAATAATCCCAGTCCTTATAGGCCGAACCACAAAAGTCACTAAATAAATCTGTGCTTAACCCTCTGGTAGCTTAGCACAAAACCAGGCAGGCTTAACTTAGAGGCTGTGTGTATATGCAGCACTCAAACAGTAATAAAGTGAAAACACAACACATGCAAACTCCCAAACCAATTTAGACAAATAGAGAATATTTTAATAAATAAAATGACACTAAAGCATAAAACTCCAATCATTAGAACCTGAGGTATGAAGTTTTATAGTCTGAACTAAAAATAATGTCAAAAAGCACAAAGCGCCATTCGCTGTTAACTGGTCATGCTAGACCGGGTCAAAGTCAAAATTTAAGGCCATCTGCAATGGAGCACAGATCAGAAAAAGGGACAAGGTTCCTCCATGTCGAAAGTTTACCTTTGACTTAGAAACTTTTTGGGAGAAAAGTGGTAATAAACTAGTTGTCGGCAGGGCAAGCTGCAGGCTGGATCCAATGAGGGGCTCGATGATAGTGGGTTGCTGATGAGCGGAGACCCGGTGCGGTCATCAACAAAGTTGGAAAAGATCAGAGAAGGCGAAGTCCAGAGTCCATGCCTGGTCCTCATCTTCGACCAGCTTCGGCTCGGTGTCGGTCTCTGTAAAACGTTTTATGTTCGAACTTAGAAACTTTTCTAGAAGTAAGATCTCCTTCAGCAGGGCAAACCAGCAAGCTGAATACAGCCGGCAATTTGATGTTATTGGCTGTGGCTTTGATGGCAATCCCGCTCTTCAGCTGTTCTCCAGGAAGAAAGTTGGATAAAAGTTTTTATGTCCCTGCTTGTGTAGTTTGGACAGAAGGAGTACTTTCTAACACCTGCCAAGGGTCCAGGTCCAGAGAGGTTAGTACTCACTCCAACCATGGCCAGCAGGTGAGTCTAGGGTAGGTCCAATTGGGACTGGTCAGCTGAGCAGTTGCAGAGAGAGAGGGGCCCCTGTAAGCTTTTTGTGTCCCTGCAGGAGGTCAGCCAACGGACCCTTGGAGTAACGTCTGGGGTCTTGGGTTTAAGGCAAGCAAGGTTCTCCAGACAGCAGGGCAGTCCCTCTTCTGGTTCTCTACAGGTCCATGAGTCCTCTGCGGAGAGTACTGGGGTTGCCGCATTTATGCCCCATGCCAGCCTGAGGGTGGGGAAACTCCTGACCACTCACTAACCAATGGGGTAATAGTTCCCAGGGGTGACCTTACCCACTTTTACAGCATGTCCTGTGTGTTTTACTGTTAGCTATCCCACAGTACCCCTCTCTACCATCATCCAACATGGCACCACTCTTCTTCCCTTGGTCAGAGCTCTCAGTTCCTACCTAGAGGTGTGGCTAGCATAATGGGCAAATCCTGCCTTGTGGTCACTCCAAACCAGTTTTAGGCAACTCTACCCACCCAATGGGTTTGGAGCCAAGCTGACTGGGAAGACAAAAGCAGGCAGGCCTAGGTGCGAGCTACATCTGCCAGTGATGATGTAGGTACCTTTTGAAGCTCAGGCAAGAGCTGTGCACAGCTCCTCAGTCCATCAATCTCAAGTAGGAAAACTCCCCTCCACATCCAAGCCTTTTAACCACAGTCTGGGTACAAGCTCACCTCATAGGAGCCGTTCAACAAACTGGTTACTGGCAGAAAGACCCTTTTGGCTTAGGCACAGACATTACAGTTTTCTAAAAGTGTCATTTCTAAAATAGTAGTATAAAATCTGACATGACCATTGAGTTGGATTTTAAATTACTATTAAAATGAGTCCTTGAATTATGTATTTTTCTACCTGTTCCCAGACTGAAATTAGGCGTTTTAAGTTGTTATAGTGTAAACCTATGTTTCCCTATGAGAGAGCCAGCTTTGCCACAGTAAAAAACAACTTCGAGGTTTTTTCACTGCCAGGACATGAAAGATATTAAATATACATGTCCTACATTTTAAATACCGTGCACCCTTCCCTATGGGCATTCAGGGGCTAATTTAGGAGTGAATTAAAAATATTAAAAAGGATGGTTTAGGCCTGGTGAAATGTTTATTTTGCCAAGTCGAAATGTCAGTTTATAACTGCATACCCAGGCCTGAAGACATGTTTTATAGTGCCATTTTAGTGGGTGGCTCAATGACTGCTGCAGCCCACTAGTAGCATTTCATTTACAGGCCCTGGGTACATGTAGTACGATATACGAGAGACCTATAAGTAAATGTAATGTGTGACTTAGAAATATGTCAATCTTGCCATGTTTAAAGGGAGAGCACAAGCTCTTTACTGCTGGTCAGCCAGAGTACAGTGCACAGTGTTTTGCATGTCGCAATATGTCTGGAATGCTGCATGGTGCAGTTTTCATGAGTAGACCAACTTTTCTGATTGCGGGTGGACCTCGGTGCAATATGTATTCCCCTGTTTGTTCTCCACAATAAAGTTTGATGTCAGCTATCGAGAAATTTAATTGTGGAGTTGCTCTGCTGTGGCTTCCCTTCTACCCAACCAATGCTCAGATCTGTTCACAATTACACCTCTCTTTGCACAGTAGCTTTAGCCTTGGAGGAAAGACGTGGTTGTGTGAGTTGCTGATCCTCCGCACCAGTTTTCATTTGAAGACACAGAGAAGAAATAGATTAATTTATTAGCACCACACACACAAGGCAGCCACCCCAGAAATCACAGCTCCTTTGCCCCTGACTGGTGTTTAAATATCAATATATCTAAACGTCTTGCATTAATAATTTATATGAAGCATAAATGCATTGGCAGGAGGTGACATATAATAATGGAGGGGAGTCGGCGAGCCAAGTGAATTTTAACCCACTCACAGGCCCTGTGATAAACCAACAATCCCTTTAGGCTCAATGCCAAAGCTCTCAATCATGACTCGTTAACAGTGTTTTGTTCATAATGGGCCTGCATGAAAGAAGCGCCAGGATTGGCTTGAGTGGGCTGGTTCGATGCTCCCTTAGGCACTGGGGGCCTGTGCCTGCTCTCCACCCACCTGTCTAAGACAGCCCAGGTTGGGGAGGTTTAAAGTGCACGTCAAGCTGGCCGTCTCAAGACAACTGGCCAAAATGCCATGCACATTTTAAACTGGAGGGAGCACCACTCCTCCTCCTCTGCTGCCAGTCAGCAGCAATGGCACAGCCCCACCCTCAAACACTGCTCAGCCTAGAAGCAGTGAAAAATAAAGTGGAAATAAATTCATTTTATTACCATTTTATTTTTCACCTTTTCTGCACTCACAGGGGTGGGAGGGATAACGCTCCTCCGCCTAAATGAAGAAACCGCCGCTGGTGATGGGTGAGCTTAAATAGTACCTTTTTTGAAAGTATGCATCTTAGAGATTTTAAAATGAGTTGTCTGCAGGTCTTATAGCACTATTCTTTCTGTCCTACATTAGTAATATATGTGAATTGAAAGTCTTTTGTTTAAAATGGCATTGCCTACAAAGGAAGGGTTGTGAATAAAATGATGAATACACTTGAAAGTTGATTTTATTTCAGCTCGATTAAAATAGGGGGAGCAATTACTACTAATAAGAAAAAATAAAAACTATTGTATAAAACTCAATGAAAACAAAGGAAACTCACATTATTTTAGCCAATTAGTGCCATAATGAATTGTCCATGAGTATTTATAAACATTTTTTGAAATAAAACTTAAATGTTCGATATTGTAAAATGTTAAAAATATGAACTATCAACAAAAAACCTTTTTTCGATTGATTAAAATAAAATTCTTCTTCTTATGTTCGTCTTATGTTTTTATATTCACTATATAGCCCTGAAGAAGTAGTTGACATATCACCACAAAACACGTCACCTGTCTTTTGATACATCATGATAATTTAATGGACATTGGATTGTCTTTTTGACAAATCCCATCAATCCAGTTGATATTGACTGAAATATGATTACAATTAATTGCAAATGTGTGATTTTGGAAAATTGTATGTAATATATGTCATTTGATTGTTTCTAAACTGTTCAATCTAAAAGAAAACACATTTTTTAAATATATTTATTTAGGAATTGTCAATAATCTTATAATTGTAAAATATGACTCCTACATAGAATATAGTATCCACATGATGCAAATGTACATACATTGTAAAATATTAGGTTTATGATAAGGATTTCCATCCAGATGGTTCAGAGTCTCAATAGGGTTACTGAGTGAATATAACAGTGTACCTTTAGTCTCCCTTACGGAAACCCTATTGAAGAAACTGTTCCTTGCCTTTGCCAAATTCCCTAACTTCTTCAATTGTTTTAGACTTTTGTCCAATCTATTACTTGGGCCTGATTTAGAGTTTGTTAGACAGGATACTTTGTTGCAAAGGCGATGGAGCACCCTGTCGGCCAACCCCTCATTCTGCTCATCTCATTTAGATACGAGTGGACCTTAAGTTTTCCATCGACGTAGCCCCTGTTCACTCCATCGATGGAAGACTTCTTCCGACTGCCCAATGGAGTAGAGGCCATTGAAGGAAGGATGTTACACAGTCCAACATATTTTTTTTAAATATCTTAATTGGTTTTAGATACAAGAAGATGCCTGCATTTCAAAACTTTGGATACTTTACATCTCATACATTTCACAGCAAGCAATAATTGAGGTGGGTTCTGCTATTATATGTGTAGCAGTGACACACAGCTTGTCCATCACTTCTGTTGACACAAGTCTTTTCCATACAGTCACAGTTGTCTGTGTGTGCATGCCTTCCTGCCCAACATAATCACACACGCCTGTCTCATCTATATCCCACAAAGATCAGTATCAGCAACATTACAACTCCTAACTTACCTTTACCCAGTGTCATGTTTATTGTCTCTCATTGCAGTTCTGCCTAGTTTTCTACTCAAGCGGTCCAGGACATCTTCAATCAGGGTGTATGACAGAGGAGCCCAGGGTGGGAGACAGACGTGTCTTGGTGGTCATTTCTGGCTCCCAGCCCGTCCAAGCCTTCTCCATCTGACTCCCTCTTGCCCCACCCCTATCCCCACTTCGGTTCCCCATTGGATGCAATGGGGGCTGCAAGGAGGTGCTTATTCCATCGTAAACTGTACGTTACTAATCTAGCTCTGGGAAGCAAGTGACTACCTCTCCCCACAAGTCTGCTAATGGTTGTCTGCAGAGCCCTCACACAGCCCACTCTACTTAGGGTGGATGGCGTAAAGTCTATTTTTTCTGTCCTTCACCGCCATGAAAAACCTGGCAGTGAGGGACAGAAAAAAAAAATAATGAACCCGGCACCCTGGGAGAAAAAATGGGGGCATTAGTTTTTAGTTTTTCTGAAACAAGCTCTCACTTTGGGAGTTTATTTCAGAAACGCAAAAAGTTTTGAAAAGTACCACCAAACCTTTAGAAAGTTCCACAAAACTTTTTGTGCATCAGGCTGGGGAACGTAATGTCCTCTGCCACCCTGATGGACGAGTACTATCCGTCACACTTTAAATCAGGCCCTTATTCTGAATCAGGTACTTACATGTTAACATCTGTCCCTGTGCTTTCTTATCACAGTATCTTCCAAGAAACATAAACATATGCCTTAAAGATTACATCATAAACACTTAGAGAATTTCCTATAGGAGTTTCTTAAAGGAAGTTCTCTCAGGTACATGCTGTTATCCAGTAAAATACATTTAGGGTATTACAATGAAACTTGCTTTCACATCAAAAAGTTCCTCATAGCTTTTAAGGTTTTAAGTTTTGAGGTTGTCTGACATTCATCAAAATCTGCTTCCCTCACACACTCACAGATGTGAATATATGTTTGAAAATATCATTTTCCTTCATACCCAATGAGTGTATCGCATATCAATGGCATCAAAGTAATGGTCAAATAATCAAAACAACTCTCTCCATATTGACTAATGGTTCACCAGGCACCTGCAAAAATTAGGGAACGTGTCACCGAGTGGAGACAAGAGCACAATTAGGTATCATGCATTAACTGTAGACTTTGCCAATGTATTCCATTACAATGCGGAGGCACACAGTGGTTATAACTATCATATGACATGCATGTGTAGATCAGATCACTACATTCATTACTCCATTACATAGATGTAAGTCACAGCTATACAGTTTGTGTCAAAGTTAGAAATGTGTTATAGAAGTCTGGAAGCAGATCACACCTGCAGCAACAAATATTCTTTGTGATGGCACACATTAAGTCCAGAGAGGTGCTGCTGCACCAATAGAAGCCCTTGATACTCTGAGCTACAGTTTCTATGGGTCTCTTAGTAAATGTGGTGCACAGATGATGTGTGCATGTATCCCTGCAACTCTTTTGTGGCGCTGGATCATTGTGAAGAACAGTGTCACCTAGCGACTACAACACCAATGGGTGAACTACTTATGTGCTATGATATAGGAACGTTGGCATGCAAACGAGCAAAATCAGAACACTTGGGGACATATTTACAAGTGAATGGCGAAGCTTGGCGTTAAGCAAAAGTTGCTTGTGCCACACTCCGCCATTCTGCAAATGCAGGGATGCACCGTATTTACAATGGTACGGCACATCCCTGCGTTTTCCCTAGCGTTTGCGCTAAACTCACCTGCCTAGTGCCAACGAAGGCACCCTTGCACCATAGTGCAAGGGTGCCTGCGTTGAGGGAATTATTGTTTATGTGCAGGAAGATATCTCTTCCTGCTCATAAACAATCCCTAATGGTGATTTGTAACTCCTATATATGCTGTATTGTTCAGCACACATAAAAGTTGCAAATCGTCATTTTTTTTATAATTATTTATGTGCAGGAAGGGACACCTTACTGCACATAAAGAATCATTCATGGCGATTTGCTGTTTCCATGTGTGCTACAAATGCAGCACACATAGAAACAGCAAAAAGGTTGAGAAATTAAACATTTCTCTGCATTTTACCATGTTAAGACCAGGTTTTCCCTGGTCTTAATTTTGGCACTGCCCCATATTTATGCAACCCTTGTAAATAGGGGGCAGCATCAAAATCAATGGGTGTTGCGGCGGAACGCCCACCGCAACACTCATTGCCTGCCCCTTTCACGCTAAAAGTAGCGTGAAAGGGGGCCTTCTTTACAAGGCGGCGTTAAGCCATGTTAAGTGGCTTAACGCCGCCTTGTAAATAATGCGAAGGGCTTATCGCCACAGGAACATCACAAAAAGTGACGCTCCTGTGGCGATAAGCCCTTGTAAATATACCCCTTGATCCCTCCTCCAATAAGGGCACTGGCAAAGGTTGGAACACACTTGTGCATGTTTATCGGTGCCAGCACTGAGCACTTCACAGGAGCAGAAAACGATTATATAGCAGTAACTTTCCTTCAAATGTACTCTGACACAGGTCAGCTCCTCCAGTCTAGGCATTGCGCCCCCTAGAGAATTGAGGAGCTGCTGGGACACCATAGCAGAATGACAAGAGGAACAGCAGATTATTCCAGTAGCCGACCCATGCCCGGTGTAAGTCCGACGCTCATCACTATAAAAAGATATGACACCAGCGGGCTTTAGAGTTGCTTATTATTACACACCGAGCAGACCTTCACCGAGCAAGAATAACAGAAAACCATCTCAGGAAAGTAACTGCCTTCACTTGAACATCAGCATTCCCAGTGTGAATGTCAGTGGAGCTGACCTGTTCTGCATATTTAACAAGATGGATTACAGCCTGGGTAAGTCTTATTAATTATTGCTGATTTCTGATTTCTGAAGCACCTGTGGGAGTTAATTTATTATTCATCACAATGTGTGCATTGGCGTTGTAACATGTATAAGGCAAAAGGTGACCAGTATGTTATATTGTTTTGTTCTACAATATCTGTGAAGCCTATCAGTTTACTGCTTTAATAAAATATCCTACATTCAGCACACTCTTGTTCACAAATATATTACTCAATAACTAAATAACTGATATTGATTTTATTGGCAACATTCAATTTGAGAGGCAATGGGGAGAAGTGCTTTCCTTTGCATATTGAATCACAGTGACACATATAGGCCACAGACAGTAGGCCAAGAGCAAGGAATGAATTTCAAAAGAGAGAGAGAGGGAGAGAGAGAGTGTGTGTGTGCGTGTGTGTGTGCATGTGTATACTTAGAAGGGAGGATGTACACTAATGGTGAGCCGTGCCCAGTAAAGGACATATGCCAATACAAAGTGAGCATCACAATTATGCGCACACAGGAATGCAATAATGCAAATTGGGTCGAGCTCCTATCATGTTAATGAAGAGCAAGTAGGTAATTTCCCCTTTATTGTGTGAACTGTTCACCTAATTTAGAGCAATTGCTAATGACTGTTGACTTTACACCTTAAACCTATCAAATTAATGAGGCTAGAGAGCGCATTGCCTGCACTAAGAATTGTTTTCACAATTAATTCTGTTCTGAGCGAGAGAAGACCATGTCTGGATGCAAGGAGAAGGAAAGGCTCTCGGCAAAGGGGGCGCCACGAGGCACAGGAAGGCGTTTCGGGAGGACCACCAAACCCGCAATTAAACACCTGTGTGCAGTATAGGAGTCAAGTGCGTCTCCGACCTTATTTTAGGGAGACCTGCTTCTGGTCTTTCTAGAGAATGTGATCTGGGACGCCGTTACCTACATCGAGCACCCCAGGAGGAAGATCGTCACTGCCATGGATGTGGTCTACCCCTCAAGTGTGGGGGGCCCAGACACTCCAAGGGTCTGGAGGCTAAACACCCTCTAGCTGCTCCCAGAAAACACCCAAAAGAACACGCCCATTGTAGGCCATAATGGAAGGGAGCATTGGTGCATTCCCAGCTTATTTGCCTCTGTAGAAGGACACATGCACCAAAAGTGAATTGTGAAAGTTTAAATTAAAATTCTTAGGGGCCAATGCTCGCATGTTTGCTAATGTCATCTCCTTCGGGAGGAAGTACAAATCCCCGCTTGCAGCATTGTCCTTAGATTCCGAAAAGGCTTTTGATCGCATAAACTGGCAATTCATGTTCAATACACTTCAATGGTTTGGTTTTGGTCCAAATTTTATTTCTTATGTTAAATTGTTATATTCTTTTCCTCGTGCTAGTATCTTTGTTAATAATCATTTCTCTAAATTTTTCCCGTTATATAGAGGCACACGCCAAGGTTGTCCCCTCTCGCCCTTGTTATTTGTTTTATGTGTTGAACCTTTCCTTTAACGTATTCGAATTAACCCATGTATCTCCGGTTTTTCACATAATTCTATAGAAACAAAATTATCAGCATATGCTGATGATATCCTGGTGTACATCGCTGATCCTAATACCTCTCTCCCTCCCTTTTTGGATGAGGTTCAGTTATATTCCAGTATCTCTGGATATAAGTTGAACTTCTCTAAGACAGAAGTTCTACCCTTAAACTCTTTCTGTTATCAATATATGTTTAACAATACCAATTTTACTTGGTGTCCCATAAAAATTAAATATCTTGGTATTTGGTTTTCCTCTACCCTATCTACCACCATTAGTTACACGTTTAATGCTCTAACGTCCAAAATACAATCGCTCCTCCTCTCCTGGTCCCCTCTTCACTTGTCATGGTGGGGTAGGTTAGATACCATTAAAATGATGATTGTGCCACATGTCCTTTATACACTATCCATGTTACCTTTCCGGATTCCTGTTTCATATTTTTCTCAAATTAATTCTATTTGTACAAAGTTTTTATGGAGTAACAAACACCCCCGCATTGCTCTTATAAAACTCAAACGTCCCAAAACAGAAGGCGGTGTACGCTTTCCTGATTTTAAATCGTATTATTTTGCATTTTTAATTCGTCAATACTTTGCCTTAACTTATGATTTTGCAGATATCCCTATCCCTCGCTGGATTGTCTTTGAGCGCTCCCTTTTAAAAGAATTTTCTTTTCAAAATATAATATATATGTCTAATTGCACTTTTTTATCAGATAATCCTATTTTAAAATACTCCCGACACTTATTATATGACATTTTTTCCGATGGTCTAAACCCATATCAATGTTTTTTGTCCTCCACTATTTGGTACAATAAATTTATCAAATATAAACGTAAATCATTTTATTACAAGCATTGGAAGGAGAAGGGAATTATCTTTATTTATCAACTAATTCAACATAACTCTGTTATTCCCTTCCATGTTTTACAACTGCAATATGATCTACCTGACTCATTTCTTAATGAGTATCTCTTAATATCAACAGCTTTGCAGTCATACTTATCTTCTAAAAATTTCCCTTTAGCTTCCCCCTCACTCACTCCATCTTCACCGTTATATAACATTTCCCAGGATCATAGGCCTAAGGCTGCTTTTATTTATAAGTTATTGTTATCACCAGTTACTGAACGACCTAAATCTAATGTTGAATTACTCTGGGAAAAGACTTATCTCTGTCACTCTCTATCTCTTGTTGGGATAAATTATGGCTCAAGTTATTTAAAACTTCTAATGCCGCACGTATTACTCAATCTCTGTACTTTATCTACAGTAGAGCTGTTTTTACCCCTGTCTATATATCCAAGTTTTCCCCTACTTCCTCCTCCCTATGTTGGTCCTGTTCTGATTCCATCGGGACTTTAATTCATCAACTTTATGACTGTTCTAATGTATTGAAGTTTTGGCAATCTATTTGGTCTAAATGTATGACAATATTTCAATGTAATATTCCTTTAACAATACAAAATGTTTTTCTAGGTTCCTCCTCCTCTGATTTTGATGCTCCTAATCATATTACTTTGCTGTTTGATTTGTTTATTGCTCTGGCATTTAAAGTGATTTTGTCCTGTTGGAAAGATAACTCGAAACTTTCTGTATTAACTTGGTGGAACTATATTTGTGACGAACACAGAATTTCTACTGTTTCTTCCCTTACTCTTCCTCAGAAAATTAAATCTGACCTCCTTTGGTTACCTTTTATATCTTATCTATCTACACTTGCACCTGCACCTTAATTTCTTAATTTTTCTTAGTTTTTCACTCTTCCTTATTCCACTTTTTTTCTTTCTTTCTCTCTTCTTTTCTTCTCTTCTATATCTCTTTTCTTTCCTCTTACTTCCTTCTTTCTTCCTTTCACCTATTCTTATCTTCTTCTTTTGAATTGATTGAACCACTTGTTCATGTTTTTTTTTGTCCAATATATTAATTGTTATATTTTACTCATAATGTGTTTCATTTTTTCTGAAAATTCAATAAAATTATAAAAAAATAAAAATAAAAAAAAGGGGCATATTCACAAGAACGTGTGCTAACCACCGCAAGTCCAGCCTAACGCAACTCTGCATAACGCAGTCCATCGCGGGAAAATAACTCCATGTTAACGTGGTATTCCCAACACGGCGGCACCATGCGATAGACACACGAAAACGCGACAAACAAACGCGTTAAAAGCAACACGACGCCGCAAAAACGCGAAACCCCAACGCGAAAATAGTAGGGATGACGCCAATAGGGATAAAAAAAACTGTGAAAAGCAGCCACAGGCCTGCAATTTCCACGCGTCATGTGGGAAAATGCACTATAAAAATAGAAAAAAAAGCAAACAAAAGACAAACAACAGCGAAGCACAATGGAGGCACCCGGAGGAAGCACAGAGGACAACCAGAACCCCACAAGCCCTACGGAGGACCAGCCTGGGACCATGGGGTCAGGGAAGGGCAAGGACAAGAAGAGTCGGAAGAAGTGGTTCAGTCCGCAGGAAAACAGGATCCTGATAACGGAGGTGATAGAACACCATCAACTACTGTTCGTCACCTCCACTGTGTCACTGGCAACTAAAAATGGAATATGGCAGACCATCGTGGACAAGGTGAATGCAGTCGGAGTGCTGAAGAGGACAATGGACGAGGTCAAGAGGCGCTGGAATGATGTGAAGCGCAAAACCAAGCTGAAACTCACAAACAACCTGAAGGCAGCAATGCAGACTGGAGGTGGGAGTCCAGCGACACAGGAGGAGCTGGACGAGATGGAGGAAATGGTCTCCACAGTCATCAGTGGGGAGACGTGGCAGGAGTGGGGGGACCGGACACTGCTCAACATGACTGGACACAACAGCAACAGGGTGAGTAACCACCAGGGACTGTGGGGACGGGGGGAGATGGGCACAATGGCACACATGCACAAGTAAGCACAGCACATCTGCGTACAAACCATGCCCCAGACCCCAAACTCCCACCAAAAGACCAATGCACACAGGTATGCAACATCTCAGCACCGCATAAGCACAGAAGCCAGAGGCACACCGCATGTATGGGATAAGGGGCAGCGAAATCAGACCAGCAGAGACGACTCCCCCAAAATGCGGCACACACACATTACATGCAGAGCACATCAACATTGACAACGATGTGGTACAAACTGCAACACGTCCAGAACAGAGGACACAACTGCTGCCGCATGTGCGTAGAAACTGGCCAATCACATTTGGCACTGCATGGAAATGTGAGTTGACAATGTGCAAGTACAAACACACATCCGTGATGTAGTCGGAATGTCCACTGTCCTGCATCAAATAGGCAGCCCCCCCAAACAGTCACAATGCACACTGTCATGCAGTCTGAATGTGAACCTGTACAATGCGTCAACATACATGTGAACATGATGTTAAACTGCATCTCCCCCCCACAATGCAGGGGGAAATCCAACACCTCCTGCAGTGCAGTCCGAACCTCTCTCTCTGATGACGAAGAGGACCACCACACCTTCGACTCCGACGCCCTCCAACAGCTCGTGGAGAGCCTACGCAGCCCACTTCCAGGAGCAGGGCAGCCCGGCTGCCACGAGGAGAACCCAACCCCTGCACAGTATACACAGCAGGCAGCACCCACCACCACGGCCGCCTCACAGGACCCCCACGACGAACACATGGCCTTCCAACGCCGTGTGTTGGGGTGCCAGGAGAAGCTGGCTGAACAGGTGCAGGTGGACTTCGACCGCATGGCAGCCAAACTAGACGCCATACGTGGGTGTCTAAGTCCCATCAGGGACCACTCACAGTCCCTAACGGACACCCACAGTCCGCTCCATGCTCTCCAACGAACCATGGCTGACATCGCTAGAGTCCTGTCTCTGCGACAGGAATGACTGTCAAGTCAGAGTGCCTCCAGCGAGCTCGCCCGGGAGTTGGGACACATGCGGAGGATCATGGAGAACATGGAGCGGACGCAGGCGGAAAGAGCGGCTGCCACGGCTGCACACCAGCGAGATCTAGCTGGGTTCCTCCATGCCATTAAGACCCTCCTCATGGCTTTGCTGCCACAAGGCCTTGCTCTGATGCATGCTGCTGCTACCACCCCATCCACATCTCCGGCCCCTGATGTGTCAGTGCCACACAGTGCTGGAGACATAACACCACCACCCACATGTGAGGGACAGGCAACAGTAGCGGACGAAGATGCGGATGAATCTGCCTTCATGGTCAGAAGGACGCAGTAGCATACATCTCCACCATGTGGCCTGTTTTTGCTTGGTTCTGCCCTCTGCATCATCACCTTCCACTGTCCCCCGATGCACTCTGCGACACTCACCTCGGACCCCGACATGGACTGCCATATTCTGTTGGCTCACCAATGACACAGCTATAAGACTTTGGACTGAACTCCTCCTCTCCTGGTGTACCGGTCACTCCCTGAAGAACTCTGGCTGGCCCTACACGGGCCGACATTGTGAAGTGGTGTTGGCATGGCCCTGTATTGCTCCAGCTGCAACACTTCCTTGAATGTGCAATAAACATTCATATTCACACTGATGTGTCATGTCTATGATCTTTCAAGTGTGGAAGTATGGATGAATGTAGGGTCAGTGATTCCCCCTTACGTCCATGTTTCCCATGTTGTGGGACTTTTGTCACTGGGTGGCACATTTCCGTTGTGGGCCGGGGGTTGCCAACACTTCAACAGAGACACATCCATTAGTCACTTCCTTGTCCAGCCCAGGACGGAACCACGCCCAGAGCCCCGGGGTCATTGTTCACACCCTTACGCTGGACTGGCATACGCCAGGGCAGCCCACTCCGCTTACGCACACAGGGGGGGACGACAACGCTACATGTCCCAGCTCTTCACTGCAGGGATCTGCAGCTCACAGGTCTAGTTGTCAGCATGCCACAGCCACTCCCTCACGGCTGGTGTACACCCACACCACACCCATCCAGCACAGGCGTCACAGGACATGTGACCCTGCCAATAAAAAGGGCCTGGCGCACGTGCTGGACGCCATTTCAACTCTACAACTGGGTGTCTCCGTGTAGTTCCCATCTACGCATGAGGGCCTAGGGCCCTGCCACCTCACATTGCCCAGTGCCGGGGGTGACATGATGGCGTCCGCACAACGGGACTCAATCATTAAGGGTCCATGGCTAGCGGGGCACAGACTTGGTGGCACCGGATACACTGCGGCAGGCACAGGCACCCCGCCACGGGACGGTGTCTTGCGGTGCAGTGAGATAGGGGCACCTGAAATGCTGAGCGGGTGTGCAGCCTGCGATGATGCGCCATCCTGGTGGTCCGGACTGGCATGGGTTTGTGTGAGACCTGCTGGCCCGCAGTGTGGGCCTGGGCAAGGGCAGGGCAAGCCTCCCGCCACGTGGCATTGCGTTGAGGTTCACAGAGTTAGTGGCACCTCAAGCGCTGAGCGGGTGTGCAGCCTGCGATGATGCCGTGTCCACAGATGTGGTCTCTGCCATTGCGATATCAAGACACAGCAACATGTATGTGACCTGGTGGCCCGCGGCGTGGGGCTGCATGATGTGGAGGGTGCCATGGTCGCAGGCCCTGGGCTTGGAGATCCCTCCGGACCGTGGTGGGCCCTCTTGGAGACACGCCGATGGCGGAAGGTGAGCAGTGAGGCCTGGTTGTGCAGGGGCGGGCATTCACCGCTGGGCGGCGGGACGGGCTGGGGTGCAGCAGCCCGTGTGCGCAGGGGCGGGCAAGCGATGGTGGCGTGTGCAACTGTATGGGCTCTGACATTCATGTCTCTGGAAACTGTTTCAGATGAGGGACCTGGGGGACTGCTGTGAATCCCGGCACGTGGTTGGAGACACACCGGTGGCAGCAGGTGAACAATGGGGCAAAGGTCCACCGTGTCGGCACTCTCTCTCCCTCTCTTTCTCTCTCCCTCTCTCACTCTCCCTCCTTCTCTCCCTCTCTCTCCCTCCCTCTTTCTCTCCCTCCCTCTCTCCCTCTCTCTCCCTCTCTCTCCCTCTCTCTTTCTCCCTCTCTCTCTCCCTCTCTCTTTCTCTCTCTCTCTCTCTCTCTCTCTCTGTGATTTGATGTGCGCATGGCACTCCTTCTTATACAGATTTCTGTTTTGCAGGCAGTGACTTGCAGGATATCGTGGGACAACCCGCCATGCCTCTTCTGATTTTCTGTTTTTGTTTTGTTCTGTAATAAACGTGTTATTTGGATGTTATGATATGGATGTATGATTTCCCTCTTTTCCGACCACACATGTATGTTGAGTGTTGTGATTGTGCGACTTTAGGCGATTTGTTTGGTTCATGGTTTCGTGGAGTTGATGTGCAATATCTTTGTCCTGGGGGGGGATGTGGGGGGTGCCCGGGTTAGGGCCCGGGGGGGTGTGGGGGTGGTGGGGTCCTGGGGGTGGTGGTGGTGGGTGTTGTTGACCTATTGGGGCTCCGGGCTGCTTGGTCGTTTGCTCCAGGG
The DNA here is from genome assembly GCA_963921515.1 of Calotriton arnoldi. Lineage (NCBI taxonomy): Eukaryota > Metazoa > Chordata > Amphibia > Caudata > Salamandridae > Calotriton > Calotriton arnoldi. The sequence goes on from CAWUFW010009837.1 coordinate 336,489, forward strand.
CATCTGTTGTTCTTCAGGTGTGGCTATGGGCTGTGCTCCCTTGTCTGGTGCCGGTTGTCGTCCAACTTTGCACCAGGTAGGAGCAGGTGTTAATTTCCTGCTGCTAACGCGCCTTATCGCATGTTTTGTGGTCTTATCGCCGATCGGGCTGGTCATTGAGAATGTTGTGGAGTGGTGTTGTCGCGGATTTTTGCACGGGAACGCCTACTCTGCATCTCATTAGCGTTAGTTGCCGGGGTCATCTGTGGTGATGTTTTCTGCGACTGCTTTCGCAGGTAAACTGGTGTTATGGGCTGTTAGCACCAGCTTGGGAATGGGGCGTTAGATTTATCGTGGATTTGGCTGCGATAAAGTGCTCATAACTCGGCGATGTGTCCTTGAGAATATGCCCCTTAGGGTTTAAAACAAATTTTACTGGTTAAAATGATATAAAATTATATGATAACACATTTAATGGTTAAAGCGCTTGCAATGATGTTTGCACATGCTTTCATCTTTCTTCAGTTGAATTTTATGAGGTCAATCAAATATCTTACTCACGCTTTTGAGACAGGGCATCTCAGGTGCTTGGCACCCCAAGATCATCCCTCCCACCGCCATGCGTTTGAATACAATTACCATTGAATGGGGCAGCCAATAGGTGCGTGCTTTTCTTGTGCTGACAGCAATGCGAGCTAAATCATCAAGGATTTACAGTTAAAAAAACAGAGTATCACAAGAAATGTACAACATGCAACAAAATTTGACAAATGTGTGATTGAAACTCAACAAGACAACATTTATTCAAATATTCAGCTGTTTATTTATTTTCGTCTTTTTGATTGGCCAAACATGTCACCTTATGAGCCAAAGGGAGCGAAGATTGAATTTTCCATTAAGTGACATGCAACCTTGATGTGGAAAATGTCCATTGATGGTATCTACCAACCTATAATTTTATGCTATTTATTACCTCCCCTTAAGCTGTCCCTTTTGAACTAGCTGTGCAGAGTGAGAGGAGTCTTGGAGCATCATACAAAATATGCATCCCTCCAAATGCACCTGACTTCTCACATACCCACACTGCTTACCCAGCTACAACTGACAACACCTTCTTAAATATTTTTAGAATCAATCGTTTTTATTACGTGGGAATCAGAAGGAATGTACACAGCTTACTGCCTACATCACGAGGCCGGCAGAGCGGGGTATGAGCGAAAGGACACAGCGTTGAGGCCTACAGCCCAGAGGTCGGCCCCCGCAAAAGCATTCGTACATGGCATCTGAATCGGCTCTCATGGCAAAGTCATCCACAGTTTTATGTAATAAAGCAAACAAAACCTCTGAAACAAACCCACCCTCCCTGCTCCCACCCCACCCCCCCCCCTTCTCCACATCAGATCTAACATAGCCACTAAGACCCCTCCGCAGAACCCAGCTTAGTACAGAAGCAATGCTCATCTCAGCAGCCTTTGACTGGAACCCAGTGGTTCCAGCGGCAGATGCTTGAGGATCTGCAAATATGTAGGACATGTCACCTCTCTCATATCTTTTGTGAGTATTTGTAAATAAGGGGCCCATAACTTCGCAAACTCCTTGCCCTTCCCTTCTACACTGAACGACAGGCGCTCCATTGCTAGAAGCTGCCAGAGATGATGAATCCAGTCAATCATCTCAGGCACCGAAGATGACCCCCAATGCACCAGAATAACCTGCCGCGCCGCTAGCAGCGCCATTGCGATCAGCCTGCCCCTCAGAGATTTCAGTGGGAATGCTTTAGGATGGGAAAGACCCAGCAGTGTATACTCTGGGGAGCGGGGTAGGGTAATCTGGAATGCAGCATCGATATCGTCAAGAACCGCTGTCCAATAGCGCACCAATTTTGGGCAATGCCATAGCAAGTGAACTAGAGTCCCCGTGGAACCACACCCCCGCCAGCAGAGGTCTGTTTTGGTCTTGTCCCAGCAATGCACACGGGCCGGTGTATAATACCAATATGTAACTACCTTGTAGGCGGATTCAGCAGCCGCTGTGTTGTGTTCAGTGTGGTGTGCTCTATATAGTATATGCTCCCACTCCTTAGGCATTAGGGGCCTACCCAGTTCAGTCTCCCATCGCACCTGTGCCTTTGTACGATGACCCGCAGGGCGCGCCATAATCATACCATACAGTTCAGAGATGAGCCTACAGTCATCCGCTTTGCGCACGAGCCATTTTTCAAACTTAGGAAGCGTACAGGACATGCGGGCAAAGTTGGCTGGACGCGTTACCCAGTGAGCAACCTGACTGTAGGGGAATGCATCGGTAGCTAATAGGTCGTAGTCCTTTCGCAATTGGGTGAAGGGAATCAGTCCTTCCAGGTCAAAAAGGGAACCAACCCTCTTACAACCCTCCTCCCGCCACCGATGAAATATTGGAGATGCCTGACCCGGGGGAAAATCGGGGTTGTCCACAATGGGGGTCATAGGCGAGGGGAATGAAGTCCACCCTTTCGCCACGGCTAGCCGGTCCCAGACCTTGAGCGTAGGCGAGGTGACGGGAGAGGAATAGAGTCCCCATGCTCTGTGCTTGCGCGGTAACCACAGTTCCCGGCAAATATTCACTCCCGCTACGGATTGGTCCATGAAATTCCAATGTTTGCTGTACAAGGGTCTATTCCACTCCACCAGATAGCGGAGGCATGCCGCTTGGTAATAGGCTCCTATGAGTGGAAGGCCCAAACCGCGTTCGTGGAGGCCATTTGTATTAGCGAGAAACGAGGCTTCTTACCCTCCCATACGAACTTATTAATAAGTGATTGCAGTTTCTTAAGCGTACCCGGCGGCGGGGTCATTGGCAGCATCTGAAAGATGTATAGGATGCGAGGTAAGACCGTCATTTTCACCGCGGCTATCCTTTCATACCAGGCTAACCTGAGACGCGACCAGGCGGCCAGCGCCTTGGTCGTATGATCCAGCAACAAAGCATAGTTTAGGGAGACCGTCTTAGCAATGGTTGGTGTCATCTTAAATCCTAAGTATGTTACGTCGGTATGAGTCCAGGGGAACGTGAAATCCCGCTGTAGGGCCATCATTTCATCAGCAGGGATAGAAATGTTGAGGATCTGCGATTTTGCGAGATTGACCTTAAAACCCGAGGCTTCCCCAAAGGCCGCAAGTTCGCCGGTTAAAGTCTGTAGTGTTAGCCGAGGCTGGGTAAGCGAGAGGATCACGTCATCGGCGTATAGGCTAATTTTATGCATATCCGCGCCAAACTTAAGGCCAACCACTCCAGGATTTGCCCGAATCCGCTGGGCAAACGGCTCCATATAGAGCGCAAATAGAAGCGGGGATAGGGGGCAACCCTGGCGCGTTACCCGAGCGATAGAGAAAAGGGCCGACCTGCATCTGTTAACCCGCACAAAGGCCTTGGGGGCAAAATATAGGCACTTTATCCAGCGCAGAAAGTTGTCTCCAAAGCCATAGCCGCGTAGCACTGCGAACAAGCAACCCCAATCAACGCGGGCGAAGGCCTTTTCAGCATCTATGGATAGCAGGAAGGCCGGGGTCCGTACACGGTGCACTTGATCGATAAGGTGCAGCAATCTTTTGGAGTTGTCTCCCCCCTGTCTAGTAGGGATGAAACCCAATTGATCAGGGTCCACTATGTCGGCCATGAGGGGGTTGAGACGCGACGCCAGAACTCCCGCAAATAACTTCGCGTCGATGTTGAGAAGTGAAATGGGTCGGTAGGACCCGCAGTCCCGGGAGTCCTTCCCGGGTTTCAGAATGACCAAGATCGCCGCTTCCGACATCGAGGGCGTGACCGCTCCCGTATCAAGAAAGGAGTTAAACAACTGAGTTAAAATGGAGCCAACTCTACACAAAACGTTTTGTAAAAAGAGGCCGGAAATCCATCCGGTCCCGGCGATTTAGCTATTTTCAACCTAGAAATGGCCGCTATCACCTCCTCTATGCGAATTGCCGAGTCCAGATTTTCAGACACAGTTTGGGGAAGAGGCGTTATGTCACATGCGCCCAGATACGGATTTGGATCACGCGGGGGTGAGTCTTGTTCCGCGTAGAGGAGCTGATAAAAATCGCGGCAGGCCTCAACTATCCCATCATCGGCGGACTGTTCCACCCCAGAGCGATCCCGCACTGACTGAATTAGGGACCTCTGCGTCGTCGCTCGTAACCTGTGCGCCAGCATTTTCCCACATTTATCGCTACTAAGGTAGAATTTGTGGCGCAATCGCAGAAGGGCGTGTTCCGCCCTATCAAACTCCAGGTGTTTCAGCATTCGCCTTCGGTTTTCCAACTCTCGCCATACCCGCGGGGCTCCGGTACGCTTGTGGACCGCCTCCAATTCTCCCACCGCCCTCTCCAACTCCGCGCATTTCTCTCTGCGCAAGGCGTTGTAGGTCGCTGCAACTGCGATGAACTCTCCCTGCGTCACCAATTTCAGAGCCTCCCAGACCGCTGAAAGAGGAGTGGACCCCACATCGTTGTTCTGAAAATAGTGCACTATAGTGTCTCGTATCCTCTTAACCACATCTTCAGAGTGAAGCAGACTCTCCCTTAATCGCCATCCCGGGGGAAACGCTTGCATGCGCTGCGCAGGCAGGAGGACGGAGATGAGTGCATGGTCAGAGAGAGAGCGGGGAGTAATCTCCGAGGAATGTGGCTAGTCATGAGGGAGGTAGAAGCGAGGAAATGAGCAAGGCGTGCATATGTTTTATGAGCGGCAGAAAAATATGTGTAGTCACGCTCGCCTGGATGTTGTGACCGCCACACATCGTGCAATCCACTGTCCTCCAACCATCCCTTCCCACCCAGTGAGAGAGCCCCGGCTTGGTGTGACCTCTACCCCGACCTGTCCAATTCCGGGTCCATTACCAGATTTAAATCGCCCCCAACCAATATCGCGGCGTCTGGGGAGGCAAGTACCTCAGTCAAGGCCGCGTGCAGGAAGGATTCCTGTTTCTCATTAGGGGCGTAGAGGGATCCTAGTGTAAGGTGTGATTCACCCCATTGTACCCTGATGGCCACTAACCTGCCCTTTATTTCTGCCACAGTCGAGACTACTTTACATGGGCAGTGCGCACCAACCAGGACAGCTACCCCGTTTTTTTTGGACGGCCCAGAGGGCCAAAATTGTTGTGGGAATCGCTTATCTCACATGCGCACTGTAACTTTGGACAGCAGGTGGGTCTCTTGGAGAAGGCAAATATAACTATTGGTGTTTTCAAGAAGGGAGAGCACTGCTGCGCGCTTCACAGGGTTATTCAACCCCCGAACGTTCAAACTAGTGACCTTCAAATCTCTACCCATTGGAGAGCCTGGAAATTTTGAAGCAGAGTGTGAGCTGAAGCCGGAGTAACACCTGCGCCATCAGCGGGACCTCGAATCGCCCCGTAACATGCCATCCCTATTTGTGAACTGATGCAGAGACCCCTTAAAAACCCCAAATAAACCCCATCCCCAAATAATAACAAACGTCCCAGTGTCAAAAAGAGAAAAACTAACAACATGAACATGACTAAAGTTCGTTACAGTGGTTAAATTCAGGGGGTCGTGGCGAGAATACTGTCTATTCACAAAGGCGTCCACTCACATTCACTTTGGCGCGGGGGGAAAGGCAATATCCCACACTGAACGATCCTCTCCGCCCCTCCAGCGCCCATCAGTGAGCACATCCCGGAGCCATCAGCTAGTAATGTCACGGGGTGTTGGGGCGCCCTGTAACCTGCGACAGTGAGGAAATCACCGCTTCTCTCTCCTGGACGCTTGCGGCCCGGTCAGGCTTTTGGCCCGGTGAAGGCCTGCCCACCCGCTGCCATCCCAAAGTGCGGCGGCCACGTCGGGGGTCCGTCCGATCCGCGCCCTCCGCAGACAGGGCGGTGTCAATGCCCAGGTTCTCCAACGCTTCCTCCAGTGATCTGATCTGCAGAAGCTTCCCTTGATGTTTAAATATCAAACGGAAGGGGTGGCCCCAAGAATAAGGAATGTTCTTTTCGCGGAGATAGTTGGTTACAGGTTTAAACGCTCATCGTTTAACAAGTGTGGAGGCCGCTAGATCCTGAAATAGAGCTGGTTGATGACCGCGAAACTGCACTGGTTGCTGCTCACGCGCCTTCCGGATGATGCGCTCTTTCAGTTGAAAGTTGTGTACACACTCAAGAATATCAGTAGGCTGGGCTTTATTACCGCGGGGAGGCCCACCCGATGAACCTGGTCCATTTGGATGTCCGAACCCTCTTCCTCCCCGAGGATTTGTTGGAATAAAGCGCTGACATAAGCTCGGAGATCGTCTCCTTCCTCCTTCCATGGGACAGCCCTGATCCTCACATTGTTCCATCTGGAGCGGTTCTCCAGGTCCTCTGCATGGGCCTGGAGGTCAAGGTTCTGTTCACGGAGGCGCAACATGTCCTGTTGCAATTGGTGAAGATCTTCTTCCCGGCTGACATCGTGTTCGTCCAGGGTCGCCACCCTCTCACCTATGTCATCCACATCGCGTTGGACCTCCGTTAGATCAGCAGTTAGTTGGGATCTGAGCTCCTGGATGTCCTCTTTTATGGCCGCGAAGAGCTCCACCATGAAAGCCTTGGTCGCTGGGGAGTCATCGCCTTCCATTGGACTAGACCCCTTCTCACCCTGAGCTGCAGAATGGCCAGGCTGTTTCTGGAGGAGCTCCTTTAGCGACTTCTCCTTACGGGCCCTCGCCGCCGCCATGACAACCCCTCTGTGCCGCAGCGCTTCTCGGATCCAACCCCCGATCCGGCCACCAGTGCCGGTACAGTCTCCCTTGGTGTTGGTCACTCCACTGACAGCGTTGTATCATGTTTGATACCTCTACGTGCTTCTCTACCTCCGCCTAGACTCTAAATTGCGGGGTACTGGGTATCCGGCCAAAGCACTTTGTTCCGACCAGCCCGGGTGAGCTCCTCTCCCACTGTGATTGCCACGTGTCCAGGATCGCTAGGCCTCTCGGAGTGCCGCTATCGGGAGGCCGCTCCAAATCACAAGTCGCGGAGGCACCAGTGCCCGTCTCTGTGTGCTCCGTATACCATCTGCACCGTACCACCTTAGGCTGTCAAATGGTTGTGAGGTATCCAGCAGCCACTCTCTCCCTTTGCTCCGTTAGGTGCCTTACCGCCTCTCGGCCCCGCCTCCACTGCCACCTCCGGCTGCCGAGTCGCGGACCGCCTAGGCCCCACACCGCCTCCGACACCCCCGGGAGGGCGAGGGAGCTGAAGCCCGCTGGTATGCACCAGGTGCCGCCTGCTTGGTGCGGGAGGGGCTCCTTGCCCCCACAGGTCCTGCGGTCTATCTCCAGAGGGGGTAAGTGGCAAGCGTCCAGCCAGTACACCCCTCCACACACGGCCCTCACCGGAGAGAGCCCCTGCAGGCCACAGCCGCCACGAGGGCCAATCGAGCGGGCGCCGTCCGTTGGCCTGCGGACCGATGGGGCCCCTGCGTCCCTGTCGTGCTTTCCCCTGGTTGCAGCACGCCCGGGCGGAGCGCCGCCCGAGCCGCCCCGGCCCAGGGGTATAGCCTCGCTGCACCGGTTCCCTTGCACCCCCGGACCAGGCTCACCTCGGGCTCGTCCTTACGGGCAGCTCGCTTTAAGCGCCTCAGCACTGACCTCTGCCGGGGCTCGTCGATGACCGGCACCGGGCTCTCTCACTGCCGCTCCGGCCCCCACACACCGGGAGCCGTCTTCCGTGCACGATCTACACCGCAGCTCAGAGCTCCGCTTGGGATTGCTGGTGGCCGGCACCGGGCCCCTCACAGCCGTCCCGGCCTCTGCCCACCGCTGGCCGCCCTCGAGCACCACAGGGGACGACGCTCTCTGTAGGCGCCGATCGCTCCGTCCTCGGCCACAGCCTACGCAAAGCCGCGGTCCCACCAGGCCGCGCCCAGATCCGTGTAGGCCCCGGACACCTCGCAGATCCAATGGGGCAGTTCAGCAGCAAAGCGGCCGTAGACTCTCCCTCCAGGCGCCCAGCACACCCCTGTGCGTTCGCCAACAGGAATCACGGGTGGATAGCCCCGGGAGTCGGCTCTGAAACAACGCTATTGAAAGGCAGCGCCCGAGGGACACAGACTCGCGTCCTACCGCACCGCCATCTTGGCCACGCCCCCTTAAATATTTTTAAAGATATCTGAATCCCTATTCTCCACACCCCTGACTCTACGGTATCTCTTCTGCCACCCGTTCCTAACTCTTCCCACTCTCAAAGGCTTTCTGTTCACCGTCCTATATATCAACAGTATACCCGCCATCCTGCCACCCTCCCCCACCTCAGCATGGGCTTCCTTTCCTTGCACTATATCAGAATCAAAATCATGAAAGGATCAGGAAAAGGAAATTTGCTCACACTGCCTTATGTATATGCTTTGACTAAATTTCTAATTTTCAAGTAATTCTGAGCACATGCTACCAGAATATCGTACTCAGAATATTGCTTGACATAAATATTGTGTTCTAAATATGATTTACAAAAATATGACCTGATTAGAGTTAGTAATAGAAAATCTACACCCAAATGGAGAATATTCTGTGGGCAGAAATTCAAAAGTACACCCAACTGGAGAATATTTTTGTAAATGATATTTACGATACAATATTTATGTCAGGTGATATTTCTGTAGAATTTATTCTGACATACAACCATTCCGAAAAACAATTAGGAGTTCTTCTTCAAAGCTGACATTGTGGCCCTTTCCTTTGGGGTAGAACTTTAGAAAGTTGTGAACAGATAACAGAAAAGAAAATGTGGAAATTTAACTTTACTTATAATTTACATAGAGTGGGAAGACGTTTTAAGTGGGAGAAAGCTAAAATTAGACCTTTTTGGCTTACAAAATGAAGTTTTTGGGCCTCAGGCAGTCACAAGCATATTGATTTGTGAACTCTAAAATGCGGAGATATACTTTTTCATAGGCAGTAAGGAAACACTTAAATGTATTTACACTATGTAAATGTTTCCCAATGGGGAAACTCCCTTCCACTACACTCCCATCCGTTTCAAGGGTGTTTCTTCCTTATTCCCACTCTCAAAATTTCTTTACAAATGCCCTTGGCAAGAGTAAATCTCTGAGCACATTGAAGGGGGAGATAACATAAGGACTCCACTTGTTAATGTTTCCCTCAATATTAGGATATATCCTCCTTTTGAAAATGTTCTGTTGCCGACGTCCTTCCTTGTAAAAAGATGAACCTGCACTGCCTAAAGATGGCAATAAGTCCACTACAGACAACAGAAAAGGCCCCACAAGTGAGAAAGCTGAACAGCATATGCTGGTCAACCAAAAAGGCTTGGTAGCGGCGGCCCTAAGGAACCAAGCATTGATAAAACCAGAGGGCAGACCTATTGTTTTTTACCATTTTCTCAAAATGGCCACTAGGCATACACACTCAAAGATGAACATCTTGGAGTAGCTTTTCTTAATGCTTTACAGAACGCATTACAAGATGGCCGCCATGTGAACATCTGATTCCAGCATTGCAGATTCCTAAAAGGAATGGTCACCACAGTGGCAGGGCACATTTCTGTATGGCTCTCAAGTTGCTCCATGTAGAGTGTTGGGCTTCATGTTACATGCACTCTCGAACCCAATTGCCAGCAATTTATCATATTTACAGATTAGCAAAAGGCAATGAACCTACATTCAGTTATAACTGGCCTCACTTGTTTGATGCTCGGAACTAGTGCCCATTGTGAGATGAGTTAGCCGATTGTATTTTTATTTGGTCACAAACAGCAGCTTTGCATGCTTGCCAAGTATGCTTTTCACTATCTGTGTTTTATCACTGCCACACTGTGCTTCTTTTCACTTTGTAATCTGTGTTTTATCACTGCCATACTGTGCCTCTTTTCACTTTGTAATCTGTGTTTTATCACTGCCGCACTGTGCCTCTTTTCACTTTGTAATTTGTGTTTTATCACTACCACACTGTCAGGGCCGGACTGGGACCCGAAACCGTCCTTGGCAAACTGCTCGGCCGGCCCCCCTGGGGGTGAGGAGGGGGGTGCAGCTGAGCTGTTTGCTACAGCCGATTTTGACCGATGTTGTTACAGTGGGCCGATATTGCCGGCCCCCGGTAAGAAAAACGGCCCCCCCAGGGCTTAAAACCGGCCCCTACCCTGGCGGCCTACCGGGGAAACGCACGGTGCCCGCTATGGCCAGTCCGGCCCTGCACACTGTGCTTCTTTTCACTTTGTAATCTGTGTTTTATCATTGTCTACCCTGTGCCTCTTTTCACTTTGTAATCTGTGTTTATCACTGGCACACTGTGCTTCTTTTCTCTTCGTATTGTTATATCATTGCCCCACTGGGCTTCAGGGCACTTTGTATTCTTTGTTTTATCACTGCCACACTGTGCTTCTTTTCACTTTGTAATGTTTTATCACTGCCACACTGTGCTACAGAGCACTTTTTAATCTGTGTTTTATCACTGCCACACTGTGTTTCTTTTCACTTTGTAATGTTTTATCACTCCCACACTGTGCTTCAGAGCACTTTGTAATCTGTGTTTTATCACTGCCACACTGTGTTTCAGAGCACTTTGTAATCTGTGTTTTATCACTGCCACACTGTGCTTCTTTTCACTTTGTAATCTGTGTTTTATCACTGCCACACTGTGCTTCTTTCACGTTGTAATCTGTGTTATATCACTGCCACACTGTGCTTTAGAGCACTTTGTAATCTGTGTTTTATCACTGCCACGCTGTGCTTCTTTTCACTTTGTAATCTGTGTTTTATCACTGCCACACTGTGCTTCTTTTCACATTGTAATCTGTGTTTCATCACTGCCACACTGTGCTTCATTTCACTTTGTAATCTGTGTTTTATCACTGCTGCACTGTGCTTATTTTCACTTGTAATCCGTGTTTTATCACTGCCACACTGTGCTTTAGAGCACTTTGTAATCTGTGTTTTATCACTGCCACACTGTGCTTATTTTCACTTTGTAATCTGTGTTCTTTCACTGCCACACTGTGCTTGTTTTCACTTTGTAATCTGTGCTTTTTCACTGCCACACTGTGCTTCTTTTCACTTTGTAATCTCTGTTTTATCACTGCCACACTGTGCTTCTTTTCACTTTGTAATCTGTGTTTTATCACTGCCACACTGTGCTCCAGAGCTCCTCTAAGTCTAAAGGATGCATCTAGGTCACTGGTTACTTGGTTGCTATATCAAATAACATTCCCTCTCTGCTTAGAAATAGTTAGCTGCTTCCTCTAATCAATGAAAGTCATGGCCATCGGTGTAGCAGGACGGTGGCCCATACTATATGTGACACTTTCAGATGGGCCTATGTGGGAAACAACCAAGTTCTTCAGGCAGGCTGTTAACCCTTTTGCTCTCAAGTTAAATCTATTGACATACAAATAAGGGCAACAATATACCAAAGAAGCTATCAATAACGCCAGACCATCATTACATGTTGGATCCAAGATATGTCCAGAGTGCTTACAATATTGCAAGGCTGACATTATGCCAGGTGCTGCCACCATATTGCCAAGGGGGCATAATGTTCCAAGGATGCCAAAATATGCCAAGCCCACCATTATTCTATGGGTGACCGCCTTAATATCAAGCGGGGCACAATATGTCAAGTATGCCCGCAATATTCCAGGGCCGCTATTATGCCAGGAATGGCACCATAAAGCCAATAGGTGCAATTTGAAAAGTTTGCCCACAATATGCCTGGGTCATCTTTATGCTGGGGATGGTCATCAATATGCTTTATGGGGCATATTTATCAAGGGTTTTGCGTCCCTCTTGTGGCACGCAAGGTAGCGCAAGGGTGACACAAAACCTAAGTGAGATTTATAAACCCACGCTTGTTAAATCTAGAGAAATGCAAGGCAGTGCAAATCACTGCCTTGCGTTACTCTGCCCGAGGGAGGTGTTCCATGGGTGGAGGGTGGGCGATCCCACGCATCCACCCATGGATTTTGGCACATTCCCAGATTTACCAAGACTGTTAAACCTGAGAATGTGTCAAAATGCTGCGCCTTCTTAGGGAGGTGCATTGAGGAGAAATTTCTTTATTTCTCCTCGTTTCCTCTTTTAAAGTGTTCTTGCAGCACACTTAGAAAGAGGAAAATGCCTCTGAGAATTGTTTTTGTGCATGAAGATGCCACTTCCTGCACAAAAAAAATCCTGCCTAAAGCAGGCACCCTTGCACTGTGGCAAAAGGGTGCAAGCGTAAGGAACGGACAGAAATGCCCTGTATAATGTTAAATATGGTGCATTACTGCCCTTTCACGCAGCACAGTGCAAGGTGGCTTGCTGCGCTGCGTGAAAGTTTGATAGATGTGGCCCTAAGAACACAACATAAACAGGAGGAAGACCACAAAAATAAATACACTCTCACACATACATGCTCACTCATAAGTGCACACTCAAACTTAAAACCAAAAAACGTTGACCGTTGCCTCCTTTTACTTCCTTACCTTTGGACCAGAAGAACCTATGGTGGATTTTCAATACTCAGTCACAGGAGTCCTTCGGAGCATTGACCATTCTCAGGTGGCAGGTGGTGGGATGAGAAAGGAGATGTGGACCCACCATGCCATTTGGTGGGTCCACATCTCTAAGCCACCAAGCCATTTGATGCTTGGCATTCGTTGGGCTCAAACACAAAGGACTGCAGTATGTAACCGTCCAGCACAATGGTGAGGCCTAGTACCAGCACCAAGACTCGGAGTCAGGCAAGGACCAAGCTGGGGGACAAAGGAGGTAGGCAGGCAGGGAGGTAGGCAGGCAGGCAGGGATGAGGTTAGGAACAGCCTCCTGAAGCAATGACTGCCAACCCCACTTACCCAAAAATGTCCCTGCATTTTAATCTCATTTGCTGTTCAGGCTCAGCAAATGCGAAGAGAAGGCAGGGTTCATTGCGGGGAATTTTCTAACCCTCACCCTTCACAAAATTGTTGCTTATGTACCTTTCTGCTCTCACCTTTATCTCACCTCACACTCCACGCAGGAGCCTGCGGCAAAATTGAATGAACCCCACTCTTGATTACGGGGAGAAAAAGAGATATATCCAACTCTAAATTGCAGAGAGAGAGAGAGAGAAACAAAAAGAGTGATTTGCTGATGGGGAGAGAGAGAGAGAGAAAGAGAGAGTGTGTTTGGTGTGTAGGGTGTGTGTCGTGTGTGTGCGCGCACAGACTTTCTTGGAAGTCCCATCCCTGGAAAATAGATTTACTAAATCAGAAATCCTTGAGAAAGTACAGTTTTTTTTACAAGTGCAAAACCACCTTTCGTGAATAGCCTTACCTGTGCGATAAACTTGCATGTGCAAACAGGTGTGCAAATTGGACCCTCGGAGAGGAGTAAAAAGGGCAAGTACATGGGACTCTGAGTGTTTGCAGGAGCCTACAGCAACTTGCAGGTGCCATTGAGGTCCAGCAGTCGAGGGAGAACAGCACTTTCATGCACCAACGTCCCTATAAATATAGCAAAGCCACATCATCAATTTGCATAGAGGCAGATTTGCTCCAAACACACAGAACAACATTTAGTGGATCTGTGCAACAACGCACCAACGCAAGGTGCAAATTTAATCTAATGCATGCCCACCCATCATGTGGGCAGAAATTCGAAAGAGGGTGATCCCCCAATTATGTGAGGGGCGGTTCACTCCACAGAAGGAAATCCCTTTACCTGTGTGCATTGTCCATACTACTGAAGTGCAAGCTAAAAGGACCTTGGTCAATATTTATTATATTTGTGGTGCAGTGCAAATCACCTTGCTGCGCTGCCCTGTGTCACACGGAAAGGGCAGGAATGCGCCATATTTATCCAATACGGGGCATTCCTGTCCTTTCAGCTTGCAGAGGTGCTGTTTTGGCAGCCTAGCGCCAATGCAGGCACTCTTGCACCATGGTGCAAGGTGCCTGTGTTCTAGGCAGGATCATTTATGTGCAGGAAGGGGCACCATTCCTGCACAAAAACAATCCTCAGAGGCATTTTCCTCTTTCTATTTGTCCTGCGGAATGCAGGATACATAGAAAGAGGGAAAAACTAGGATAAATAAAGATATTTCTCCTTGTTACGCCTCTCCCGGGGAGTTGTAGCTTTTTGGCGCATTCTCATGTTTACAAGTCCTTGTAACTCAAGGAATGCATCAAAAACCATGGGAGTTGCGTGGGAACACCCGCCGCAACGCCCATGGAATGCCTTCCTTACGCATGGTAAGGCAACGCAGCGATTTGCGCAGCGTTGCCTTACTCCAGATTTTTGAAGCCATTCAAAGCCACGCAAAGTGGCTTTGCGTGGTTTCATAAATCGGACTTAGAGGCGTGTGTTATGCATGTATCACGTTGTGTGATGCAAGCATGACGCAAAGCTCTCATAAATATGCCCCTAGTATGCACTCCAAATCAATGCCACAAGCAGATGGTGCCTATTTACCAATCACCTTTTCGAAGAGGGGCACAGATTAGCTCTAGGGACTCTTCAAGAAAGGGATCCGCCTCACCTGCAATGAAGGCAGGAGGGCCTGCACTGCCACACATCATACCCAGCCATTGAGGGGGCTTGGAAGGAAGGCACATTCACTCACATACTGACTCAGTAGCGCATTGAAGCTAAAGATTTACATGACCAGTTGTTGTATACATTGGAGCATGCAGTTAAAGTGACGGTGATTAATTACAATACAGTGCATAGAACATCATTCAGTGCGGATGTATACCTGAAAGTCCAGGGCTGTGTTTTCCTTATTAAGTAATTAAAAATTAAATTGCACAACAATCTTTCTTACAGCCATAAAACACTATGAAAGGGAATCACCAAAATGTTAACTGGCAACGAGTCATCTAGAGACATTTCACATGGCTCGACAGCCCCGAAATGCAAACGCCCAGAGCATCCCTTTGACGCCCTGCAGAGAGTCCCCCAGCAGGGCACGGGAGTTATGAGCATGTTGTAGTGACAGCAGGTTTATTATTTCACATCCTTGCTATGGAAAGAGCTGTAAAATCATGCTGTGTTTATTTGCAATAATGGCATATTGCTATGTCTGGAAATTATCATGTTAGCGCGCGCCTCCTGATCTCTGTGAAGAGAAGAGAGATCTAATGAGCTTTCCATGGCTGCTGAGACCTGATGAGGCGGTAATATTGAGGAAGCTAGCCATAAAACATTCAGGCAGCCAGAAGAAAGACTTTGCAATTACTTCATATATGAAGGCTCGGGAGTAGTCGTCTCGCTCATTGGTTCATTCAAACATCGACATCTTAAGGATCTGTCGGGCCCCGGGCAATATATATTCTGGGGCCCTTTGTTTGGAACAACTCACTCAATCAATCAGGATTTATAAAGCGCGGCTAATCACCGGATAGGGTATCCTGGACCTTGCAGGTCCCGGAGGCTTATTCGAACAGCCAGATTTTGAGGGCCATTTGGAATTCCGGAAGTGAAGTGATGGTCCGGAGGTGCGTGGGGAGGCTGTTCCAGGTCTTTGATGCGATGTGGGAGTAGAAGCTTCCTCCATTTCTGCTTCAGTAGATGTGGGGAGTAGGGGCAAGTGAAAGGGAGGCAGAGCGTAGTCTTCTCAGCGGTTGGTGGTCAATGTATGTGGGTCCTTGGTTGTGTAGAGTCTCGTGTGTGGGCGTCAGCAGCTTGAATTGGCATCTCTTCTGTATGGGGAGCCAGTGGAGTTGCCTGAGGTGGGGTGTGATGTGGTTCATCGGGGAAGGCCAAGGATGAGTCTGCCTGCAGCATTCCGTATGGTCTGAAGAACTGTAAATGTATTACCTCTCTTTGCTTCACTCGAGCCCTCGTGATGCCAAATAATATTAAATGTTATGTTAAACTTTTCAGAAACGTGTACACACAGAAACAGGTGAAAGCTCATTCTGCCTGTTGCTCATCAGCCAAGTAGTACCAAAAGAAAGCTTGAACACTCTTTGAGAAAGCCATCTATTTTTGAGTTTGGATCTCAGATTTTTTTACTTGCAAACAATAAGATTTTATATGGAGTTCAGTGGCCAACCAGCTTGTTACTCCCATTGTAGAAAAAACATGCTAATGGTGACTCGGTAGACATTTAATGGATTAGTCCTTATATTTTTAACAAAACATAAGCGCACAATGCTTGATATTGTAGATTTAGTTGCTGGATATATGTAATCACAAATATCACCCCTTACTCACAGGCATAGACCAAGAACGGTGCATCAGTGTTAATTAAAGTGCCACTCTGAAGATTTTCACCATAGACTGGTAAAAACCTAATACTTCTCTGTTAATTTCCTTTCCCTGCCTTGTTACTCATTTCTTCTTTATGTATGTTCACTTCTCTGGCCAGGCAGTTACCTATGACTATACTGAGTAACAGAAATGAGAAGGAGTTGGATACTGGAGATGGATAGACATACAGAGAGCAGTGTAGCAAGAGACATGAAGTAGAGGGACTAGAGAAAGCTGAGGCAGCCATAGGTAAAGATAAAAAGAGGTTGAAAAAGGAAGTTGTAGGTAGAGGAAGAGGGGTAGAGAAATAGATACAGTTTCAGATTGTGGCAGAGAGGTAGAGAGAGAGATACAGATACAGATAGGAAGAAAGAGATGTAGAAAGAGGCAGAGGAGTACAGTACTTCAAGGAGTGAGGTAGAAAGAGAAGTAATGAAGAAAAAGTGGTGAATTCGTGAGAGGTAAAAGCAGCAAGAGGCAGACATAGACATGAGGAAAAACAAAGAAATGCAAGGTGGAGAGATAGAGAGAAAAATAAGAAGAGTTATAGAAAAATGGGCCAGGTAAGGAGAAAGAGAGAAAGGCAGAAATGGGGTGAAGGGTAGAAAAAGAAATGTGGAGTAAGGCAAAAGGAGGAAGTTTAGCGACGTATGTGAAATACAGAAAGAGAAGTTTGATTTATAGAGAAGTAAAGAGTAGTGAGAGGATGGGATATTAAGGTAAAGAGATCTATAAAGCAAGCAGGTGAGAAGTTAAGGTGGAATGGTAGAGAGAGATATGTGTTTGTGTGAAAGAGAAAGAGATAGAGGAGAATTCATGATCGAGAAAAGGGGTAGCGATAGAGAAATTGATCTAGACAGAAAACAGTAAGATATTTAGGCGCATATGTACATGGAAATGGCGCGGCCCTGCGGCAAATTTTGCAGCGCATCGCCATTTCTAAAATGCAGGGCTGCACCGTATTTACTGGAATACGGTGCATCCCTGTGTTTTCCATAGCGCTATAAATAGCTATAACATTTAAGCACAAAGTCGACCAAATATCATAACGTTATCTGCTTTCATGAACTAGTGGTATACAAGGTTTATATACATACCAAAACCATTAACAAATCATCATTCCACAACATACTGCGGAGTGACCCCAGAAAGAGGGTAAGGGGTTGTACATCTGGAGCTGGTACCGTGAAGAAGTGGTACAACCCTAACGCTACTACATAGGGGCTCAGAACAACTTCACAGACCGCCCTCAAGCAAAGGGCTCCGATGGAGAGCCAGGGCGAGATCCAAGCTCCAAAATTCAAAGCTGATCCCGAAGCTAGCATGTCACAAGGTGCTAGAGAAACTCTGCCTGATCGAGTTCCACAAGAAGTGCATGAGAACATGCTAATTTCCATCAATGTGTATACTGCTGCTGCATTCTTAAAACTGCCCTCTGCATTTGATACTGCCAAGAGTTTCGGCAACAGATGGCCTGTATGGATAGAGACCTTTGAAGATTTCATAGATGCAATAGATGAAAAAGATCATAAAAAGATCATAAAGTATCTGAAGAACATGGCTGGTGGAGGAGTGAAAGAAGCCATGAAAAAAATGCCAGAAGAGGGTGAAGTGATGCATGATCAAATTAAAACAGCCTTGAACATCAAATTAATCAAGTGCCAAATGTGGATTATGAAAGATGCATATTTAGTCAAGAACACCGGAGACCAGGTGAAACCATCAATGAATTTGTTGAGAGACTGGATGTTCTGGTGAAGCAGTGTAGATTCAGTGAGTTTAACAATGAGGAAGCTACTAACCTCAGAGTGATTGATGTATGTCTGTCAGATTCCTTTCGACGACGAATGCTGAAGGAAACTCTGAGCTTAGAAGAAGTCCTGAAAGCTGTTCGCACTGAAGACGGTGCTGAGCGTCAAGCAACTGACATGGAGGCCGGAGGCGCCCAAAGTGCGGCAGTCATGTACATGAAGAGTAAGCCAAAGTATAAGGCTGAGGGACACAAGGTGGTGCCTCCACAGAAGAGGGAAGCGTTATAGATGTGGCCTGTCATTTCCACATGAAGGCAGATGTCCTGTAATTGGCCAAATGGCATCTGCTGTGGTAAAGCAAACCATTTCGTGATGACTTTCAAGATGAAGAGAAAAGTAAGTGTGTCACAGCGTGAAGACAAAATGGTCGACCGAACGCTACCTCAGAGACGTTTGGCGAACTCCCACATGGCCAAGTGGCCACACCAACTGAGGCAAATCGACAACAAACTAAGTCGATCATCACCTAAATCCTTGTCAAAGGGTTCCTCAGTATCAGTTTCTAGTTAAAGTAATAATGACAATTGTGCAATGTCGATGTTGACTTCAAAAAAGCATTAAGATGTGGGACTAGTCAGATGTGAGGAAAAAGTTGAAGTGAAGAAAAATTGATACGAAAAGGCACCACAAACATTCAAACATTGTCTAAAGATCACTCTCAAGATAAATGGGTGTACAATACCATTCATAATTGATAGTGATGCGTCAACAAATATCATGCCTGAGGAGAAGTATCAAGAGTTATCTCAGTTACCTCAACTTACGCAGTCAAATACTAAAGTATATACATGGGCTGCCACAGCGCCCTTAAAGAGTCAAGGTTCGTTTATAGCTACGATGAAACACAGGAAAACTGTGATACAAGCACCTATGCATGTACTCCAAGGAACAGCCTTTAGTGCCTGATTGCTAAATATTAACACGGCTGCTGCTATGGGACTGATATCAGTGAACTACAATATGAACGCCCATCATGAAATTGTAAGTCAACCCCTTCATTATTTCACGATTAAGGAAAACTCAAAACAATGAAAGTAAAGTTACATATAAATGAGAATGTCTGTCCTGTTGCACAAATACACAGACGGATTGCATTTCAATTGCAAGAGGTTGTTAAAAAGGAACTTAGGGGCACATTACGATGGCGGGCGGACTCACCGCAACCCAATGCAGGACCGTCTGCAAGGGGTGCGGCGGTACCGCCATGGGTATTAGGATGCCACCGCCACGGTGGCATCCCGTATTGTTTGCATTGCGGCGGGCGGTGCTGTCACCAGCACCCGACGCAATGCGAAAAATGCATGTTGTGCATTTGAATGCACAACGTGACAGGCACCGCGCGGTGCCTGCCACCTTGTGCATTCAAATGTAGGGGGTACCATAGGTACCCCCCAAGTGCACCCCCACCCCACCCAAATCCTGGGGGCCCGCAACAGGCCCCCAGAAGCAAAGACCACATGCCTTTCCATGGCAGCAACACCGCCATGGAAAGGCTGCTTTCCGCCAACATCCTAATGATAGAGCGCCATGTTCTTGTGAAATTTGTAGGGGTGCATCATAGTCACCGTTAGTTCGCACCCGCATATATCCAGCTATATATCAATGAATGGCTAGTAACATGTAGTTATAAACCGCAGTTATTAGAATGAATAAGAATTGTAATTGTGCTATTTTAAACGTGCAAATGTAATGCTTAACTGAATTGTGTGTAAAATAATGCATAGATGAATCAGCCCATGTGTAATCGAGCTGCAGTAGTTTAAACGTGTACTATATTAAGTTGCACATGTAGTTCACTTTCGCATATGAAATGTAATGAACCAATGCTTATAGAAGTGATTAAGATTTGTGTGTTTAAACTGTGTAAAGGCCTGACTGCATATACGCCAGGGAAAGGCCTGTTTGTTCTTATGTTAGCTTATTTTGCAGGCAGAGAAGGTTCTCTTGGAAAGGCTCTCTGGGCACCGACCGTAGATTTAATTAGCACAGTAGAGGGTTTCTGTTGAACGTATCTTCTGTTGCAGGTGCAAGGACACATGATTCGTTAGTTAATGACTGGCTCTTTGTTTCACAAGTTAGAGCGATGGGAGACATGGAAATGGGAGTGCAATGGAATTTAGGGATGATACTTTCAGCGGAGAAGGTGCCTGGGACTCAAGGTCATCGCAAACATCCAAGATGAAGTAACCGTTTCGATGGAAAAGTACAAGAAAGAAGACCTGGCCAAAGAGGCGTGACAAAAGGCGTGTTCAATTGTATTGGGTTTTGTATTAGGGATAGTGCCCCGAGGGTGGAGGGCAGAGAAGAGGTAGGAGAGACAGAGAGAAGGACAGAGAGGGATTTGGTGAAGGAGCATCTTAAATCTGAGCTTAAGTTCTAAGTGAGTGCACTTCTTAGGAAGTCTTCACAGCTGACACCTTTTACTTACTCTTGCCTGGGAAATTCGTTAAGTAGGTATGTCATCTTAGAAGTAGAGTAGGGACAGTCAATGGGTTTTCTGGTTGCTTAGATAAATGAGGAATAACATAGAGATTGGAGCTGTTATTGCTTGTCTAATACTTCTGGAGTTAACGATTCTTCTCATCCTGAGTCGGATGAGACTCCTGCGTAGGATGCTATTTGTATTAGTGCCCATTTATTTCTTTAACCTCGTGTTGAGGTGCTTGCACGTGCAGTTATTCTTGGCTGTAATAAACCCACGAAACTGAATTCGGAGTTAGTGGTCTTTGTAGGAGAAACAGATTGAAGAAGAAATGATTGCATAACTGAAAAGATTTTCTTCCCTTCACACTATTCAGCAGGTAAAAAGATCCTGGCGACCTGAAGATTCTTAGAGGTGATAAGATAAGAATCAGCGTTATCAGTTGGTAGCAGAGTAGGATGGTTTCCTCTGATAGTAAGGGGAGATCTAGATTAGGATAAGGGATTAGTTGCCCCATAGAGCCGAGTGATGGTGATCCAGTGGATCGTAGGAGGAGGACGTCGGCGGTCGCTGAAAACTGACGAAGAGTGACGGTGCGGCGGAAGTAGCAGTTCGTGGTAGAGTGAGTATGAACAGGGTGATGCTTGTTAGATTGCGGTGTTTAATTGTTGTGTGATGTCTTGCGGAGTTGGAATGAGAGTTGTGTGATTGAGGATCGGACCGTGAGCGCGCGCGGGACCGAGAGATTTGATTATTGTGGTGTAGAAGACACCCAGAGCTGAGATCGTTGACCAGAAGTTGTGAGGGTCATGAGACGTCGTTGATCAACCCACTGAAGATAGGGAACACATGTGTGAGTGTGTGAATAACCGACGCTGGTCGTAGGTTGTTGTGTGTAGAACATTGAGTGTTTGAATCCTATCGATTGTGTCAGAGGTGATTGTCCGGTCGTTTCGCGGACAGACAGTTGCCAGATTGAGGTCAACAATCTCGAGAGGCTGATCGGTCATTGGTGGACTGACAGTCAGAGAGGTAATTGTTCGGTAGGACGGACCATTGCTTCAGAGTGTGATTGAGACACGTGCGAACGAGAACGAGAGAATTAGCAAGGAGGGGAACTGCTGCGAGCGGAGGAAGCGTGACGTCAGACAGTGCCGCGCTGCGATAGGCCGGTTGGCGTGAGCCGCGCTGGCATTGGTGGATTGAACCAGGAAGCGAAAACAAAATATTGGGTGCGAACAGATATCTGCTTTACCATGAAATGTTTTAAAGTTTTACGAGAACTTTGCAGAGGTGACAGACATGTGGTTACTCGGGGTGGAGAGGAAGCCCCTCCCGAGGATACGCCGGCACATTATATGGCTACAAATGTAGGATTGCATACCATAATTTGGCTTGAGAACTGGCATAAAATGACAGAAGGGGAAGGAGAATTGACTTTCCCACGCTATGGCACTTTCAGGTTAGAGGTGTTGTACCAGCTAAAGACTATAATGGCTTCTTTACGACCACTGCCTAGACCGACACAGTTTGAGGCGGTACATGCATGGATTAGGGCAGCGTATGACAGGAAAAGAGATAAGAGCCAGGAAAGGGTGAAGAAATCGATCAGGGCCTTTCAAGATGCGAGGTGGGATGCACTGGAGAAAAGGTGGAGAGTGGAAACGATCGAAGGAGATAGGTTGTACCCACTGCTAATAAAAGATGGGAAAATAACAAGAGTTGAAGAGGACGACAGTGATACAGATGACAGTCTGTTAGATAGGTTGCTAGCAGAGAGACCACCTCCATTTAATCCAGATTTAGAAGAGGGAAAACCAACTTCAGCAGTAGAACCGGGTGAGACGCAGAATCAGACTAACATGAGGGTAGTGGGAAGAATTTCCACAGGAACAGAGGGGGCGACAACACAGCCTTCCATTGGGAATACCCGATTACCGGACTCCCTGACAGTACCGGTTACCATTGGCCCTATAGTACCGGTATATGACCCAGACCGAGTAAGAGAAGGAAGTTCAGTACAGACGAGAGGAGAAGAAGGAACCAGTGCTAGTGGGAATGGGTTCGGAGTACAAGTGATTCACTTCCCAAAGCCATTAGACACAAGTACGCCATTACCAGCCACTGCAGACTCCTCTTTTAGACAGGAGGATGAGAGACCAGTCAGACCAAGATCTTTGCACGAATCTAAGTCAGCTTTGAGGATGTGGACACCAACAGTAAGAACCCAAAGTGATAGGATGCCAGGCGATAGGGGACAGGACATTTCGGAAGATAGACCAAGTTCCAGGAGTACGATAGAAGGGAATAGGTCACAAGGACAAAATAGTGACTATGATGAGCGGGATGGAGCAGCGTGCCAAGAAGTACTGAGGAGTGCAGTACAGGCCAGGTTGCTGGACGTAGTAAGACTGAAAGCGGAGGTAGACGAAATGATTAGTGGAAGCCTGCCTTTGGAAAGAATAGAAATCTATGGGTCAGATGAGCTGCTTTTCATAGCAAAAGATGTAACTCGGAAAGCTAGGATAGCACATGAGAAATTGACAGCATTAGCCAGGAGATATGAGGTAGACTTGAATAAAACAAAAACATTGCAAGGACCACATAGGTTGCAATATAGTGATCAGGAACTGGAGGAGAAAAGGATCACAGGATTAAGGACGCATACTAAAGATCTGATTGTAGGGATGGGGATATGGAACTTGTTGGACAAATGGGAGGAAAGGTGGTCAAAGAAGAAAATAGCAAAGAAAAGTGTGGGAGAAACGCCGCCTCCGGGGGGAGGGGCGACGGGCGTTGGAAACTTTCCTTTATGGGAAGTACAGAATGGAGGGTACGTGCATGTGCCATGGAGTAGAGGTGACTTGGCTTCGTTTACAAATGACTTTCCTCGGCTGAGGGAGAAACCCGTAGCGTGGTACAAACAGGTTGAGCGGTTTGTTAAAATTTCGAAGGTGCTGTGGACTGATTTGAATACCTTGTTTGACATAGTGGTGCCGGGAGATTTGTGGACAGCATGTAAAATCGCTGTTGAGTGGCCGACCTTTGAACCTGAAAGGGATGCTGTCACAAATGGTCCGTCACCCCTTGTTATGAAAAAATTTGAGCAAGTGATTACATGGTTGAAACTGAAGATTTCGCCTCAAGATATTGATTGGGTTAAGATAGACCGAACTGTGCAGGAACCTAAGGAGACGGTGCACGAATATTATGAAAGACTCTTGCAAGCTTTTAAACAGTATAGCGGATTAGATGCCTTAGACCCCAAGGATATGGGACAGTTTGTCTCAAAGTTTGTGCTGGGCCTGAGACCAGAAGTCAGCATCATGATACAGCACCATTTGATCTGTTGGCAGAACAAGCCGGTAGATGAAATCTTGCGGTATGCGAGGTATTGTAGCGATGAGGTGGACTCGAAGCATCGGAAGCTAAAGGACAAATTGATGCTCGTTCAGATGCAGACAGCTCAGGGCCAGCCTAGTGGAGGGACCTTAGGAAGAAGACAAGGAAATTACCAAGGGAACCAGAATGGGCAAGGACAGGGAAAAGGAAACCAATTGATCCCAAGACGGGGGTGGATGTGGCGACACTGAAGAAGACCACTGCGTGTCATCTTTGTCACCAGATCGGGCATTGGAAGCGCGAGTGCCCTTTGAACCCAGCCAACCAAGTGCAACAGGAGGTAGAAGGGGTTCAGGCACCTGTGCCGGAGGTAGTCAACACTGTGATGAAGCCCAGATCGATGAAAGGGGGGACATATAACCCACAAGTATCGGTCCCCCAGCCACCAAGGATCTCGCAGGGAATACGAACTTACCAGCAGATGCCCCTTTTCGAAGGGTATGATGAGTATAGCCCAGACCCGTTATCCTGACGGTGCCTGAGGGGGGAGGAAGACTGCACACTTGGAGCAGTCTTGGAGGTAGACCAGAGAGGACCTTTTGTGGAGGCAGACATTGATGGTCATCCTACCACGCTTTTGGTTGGCACTGGTGCTACCCGGTCTACTGTAAGATCAGCAGTAGTCCCCAACCTATCCAATCGATCCAAGTTGTTGGAGTAGCGAACAAAAGAATAATCAGCCCGCTGACCGAACCGATCCCAGTGAGGATAGGTTCCTTCCAAACTAGACATCAGTTTGTGGTGTGCGATACGAGTCCAGTTTGTCTTCTAGGAAGAGATCTGTTATGTAAATTAAACTGCACGATTTATTGCACGCCTGAGGGAGTGGAGGTTCAGACGAGAGATGATGATGCTACCTTTAAAGTTGCTAATCAGCATCTGTGTATAGACTTGTATCCAATGGTGACCGTGGAGGAACTTCCACCAGATTTGAGAGATACCGTGTCACCTGAGATGTGGGACTTCACAGGAGAAGAGATAGGACTAATCAAAGGGTTGAACCTGTGCAGATCGAAGTGAAACAGAATGTTGAGTTCCCTAGAACGCCTCAGTACAATCTGTCGCCTGAAACGATCGCAGGGATTAAACCTGTAATCGAGACTTTCATCAAAAAAGGCATTCTGAAGGAGATCAGAGGTAGCCCCTGTAATTCACCTATTATGGGACTACAGAAACCGAGCGGGAAATTCAGGATCGTGCAAGACCTGCGAAAGGTCAACACGATAGTGGTCCCTTGTTGTCCAGTGGTACCGAATCCATCAGTGATACTGTTCCAGATACCATGCGAAGCCGAGTGGTTTACTGTCATTGACTTGTGTCAAGCATTCTTCTCGATACCGCTCCATGAGGAAAGCCAATTTCTTTTTGCGTTCCGGCTGGAAAATCGTGTGTTAACGTGGTGTCGTATCCCTCAAGGGTATACAGAAAGTCCATCGATTTTTAATCAGATCCTGAAAAAGAATCTCGAGAGTCTCGTATTGCCGCAGAACTCAGTTCTCGTGCAATACATAGACGATTTGCTTGTTGCCTCAGAAACGGAAGATGCTTGCAGGATAGACACGGTAGCCCTATTGAACCATTTAGCAGAGAACGGGCACAAGGTGTCTCCAAATAAGTTGCAGTACTGCTTGAATGAGGTACAGTACTTGGGACACCGATTAGAAAAAGGCAAGAGGAAGGTGTCACCAGACCGAATTGAGGCAATAATGAACATGGCAGTGCCTACCACACAGAGGGAAGTCAGGATGTTTTTGGGAATGGTCGGCTATTGTCGTCAGTGGATACCTAGTTTTTCCTTGAGAGCAAAGCCTTTACAGAGGCTTACGCACAAGGATGTGAGTGATCCGGTACCATGGGACGAGGAGTGCTTGATGTCATTCCTAAAACTGAGAGAGGAGTTGTGTAGTGCCCCAGCTCTGGGAATGCCTGATTACAACAAGGCCTTTTCACTGTTCTGTTGTGAGAGAGAAGGATGTGCATTAGCAGTCTTAGCTCAGAACCATGGAGGTGTCCGTAGACCAGTTGCCTACTTTTCAGCTACTCTAGATCCAGTAGCTTCTGCGTTGCCCGGATGTCTAAGATCCGTTGCTGCAACAGGTGTCAGCATTGAAAGATGTGAAAGCATTGTAATGGGTCATCCTTTGACTGTATATGTGCCACACTCGGTTGAATTGTTGATGACCAGGACTAAGACTCAGCACCTAACGAATAACAGGTTAACAAGGTATGAGCAAGTCATACTCGCCGCAGAGAATGTGACTCTGAAAAGGTGCTCTGTCTTAAACCCTGCGACATTAATGCCCATACCGAATGTAGATGATGAAGATTGTGCGGACCATGATTGTCTTGACGTGACTGAACTTTGCACCAAACCAAGACCTGACATTGTCGATGAACCATTGATGGACCCAGATGAAATTTTCTTTGTAGATGGTTCATGCCTAAGAGACAGTGTTGGTCGACTAAGAGCAGCGTTTGCTGTATGTACCATTTCCGGGGTGGTTGAGGCTGCCTGCCTAGAAGGAGTACGCTCCGCGCAGGTAGCTGAAATCATTGCTTTGACTCGTGCCTGTTTGGCCGCTGATCGAATTCGAATCACGATTTACACGGACAGTCAGTATGGGTTTGGTGTGGTTCATGACTTCGGACAGCTGTGGTCCCAGAGGGGATTTTTGACATCATCTGGCTCACCCATTAGGAATGGAGAATATGTAAGACAACTGTTAGATGCATTGCAATGTCCGAAGGAAATCGCAGTTGTAAAGTGCACTGCACACGGGAAGGGGGAGGATTTTGTGTCTTTGGGAAATAATTATGCGGACGAAGTTGCCCGCTTCTGTGCAGAACAGGGATGCATATTTACAGAAGGTTACACAGGAGAGAGCCAAGAAAGAACCGAGCTCAACATGATGTTGGCCATGGCAGACACTTGGGAGGAGCTCAAGCGACTGCAGGATGAAGTTTCAGATCAGGAACGAAATGGATGGATCAAAGCAGGGTGCGAAAGAGGGGATGTGGATGTTTGGGTCTCCAGTGATGGGAGAGCTGTATTACCAGAGAATCTGCTGAGCCCGATGGCGCGACTGGTACATGGACCGGCACACCTTGGTAGAGATGCAATGATGCGTGTGTTTAGACAGACGTGGTATAATCCACGATTTCGTGCAATGGCTGAAACAGTATGTCAGAGGTGTGTCACGTGTCAGCAGATGAATACTGGAAAGAAAACAGTAGTCACCTTGAGTCACATTGGGAGGTCAGGAGGGCCCTTCAATAGGATACAGTTAGACTTCGTGGAAATGCCTAAGTGCAATGGGTTGAGATACATCTTGGTGCTGGTATGTGTATTCTCACGGTGGGTGGAGGCTTACCCGACACGCAGGTGTGACACTCTCACAGTGGCTAAGTTATTGTTGAGGGAGCTCATCCCGAGATTCGGGATCCCAACCTCTTTGGAATCAGATAGAGGAAGACATTTCCACAGTGAAATCATGAAGTTACTTTGTGCCGCATTGAATATTGATCAGAGACTCCATTGCAGTTACCGACCAGAGGCTTCTGGGATGGTGGAACAAGTCAATGGAACTTTGAAAGCCCGGATGGCAAAAATGTGTTCATCAACATCCCTGAAATGGCCTGACGCTTTGCCGCTCGTACTGATGAGCATGCGAAGTGTCCCAGATAGGAGGACTGGATTGTCCCCCACGAGATATTAATGGGAAGGGCAATGCGGTTGCCAGCAGTACCAGCTACAGCCTTAATTAACATCACTGATGACTTGATTCTCGATTACTGTAAAGGACTATCTGATGTGGTCCGTTCTGTGTCCCAGCAGGTGCAAGCTGCAGCTGTTCCGGCCTCGAGTGATCTGTGCCACGACCTGTGTCCAGGCGACTGGGTGCTTGTCCGAAAGCACGTGAGGAAGAGCTGTTTGGATGTTCGGTGGCGAGGCCCGTACCAGGTGATACTGGTAACGAATACAGCAGTGAAGTGTGGAGGATTGCCGAACTGGGTACATGCCTCCCATACCCGCAGAGTTCCAGCACCCTTGGAAGGAACAGCTCCTCTCGTAAATGAAAATCCAGCTGATGTGGCAGGGCCACATGAGAGGACAAGTCAAGCTGTAAGGGTCGCTGACACAGCTGGTGGTGCACTAGAACAAGCTGAAGGGGGTTTCGACAGTCCGAACCTCAACTCTGACTCGGAAGACAGAGGTGGTGCAGTGGGTGGAGTAGAGTCAGATTCAGCAGAAGGAGGAAGTGGTGCACTGGGTATAGCAGGGGAAGGCGGAAGAACGACCAGAACTGAGGAAGGTTGGCCTGAAAGACAGAGGCGACTGAATCTGAGGTTGGCACCCGAAAGAGATCTTGCGCCAGTGTCTGAAACGTCTGAAACGGAGGCAAGTGACGAAGAGCAGACTCCAGAGGGTCGGCGAAGGTCAAAAAGAACAAGAGTACCCTGCCGGAGATACTCTACCCCTGAGTGGACTTACACAGTGACCGATGCAGGGGGTAGTGAGTATGGGGAGACTGAGGTCTGTGCAGGTGGTCAGCAAGAGCCCGAATGTGGTGGTGAAGGTGGTGCTGTTGTTGCCAGGGCTCGAAGTCGAAGGAATACTGACCCTCACCGTTCCGAATCCCCCTCTTCTGAGTAAAGTCCGACAATTGGTTTTGCATCGACTCGAATTTCCGTCTTTTGGGTTTGAGCTGTCTTCACACGAAATGATAATCCTGCGTCTTGAACTTTTGTATCAAGTTCTGGAAGTGCTCACTAATGATCTTATCATGGATGAAATATAACCTGTGTAAATAAAAGTCTAAAAGAAGAAGATAACCTAGGTCCGAGTGGAAGAAGAGTAAACTTAGGGACTTTCCACCGAAGAGGAACGAAAGTTAGGGAAGTCTTTTTCTGGACTATGTAAATAAGACTGTGGCTGATAAGGGGATTTCCAGAGGTTTCAAAGTTGCTCGAGCTGGTTAAGCAAGTCATGAGTGGAGGACACAAAGACTTTTGAGTGTTCATTGCTGAAACCAAGAACTTTTTGAGAACTTTCGAAATCATGGAGGTTGGAGATCCAAATCGTAGATCTAAAATGATTGTAGGCATACTTATAGGTGGTGTGATAGTTTCTATAATCGTAGTAATTGTAATCTCATATACAGTTCCACATGAGCTAGCAGTGCAGGGGGTGCCAGGGACTTCTACACCTACTACACCTAGCCAAAAAGAGGTAAACATAGGAGCTGACAAGGCTTTGCTATTAGAAGAAAGTCGTAGATTGCATGTAGATTTGTCTAGAAGTGATTTTAAGCTTAATGCATACGCCAAGCTGCTATACGAATACGTGGATGCAATGGATGCGAAGGATTGTTATGTGTGTATGCAGTTGCCTGCTTCAGTGGACGAGGGTATTAGATACCACCATCTTCCACTGACGTATGGAATTTCATGTAGTCTGTTGCTTAGTATATTCTATGAAAGAGATCAGTTTGAGTATTTCTTTTCCAATTACGATGCAGTGCTTCCTGAAGTCCCCGCTTATAAACATTTGAATAAGTATGATTATTATAAGTCGGAGGATAGACTTAGGAAGTTCTTCATACCGTCTTTGGAATTGGACACAGCATATGCCCACCAACATAATTTGACATGTTCATTATCAGATGTAGAGAAAAAGTTTGTGGATCAGGTAGAAGACAGGTATAGAAAACTAACACAGACACGAGACACAGGGCATAGTACGGTAGATTGGACTGAGGAGGAAAAATTGCACCGAACAAAGGGAAGTTATGGTCCTATAGCCTTGGACAAGGAGCAGAGGGGAAAGCTGTGTGTGAGACGTTATCAGACCTATTATGAGAAGGTTCCAGTGGGACAGAGTACGTGTGATCATGTTTTCACCATGGCAGATGTGGCAAAGAACTTTCTCCTGGGCCCTGTACAAGTGATACCTATGGTGTATTTTGTGTGTGGAAGGAATGCCTATGTGAGATTGCCTGCTAACTGGTATGGTACATGTTACTTGGGAATAATATTTCCAAAGATATACCATACTGAGGAATTGGAACTTTTGGAAGGTGGAAAGCATTCAAGAGTGAGAAGAGGTGCAAGTGCAGGGGTCGTAGTGGGAGATATCTTTGGAGCCATGATACCAAGTTTGGGAGTGATCTTGAATGATGTAAAGATCCGGAGACTGACGACTGTGATAGACGAACTATCGATGAACACAGCAAAATCGTTGGTACTGGTGGAAGGGGAGATGTTGTCGATAAGGACAATGGTTTTGCAGAACCGCCTTGCTTTGGATGTCTTACTGGCAAAAGAGGGCGGAGTCTGTAAATTATTGAGGGTTCAAGAGTGCTGTACTTATATACCAGACCACAGCAAGGATCTGGAGATATATATAAGTAACATCACTACTATTCACACGAAGATAGCGGACTTGACTGAGGAGGGAGCTTGGGAAAACGTTGGAAAAGGGTTTGGTCAAGTGGGAAGCTGGTTTGCGAATTTGGGAAAGGGATTCCTTGGCTATGTTCTGAGACCTCTCCTTATCATGGTGGTTTGTGTGGTTTGTCTGTGGGGTCTGATCAAAGCTTACAAGTGGTATCGAGCAGGCCGAGTTGAGAGAGCTCTGAGAGAAAATGAGACGAGAATGGCTAGACTGCAGGACAGTCAATATCAGAGACTCAAGAGAATGGAGAATCACAGACCAGGGAGAATGGCAACGAGTTGTTTAGGTCGGTTCTTTCTCCAAGGGAGTTGAATAAAATGTGATGACAGGAGTCATCAAAGGGAGGAACTGATAGAGCGCCATGTTCTTGTGAAATTTGTAGGGGTGCATCATAGTCACCGTTAGTTCGCACCCGCATATATCCAGCTATATATCAATGAATGGCTAGTAACATGTAGTTATAAACCGCAGTTATTAGAATGAATAAGAATTGTAATTGTGCTATTTTAATCGTGCAAATGTAATGCTTAACTGAATCGTGTGTAAAATAATGCATAGATGAATCAGCCCATGTGTAATCGAGCTGCAGTAGTTTAAACGTGTACCATATTAAGTTGCACATGTAGTTCACTTTCGCATATGAAATGTAATGAACCAATGCTTATAGAAGTGATTAAGATTTGTGTGTTTAAACTGTGTAAAGGCCTGACTGCATATACGCCAGGGAAAGGCCTGTTTGTTCTTATGTTAGCTTATTTTGCAGGCAGAGAAGGTTCTCTTGGAAAGGCTCTCTGGGCACCGACCGTAGATTTAATTAGCACAGTAGAGGGTTTCTGTTGAACGTATCTTCTGTTGCAGGTGCAAGGACACATGCCTCGTTAGTTAAAGACTGGCTCTTTGTTTCACAAGTTAGAGCGATGGGAGGCATGGAAATGGGAGTGCAATGGAATTTAGGGATGATACTTTCAGCGGAGAAGGTGCCTGGGACTCAAGGTCATAGCAACCGTCCAAGATGAAGTAACCGTTTCGATGGAAAAGTACAAGAAAGAAGACCTGGCCAAAGAGGCGTGACAAAAGGCGTGTTCAATTGTATTGGGTTTTGTATTAGGGATAGTGCCCCGAGGGTGGAGGGCAGAGAAGAGGTAGGAGAGACAGAGAGAAGGACAGAGAGGGATTTGGTGAAGGAGCATCTTAAATCTGAGCTTAAGTTCTAAGTGCGTGCACTTCTTAGGAAGTCTTCACAGCTGACACCTTTTACTTACTCTTGCCTGGGAAATTCGTTAAGTAGGTATGTCATCTTAGAAGTAGAGTAGGGACAGTCAATGGGTTTTCTGGTTGCTTAGATAAATGAGGAATAACATAGAGATTGGAGCTGTTATTGTTTGTCTAATACTTCTGGAGTTAACGATTCTTCTCATCCTGAGTCGGATGAGACTCCTGCGTAGGATGCTATTTGTATTAATGCCCATTTATTTCTTTAACCTCGTGTTGAGGTGCTTGCACGTGCAGTTATTCTTGGCTGTAATAAACCCACAAAACTAAATTCGGAGTTAGTGGTCTTTGTAGGAGAAACAGATTGAAGAAGAAATGATTGCATAACTGAAAAGATTTTCTTCCCTTCACACTATTCAGCAGGTAAAAAGATCCTGGCGACCTGAAGATTCTTAGAGGTGATAAGATAAGAATCAGCGTTATCACTAATATGGATGGCGGTGTCTTGCAGACACCGCCACCATATTAGGGTCCTTTACCGCCCGGTCTCCTGTGGGACCGGCGGAAAACCGGCGGATGGTCTTTCCGTCCGCTGGGCTCCCCCCCACCATCGTAATATGGCGGGGGGAAATGGCATGCGGGCAGTGGGAAATGGCGGGCGGATCGCCACCGCCATACGGGCGGTGGCGATCCGCCCGTCATTGTAATGACCCCCCAACTTCATTGCTAAATATGACCTCATTGAACACTCCACTGGTCCAACACCATGGGTTTCTCACATTGTAGTAGCTCCTAAAAGAGACAGTGAAGGAGCTGTAAGCATATACGTTGAAATGCGTTGGTCCAACAAGGCAATTGAGCGAGACAGACATCCAGGTCCGCACATTGCTGATATGATAACTCAGCTGAATGGTGCTAAGTTCTTCTCTTGACTCGACTTAAATAAAGGATAGCACCAATTGGAGCTTGAAGAAAAATCCAGGTACATTACAACCTTTTCAATGCATATTGGTCTGTTTCGCTACAAGTGATTGAGTTTTTGTGTATTCTTTGCTGCAGAACTTTTCCAAGAAGTCTTTTGACGTATCATACAGCCTGTAGTAAATGCATTTAACTATAGCAATGACATATTTGTTTTTTGTAGCCACACAGAAAGAGCATGACAGAGCTCTTATACAAGTATGTAATTTGCTGAAAGATGCAGGTTTAACTCTAAATGCTGACAAATGTGAATTCCACAAGAAAAGCTTGAAATTCTTTGGCTATGTATTTTCCGATGGGGCTAAAGTGCAAGCATTGTCTCCTCCAGTCCCCCACAGGACATTTCTATGTTACGATCATTTCTTGTAATAGCCAGTTACTGTTCTAGATACATAGAAGACTTTGCTATGGTCAGTGCACTGTTATGAAAACTGACAAAAAAGAATGTGTCTTTCCATTGGCAACGTGAATTTGAGAAGAGCTTCCAAATAATCAAACACATTATTGAGAATGCCACTAAAATGACTTACTTTGATCCCAAACTTCATACAGAGGTTGTAGTTGATGTTAGCCCTGTCAGGTAATCCTGGCACAGCACAGCGGACAGCCGAATGCTCAGAGACATATTGTGGCATACGCCAGGAAAAGCCTGTCACAAACAGAAAGTGCTTACTCGCAACCTCAGAAAGAAAGTTTGGCAGTGGTCTGGGCTTGTGAATACTTCCATGTGCTCTTGTACGGAAAGCCTTTCACAGTAGTGACTGATCATCAATCACTGTTGATGATATTTCGCAATCCCAAAGCCAATATGCCTCCTCAAATTGAACATTGGGGTTTGAGGTTGCAAGAATACAACTATGCCATTCTCAATCCAGGGAAAGATCAGAATCCATCTGATTATTTTTGAACAGTGCCATTGCAGTGTTCTGGTACCTCATCTATGACAATGGTGGCTTACATCAATTTTACAATGGAATTGAACAGACCAAATGCCATGTCTTTAGAACAAATTGTCACTGCCACGAGCCAAGATAGTGACATGTTAAAGTTCAAAGACATTATTGCTCATCACTCGTTGGACCAGCACTCTAGACCCCTCACTAATGACAGGGAGTACTTGCAGTTCAAAAATGTAAGAGATGAACTTTCAGTGACTCAAGAAGGCCTCATTCTGCGAGGTCCATGAATTTTAATTCCTGAGATTCGACGACAAGAAATGATCGACGTCGCCCAGGAGGGACATCGAGGAATAACTGTCACCAAGAGAGCTCTCCATGACCGAGTTTGGTTTCCATATCTTGATGAAAGGGTAGAAAAAGAATTAAAGACTGTCTTTCGCCTCTAGTCATTCAGCACCCTTTTTAATATGTCAGAATTGCCACATCATGCGCGGGAGAGAATTGCTATTGATTTCTTTGGTCCTCCTAAGAATGGACATAATCTTCTAGTCATTGTTGATTAATACTCCCGTTTTCCATTGGTAAAGACTTTTCAACCACTACACATGAAAAGATTATTCAAAAGTTAGATGGTATCTTTGTGACATCTTTACAAGAGGAAATTGTGTGCTTGTAAAACAACATAGAAAAAGAAAGTCTGATGCTCCTTTTGAGGCTGAACCATTTATCATCACTAATACCAAAGGACACATGGTGACTGCCCAGCGTCCTGGGAAGTTTCATACAAGAGACTCCTCTCACTTTTGACATGTTGCCCATTACTCCCCAAACATCAATTTCAATGTAGAGACTGGGTCCAAACAGACTGTTGATGAATCTGTATCTGCTGATGATTCCGCCTCACTTGTGCAGATCACTGACACTTCAACTTCCAGTTCCCGGTTTCCAGTTTCCAGTGACCGGATCAGGACATGTGATTCAGGCGCCAAGATGATTAATTAAAGACTTATAATTGCCTGTATATCTAGAATCATATGTGTATTTATTCATGTAGTTATTAGTTTATTTAATCATCTATTTAAGTATTTATCTATTTTGAAAAGTTATAACTTTATTTAACAAAGCAGAAGATGTAGTGTCTTGTAAATAAAGAAACACTGGAACTCTTTTGGTTCCCACTGTACACCGTAGGCCTGTGACATACGTGTTGGAGGGATGAGTTGAAGGCAGGCTTAGAATGCTGAGTTCTGACTGACACGCAGCAGAATAAAGACGTGTACGACTACTCTCTGTGTGTGGCGTGGTTATGGGTGCGTACCGGGGCTGATAGGGCGCTACAGAAATGACACAGAAAGATTATTTTTCAATTTAATTGCTTCCAACAACCTGAGAGTGCGAGGGTTAAGGTTGGGCAGGCCAGACATGCACAAAAAGTGGCAGATTTATTATGTTTTAGAGCAACACAGCAACCAAAGTTGCATTTCGAAAAGGGGAGAAAGAAATAAAAAACCATATGTATTAAAAAATGGCTCTGCTGCTTCTCACTACCCCTACCCTGGCACACAGACATGGGGGGATATTCAAAAGAACATGCGATAACCATCGCAAAAGTTACTTAACGCAACCTTCAACATCGCATTCCATCGCAGGAAATGTACTCCGTGTTAATCAAGTATTCACAACACGGCGGCATCATGCGATAGTCCCCAGATAACCCGACAACTGTCCGCATTAAAATCAACGCCACGCCTCAAAAATGCGAAACACGAACGCAAAAAAAGCTGTGATGAGGCCAAGCGCGATATAAAAAGCAGCGAAAACCAGCGGCAGGCCTGTAAATCCCACGCGCCTGGCGGGAAGATGCACCATAAAAGCAACAAAAACAACATACCAGAAACAATCCAAAGTGCGTAGCAACATGGATGCACCCTGATCCAGCGCAGAGGCCAACGCGAACCCCACAAGCCCCACAGACCACCAGCAAGGACCAACGGGGTCGGGGAAGGCCAAGGAGAAGAGGGAGAGGAAGACGGGGTGCAGTCCGTAGGAAAACAAGACCAGCATCACGGATGTGACAGAACACTACCAGCAACTGGCCCACAGTCAGACCACCTTGAATGCAGGCGGAGTGCCGAGGAGGCCAATGGAGGAGGCCAAGAGGTGCCGGCATGACGTGAATACCTAAACCAGGCCCAAAGACGCTGCCAACAGGAAGGCAGCTACGGCGACAGGAGGTGGGAGTCCTGCGCCACAGGAGGAGCTGGAGGAAATGGAGGCCAGCCATCAGTGTGGAGACGGTGCAAGGAGGTAGGAGGACAGACACAGCACGAGAGGACCTGACACAACAACAACAGGGTGAGTAACCAACAGGTCCATGGGGGGACGGGGGGAGATGTGCACAATGGCACACATGCACAACGACGTGTAGCACACCGCACACCCACAACAACCCAGGGTCATGTCCCCCATACCCGTGGCACACTGCAGCACACACACATGGCAATCACAGCACATCCCATGACAATGTGGCACAAAGTGCAACACCGACACTGCAGAACAGGGGACACAACTGGGTCCGCCCATGCGCAGAAACAGGCCAATCACATCTGACAGAGCAGGGAACTGTGAGATGCATATGTACAGGTACAACCTCACAACAGTCATGTAGTCCAAATGTCCACTGTCCCCCTCAAATTGCCAGCACCTCCCAAACAGTCACAATGTACATTGTCACACAGTCTGCCTGTCTACAAGAACAATGCGCCAACAGAAATGTCAACACAATGTCAACATGCATCTCCCCTACACATTGCAGAGGGACAAACAACACCTCCAGCAGGTCAGAAC
Source organism: Calotriton arnoldi (assembly GCA_963921515.1). Taxonomy (NCBI): domain Eukaryota; kingdom Metazoa; phylum Chordata; class Amphibia; order Caudata; family Salamandridae; genus Calotriton; species Calotriton arnoldi. Next base: position 372,695 of record CAWUFW010009837.1, read on the forward strand.
AGACAACCCATCAGTGATGCAGGACACGACCAACACACCTCTGACACCGACGCCCTACAACAGCCCATGGACATCCCACGCAACCCACCACCAGGACCAGGGCAGACAAGCCACATAGAGAAGAACCCAGCCCCTGCAACAGACCACACAGCATGAAGCACACACATGCACGGCTGGCCCACAACACATCACCGAACCACACATGGCACCCCAATGCCAGGTGGCAGAACGCCAAAAGGAGGTGCCCGAACTTGTGCGGGTGTGGCCGAAGCCATGGAAGGTGAACTAGATCACATACGTGGGTGTCAATTACCCTTCAGGGACCACCTACACCCCACAAAGGAGACCCACACTGCCATAGAGACACACGCAGATATTATGTTGAACTGGCTACGGGCACGTGCGCCCGGCCCCTTTATTGGCAGGGCCACATGTACAGTGACGCCTGTGCTGGATGTGTGTGGGGTGAGCATAAGCCAGCCCGCACGGAGTGCACGGTGCTGGCAAGAACATGAACAGTGGACACCAGTGCAATGGAAACAGAAGACACATGCATAACAGAGTCAACTGCTGAGCAACATGGAGGGAGCCGGAGCAAGTACAGAGGTCACCCAACATACAAACAGAAGTGTCCGTGAGTTGCAGTGCACTGACGTTGGGGCACTAGAGCCGTGCGCGCTCATGTGATGAAAATAACTTGGATTGTGTCCATTCGGGATATTCCTGCTGCAGATGCAGTGGGGTGTGTCAGACCTGCAGCAACTCCCTCATCAACGTCCCAGGTCTCCCACACTGCCTGAGGTGACATTGCTGCGCAACATCTCCACATCACAAAACTCAATCAGTAACGGTCCATTGGTTGCGGTGCACTTGAGTCAGTGGCACCTGGAGTGCTGAGCAGGGGATCAGGCAGATGATGGCATCCATGACAGGTCTGAGCAACTCCGTCAGTCTGCCAGTACCACTGTCTCGACTCTGGCAGATGGTGGTTGGAGCTGGCCCTGGCGATGGTGGCGTGTGCCTCCTGCGGTGATGCGACGTCCGGGTCGGTCAGGACTCGATTTGATGTGTGAGCCCTGGTGGTCCTCAGTTGAGGCCAGAGGCAGCGGACAGCGCAGGGCCACATGCACATGGTGTCGATGACCCCAAGACCACCGTCACAGAGGTCATCCAATATTCATCCAGACAGGGTCCCGGACTTGAGCTGCACAGAGTCAGTGGCCCCGGGTGCACATCGGCAGGCACAGGCACACCGCCACGGGATGGTGACTTGCGGTCCAATGAAGTAGGGCCACGCAGACTGAGCGGGTCCTCGTCGATGTCGGAGGTGAATGTAGTGTTTTGGGGGACAGTGGAAGGTGTTCTTCCAGGGCATGATGCAGAGGGCAGAAGCTATCCGGAAGCAGCAAATGGAGGAGTGGAAAGCGACTGCCTCGTTGCCACCACCAACTCGGTACCAGCTGCATGAGGATGAAAACTACCCCCGAGTCCATAGACTCAAACGCCACCAATGTACGACCAAGGAGTGTCCATGAATGTCGGAGAACAGACTTAGTGGCACCGGGGCTGAGTGGGGATGCAGTCTGCGATGATGCCGGTACACTCATATGGACTCCGGCATTGACGATTCAAGACTCTGTGACCTACTGGACCGCAGTGTAGGTCGGAGGCAGCGGTCAGCAGTGGGCCACAGCCACGTGTCGTAGGCTCGCGATGCACAGAGTAAGTGACATCAGGGCAGTTGTCAGTAGTGCTCGATCACCTCCGTAATGATGATCCTTTTTCCTCCCAAATGCAACGCGTCATCCTCTTATGCCTCTCCTTGCGTGCATTGATTCATACTCTGCCTTTGAATAATCGATGTTCAGTTCCAGTCCTGTGACCTACTCGAGCGCAGTGTAGGCCGAGAGCAGTAGTCCGCGTGGGCCCACAGAATCTTGTCGGCTGTGATGTAACACTAAGACCTGTTGGCACCACATCGAAGGGTGTATAGTGACATACACTCAGCCATGAATTATGTGCTCTGCCATGGTGTAATCAAGACTCAGTTCCAAATCTGTGACCTACTTGTCCGCTGTGCATGCCGGTGGAGTACCCCAACGTGAAAGGAATACTGCGGGCCTGTGTTGCAGGAGGCCGTGATGGTCTGAGGAGGCTGCCAGGGTCGCAGGCCTCGGGCTTGGAGATGTGAACCGACACGTCTTGGGCCCCCATCGACACACGCCGGTGTCGGAAGGTGGGCATTGAGGCCTGGGTGCGCAAGGGCAGGCAGGACTGATTCGGGGAGCAGCGTTCGGGGTGCAGCAGGCGCACAGGATCACTGGCAGCACCGCTCACGGCATCGGCCTCGTGGTGGGGTCAGGGGCGCCACCCTGGCAGAGACGTTGGGCATTCCGGAAGGGGACTACGCCCAGGGTTACGTGCCTTTTATTCACACCCCTACGCTGGCCTGGCATACGCCGGGCCAGCCCACTCCGCTCACGCTTACGGGTGGGACGTCACAAGCTACATTTCCGCGACTTCCTCACTGGCTGGGGTGACATGGTTGCGTCAACTGTCCACTACACTCCAAACACCAGCGGTGTGTGTCGATATGGATATGTGTGTGGTCTGCTTACTTCAGTCTGGCCAGCACATCCACGCCACACTTGGCATTGTGTACATTCTCATTCATCAGTCCCTTGCCTCCTTCGCACATGCCTGGTCCCCACCTCTTCCGACATTCTGCTATTGTGTGTCCGAGGTGCCATGCCGTAGATGGCTCATGTACATGGCTGGGCCAGGTTCCCACAGTGAGTTGTGCTGTCATGTCTGGTGGGTGTGCATGTTGTATGTGAGCTTGTGACGTGTGCATTTCCTGTGTTGTGTGTTGCATGATTGTGGATTTGAGGTGTGTGGTGGGAGCATTTGGTATTGTAATCAAAAAGGAGCCACCCTATTACTGCACATAGAGACAGGGTAACTAAAGCAAGGAAAACAACAAGTCCCTCAAAGAATATGTGGATCAAGTGTTGTGGTCTAGCTACATGTCCTGATAGTCAACATATTGCTTTAACACTTTTAACAAAATCCTAATAATAGTTATAGAATTCCTATTCTGGTTATCACTAAAACACTTTAAAAATCACAAAACAGTAATGCCACCACAGTATTAAATGTACAAAATCAGTTTTTATTCATAGTTATTTTATCATAAAGAAATTGTTCAACATGTATTGAAAAGGTTATTTTTCCTAAAAAAATATTCAGCACAAGTTAAAAACCGTATTAGCAGAACCTAATACAGTGAATTTACAAATAAAGGGTTAAAACCAGAAAACTACATAAAAGTCGACGCAGCGTTTCAGTGAATTTCGTATTGGTCACCTTCTTCAGGACATAGTTTTCTACAAATTTAATATACAAAAATGCATCAGATTAAATTCCTATTCATGTGAACACAAGTAAAGTTTTCCCGTTCATTGTAAACCTCAAATCATCGAAATAATTTCTGTAAATTATACCCTGATTCGAAAATACATGTGTGTACATTACTGTTGTTGCATAGCTGGCATGGCTCAGATGACATTAAAACTGACCTTACATCCCCATTCTACATTAACAATATAGACTTGAAAAATGGCATTGTGGCAGGATACAAAGACATTGTGCATAAACAATATAGACAAAAAGTGGCATTGTGCTAGAATACTACTCCTATACTAGAGACAACAAATGATCCAACATATTTGTATGGTGACCTACCTATCGGGAAGGTTTCAAGGTAGTGGATCCCCTGTTTGATACAGAAGGGAACAGCTATTTCAAATTTAAAAGCAAGGAATGTCCTGTAATAAGACAAAGTATATTAGAAAACAAACAGGTATGTCTGTGGGTGCTTTCTATTGGTCTGATAATCCCCACTCAGTTTTATTGGGGCGTACCTTTTTATGTGGTACAATTCCTTTTATTTCCTGCATACGTAGAAGCCACCGATATGTAATATTGCTAATGTCTAGCGCCCTTAAACGAAATACAAAAAATACAAAAATGTCAGCACAAGACCCCAGCGATTTTAGTAATGTGTTTAGAATTTGATCAAGAACCATTACCATTAAAAACTTATAATTTATCATCACCGAATCTGGCAAGCCGTGATTGGACTCCCCTATGATTGTTGCGCGCTTTCTGTCTTACGCATTAGTGGTACTGGAAAATAAAAGTATAAGTTATTGATTTTAATTCTTTCATGTCAGGTTTCCCAGATTTATTGGTAATAGATAAAGATTACCTAGATATGTTGCTGTTCTTGGTGATGTAACTTTGATAAGTGGTGGTTTCTATGCGGGTTAAAGTTAAAAAAACAACAGTTAGTGCATATCACCATATTTCTAACTGGTGTCTGCACATTCCTAGAATTGTATTAGGACGTATTTAAACTTATTCTTAACTTCAAGTCAATTATCTCAGGGCTATAAGTTCTATTTCCCATTTGAGACACTCCTACTAACCTATGTATGCACCACAAACAAGGCTATTGGAAATGTCTCGCAATTACTGAAGACCCCGTGGTCCCATAGCAACGGTCTCTCTTCCACCCTGTTGCTGTAATGTTATCTACTAACTCAACGCTTGTTATAGATTAATAGCGATGCGGAGACATGCTTGCTGCTCCTGGTCCGAGATTTCTACCTTACTTACTTTGCTGCATATTTCGCTTTAAAATCAACTCTAACTCGATTATGTTACGAGGTGCGAGTTTTATTCTCGGTTGAATAGTTGTATGGGTACATGTTTGCCGCTTTTAGCTCCAAAATCCAAATTAGATATGGTTCGAATGCCCCATCCACTTTCGGTTAAATAGTGGTGTGGGTACATGCTTGCCGCTTTTAGCTCCAAAATATAAATTAGATATGGTTCGAATACCCCATACTCTCTTAGTATTAAAATAAGAATTTAGTATTAGTTTAAGTACCCTTACTGATACAATTACGAGAAACCCATTTTTTGTTACCGGTGGCTTACTTGATAAAAACGATCCGGCCTCCCTGCTCCTACGCACACGCCTTCCGGGTCAGGATACATGACCCTCCTCTTTTCCTGATGTGGTTTAAATACTCCCTCGGCGGTCATGTGATTCAATTAGCTCAAGACCGCCGCGTGAAGATTGCTTACTTGCGCGGCGGCCATCTTTTAATATCTCATGTTTGATATTTTATGCATTGTCCTTGTGTCAAAAAGAAACGAGATTCTAACGGACATGATGGTCTCACTCCTACATATTTTGGAAAACGCCTACATTTTCCGTGTTAGTCTCGAAGAAAAAACGGGATAAAAAAATAATATCGTCATCTTATGTTATACCCGTTATGAGGGTGCCGTCAAGATTTGCTTGACACATTGGCTGCCATTTTTTATAATAAGCTATGTTTTCGGCTTTCTTACCCGTAAGGAAGTCAGATAAACTTCTCTTTGATGTAGTTTATTTGAATCGAGATAACTGCAGGGCAAAAAACAGTAATAGGGAGAGTAAAGAATAAAACTAGTTCGCATCACAAAACGGTCACCTAATCGCGGTTGGATTTGAAGAGTTTGTAATGGCGCCCATTTTGTAATGTGCAGTCTTCCGATACTGCCTAAGTATGAGATTTACTCAAGCTATAATTCAGTCTCAGACTATCGTATAAATGAGATTACTCCATTATACATAATATAATGTGCAGTATTCTGATACTTCCTGAGTGTGAGATTTACGAAGATATAATTCAGTATCAAACTCTCGTATAAATGAGATTACTCATATTATGTCATATAATTGGGGTTCCGCTGGACCCAACTTCCACTGGACTCATGCCATCTTTTTTCTAAAAAATAACCAAATCTGCAGACCTATTGAATGAGTTTCTCCCAGTCTTCTTTGCTGTTGAGACCTAATCTAAATGTCTGAAATTTAGACATATAAAATTGTTCACGTTTTTTACGTTTAATAGTTATGTCTCCACCACGTGCATTTACTTGAATTATCTCTATCACGCACCACATCGATTGTATGACCCTTTCCTAGCCAATGTTCTACCAAAGGGGCATTTCTCTTGCTCGTTCTGATCGCAGATTTATGTTCATTGATGCGTGTTCGAATTTCTCTGGATGTTTCTCCTACATAACCCAAATTACATGGGCAGACAATTAGATAGATCAGGTTTTTGGACCGGCAGTTCATGTCCGTTAGAATCTCGTTTCTTTTTGACACAAGGACAATGCATAAAATATCAAACATGAGATATTAAAAGATGGCCGCTGCGCTAGTAAGTAATCTTCCCGCGGCGGTCTTGAGCTAATTGAATCACATGACCGCCGAGGGAGTATTTAAACCACATCAAGAAAAGAGGAGGGTCATGTATCCTGACCTGGAAGGCGTGTACGTAGGAGCAGGGAGGCCGGATCGTTTTTATCAAGTAAGCCACCGGTAACAAAAAATGGGTTTCTCGTAATTGTATCAGTAAGGGTACTTAAACTATTGCTAAATTCTTATTTTAATACTAAGAGCGTATGGGGTATTCGAACCATATCTAATTTATATTTTGGAGCTAAAAGCAGCAAGCATGTACCCACACCACTATTTAACCGAAAGTGGATGGGGCATTCAAACCATATCTAATTTGGATTTTGGAGCTAAAAGCGGCAAACATGTACCCATACAACTATTCAACCGAGAATAAAACTCGCACCTCGTAACATAATCGAGTTAGAGTTGATTTTAAAACGAAATATGCAGCAAAGTGAGTAAGGTAGAAATCTCGGACCAGGAGCAGCAAGCATGTCTCCGCAACGCAATTAATCTATAACAAGCGTTGAGTTAGTAGATAAGATTACAGCAACAGGGTGGAAGAGAGACCGTTGCTATGGGACCACGGGGTCTTCAGTAATTACAAGACATTTCCTATAGCCTTGTTTGTGGTGCATACATAGGTTAGTAAGGAGTGTCTCAAATGGGAAATAGAACTTATAGCCCTGAGATAATTGACTTGAAGTTCAGAATAAGTTTAAATACGTCCTAATACAATTCTAGGAATGTGCAGACACCAGTTAGAAATATGGTGATATGCACTAACTGTTGTTTTTTAACTTTAACCCGCATAGAAACCACCACTTATCAAAGTTACATCACCAAGAACAGCAACATATCTAGGTAATCTTTATCTATTACCAATAAATCTGGGAAACCTGACATGAAAGAATTAAAATCAATAACTTATACTTTTATTTTCCAGGACCACTAATGCGTAAGACAGAAAGCGCGCAACAATCATAGGGGAGTCCAATCACGGCTCGCCAGATTCGGTGATGATAAATTATAAGTTTTTAATGGTAATGGTTCTTGATCGAATTCTAAACACATTACTAAAATCGCAGGGGTCTTGTGCTGACATTTTTTGCATTTTTTGTATTTCGTTTAAGGGCGCTAGACATTAGCGATATTACATATCGGTGGCTTCTACGTATGCAGGAAATAAAAGGAATTGTACCACATAAAAAGGTATGCCCCAATAAAACTGAGTGGGGATTATCAGACCAATAGAAAGCACCCACAGACATACCTGTTTGTTTTCTAATATACTTTGTCTTATTACAGGACATTCCTTGCTTTTAAATTTGAAATAGCTGTTCCCTTCTGTATCAAACAGGGGATCCACTACCTTGAAACCTTCCCGATAGGTAGGTCACCATACAAATATGTTGGATCATTTGTTGTCTCTAGTATAGGAGTAGTATTCTAGCACAATGTCACTTTTTGTCTATATTGTTTATGCACAATGTCTTTGTATCCTGCCACAATGCCATTTTTCTAGTCTATATTGTTAATGTAGAATGGGGATGTAAGGGCAGTTTTAATGTCATCTGAGCCATGCCAGCTATGCAACAACAGTAATGTACACACATGTATTTTCGAATCAGGGTATAATTTATAGAAATTATTTCGATGATTTGAGGTTTACAATGAACGGGAAAACTTTACTTGTGTTCACATGAATAGGAATTTAATCTGATGCATTTTTGTATATTAAATTTGTAAAAAACTATGTCCTGAAGAAGGTGACCAATCCGAAATTCACCGAAACGCTGTGTCAACTTTTATGTAGTTTTCTGGTTTTAACCCTTTATTTGTAAATTCACTGTATTAGGTTCTGATAATACGGTTTTTAACATGTGCTGAATATTTTTATATGAAAAATAACCTTTTCAATTCATGTTGAACAATTTCTTTATGATAAAATAACTATGAATAAAAACTGAATTTGTACATTTAATACTGTGGTGGCATTACTGTTTTGTGATTTTTAAAGTGTTTTAGTGATAACCAGAATAGGAATTCTATAACTATTATTAGGATTTTGTTAAAAGTGTTAAAGCAATATGTTGACTATCAGGACATGTAGCTAGACCACAACACTTGATCCACATATTCTTTGAGGGACCTGTTGTTTTCCTAGCATTTGGTATTGGCCAACGGGCAGTGCATTTCCGTGGGTGCCATCCTGGTGGCGCAGGTCAATGATGGACTGTCGGGAGGTGCAGGTATCATGCACACTGCCTGGGTTGTTGGCGACGTCGTTGGCGGAGATTCCACGGTGGTCCACTATTGCCTGCAAATCGGTGGGATCCGTGCGCTTTCTGTTGCGCTTATTGTGTGCAGTGTCGCCAGGGCCCACTAGTAGGACATGTGTGCGGTCACTTGCCCCCTGACACGTGCAGAAAACAGGCTGTGGCGTACACGCCTTGCTTGGTCTCCGGCTGTGCCTGCGCAGTGTGTTTGAGGTATGGATAGTGGGGTACCAAGCTGATGGTGTCATCCATGACCGTTGTGGGGGACTTGGATTGGCCAGGCTGTGTGACTCCTACGTCTCAGGCGGAGGTTGGTTGGAGGGTACCAGAGGCCAACACGTGCAGCATGGCCAGCAGCTTTGTCTGCGGTGGGATGTTGGTTGTCCGCTGTGTTGGTACGGTCAGCCTGTGGGCTATGGTGGTCAGGATGCGGAGGAGGGTTGTCCCTTTGGGCATATAGTGGGCAATGACATTCTCTGGTGTTGGGTCTGTGGGCTTGGTGCATTTTTGGAGGTGCGCTGCCTCAGTGTTGGTCCTGGGTGGGGGGGGGTGGTGGGTGTCCGGGGGGTGGGGGGGTGGGTGGGGGTGTTGTGGCCCTCTTGGGTGTCCGGCACGCATGTTCAGTGGCTCCATGGCATCTGTTGCCCTTCAGGTGTGGCTCTGGGCTGGGCTCCATTTTGTGTTGCAGGCAGTGCTCCGACTTTGCACCAGGACAGGGCAGGTGTTAGATTCCTGCTGCTAACGCGCCTTATCGCCTGTTTTGTGGTCTTATCGCTGATCGGGCTGGTCGCTGAGAATGTTGTGGTGTGCTGTTGTCGCCGATTTTTGCTCGGGAACGCCTACTCTGCATCTCATTAGCGATAGTGGCAGGGGTCATCTGTGGCGATGTTTTTTGAGGATGCTTTTGCAGGTAAACTGGTGTTATAGGCTGTTAGCACCAGCTTGTGAATGTTGCGATACATTTATCTCGACTTTGGCTGCGATAAAGTGACGTTAACTCGGCGATGGGTCCTTGAGAATATGCCCCATGGTGTCTAGTGAGACGAAAAACCATTGCACCATGGTGCACAGGTGTGTGTGTGTCTGCTGTTTAGCACAGGATCTGTACTGCAAGCAAACTCTTCCAGTACAAAATCCTATGCATTGACAATTCAAAAGCTTTCAACACATTGTATGTGTGTTGTACAGTGCACCACACATGCAATATGTGAAATGTTTGGTGAAATTAAAACATTTCTTCACTTTCGTGACTGCTTCAAGGTGGCGATATTATTTTAAACAAAGCCCAGTGTATCTGGCTTAGTAAAACGGGCAGTGCAACATTAAAAAATGATATTTGATCTATACTGTACGCCTGCAAAAATTGCTAAATGGAGGGGTACAGTAGGTGTCAGCTGCCCTCGCTGTGAAAGTCAGGGGTGGACCTGGTTCATATGTTTAGCACATGTCCTTCCTTAGAAGTCCTGAAGTGTGAGATTACCAAGTTCATGGAAACTTTGCTAAAGCTTAATGCCATTCTGACCCCCCAGTTAATGTTGTTGGGTGTGCACAGTGAAGTTGTCTCTAGCTCTGGCCAGCTGTTTGTGTTTGTAGCCATGGCAGTGGTTTGTATGTGCATTGCATCGGTCTGGTCGGACTCACATCCCCAACATTACATTACTGGCTAGTGCGTTTGCTCTCAATGTATAATCTTGAAAAAACTTGAATGCGCGCAAAGGGAGGAAAGCGAGGAAGAAGGGGAAAGTGATTTGGGCCCCTCTCCAGGACTGAGTTGGTGCCTCACAGCCAGATCAGCTAGGTTAAAAAGTAGTCTGAGTGGCCATAGATATTGAGCAAGGTTTCCTGGGACTGAGACGATTTTTTCCTGTTGTTAACATTTATTATGTGTGCAATAGTCCCCCAGGAACAATGATGCTGCTGTAGTGAAATAATGTGGCACTTTACTATCTGATTTGGCATTGGCTGAAGCCAGAAATTTTAGTAGCAAAGTTTGCACCTCTGGAAATGAATTGCATGAGTTTTCAAAGTTTTTGTGATAGACATTGAGATTTGAATCTCTTTTATTAATTAATATTTATTGCACATTTGGCACTTTACTATTTAAGCGCTACTTTCTGGTCTTCATGAATCATTAACAATGTTTCTAACCTTATGAATTAATTGTAATGAGGCTGAGGTCATAGCTTTACGACATATTTCGTGTTTAGCGTCCTGTACTGTACCTGGGGCTTCATAAATCATTTGTAAGGTATTTTTATGAATATGTTGGTTACTTTGTCCTGCTAATTTGATCTGTCAGGGCAACGATGTGTATTTTTACCTTGTTACTCTTCTCGTGTGTTTTTATATTTGGAAAATCTGCAATAAAAATATTACAATAATATAAAACAACAACAAACTATGTATGCCTGCGCTAATCTGCCCAAGTTACACCCAAGTAGTGCTTCCTTGCCGCAAAGTGGTGCCAAGCAGCCCAAAGCAATATTTGAGAAAAGGACAACCATTCCAGCACAAAATACTTTTTGTGCTGGAAAGTAAATCTTGCAAGAGTTTGCGCTGCTTTGCTTCACTTTGGGGGATATTCACAAGAACGTGCGCTAAACATCTCCAAAAATTGTTAACGCAACTTTACACATCGCAGTCTATCGCGGGAAAATAACCCTGTGTTAACCTGGAATTCACAACACGGCGGTACCATGCGATAGTCTTCCAAAAACGCGGCCAATGTCCACGATACAACCACCGCGACGGCGATAAAAACAAAAACCCCAACGCGTAAAAAGACGCGATGGGCCCAAACGTGACAAGAAAACAGTGATAACCTGCAAGAGGCCAGCAATACCCATGCGTAATGCTTGAAAAAGCACAAGAAGAGCCCAAGGAAAATGCCACCAAAAAGGAAATGAACTGCGGAGTACCACGGATGCACCCTGACCGACTGCAGAGGACAACATGAACCCCACAATCCCCACGGAGGAACACCCAGGAATCCAGGTCATGTGGAAGGGCAATGAGAAGAGGAAGAGGAAGATGGGGTACAGTCTGCAGGAAAACACGATCATCGGCACGGATGAGATAGAACACCACCACCAACTGCACGTCACCTCCAACGTGTCATTGGCAACAAAGAGGCAAAGATGGCACACCATCTCGGACCATGTGAATGCCGTCGCAGCGCCGAGGAGGACAATGGAAGAGGACAAGAGGCGCTGGATTGATGTGAATGGCAAAACTAAGCAGAAACACGCTGCCAACACGAAAGCAGCAACGCACTTCGGAGGAGGGGGGCCAGCAGGATACCAGGAGCTGAATGACATGGGGAAGATGGTGGCCACAGCCATCAGTCTGGAGATGGTGACAGGAGTTGGGGATCCGGACACTGCCCAACATGACCCGACACCACATCAACAGGGCGCGTACCGACCAGGGAGTGGTGGGAAGGGGGGAACTGGGCACAATGGCACACATGCACAATGAAGCAGAGCACACTGCACACCCACAATGACTCAGGATCATGTCCCTGATCCCACGGGAACACTTCAGCACACACACAAACACCAAGTAGTCCCACGTACACCATGTGCCCAAAGGGGCATCCACCCAACACATCAACAATCACACAACCAACACATGCACACGTGCGAAACACAGCAAACATGCATATACGTCAGCCACACTGACAATGCAAGAGACACCACATGACGAGTAGCATGGCTGCAGTCCAATCATCATGACAATGTACACGGCACGACACTGAGGTGGCTGAGTGCGGACCACAACCGGAAAGGACCAGGTCACACTCGGACACAACCACCTGCACAAACAACCCCTGGCGTCAACGACACATCTGCAGACAACCCATGCCCAAGAGTCACAACTCGACAAAGAGCACAAGTAACCCAAGTCTGCAACATCTCAGCACTGTGAAAGCACAGAACTGAAAGGCACACCGCATGAAAGGGAGAAGTGGCAGCCATATCAGAGCCGCCGGAGTGCCTCACCCACTGTGCAGCATGCGCATAGAAGAATAAGTGCACCTCGAGATTGACAACATCCTGGTACAAACAGCAACACCACCACAACAGAACACAGGACACAACTGGTGCCGCATATGTGCACAACATGGCCAATCACATCTGGCACAGCAGGAAACTGTGTCATGACAATGTACAAGTACAACCTGTAACCTGCAAATATTTATTATTCACACATGCCGTGCTTGTGGACATTTAGTACTGTCCCATGATTGCCAAGGACGGCCACAATGTGACGTGCTCATGAGAAGAAATTGGCAATGAGGGTGTTCCTACGGGCTATTCCTGCCGCAGCTGCAGTGGCATGTGGGCCACCTGCCCCATCGTCCTCATCATCGTCAGGTACCTCTGGATCCGGGATCCATGGTGCATTGGTGCATACACAGATGTTGTGCAACACACAACATGCAACGATCATCTTGCACACCATGTCTGGGCTGTACAGGAGCCTTCCACCTGTGACGTCCAGGCACCTGAAACTTGACTTCAACACGCCAAATGTGCGTTCCACGATGCCCCTGGTGCATATGTGGGCCGCATTGTACTGCCTCTGGGCGGGTGTGTTCGGGTCTCGGAGGGGTGTCATCATCCAAGGGCAGAGTGCATATCCTTGATCACCTGTGACAGTGCAGAGAGATAAGAGTCAATACTTGGTTCGGCATGATGTGTTGGCAGGCCCACTAGTCCAGTGACGCCTGTGCTGGCTGTGTGTGGGGTGTGTGTAGGCCAGCCCTCAGGGAGTAGCTGGTGCTGGCAACAACTTCAACAGTCATCAGGCACTCAGGAATGCAATGTATGAACAGCAAGGGAGCATGACTTGAGTTGCACAGAGTTAGTGGCCCCGGATGCACAGCGGCCGACACGGGCCTACCGCCACGGGACGCTGACTTGCAGGACACTGGGGTAGGGTCATGAGGGCAGAGCAGGGTCTTGTATGTATCAAGGGTGGTTTTTGCGGAGTGTCTTGGGGGAGAGTGGGAGGTGTACCCCCAGGGCATGGTGCAGAGGGCACATACCAGCTGTGTCCGGCAACATGGCAGATATGAATGCCACAGACTCATGCCAAACACCAAGTCCGTACCTGCCAGTTGCTGATGACAACTCCCAGGCCACAGGCTCAAACACCAACAATGTTCGGCCGGAGGCTGACGGTGTCTCACGGCGCACAGGGTAAGTGGCACCAGGTCAGTCCTTGCAAGTGGTTGACCTACTCCGTAACGGTGATCCGTGTTCCCACCGGACTGAAACGCATCTGTCTCTCACTCCTCTCCCTGCGTCCACTGGCATGAACTCTGCCATTGATGAATGAGGACTCAGTACTAGATGTGGGACATACTGGACTGCAGTGTAGGCCGGCTGCAGCGGTGGGATATGTCAACGAATGTGGACTCTTGGGGGCCTGTGTCACGGAGGACAGCGATGGTCTGAGGATGCTGCCAAGCTCGCGGGCATGGGTCTCGGAGCTAGCACCGGCACGTGGTGGGCCCTCTTTGACACACGACGGTGTCGGCAGGTGAGCAGTGCGGCCTTGGAGCACTGGGGCAGGCAAGCCGGGTCTGGGTATCAGCGGCCTGGGGTGCAGCAGGTGCACAGGCTCACAGACCCCGATGCTCACGGCGTCGGCCTCGTGGTGGGCTGAGAGGCGCCGCCCTGGCAGTGACGTTGGCCATTCCGGGAGTGCACCACGCTCAGCGCAACTGTGTTTTCATCCACACCCCTGCGCAAGCAGGGCCAACCCACTACGCTCACGCACACAGGGGTGGACGCAGTGAGCGACATTTCCACGATCTACCCCACAGCCTGAGGTGACATGGTTGCGTCCACTGTTCACTACTCCCCAGACACCAGCAGTTAATGTCTGCATGGACATATCTGTGGTTTGCATACCCAGGTCTGTCCAGCACATTCACGCAACACTTGTCGTTGTGTACATTCCCATTCATGGGTCACTTGCGTCCTTCGCACATGCCTGCTTTCCGCCTCTCCACACGTTCAGCTGTTGTGTGGCTGTGGTGCCATGATATAGCTGGCTTGTGTACTTGGGAAGCCCAGTATCCCAATGGAGTTGTGTTGTCGTGTCTGGTAGGTGGGCATGTTGACTGACATGTTGTATGTGGTTTGGTCACGTGTGCATTCCCACAGTTGTGCGTTGTGTGATGGTGGGTTTGAGGTGTGTGGTGTGTTGATTTGGTACTTACCAACGAGCAGTCCAGTTCCATAGATGCCATCCTGGAAGCGCTGGTTGATGATGGACTGTCGGAAGATGTAGGAATCGTGCACACTGCCTGGGTAGTTTGCGACGACATTGGTGAACATTCCCCAGTGGTCCACTATTGCCTGCACATTGCTGGAATGCGTGTGCTTTCTGTTGCGGTAGATAAGTGCAGTGTCCGCAGGGGGCACAAGTGGGACATGTGTGCAGTCAATGGCCCCCAGCACGTGTGGGAAGCTAGCAAATGCGTAGAAGCCTTGCTTGGTCTCCAGCTGTTCCTGCGCAGTGTTGGGGAAGTGAAGGTACTGGGGTATGAAGCTGATGATGGCATCCAGGACAGGTGTGAGGACTCCTCCGACTCTGGCCATTGTTGGTTGGAAAGTACCAGAGGCCAACGTGTGCAGCACAGCCAGCAGCTTTGTCTGCGGAGGGATGTTGGTTGTCCGCTGTGTTGGGACCATCAGCCTGGGGCCAATGTGGGTCATGATCCGGAGGATGCTTGTCCTTTTGAGCCTGTAGTGGGCAATGACTTCCTCAGGCGTTAGGTCTGTGAGACGTGTGCGTTTTCAGTAGGTCCGCTGTCTCACTCTGCGCTGCCTCTGTGGTGGTCCTTGGGGGGGTGCCAGTCCCGGGGGTGGTGGCGGTGGGTGTTGTGGCCCTCTTGGGGCCCCAAGCTGCATGATGAGTAGCTCCATGGCGTCGGTTGTTCTTCGGGTGTGGCTATGTGCGGGGCTCCGTTGCCTACTGCAGGAAGTCCTCCTGCTTATCACCAGCAAGAGGCAGGTGTTAAATAGCTGCTGCTACAGCGGCTTATCGTGTGGTTTTGGTTCGCATCGCAGATCTGGCAGTTCGTTGTGAAAGTGGTGTTGTGGTGTTTTCGTGAGTTTTTGCACGGGAACGCCTACTCTGCATCTCATTAGGGTTAGTTGGTGGTGTCACCCGTGGAGGTAAATTATGCGGCAGTTATCGCGGGAATACTTGCGTTGTCTGCAGTTTGCACCCGCTTGTGAATGGGGCGTTAAATCTATCTCCACTTTTGTTGCGTTAAGGTGGTGATAACTCGGAGATGAGTCCTTGTGAATATCCCCCTTTGTGTGACTTTGCCTGAAGCAAACCTGCAGTAAATCTGGCACTAGTTTTCTGTGAAACGTGTTCAGCTGCCAAATTAGAAAAAATAAGTTGTTTTTTATGGGCAACGTTATTATGGCAGGAATATTGACTGTCCTATTTACTTCACCAGGGGGTCCCTTGGAAGGTAGGGGCCCTGGGCAATTGCCCACTTTGCCCATGCCTTAAAAATCCCCTGCATTCAAAACACAGAGGCTGAGTCGGCCTCCTGTGTGACATTCTGAACACATACACAAGTAAAGCTGCCCGCTATTAATGTTATATCACTGAAGTCATAGAGACTGTCACACAAAAAAATAGCAGCAAATTAGCCATGGCCATTCAACAGGACAGGTGTAAGGGTGTTGTATGCAGCTGTGGCGCATTTTAGAGCACACTAGTGGATATATATTACTAAAGCACGGTGTGGTAGAACATGATCATTTACAAACAGCACGTTTTCCATTGAAATGACTGCTAATTTTGCACAGACATACAGTTTTACTGATAGAACTATATAGCATACAAACAATAATGTGCACCACCAAGTGTCTTGATTTGCTTTGATCCAATGAAATTCTTTGGTCCATCATTCTTCAGAATTAAAAGTGCATCATTTGGGCTTTCCTAACAGCTGATATATTTTGAAATATATGTACAGTTCATTTACAGGTATTTAAAAAATTGTATGTGTATGAAAATGGCATCGTACAGCCTTCCCTTTCACTATCCCTTCAACCCAGCAAGATTGTTAGATAGCACACTTTAGAAAATACTCTCACTTTGCAGTCAGAGCAAGAAAAATAAACAACAATCTTAATGATAGATGAAAAAGCAGCAATTTTTCAGAAGACATAGCCTGACATTTGACCTCTATCTTTGAACACACTGCAAATGTGACAAGGTAAAAATCAAAATCTAATGGCATCTTTATTGCTCAATAACCTTCTAAACTCCAGCATGGTTAGTTCGGGGTGCTGTAGTACTCCTGTACCGCTATCTACAGATTTTGCAGATCCTTTAGATTTTTATACTGCAGGTGCAGAGAAATGTCTTCCATTGCCACTATCACATGCAGTTTGAGATGCCCATAATTCTTAATAGGATTTCTAAGGATGCACAAAGTCATCGCAGGCCTGTCATCTTCACCGTGAAGTGTTTGTCTGCTGAAAGAAGCCGAAAAGTGGGGACACCTGTGGGGGAGAATGAGTAATTATCTCGGAAAATGAAGCCGAAATTTAAGATTTGCCCTAGAATTTCTAATTAGTGGGAGGATTTTCAGGGCCCCACCCCTTAATCCCTGGTAATTTCGCACCCCTGAAGTTAACAGGACCCACATTATGGTTAGAGAGGGTGGGGTGATGGGAATTGGGCATTCATAGTGATGGAGCAAGTTTTCATAAACGAAACTTGCTTGTATACAATCCTCCTCAAAGTATTATTTTATTAAACTTGTATTGTTTATACTAACCTTTGCATACACTACACGAAAGGGAAGGATGCTTTCCTATGTGTTTTACTAATGAATAACGCTTGTATGTAATCTAAAATGGCCGCTAAAGCGTGGGAAGCTATCTGCGCATATCTCAACCATATCACGTGTTGTGACGTCTCTCTTTGCTTGTTGGGAAATTTCTGCTTCTGCGCAGTGTGTATTAAAATGACTGCTTGATGTTTTCACATGCTTCAGCTTGCTCTCATGTCATTATTAAATTGTCGTTTTCTTAACGCTACTAATGCGGGACAGTATTATAATTAAATGGGAATAGAGTAGAAAAGGTGGGCAAACAGTGAAACATTTTATTTGTGATTTTAATATTTTCTTCTTTGACTTTTATTAGTTCGCAAACTTGGGCCTGGGTTTGGTACAATGAAAGCTCGTGTGACAAAGATTCTGCACATGCGCCCTGCAGTGGCAGACCAGAAAGAAAAAGATGAAGTCAACTTGGACATCACCCAAGGCCATAACCTGCTGGCTGACACCACTACATACCAAGATGTTCTTGTTAAAACGCAACATTTTATATGAATAAATTGTCAATTTTGTCGTGAGACGGGTGGGAAATAAAGCAAATGTATTAAATTGAATGGGTGGGAATTTAGAGACAATAGGCCTTACAATGTAAGCCAAATCAATATGGTACGAGAATCCACCCCCTGTCCCTGTCCATCAGAAGTAGTGGTCCCATATTTTAGCAACATTAAGGGGCGGTACATGGGTGTAGAAGGGTATAATAGAATATAGCATTAGTTAATTAGTGAGAAGGAGATGCTGCAGAGAACAGGCGTCCATGCTGTCAGAGCGCTTCTAGCTCCAGACTGCCAAGCTGATCGATTGCGGACTGAACCGCTGTCCAGAGAGGTCCAGAGGAGGGGCGGCGGAGTCCATTAGAAGGAAGGCACAGGAGAATCGAGGAGAAGTCGAGTATCAGAGAGGGGAACAACGCAGGCGTCGTTGTAGAGAGGTCACCGGTCCTGTCCTGATCCTGGAGGAAGTCTTTGCTCTTCATCCTTCCTGGGTCCTATTTTTTCCAACTCCTTGGCCAAGGGGTTTGGTTCTCGCACTTAGGTAAATATAATGCAACCTTTAGTTGCGCTGCTGTCTCTATTCTCTCCTTTTCCTTAAACACCGTCATTAATTAGCAAATAATTATTCTATGCTTCATCTTGGGTATTTCGATTAAGTACCATGTGTTTTCTGTAATTTACTCTGCTAAATCTTTAGATAAACATTTTAAAACTTCCTGACTCAGTGGTTATTTCAGGATTATGTACTATAATGAATGTCACTCATTTTAAACTTCCCAATTAGCAAAGGATTCATTGGTAAGTCATTACTCTTCATTCAGAAGGTAATTGGTAGCAGGGATTTTGATAAAGAGTAACAAGTGATAAACCCAGCGTAAGTATTAGCGTAGTACGAATGTATGGGCCCAAGTGAGTGTTTTGTGTATAAATGCTGTTTGCTAATATCGCGCTGGATCAGCTTTCTGGTAATCAGAGGATGGTTACTCTTTGTTAATTGGGTAATGAGAATT
Organism: Calotriton arnoldi; assembly: GCA_963921515.1. Lineage (NCBI taxonomy): Eukaryota > Metazoa > Chordata > Amphibia > Caudata > Salamandridae > Calotriton > Calotriton arnoldi. Next base: position 391,669 of record CAWUFW010009837.1, read on the forward strand.
TAATTTTTTATGAACTAACATCCGTGTATTCAAAGTTTGTTTTATGTTGTCCAGAATACCCCGGGGTAAAAAGAATAGCGGATGGTAAGTGGAAGCCATACTGCAGTGAGAATATCTGCCAGGCAGAATTAGTACTGAAAAGTTAAGCAGGACTTTCAGTACTCGTTAGGGACTCTATGCGTGTGAGTAATAGCAAAAGAGTACGCTGGTGAAAATTTGATGTTATATCACCTAGAAAGGGTAATATTGAAGAAGTAACAGGTACTTCTGGAGCTTGTGTGAAGAGTAAACGGAAGGGTTTTACTCGTAGTATATGTTAGTAAACGGAAAGGTTTTACTAAGTGTGAGAGAAAACTATCTTTTCGAATTTAGAAGAAACTGGCACGATAGCGAATGTTTTATGTTGTTACTGAAATTAAGAATTGTAGAGAAAATAAGTTTGCGTAAATTTTGTAAAGGGAGGGTCAGTTGCCGGAGAGGAAGCTGACGTCACAAAACGCTGCGCTGGGATTGGTTGAATCAGCGGGTGTGGAAAGACCCTTGTAAAGGAGGGGTCAGTAGTCAGGAGTAGTACTGACGTCACAGGTGCCGCGCTGGGATTGGTTGAACCAGCAAGGACAGGAAAGAGCAGATTGTAAAGGAGGGGTTGACAGACAAACGTCACCAAAAGGCCGCGCAAGGATTGGCTTGGAAATAAAAGATAGCAGACATTTGATTGGTCAAAATTATAGAAGCGAAATTCTTAGTGGATAAGGATTGCATGTTAAAACGCGATCCGACTTTAATAGGAATTCGTCAGGATAGGAGATATTTAGGCTTTGCAGAATATAATTTTATACATCAGTACTTACCCAAGATGTACGGAGAAAGGAGAAAAATGTCATTTTTACAAAAGATCAAGAATTATTTTAAAAAGGACAAACCAATCAAAACTAGAGAAGGAATTATTATTCCACCAGCTAAAACGCCCGCTTCATTCATGATGATGGAGAGAGGTTATCATACTTGTGTATGGATGGAAAATTGGATAGAATATACCAAAAATGATGGAATACTAGCGTTTCCCGAGAATGGCACGTTCAATGGGCGAATTCTGCAAAACTTGAGATTGAGGATGAATTACTTAGAACCCAGACCTAGATTAACTCAGTACGAAGCTCTAGAGGAATGGGAAACCGAGGCATTTGAGAGGGACCGATCTAGGAGTAATAGGAGTTATCCAGGATTTTTCCCCAGATACCTACATGAGTCTAGAGGAGGTCAGATGAAACAATGGAGAAGGGCAATGATCACAGAAGGCTTATATCCATTGTTGACAGCAGAAGAGAAATTAGGAAGTAAATGCACAGAAAAGACAAAACATTTAATGAGAAATGATGACTCTGAAGATGAATTTTTGGAGGAAATGTTGAGAAACCCTCCACCATATCAGGAAGGAGCAAGTGGATGCACCCCAAGTGCACCACCGATAAAAACTCCATTAGTGCCACAGGTAATGCATGAATTTACCCCTAGTAGAATACTTCATGACAAAGAAAAAGAAGCCCTAGAAAAGACCAGAACAGAATTAATACAGAAAATAACACAGATAAAAGTACACCCTGATTCGTTGACCATACCAGTAACAATTGGTCCAGTAGTTCCATTATATGGTACTCCGGGAAGCTGTCCTCCACCGATACTTGCACCTACTCCTGTGAATAATTCCAAACCTGAAGCTCCAGTTATAATTGAGGATCAATTTAGTGACTGTGAATCCACAATATCACTCATGGACTTGCCTATTAGAGGTACTGTAAATAGCACTCCCAGAAAAGATGTACCTGGATGTTCAAAAGATGTAAGTTTAATAACTTCATCGGGAGCAAAAAGTGCCACCATAGTAACACCTGAAGATTTAGAAAAATGGGTACAAGGGTCAGTTAAACAGTGCACTCCTCCGAAAATAATGGACATTCATAAATTGAAAGTTGAATTAGAAGAAATAATAGCAGGAAATGTAGGACTAGAATGCTTAAATACCTACGATGATGAAGAATTATTGTTCCTGTGCAGGAGTATCACCAGAAATGTAAGGATATTCCATGAAAAATTATCCAATTTAGCACTACAGATGAGAATAGAAATAGGGAGATCAAAAGTACTACAGAAACCCTATAGAGCAGAATTTTCAGACAAAGATTTAGAAAATATGAATGCCTCTGGAAGAAGATTGCAAATAAGAGAATTAATGTTAGTTTTGCAAAAATGGGGAGACCTAGATAAATGGAGAACTAGGTGGGCCAAGAAAAAGGAAGAAGCACGAACAAGTAGAACAGCATCAGAATATGTGATGAAGGAAACAGGGAAAGCAGATCAAATGTATCCAATGCGAGAAGTTGCGGGAGGAGGATATGTACATGTCCCATGGAGCAGACAGGATATTTTGTCATTTACGAATGATTTTCCAAAGTTGAGAGAAAAACCAATTGAATGGTACAAGCAGGTTGACAGGTTTGTGAAGGTGTCGAAGGTATTGTTGAAGGATTTGGATGGTTTGTTTGACATAGTGGTACCTGCCGATTTGTGGACAGATTGTAAAATTACAGTTGATTGGCCTAGTGATGAATATCCTAGAGATCCGAAAACAGGTGCCCCGTCAAATGATGTGATGAAAAAGTATCAGCAGGTGATAACTTACCTGAAAGGGAAAATACCCCAGAAAGAAACAGATTGGGTAAAAATAGATCGAACTACCCAAGAAGCTAATGAATCGGTGCATTCCTACTATGAGCGTTTATTGCAGGTATTTAAACAGTATAGTGGATTTGAGGACATTGGAGACAAGAACATGAGTCAGTTTGTGTATCGATTTGTTTACGGTTTGAAGCCAGAAATTTGTCAGATGATTAAACAACACATGCTGTGTTGGCAGGGAAAGCCCATTGATGAGATTTTGAAGTATGCAAAATATTGTGTAGACGATATTGAGGATAGACACAAGAAATTGCAGGAAAAAGTGATGTGGGCTCAGGTGAAAATGGCTGAGAAACAGGGAATTAATTTGGAAAATCCAAGTGAAAATCCAGGAAAAGATTCTGGAACGAATGGTGATACTGGGAATGGTGGAAAATTTAGAGGACGAATGAGTAGAGAAGAAGCTAAAACGAAATTTCCTTGTCATGGATGCGGAAAATTGGGGCATTGGAAGGATGAATGTAAAAAGATTCGGAATAATAATGGTCCAAATCAAAATTTAAATCCACAGACGCAGAATGACTCACAGCAGGGTGTAAATCCTCAGAGTCAGTTGCCACCTGCACCTATTCAGGGTAATGTAAGCAGAGCAAAGCATGGTACAGACATCGGATATCAAGGAGGAAGTGGTTAGAATGATTATATAACATCACAGTTTCTTTTTCAGGACGATTTCTGTCAAAACAGTTCATGACGGTGCCTAGGAGAGGGGGAGAAGGAGTGCGTACTTGGCGCATCCCTACCGGTAGACCAGTCAGGTCCATATGTTGAAGGAAATGTGAAAGGTAATGATATTACTTTTCTTTTGGACACTGGTGCTACCAGGTCTACTGTAAGAACAGCAGACATTCCCGACCTTCCTCTCTCTGGTGAAAATATCCAAGAAGTGGGGGTAGCTAATCAGAGGATTAGAACACCTCTTACCGAACCCATGGAAGTTAAAATCGGAAATTTCAGAGAAATGCATCAATTTGTAGTGTGTGACTCTAGTCCAGTAAACTTATTAGGTAGGGATTTGTTGTGCAAGATGAATTGTACAATTTTCTGCACACCGGATGGTGTGGCAGTTCAGACACCAGATGAAGACCATGTATATAAAATTATGATTGCAAAACAAGGTACAGAAGTAGATGAGATGTTTTCATTAATAACAAAAGACGAGTTGCCAGAAGAATTAAAAAGCACAGTAAACCCCATAGTTTGGGATTTCACAGGAAAAGAAGTAGGACTGATGGCTAAAATAGACCCAGTTAAAATTACTGTAAAGGAAGGTGCAATTTTCCCAAATACCAGACAGTACAGAATGAGTGCAGAAGTAAAAGCAGGAGTCATTGAAGAAATCGATCGAATGATTGAACAAAACATACTAAAAGAAGTAATGAGTAGCCCATGTAATTCACCAATAATGGGATTAAAGACCTAGTGGAAAATATAGGATTGTTCAGGACCTGAGGAAAATAAATAAGATTGTAGAACCATGTTGTCCCATAGTACCAAATCCTGCAGTAATCCTATACCAGATTCCGTGGAGTGCAGGATGGTTCACAGTAATTGATTTGTGTCAAGCGTTCTTTTCAATACCATTGCATCCAGACAGCCAATATCTTTTCTCATTTAAATTTGAGAACAAAGTCTATGTATGGAATCGTGTTCCTCAGGGGTACACAGAAAGTCCTTCCATTTTCAATCAAATATTGAAAAAGTGCCTTGAGAAACTAGTGATGCCAGGAAGTTCAGTCCTAGTGCAATACATCGACGACTTATTGGTGGCATCGAACACCAGAGAGGACTGTGTTGTTGATTCCATAGCATTATTAAATCTTTTGGCAGAAGAAGGGCATAAAGTCTCACCTGAAAAGTTACAGTTTTGTACAACAGCTATTAAGTATCTTGGACACCAAATTGAGAGGGGAAAAAGAAGAGTAACTTCTGAAAGAGTAAAATTAATAAAGAAAATGCAAATGCCTGTAACCCAAAGACAAGTAAGAATGTTCCTAGGAATAGTAGGTTACTGTAGGCAATGGATACCAGGATTTTCCCTACTAGCGAAATCTTTAATTAACATGACGAAAAAGAAAGCAAAGGATCCTGTTGAATGGGATGATGAAAGTGTAGGAGCTTTTGTAAAATTGAGAAATGCCCTATGTTCAGCACCTGCCTTAGGCATGCCTGATTATAAAAGAGAATTCGTATTATTCTGTCATGAAAGAGAAAATTGTGCACTTTCTGTCCTAACTCAAAGGCACGGATTAGACAGACGTCCTATAGCATATTTTTCTGCTACATTGGACCCAGTAGCAGCCGCGTTGCCAGGATGCTTAAAAGCAGTAGCGGCTACTTGTTTGAGCATTGAACAAAGTGAGTCAATTGTGATGGGACATCCTGTAAAGGTGTATGTTCCACATGCGGTTGTGATTCTGTTGACAAGAACACGAACTCAGCATCTTACTCCTAGTCGGCTGACTAAATACGAAAGAATCATAATGGGTGCTGAAAATGTGACCATGGTAAGGTGTACTATAATAAATCCAGCAACCTTACTACCAGACCCATATCATGAGAAAATTAAAGATGACGAAGAAGATGAACATGATTGTTTACAGATTACGGAATTATGCACAAAACCACGCCCAGATATTGAGGAACAGCCTCTTAAAAAGCCAGACAGGGAGCTATTTGTTGATGGTTCATGTCAAAGACATGAAGACGGTAAACTAACTGCTGCCTATGTGGTATGTGAATTAACTGGAATAGTTGAAGCATCTTATTTACCAGGAGTCAAATCTGCACAAGTAGCTGAATTGATTGCATTGATAAAAGCCTGCAAAATTGGGAGGAATCAAAAAGTAACTATATTTACAGACAGCCAATATGGTACGGGGTTGTGCATGATTTTGGCCAACTATGGATGCAGAGGGATTTCCTGACTTCTTCAGGATCCCCCATTAAAAATGGACAGTTTGTAAAGGAATTGCTGGAAGCAATACAATCACCAAAAGAATTGGCTGTGGTGAAATGTGGCGCACATCAGTCAGGAGATGACTGGGTGGTAGTCGGTAACAGATATGCAGATCTGGTGGCTCAACATTGTGCCAAAAATAGATTGTCAGTCAATAAGAGGGTGGAAAGAATGGGAATCAGCTGCCAACTTATGCTGTACATGCCGCCTGAAACATGGAATGATGTTAAGAGACTGCAAGATGAAGTGGATGAAAGTGAAAAGAATTTGTGGATCAAAGTAGGGTGTTCCCAGAGACGAGGTGATGAAGTGTGGATCAGTGCTGATGGCAGACCAGTCATGCCAGATTGTCTACTCTCACAAATGGCTAGAATGCATCATGGAGACACACACATAGGGAGAGATGCAATGATTAGGCTCTTCAGACAAAACTGGTATAATCCTAAATTCAGGGCGGTTGCAGAGAGTCTTTGCCAAAGGTGTTTAACTTGCCAGATGCACAATCCCGGGAGGAAAACAATAATTGGGTTTGGAAAAATTGGAAAGGCAGAGGGTCCTTTTATAAGACTCCAGTTCGACTTTATACAGTTACCACCATGCAGAGGGCTGAAATATGTACTAGTCATAGTATGTCTGTTTTCAAAGTGGGTGGAGGCTTACCCTACCTGAAGAAATGATAGCATTACAGTCGCAAAACTGTTGCTACGAGAGCTTATTCCTAGGTTTGGTTTCCCAGTAACTTTGGAATCAGATAGAGGAAAACATTTTAACAGTGAAGTGATCCAAATAATCTGTGAAGCATTCCAAATCCAACAGAAACTGCACTGTGCATATCGTCCAGAAGCTTCTGGAGTGGTTGAACAATTAAATGGCACTATAAAGTCAAGATTGGGAAAGATGTGTGCCTCAACATCATTAGAATGGCCAGATGCATTGCCACTTGTTTTAATGGGACTCAGAAGCATACCTGACAGAAACACAGGATTGAGCCCCCACGAAATAATGATGGGAAGAGCAATGAGACAAACACATGTTCCCACAAACAAACTACTGAATATATCTGATGATATGGTTCTGGACTATTGTAAAGGACTGGCTGACCTAGTGCGTTCTGTCTCTCACCAGGTTGGAGAAGACGCAGTTTCCAGGCAGCCCGAACAAGAACATGATCTGAATCCTGGTGACTGGGTGGTAGTGAAGAATCACACCAGAGAAACGTGTCTATCACCCAGATGGAGCAGTCCTTGTCAAGTCATACTAACCACCAACACAGCAGTGAAGTGTGCAAGATTTCCTAACTGGATTCACGTAAGCCACACCAAAAGAGTACCAGATCCTGAAGAAGAAAATCCTCAGACAGCATCAATCACTGAGGAAGCTGAAGGTTGCCCAGCCGAAGAATCTCAGGCTCGAGATTCAAGAGAAGCTGAAGAAGAACAACCGAGCACAAGTCAGGACTGGATACCGGTGGTAGAAGTTTCCGAAGTTTACCACAGAACAAGAAGTCAAACAAATTTGGAAGAAATTGAAGAAGACCAGATAGGTGAAGAAGAAGCAGTTCAGGGACAAGAAGAAGAGACAATAAGAGAACCTGAACAAGAGCAGATAGGGAAAGGAAACTGGGCTCAAAGCAACGAAGATCTGATAGATTTTGAGCAGGGACAGACAGGTTTAGAAGAATACGGTCAGGCTGCAGAAGTTCACAGTGCAATAAGCCCTGATCAGAACAAGTTAGATCTAGAAGAGTGTACAGAAGAAGAAAACCTTGAAAAACATGAACTTGAAGAATTAATTAAAGAACAAGGTCAGTTATTGGAAACTCACAGTGGAGCTGTTGCAGAGAAACCAATCAGACCTGAAAAAGCGCAAACAAGAAACACAGTAATTGCAGAACACGAAACAGTACTAAGCAGTGAAAATAAAAAGATTTCTGAAGACCAAGATAAAGAAACAGTGCAAAAAGAGAAAACAAGAAAAGGAGATCATTGGCCGAGTGTCATTAAAAGAGTAAACTACCACATAACAACCAGAAGTGAAGATCCAGATCAAGTGAATGAAGTAACAAGTCAAACTGAACAAGAAAATAAAACTGAGAAAAGAAGAAGTAAAAGACTGAAACTTGTGAATAACAAATTCAAGGGTCCTGACTGGACTTACATCATTCTTGAAGATTTTGAAAGCTCAGAGTCAAGTGAAAGTGGTGACGAAGGAACAAGTACAGAACTGACGTACGAAAAAGAAACAAGACCACCTTGACTAAGCAAAAGAATCATATAAAGAAAAAGAGGAAATAGATAAGAAGAGCGATCTTCCTTGTCGAAAAATGCCTGACGATAGAGTTGCTGGGAGACCAAAACAGAGATGTTGTAGAAGATGCTGTGCAATATGTATATGTAGTCTAGTAATGGTGCTTATAGTATGGTTAGTCCTGATTGTAGCAGTTCCTTACCTTATGATAATAGATAAAAAGATTAATAATGAAACTAAGGAGAGGACAGCAAACATGAAGGGCAATAGAGTAGAACTAATGGCAGAGAATGAACCAGAAATTCATCATGAAGTAGCTGACAACGACACTAGTTTAAACGTTTTCACAAAGTTATTGTTTCAATATGTAGATACCATGGAAGTTAGTAATTGTTATGTCTGTATGAAATTACCTGAATCAGTAGCAGAAGGATTAACATACCATCACTTACCACTGACATATGGCATATCATGTAGTGTTTTGACTAGTTTATTTTATAGAACAGGGAGACTTCAGTATTATTATTCAAACCTAGATGTGATATTTTCTGAGGTTCCGATTCGCAAGAGTATGAACCCAGTGCTTAGTAGTCAAGACGCACAGTTTACGGGAGAATTTTTTTTAACAATGAAATCAATAGACATAACACATGAACATAAACACAATCTAACATGTTCTTTACTTGAAGAAGAAAAGATATTTTTGAATTTAGTAGAAGATAGAAGACAAGATTTTCAAAAGAAAGCTTCTGAGCATAAGGCTCATTTGCCACCTTGGGCGGAGAAAGAAGGGAGTTACACACCTGGCAAGGCTCAAGCTGCTATGGCTCTGGATTTTGTAAAGACAGGGAAAATTTGTCTTCATAGGTTAAAGACTGAATATAACAATGTTTTCATCGGTACCAGTCAATGTGAACACCATTTTTTAATTCTTGGAGGTTGGGGACTCAAAGGAGGAACATATTCAGTTTTTCCTGGAATCTATTATGTGTGTGGGAATAAGGCTTACTTTAGGCTTCCTGCACGGTGGTATGGAAGTTGTTATTTTGGAATAGTATTTCCAAAGATATACCACGTAAAAAGAAACACTGGGAGCAATGAAAACAATAGTGAATTAATACGTAGTAAAAGAGCTAGTTTTTCAGAAATTGTAGGTGATATATTTGGTGCATTGATACCTTCAGTGGGAATAATTCTGAACTCAAGGAAAATATGTAAATTGTCTACAGTGGTTGATCGTTTATCAACGGATACTGCTGGAGGTTTTCTAATGATTAATGCGGAAATGGTTGCGATTAGATCTATGGTGATGCAAAATCGACTTGCTCTTGATATAATATTGGCAAAAGAGGGCGGAGTCTGTAAATTATTGAAGACGAGACACTGTTGCACTTATATTCCTGATAAGAGTGCAGAAATTGGAACGTACATACAGAATATAACTAAACTTGAGAAGGAACTTAAACCACTGGAAGTTGATAGTGTATGGGAAAGATTGACAAATAGTATTGCGTCAATTGGTACCTGGTTTGCTAATGTAGGAAAAGGACTTATAGGTCAAATATTAGTACCCTTAGCAGGGATAGCAATAATAATCTTGGCAATAACAATATGGTGCAAATGTTGTAGAAAGAGTGGAACATACAAAGTGACAGGTAGAGGAAAGAAGAGAAAAATTGATGAAATAGAACTTGAAGAGTGGAGAAGTGAATTATACAAGAAATTGAAAGGGGATGGCAAAAATGGAAAGTGTAAGAATGAGAATAAAGTAATTTGCTAGAAGTTGGCATCTGATTGTGGGTAGTATTTTGATGGCTCAGAAACGCCATCAGAGAGGGGATTGATGGAGCAAGGTTTCATAAACGAAACTTGCTTGTATACAATCCTCCTCATAGTATTAATTTATTAAACTTGTATTGTTTATACTAACCTTTGCATACACTACACGAAAGGGAAGGATGCTTGCCTATGTGTTTTACTAATGAATAACGCTTGTATGTAACCTAAAATGGCCGCTAAAGCGTGGGAAGCTATCTGCGCATGTCTCAACCATATCACGTGTTGTGACGTCTCTCATTGCTTGGTGGGAAATTTCTGCTTCTGCGCAGTGTGTATTAAAATGACTGCTTGATGTTTTCACATGCTTCAGCTTGCTCTCATGTCATTATTAAATTGTCGTTTTCTTAACGCTACTAATGCGGGACAGTATTATAATTAAATGGGAATAGAGTAGAAAAGGTGGGCATACAGTGAAACATTTTATTTGTGATTTTAATATTTTCTTCTTTTACTTTTATTAGTTCGCAAACTTGGGCCTGGGTTTGGTACAATGAAAGCTCGTGTGACAAAGATTCCGCACATGCGCCCTGCAGTGGCAGACCAGAAAGAAAAAGATGAAGTCAACTTGGACATCACCCAAGGCCATAACCTGCTGGCTGACACCACTACATACCAAGATGTTCTTGTTAAAACGCAACATTTTATATGAATAAATTGTCAATTTTGTCGTGAGACGGGTGGGAAATAAAGCAAATGTATTAAATTGAATGGGTGGGAATTTAGAGACAATAGGCTTTACAATTTAAGCCAAATCAATATGGTACGAGAATCCACCCCCTGTCCCTGTCCAATCAGAAGTAGTGGTCCCATATTTTAGCAACATTAAGGGGAGGTACATGGGTGTAGAAGGGTATAATAGAATATAGCATTAGTTAATTAGTGAGAAGGAGATGCTGCAGAGAACAGGCGTCCATGCTGTCAGAGCGCTTCTAGCTCCAGACTGCCAAGCTGATCGATTGCGGACTGAACCGCTGTCCAGAGAGGTCCTGAGGAGGGGGCGGCGGAGTCCATTAGAAGGAAGGCACGGGAGAATCGAGGAGAAGTCGAGTATCAGAGAGGGGAACGACGCAGGCGTTGTCTTAGAGAGGTCACCAGTCCTGTCCTGATCCTGGAGGAAGTCTTTGCTCTTCATCCTTCCTGGGTCCTATTCTTTCCAACTCCTTGGCCAAGGGGTTTGGTTCTCGCACTTAGGTAAATATAATGCAACCTTTAGTTGCGCTGCTGTCTCTATTCTCTCCTTTTCCTTAAACACCGTCATTTATTAGCAAATAATTATTCTATGCTTCATCTTGGGTATTTCGATTAAGTACCATGTGTTTTCTGTAATTTACTCTGCTAAATCTTTAGATAAACATTTTAAAACTTCCTGACTCAGTGGTTATTTCAGGATTATGTACTATAATGAATGTCACTCATTTTAAACTTCCCAATTAGCAAAGGATTCATTGGTAAGTCATTACTCTTCATTCAGAAGGTAATTGGTAGCAGGGATTTTGATAAAGAGTAACAACTGATAAACCCAGCGTAAGTATTAGCGTAGTACGAATGTATGGGCCCAAGTGAGTGTTTTGTGTATGAATGCTGTTTGCTAATATCGCGCTGGATCAATAGTAAATCCCTAGGAGTTTAGAAATACAAAGATGTATAAGACTTTTTTTCTGGTGGTTGGTAGTGTGGTTTGCTGTGTCTGTTTGATGAGGCTTAGGGTAATATGACAATGACTGGCAGGAGCCTCTTTTTCGGGCGAATCTGTTCTATGACGATACTTCTCTTCGATTGGCTCAACTAGGATGTGATTCCAGTCAAATGTATGCAATATTTAGATAATACAAAGACAGCCAGCAGTGTCGCTTATCTTCTTAAATGTATACATCTGAATAACGCAAATATAATTGCCTATAGGTAAAAAAGAGCAAGGACTGTAAGAAGATATTGTGAAAGTGCAATAAGAATTGCCCTTTAAACAGCCCTGTTGCTATGAAATTGTCTAGTCTCAACAGAGACAGCAATGAGCAATGTTGGATACAACCTGAAATGAGATTATTGAATCCTCTCCTTAGTTATTCTAATAAAACGTAGGAAACAGACTTTGTTAGTTTGATAAGTGAAGACCCAAACGTTTAGCAAGAGGGCAGTCTTTCCTGTCAAAGAAAAGAGCAGCCAGATAGTGCAGACCCTTGTCGCTATAAATGTCACTCTTGGTGCAACTGGAAGCATGCCAAGCAACTTCCTGAGGGATCATGTTCGATCTTATTCCTACAGGACCTAAATCAGTTGAACAGTCCCATTCAAAACAGAGTCGAGCCCATTCACAAAGTAAAAATTACCCAATTGTAATATGACGCATGCCATACAAAAGACTGCCAAATTCACATACCCATCTTTTGGAAGTATGCACACAACAGTGTACAGTCATACCTTTCAGTGCTGGATATTATGACTCATATGTATAATATTACATGCTTGTTAGCAAATGGGGTGTAAATGAGAGAGTAAGCAAGATATCAAACCTAAATAAAGGGGAATATGGCGCCTTGTGTATGTCCTGAGATGGATAACATATTAATTTATGCAGCAGCGGTTCCTCCATTTGGGTGGAGAAGTGTAGCCCCCCTCCCTGCGAGTGCAGCAAAGGTGAAAAATAAAATGGTAATAAAATGAATTTATCACCATTTTCTTCTTCACTGCACCCAGCCAGAGCAGTGTTTAAGAGCAGGGGGGGGGCATTGCTGCTGACTGGCAACAGGGGAGGAGGAGTAGTGCTCACTCTCACTTTGGCCAGCTGTCTTGCGATTGCCAGCCTGTAATGCACACTTTGAACCACCTGTCTTAGACAGCTGGGTGGAGAGCTTGATTAGGCCCCTAGTGACTGAGGGAGCATCGATCCAGCCTGCTCCAGCCAATCTTAGCGCTTCTCTCATGCTGCTTAACTTTATCAGCAGTTTGAGAGCAGCATCTGGATTGGTGGAGGGGAGTTGGCTCGGACTCCAGAAGAGAACACCGAGGATGAGGATGGGTGGATAAGTAAAAATTGTATCTGCTTTATTTTTACTTTTTTGACCCACTCACCGGCACTGTGAGAAACTCACATAGCCTTCAGCCTCAACTCCAGAGCTCTCAATCATAACCCGTTATAAACAAAACACTGTAAATGATTCATGATTAAGAGCTTTGGCATTGAGCCTAAAGGCATTGTTGGTTTATCACAGTGTCTGTCACTGGGTTAAAATTCACTTGGATCGTCAACGCCCCTCCATTATTATATGTCACCGCCCACCACTGCCCATCACTTCATTGTGCAAAATTCTCATGTCTAATAGTAACTTTCATAAATATTGAGTCTGATATCTATTCTGAGGTCCAATCAAAAAGTACCCGTGATAAGACAGTATTTATATATGTTTACATAGAAAGACAAATATTGAAGCAATAAGGCATCTAAGTAAATAGCCATTATTGTACTCTATCAAATGGTTCCTTTTCACAATCCACTTGGTCTCAACAAGAGCACAGAACGTTTGTATTCACACTACACTGTTAGGTTTCCATTCAACAAAGAGCATCATAATGGCGTGGAAGCGCTGTGAACCACAACATCTTCAGTTTATGTCAAGGCTTCTGACTAGCCTGTGATATCATAATTAAAATAAATCACCTGTTTCAAGTTCCATAAAACATCGTCAAATCCTTCCCTGCTTATTGTAGTTCCAATAGTAAAGACGAAACATCAAACTGTTTCTCATTGTGATTCGAGCAGCTTGACATCACCACACAGTAGCCTATTAATTAACTAATTAATTCCCGCGTGTTCCAAAAAAAGGGAAAACTCTTTTACGATTCATATACCTAATCAAAAACTAATGTTACTTTAATAAGTCAACTTATTGGAGTCTCAAACTTATATGTCCAGCACATATCACGCTACTTTTAGTTCATGACACCACTTGGCATTTCATTGTTATTTCATATATCCTAATAGATCATTCAAGTACTTATTTCAATAAACGTAATAAAGATCTAACTAATTGAAATGCCACTTTGGAACCTTTTTCCATAAACTGGATCTTTAGATGGGGTTCCCATCCTCCATCAACATAATTCCAAAGTCATACTCATATAGATTATTTTTGCAAGATATTTCAAGCAGAATTACATTAATTAACTGTCCATTGGAAATCTTATACCTAAGGTTCCTTCACTGCAAAGGGCTCTCACTCCCTAGTGCACCACTCAAATGTAGGGACTCATCTTTAGTTTCTATACTTTATCCGTGTTGGTACAATAGCCAAACTTGGGAAACTGTATTAACCTGTTCCTGGTGTATATGTTTCTTTGGAGATATGTATCTTCCATGGCTTCACTTTTTGCAGTTAACATTTATCAGAGGAAGAGTATCTACCGAGTTTTAACAATAGAATTGCTCATGTCAATCTTTCATTAAAAAAGACAGACACCAAGGCCCCTTTGCTATACACTTGCTTTCCACATGCCACACCAATCCCTTGTAAGAATTGCTTTGCAGTTGAAATGCCTCATCAATATTAAGATTACCATTTTCAGATAATATACCTCCCTATTATAATTAACTATGATCCAAATTAACATGGATACCAGCCAAACATTTTCAGCTGTTGGGTCTGGTGTACTTTAAAGGAACAGCAGTTGTTAAACTTTCACTGGAAGGCAAAAAATATAATCTTATATTAAGAACCATAATTCATTTTCAGAATTTAACCCAACCATTTTTGCACACAACTTCTCTATCAACCATGCTTCTTGTTGTCTGAAAAGCTTTTCCGTGCCTCCCCCCACCTACTTCCAAATCCATGTTCAATACCCCACATTCAGATGGTTGTCAATTGATTCATCTCATGTACTCTGTTAAAGTGATCTGCTATGGGATATCTCTTCTAACGGTTTTTAGGTATTCTTGCCATGTTATTTTTGACATTTGTTTAAAATATCCAATATACCAATATAGTATTTCAAACAAACAAATTTAATACTGTATATACAGTATATTGTCTTACAACTAATGAACACACCAATGTAGTATTTCTGTTCGGAGGTTATACTTTTAAAGGAATGTATGCCATTGTGAGAAGTTGGCCTGGCATATGCTGTCCACTAATTATAGTGGGCACCTTGCACCAGTCCAAACAACCCCTTATTGGAGATAGGTTAAAGACAACCTTATTGAAAGCTATCCTAGTGGTAGCTATGGAGAGCAGCCTTCAGGCTAAGTCTTGAAGGAATGTAAAGCAGCTTGTTTTACCAGTCTATAATCTCTTGAGTGACCAAATGAAAGAGCACCACACCAGGTATATATTCAAAATATATGTATTTATTGCTAAACACACCCCTCTAGTCTCTTTATGAGGCTAGAGTTCGAAATACATAAGTTAGAAGTTATTTAAACACAGTAATAGCACAAATACACGTTTGGGCCCTAGGGGCGTACCAAACCATATACCAATAAAGTGGTATAAGAACCACGACTGAACTAGACACTAGGCCTAGAGCCTCTAGAAGTGCTTGGACCACAAGGAACCACCCAAGGTAGTGACACAGGGGACCCACGGGGGACGCGTGCAGTGTAAATACACAACCGCGATACGCCGTTGACTTCTATGGAGAAAGTCGCGATCAGGAAATTAAAGAAAAGGGACACTTAAAGGAGGACTTGGAGCAAACCCTTTGAGAACTAGTACTTTGAAGAGTCTCTACCCACGGGAGCACCGGAGTACTCGTGTTACCTCACCCAGGGAAGCCGGGTGCATAGGTGCCTTTCGGGGTCGGGTTTCGTCGTCGATTTGAATGGCGATCTGCTGCAAAGTGCTGCTGGCGACCAAGTGGAAAGTGTCCGGGTGGATCCAAGAGTGGATCGGAGATCTGAAGAACCTGAAAGCAGAGGGGACAGAGTCTGGGTCACTAGCCAGTGACCAGGAGGGCGATGGACAGATGCCCACCGATGTCGAGTGCTTCAGGTGTGTTGATGGTTGTCTTGACTCTTCAGCCACGAGGTCCAGGAGGCGTTGTCGGCAACCAGGAGCAGGATTCGGGCTGGTACATGATGTCTGTCGAGTGCTGAGGTGTCGACGACCGGATTGGACCCAACAAGCCTTGGCAACGGCAAGTCTCGATGAAGATGAAGATCGTCGATGGTGCAGACCAGCAAGATCTGGGGAACTCACCCAGTGAGAGTAAGTGAGGGCAGGCCTGGAGCAACCAGGATGCCAAGTAAGAAAAAGATTGGCCTTCGTTAAGGGCTACTAGCCAACGGGCTAGCAACCGCGAAGGAGCCTCGAGACGTTGCACGTGGATCTGGCTCACAGGACACTCGTGGAGTGGAGGCCAGTGATCTTTGGTGCAGTTGGTGCTGGAGGCTAGGGCTACTCGTAGCCCAAAGCACGACTTCATGGAAGACCTAGAAGAGGATGCACTTGCAAATGTGCTTGGTGTCCAGGGGTCACGGTCTCACGTCACCCACGATAGTTACGGGCCTCAGCTTTTCTGGGGACTCAGGGTAGCCTCGGGGAAGTCTGAGAATCCACCTCTGGTGATGCGATGACTTCGGCATCTGACGGGAGCTTCAGAAATGCGAACCGGACAGATGCTTCTTTGGTGCCTGCCAAGCAGGGGAGTCACTCCTTGACCCCAAGGGAGATTCTTCTGTCCTCTAATCTTGAGTAGAGCGTCGAAGGTCCAGGATTCTGTTTCAGAGTTTCGTCCAGGGATAATCTAAAGTCCTAAGGACTGGGTTCCTATACTTATACCAAGTTTAGGGGTTGGACTACTCTGTGGCCCCACCTATGGGTGGGTCAGGGCAGAGGGGTGGCTACACCCCTTTCCCTTTGTCCAGTTCGCGCCAAAGCAGGGGCTGCAAGCCCCTGATCCGGTTTGAACTGGGGTATGCACTAGGGACACCAAATGTGCCCCCAGTGCAGGACTTCAAAGCACCCGAAAGTGCTCCCGCCCAGCCCCAATACACATTATCCTGTCTGGGGAGGTGGGCACACCTCCCTGGGACAGGAAACCTATTGTCCAGGCCTCCCCTGCCGGAGTTTCGTCCAGCAGCAGGAGGCCAGACTCGTGTCTGTGGCAGCAGCATCCATTTTGTGATGCCAGGGCTTTGGAAAGAAGTTACCGGGCTAGCCAGAGTTAACATGTCTTTCCCTCTAGAAGGGTGGAATGCTACCCCCGCCGCCAGAATTGGCGGGGGGTAGTATTCCAAGATGTTTGACACCAAACACGACATGTTTAGGTGCAGCCATTCCAAAGTTAGCATTTAACGCGAGGTTATAATGCGCTTAAGAGTATATGGTCAGGCTGCACTACAAATAGCATCAGAGAAGGGTCTCCGAACGCTGCAGAGGGGCCCTGCTCATGCAGGGGCACCCTCTCACATAGGAACCATGCACTCTGCCTTCAGGATTGATAAGGCCTGCCTTAGGAGTGACTTATAGGTTTATATGTGTGTATGTATTTAGTGATATAGGTAACCTATATCACAGTAAGAGGTGCATGCACCACCTTACCCAGGCTGTAGTAGCAGACCTGTGGTGTCAGTTTGGATGGCCTTCCAGGGGTGGCATAATACATGCTGCAGCCCCTGGTAGGCCTCTGAGGTACCTATGCCCTTGGTACATAGTATACCATATACTAGGGACTTATAAGGGCACTCCAGATTCCAATCAGAGATGTGCCTAAGGCACATGGAAACCTTTTACAGAGAAATCAGATAGACTGGGGCCCTGAATAGCAGGATCCCAGTCCAACTAAGTCATAAACCAGCAAAACACCATAAAAAAAGTGGGGGCAACCATATAGTCAGATTCCACATTCCTACATAACCCCCCCAAACGAAAGGAGATAAGGCTAACCTTGGCCAGTTGAGCCTTCATTGACTAAGTGGTCATATAAGGAAGCACCTGCACTAGCATGGTTGCCCCCTGTCTTATGGTCCACTAAGCAATCCCTCACCCTAAGGGTATGAGAGGGTCTCCACCATGGGGAATCACTACCTGTGGTGTGCTTAGGTAAAGTACAAGGCTGGTGAGGTGTCTGAGTAGGGAAGTGAGGCCCTAGGAATGTTGGCCTCAGCTTCCTCAGATCACTGGTCACCATGTATGCCTGTCTTTCCATGACTGAGTTGCACTTTGCTCTAAGGGTCAACCTTTGGCTGCCTACAGCTGGGGGTTGGGTCCCTTTGGATGGACTACTGGAGGGACAGGGCAGGTTTGGAACCTTCAGGTCCCAGGTTTGCCCTTGCCTACCAGAGTCCTTCTGGGGAGCTCCCTACATAAAGGCATGGGGGATCCCTCAGTGTGTAGAGGAGTTTTCACCTGGCTAGGGCTACTAGACTGGGTGCCCCTAATCTGCTGATGGGGGGTTCCTCTGGACAGGGGGCCCTGGGGGTCCACTGACCTCCCTGACCTCTGCAGCCCTGGGCTGGCTGAGGCAGGGTAGAGAGGGGCAGGTTACCTGCTCCAGACTGGGTACCACCTTGGAAGGGTCCTCTGCCATCAGGGGTGTGGCCAGGCCAGGCCTGACTACCTCTGGGGCAGTTCCTTCACTAGGGGTAGGGTCAGTTCCCTGAGGAGGCTGACCCTTACCTACTGTCTGGAGGGAAGAAGACTTTTCTTCAACCCTTGTGCTCTCTTTTGGGGGAGAGTGGGCCATTCTTTCAGGCTCCATCTCTCCAAATTCTTGGGCTGGGGCTGTGGCCATTACAGCCCCACTAACCTTTACAGGGACGCCCAACATCCTAAGGTGGGTTTGGTGTTCAACTTCAGCCCAGGCTGAAATTTCCAGATCATTGCCCATCAGGCAATCTACAGGTAAGGTGGGGGACACTGCCACTCTCTTTGGGCCTGTGACCCCCTCCCAGCCGAGATTGACTATGGCCATGGGGTGATCTGTTCTGACACCATCAATGTTGGTCACCTGGTATTTAAACTCAGGTAAAAGCTGGTGAGGGGGGACTAGTTTCCCTGCCACCATGGTGACACTAGCCCCTGTGTCCCTAAATGCCACAGCTTTCTGACCATTAATCATTGGCTCCAGTCTGTACCTGCCCATTGCTGTGGGACCCATGGTAAAGGTGGCAAATCCTACACCACCATCAGAGTCAGAGGAGTCTGTTGAGGGGTCCCTGTCTGAACCAGGGCCCACATCTGTTCCTGTTGCAAAAGCACCTAACTTTTTGGGTGCACTACTCCCAACTGGAGGATTACTACTGGTAGTACCAGGAGGGGGTAGTAGTTGCTGGGGGAACATTTTCTTTATTGCCAATCCTGGGGCAACTGGGATCAGATTTCCAGTGCCCAGGCTTTTTACAGACATGGCAATATGGTTTCTTTTCAGGAGAGGAAGGAGTTTGGGACCCACCCCCAGAAGAGGAATTTTGGGGCCCTGTAGGGGACTTATCCTTAGATTTATCCCCACCTTTCTCTGGGGGCTTAGTAGAATCTTTCTTCTGGTCACCCCCCTGATTTCTAGTTTTTACTCTGGTTCTGACCCATTTGTCTGCCTTCTTTCCCAATTCTTGGGGAGAGGTCAGATCAGAGTCCACCAGATACTGGTGCAAAAGCTGGTTTTGACAATTATTAAGGATCTGCTCCCTCATAATCAAATTGTACAATCCTAAAAAGTCATGCACTTTGTTGCCATGTATCCAACCTTCCAGAGCCTTTGTAGCACAATCTACAAAATCAACCCAGTCTTGAGTCTGAGCTTTTTGGGTGTCTCTGAACTTCAACCTATACTGTTCAGTGGTTAGGCCAAACCCATCTATCAGAGCACTCTTCAAGACTGTGTAATTGTCAGCATCCTCTTCTCTTACAGTGAGGAGCTTGTCTCTACCTTTGTCTGCAAAGGAGAGCCACAAGATTGCTGCCCACTGCCTCTGGGGGACCTTCTGAACTTTTCAGGCCCTCTCCAGTGCAGTTATCCATTTGTGGATGTCATCCCCACTCTGGTAGGGAGGGACAATCTTGTTTAGGTTTCTATGGTCATAAGACCTTTCCCTATCTCTAGGGATATTGCTGCCACCATGGGACTCTAGTCCCAACTTTCTTCTCTCTCTAAAGAGATCTAGGGACTCCCTGTCTATATACTAGAACACAAACAAGATGGGGGAGGGTCCAAGGGAATTAGTTTAAAGACCAGTGAGGAGAATATCCCCTAATCAATTAATCATAACACAAAAACAACCTCAGGTCTATGTTAGCACACAAGAAACTCACATCAGACAGTGTACATAGAAAGTAGAAGGACTGGAGTCACTCATAATCTCCCCTATGAAGGAGGGGAAGAAATCCCTTTAAGGACGAAAACCCTCACCCACCATAGGTGGCATGCTTCATCATATGGGTTTCTCCTCCCAGTAGGAAACCTAGTCCTACTGAGGGCTACAACTCCCTCATTGTGAGGTAGGAGCTCAGGGATGTTTTGATAAGATGTTCAAAAACTATCTAGGATGCTAAAATCCCATATATAAATTATGAATGTGATGAGGGTGCAGCGCAATAAAATGTAATAGTGAAAGTGTACCGTGGTGAGGTAAAACTACCTAATGATTGCAAAAAAACTTTTATTAACTTGCTATCACTGGTAGGATAAAAAAATACAGAGAGTAGTATTAATTTGAAACTACTCAATGAATATAGGTCGACATGTTTCAGCCTTCAAATGATCAATAGTATATCCAGGCTTTCTTCAGGACCAAGATGAACAAATATTACGGCTGCTAAAACAAAAGTAGTGAAAAAGATAATACAACACCAGTAATCCTTTATGTTGATGTCAGGTATCACTGGGAATATCCATATCGGTACCCCGTCGCGGTACAAAAGCTGCGACCGGTCGCAGCTTTTGTACCGCGACGGGGTACCGACGGAGAGAGCGGGGCCCCCTTCCCCTGAGCTGTTGCCAGGTAGAGGTGTGGTTACTTATCCTAACCATATGGATATTCCCAGTGATACCTGACATCAACATACAGGATTACTGGTGTTGTATTAAAAAGTTTTTTTGCAATCATTAGGTAGTTTTACCTCACCACGGTACACTTTCACTATTACGTTTTATTGCGCTGCACCCTCATCACATTCATAATTTATATATGGGATTTTAGCATCCTAGATAGTTTTTGAACATCTTATCAAAACATCCCTGAGCTCCTACCTCACAATGAGGGAGTTGTAGCCCTCAGTAGGACTAGGTTTCCTACTGGGAGGAGAAACCCATATGATGAAGCATGCCACCTATGGTGGGTGAGGGTTTTCGTCCTTAAAGGGATTTCTTCCCCCTCCTTCATAGGGGAGATTATGAGTGACTCCAGTCCTTCTACTTTCTATGTACACTGTCTGATGTGAGTTTCTTGTGTGCTAATATAGACCTGAGGTTGTTTTTGTGTTATGACTCCCTGTCTATAGCCAGTTGCTGTTTTCTGATTTCAAGCTGAGCTTCCTCATATTGAACCAGCCTCTTTCTTCTCTCATGAGAGGATTCCCTCCTATGAGATGAGACAGAGCTCCCTATTGAGGTGCCAGAGTGGTTAGACTCCTGAGAAGGAAATCTAGACTTTCTGGGCACACTCATAATCCTTCCTGGGGGGACAAAGTGGGGATCATCTTGATCATCCTCTTCATCTTCCTCAGGAGGGATTGGATTATCCAGGTCAGGGCCATTGTCACCCTCCTGGCCAGTTTCAGAGGGGGCTGGGGGTATTGGTACCCCTGGCCCCTTCCTCCTCTTCTGCCCCACCCTCAGCTCCTACCCCTTCAGTCCCCAAGGGCTTACTAAGGTCATAAGCCACCAACAACTCTTTAAGGTGTTGGGTGGTGGGACTTTGGCCTGTCCTTAATTTCCTCAAGTTACATAATGCTCTCAATTCCAAGAATGAGAGTGTATCATACTTGGAGGGTGGAAGCTCAGTGGCTTCCTGCAAGGATTCTTTAGATCCTACCCTTAAAGACATTACTAGTGTGGTGTATGCACTACCTACTCTAGTGTGGCCTACTAAACTCTCTTGAGTTGTAGAAAGGGTTGTGCTATCCTTTAACACACAACTCTAAGTTCAGTAGAACTTACTGTATTCTAAGCTTAAATTATATGTACCTTAGGTACCTTTAGTGGTTTTCAGTTGATCAATTCAATTGAGATTATCTGGTAAAACAATAGCAAGCTGGAATCCCACACGCTGCACACCAATGTGAGAAGTTGGCCTGGCATATGCTGTCCACTAATTATAGTGGGCACCTTGCACCAGTCCAAACAACCCCTTATTGGAGATAGGTTAAAGACAACCTTATTGAAAGCTATCCTAGTGGTAGCTATGGAGAGCAGCCTTCAGGCTAAGTCTTGAAGGAATGTAAAGCAGCTTGTTTTACCAGTCTATAATCTCTTGAGTGACCAAATGAAAGAGCACCACACCAGGTATATATTCAAAATATATGTATTTATTGCTAAACACACCCCTCTAGTCTCTTTATGAGGCTAGAGTTCGAAGTACATAAGTTAGAAGTTATTTAAACACAGTAATAGCACAAATACACGTTTGGGCCCTAGGGCGTACCAAACCATATACCAATAAAGTGGTATAAGAACCACGACTGAACTAGACACTAGGCCTAGAGCCTCTAGAAGTGCTTGGACCACAAGGAACCATCCAAGGTAGTGACACAGGGGACCCACAGGGGACGCGTGCAGTGTAAATACACAACCGCGATACGCTGTTGACTTCTATGGAGAAAGTCGCGATCAGGAAATTAAAGAAAAGGGACACTTAAAGGAGGACTTGGAGCAAACCCTTTGAGAACTAGTACTTTGAAGAGTCTCTGCCCACGGGAGCACCGGAGTACTCGTGTTACCTCACCCAGGGAAGCCGGGTGCATAGGTGCCTTTCGGGGTCGGGTTTCGTCGTCGATTTGAATGGCGATCTGCAGCAAAGTGCTGCTGGCGACCAAGTGGAAAGTGTCCGGGTGGATCCAAGAGTGGATCGGAGATCTGAAGAACCTGAAAGCAGAGGGGACAGAGTCTGGGTCACTAGCCAGTGACCAGGAGGGCGATGAACAGATGCCCACCGATGTTGAGTGCTTCAGGTGCGTTGACAGTTGTCTTGACTCTTCAGCCACGAGGTCCAGGAGGCGTTGTCGGTGACCAGGAGCAGGATTCGGACTGGTACATGATGTTTGTCGAGTGCTGAGGTGTCGGCGACTGGATTGGACCCAACAAGCCTTGGCAACGGCAAAGTCTTGATGAAGATAAAGATCGTCGATGGTGCAGACCAGCAAGATCTGGGGAACTCACCCAGCAAAAGTAAGTGAGGGCAGGCCTAGAGCAACTAGAATGCCAAGTAAGAAAAAGATTGGCCTTCGTTAAGGGCTACTAGCCAATGGGCTAGCGACCGCGAAGGAGCCTCGAGACGTCACACGTGGATCTGGCTCACAGGACACTCGTGGAGTGGAGGCCAGTGATCTTCAGTGCAGTTGGTGCTGGAGGCTAGGGCTACTCGTAGCCCAAAGCACGACTTTGTGGGAGACCCAGAAGAGGATGCACTTGCAAATGTGCTCGGTGTCCAGGGGTCACGGTTTCACATCACCCACGATAGCTACGGGCCTCAGCTTTGCTGGGGACTCAGGGTAGCCTCGGGGAAGTCTGAGAATCCACCTCTGGTGATGCGATGACTTCGGCGTCCGACGGGAGCTTCGGAAATGCGAACCGGACAGATGCTTCTTTGGTGCCTGCCAAGCAGGGGAGTCACTCCTTGACCCCAAGGGAGATTCTTCTGTCCTCTAATCTTGAGTAGAGCGTCGAAGGTCCAGGATTCTGTTTCAGAGTTTCGTCCAGGGATAATCTAAAGTCCTAAGGACTGGGTTCCTATACTTATACCAAGTTTAGGGGTTGGACTACTCTGTGGCCCCACCTATGTGTGGGTCAGGGCAGAGGGGTGGCTACACCCCTTTCCCTTTGTCCAGTTCGTGCCAAAGCAGGGGCTGCAAGCCCCTGATCCGGTTTGAACTGGGGTATGCACAGGGACACCAAATGTGCCCCCAGTGCAGGACTTCAAAGCACCCGAAAGTGCTCCCGCCCAGCCCCAATACACATTATCCTGTCTGGGGAGGTGGGCACACCTCCCTGGAACAGGAAACCTATTGTCCAGGCCTCCCCTGCCGGAGTTTCGTCCAGCAGCAGGAGGCCAGACTCGTGTCTGTGGCAGCAGCATCCATTTTGTGATGCCAGGGCTTTGGAAAGAAGTTACCGGGCTAGCCAGAGTTAACATGTCTTTCCCTCTAGAAGGGTGGAATGCTACCCCCGCCGCCAGAATTGGCGGGGGGGTAGTATTCCAAGATGTTTGACACCAAACACGACATGTTTAGGTGCAGCCATTCCAAAGTTAGCATTTAACGCGAGGTTATAATGCGCTTAAGAGTATATGGTCAGGCTGCACTACAAACAGCATCAGAGAAGGGTCTCCGAACGCTGCAGAGGGGCCCTGCTCATGCAGGGGCACCCTCTCACATAGGAACCATGCACTCTGCCTTCAGGATTGATAAGGCCTGCCTTAGGAGTGACTTATAGGTTTATATGTGTGTATGTATTTAGTGATATAGGTAACCTATATCACAGTAAGAGGTGCATGCACCACCTTACCCAGGCTGCAGTAGCAGACCTGTGGTGTCAGTTTGGATGGCCTTCCAGGGGTGGCATAATACATGCTGCAGCCCCTGGTAGGCCTCTGAGGTACCTATGCCCTTGGTACATAGTATACCATATACTAGGGACTTATAAGGGCACTCCAGATTCAATCAGAGATGTGCCTAAGGCACATGGAAACCTTTTACAGAGAAAGCAGATAGACTGGGGCCCTGAATAGCAGGATCCCAGTCCAACTAAGTCATAAACCAGCAAAACACCATAAAAAAAGTGGGGGCAACCATATAGTCAGATTCCACCTTTCTACAGCCATGAAGTACATATTTACAAAAAACAAGGGTGTTACTTCTAAAACATCCTTAGATTGAATTGGAAGCCAACTTAGATTTCTAAGTCTAAGATATTGTTTTCTTTTATTTTTAATCATCTGATAGGGTTTCAACCCAGGAATGGTCACTCTTGTACCAACCCATTAAAACAGTTGGCATAAGAGGGAGCCAACCTCGTTCCCATGGCAGTTCCTCTTATTTGTCGATATAATTCCTTGTGGTAGAAGAAAATAATTTTGTTTAATGTATATTCAAGGATGAAAGTAACTTGTAGATTTACCAAAAAGGATTTTCTTAAGGTTGTAACCCCTTTTGTGTGATCAATAATTGTATACAAACTTTCACATCATACGTAACAAGTGCAAAGTTCCATTCCCCAAAAAGTTTTCCATTCTTTTAGGAACGTCCTCAGTGTCTTTCATATTAGAGGTTAACTGGCTTACTAGTTAGACAGAAATGTGTCAATATATTCTTATAATTTTTAGTCACAGATCTGATACCTAGGATAATGGGCCTATAGGACAGATTTCTAGTTCCTTTGTGAATTGTCGGTAAGAAGTAAATTTGAGGTATCTTTTGATGTTTCATAGCCAGATGTTTATATTCCTCAAAAGACAACATATTGCGTTGATACCATTTCTACACCATTTCATATAAATTCATCTTAGCATTTCTGACTTTATCCATTGTTACCAACTGGTAAGCCGTCTGAACACTACTCAAATGACGAAGTTTCTCTTGGATATATACAGATAAACCCGTTGCAACAACTTTTCCTCACAGATCACAATAGAAAAATCATCTTGAAATGCACGTTTTGCCACTCCTTCTTTATTTATCAAGTTGTAATTTTTTTAACACAATTTCAGTTGTTCCACATCTTTAGTTGCAAGTGAATGAAATACATATATTACGTTTTTGGGAATAAAGGTGAATTTGTCATTCAAACCACTATAGGAAGAAACTGCTTCATCAATATTCGTATCTTTAGCAGTACAGTTGAGATTCACAATATCATATATATTTCTAAACTATAAACCAGTTGAATATTCTTCAAATCACTGATCATTACATGGAAAATATTATTATTAATTTGAACAGATTGTTTTCTCTACAGGTTCATGGTACAATTGTTATGAGCTTAAGTTTTCTGGTGAATCAATAGAAATCTACTTTCTTATCAAGTAGATTAAAGTGTCTGCTTGGTGCAAGTGATAAACACTTCTTTAAGATTTTTAGCTCCATTTCAGATACAATTCTTCGAGATAGATTGAGACCAATATTGTTCACTTCTTTTGACTACTTTTTAAATGAGCTCAACTTTTTGCACCTATTTATACATCTTCTCCTTCTTTTTCTCTCTTGTTTTCTCTTGTCTTCCTAAAGTTGGATTCTATGAGAAATTGGGTTGTTCGTTGAGGGGGGCTATGAGCTCTTCTCAGCCACATTCCCAGTCTGGGTATGCCACAGTCAGTAAATTAACCTGTGCTTAACCTTGTGGTACCTTGGAACAAAAGCAGTCCGGTTTAACTTAGAAGCAATGTGTAAACTATTTATGGAGCACTCAAACAGTAATAAAGTGAAAACACAACACAGGAAAAATCCCACACAATGGAGTCAATTTTAATAAATTGTTTGCTACCAAGACAGCAAAAAACCAATCACTAGAACCAGAGTTAAACATTTTTAAAGTTTAAAGTGGAAAATAGAGCCTAAAAGATCAAAGCCCCGACCGCGGGCATCTAGTCGCGCGAGACCGGTGCAAAGTTAAAAGTTATGGCCAACCACGATGGAGCGTGGTTCATATACACAAAGTGGATTAGGCCCGGTCTCTTCTTACCTTCGGACTTAGAAGAAATGTTGAAAGAAAATGTCTGAGAAGGTAAAGTTCAGCGGAGCAAAGCAGCTGGTGGTGTCCAAGGATCTAAACCAGGCCCTTAGTCTCTTTTCTGGAAGTTGAGAATCACCAGAAGGACAAAACTGCAGACTGTAGCTAATTAGGGTTCCACAACACAATACCCCTTCTGCAAGGAGCCACTTAATAGGATTTGCTGCTATGGAGAAGAATGTAATGAGAGCTGCCACCAAATCAGACCGTCTGCCAATTCCCCTTAAGGCAGATCGACAAGCAGGTAGGTCCAGGTCTCCTTTCAGTTCCCTGAGCACTTTTTGGTTCATAATTTCTAATTCCCAAGATTTGGAGTTGGGTTTTCTGAGCTCCTTTAACACCACTTCCAAGGGCCCAGAACTGTAGGCACCACTTGGAGGGTCAGGATTCACTCAGGCAGGGTCCAGGTGGGGGTTTAAGATAGTTGGAGTCTTTTTCTGTCCCTGAGGTTATGATCAGGCCAGCCAACTAACCCTCGGAGTCACTCTGAAAGTCCTGGGTTCAAGTAGAAGAGCTGGGCTCAAGCAACAGGATATATCTCTGGCGGCTCAAAGTAAGGGTGGGCGGTGAACTCTGCTGGCAAAGTTAATGGAGTTAGGCACTCCGTGCTCCAAGCGGAGCACATAGTTTGCCCAAAGAAACTCTGCTAGCCACCGGGGGAGCAGAGTTCACTGGAGCACACCGCTCGCTCATCCA
Organism: Calotriton arnoldi; assembly: GCA_963921515.1. Taxonomy (NCBI): domain Eukaryota; kingdom Metazoa; phylum Chordata; class Amphibia; order Caudata; family Salamandridae; genus Calotriton; species Calotriton arnoldi. The sequence continues at coordinate 419,021 of CAWUFW010009837.1, forward strand.
CCCCTACTTTGGTAAGTACGTCACATGTAGTATCAGAGGCTGAAAGTGTCCAGCACGTGAGGGGTTACTTGGGTGCCAGGTGTGGCTTACCGGCCAGCACCAGTCTGAGCGGCGGCTCTACAAATGCCAGCGCTTGTCTTCTGCTGGGTGGAGATGTTTTGGACATGGCTGTGTCACACGCAGTATCAGAGGCTGAAAACATCCAGCATGTGAGGGATTACTGAGGTGCCGGGTGTGTGCAATGCCACCTCCTTCAGCATAGGTAGTAGCAGCTGCCTGGGAGAGTAGCTCAACGGCCAGCACCAGTCTGAGCGGTGGCTCTACGCCGGATGCCAGCACCCACCTTCTGCTGAGTGAAGAGCGGCCACACGAGAGGTAAGACATCCCCTCTACAACCAGGGCCACAAATGAATGGGGGGGCATTGTATCTGTTTAAGATCACAGGGCTCAAAAGAATACCAGCCATTAGTTTTCTATAGATGCCGGTGAATTACGGATAGTGCATTTTACCATAGTCCTGTGTATGACTCTTTCGTGGCTTCGCATTGGTTGTCCTTCTCTTCTATGTGTAACCTTGGGCTTGGTATTTGTGAATGCCCTACAGAGGTAATGGAAAGGGATTTTATCAGTAACACCAGGCGGCATTTTTCAGCATGCTAAACTCTGCAGAATTTCACTGAGTTTTTAGATCACTTCGCTGAAGTCCACCGAGTAGAACTCCACAAGCTCCACCCACCCCTAGCTCAAAGTAGACTTTAGGCAGCAGAACAGTCCTTCTTGGTGCAGCAAAGCAGTATTCTGCAGTATGCAGCAGGCCACTGTAGCAGGAAGTCCTCTTAGAGTCCTTCTGCAGGTATAGAAAGAGAACTGAAGAGTGGGTCTGAGGGTTTGTGCACCTGGTACCCACATAGAAGGAAGAGACGTTTCTAGAGGTTTCCCCTTCCAAAAGTGTGTGGAACTTCCAGCCTCCATGCCCTGGTCTGAGTCTGTCCCTATGCACAATAAGCTAGTGTGGCGTTCTTTGTGTGAGAACAGGGCACAGCACACTGAAGTACAAGTGGGGCTGTGCATAGCCCGACCCACCATCCTGCTGGAGATAGCACCTCGTCTCTCTAATGTGTGGCTACCTGGGAGGAATATACAAAGGTCAACTGCCACTCGCACCTAGTCATGTGATTCGGGAACAGGCTGCAGGCACTAAATGATTAGGGCAGAAAAATGTCAACTTTCTAAAAGTGGCATTTTCAAAATTGTGTCTTAAATCCAACTGTACCATTAAAGAGGATTTTAAATTACAGTTCTTCAGGCATCCAACATGACTTTCCTACCTGCTTAAATGTAATAAGGTAACCCAATGTTATCTAATGGGAGAGGTGGGTCTCACAGTATTGAAAAATGAATTGGTGAGTTTTTCACTACAAGGACATGTAAAAATAAAAAGTACATGTCCAACTTTTTAAACACACTGCACCCGGCCCTATGGGCTGTTTAGGGCCTACCTTAGGGGTGACATACGCATTGAAAAGGGAGTTTTAGGCTTGGCAAAGGGGTTATTTTGTCACGTCAAATTGGCAGTTTAAAACTGCTGGCAGGCTGCAATGGAAGGACTTAGACATATTTTAAAGGGCTACCTAAGCGGGTGGCACAATAGGTGTTGCAGACCAGAAGTAGCATTTACTTTACAGGACCTGGGCATACTGTATACCACTTCAGTTTTGCCATGTTTTAAGGAGTGAGCTCACACACTTTAGCAGTGGTTAGAATTGGTAAAGTCAACAAAAAAACAGGAGATGAGAAGGCAAAACGTTTGGGGGACCCTACAGAGAGGGCCAAGAACAACAGATTCACTTAGTTTTTTAATTCCATTTTTGACAGAAACATTTCTATCCTTTCTACAAACTTTATCCTTCTCAGTTCCTCTAAAAAAGACGAGCTTGTTTTCAAATGTGTTTCTTTCACTGTACTCATTTCTTCCTCAAACATGCTACTCGGGGTATCTTACTCAACAGTATTAATAATTAAACTCTCTTTCACATTTAGTTTCTTAATTATGCTTGTCCGAACAGACTCATCATAGGTATTTTGCAAACGTGTATATTCTCACGAATTTCTACTCTAACTATCAAACCCATGTTGGCTGTCTTTAGATAAAGCTCGGGGTTTACCTTTTGATAAACCTAGTTAAATTAGGGACATTGGACTGTCTTTTTGACAAATATTGTCAATCCATGGATATTTATTGAAATATGATCAGGAAAAATTGGAAAAGATGGTATTTTTAGTCTGGACACAATCTAAATTACCACGAGGTAATTTACGTAATTTTGGTAACTTTGTGTTATGCTTGATATGAAAAATTCTACCATTACCCCATGTCTTGTAATTACGTGCCATTCATTACCAAATTTTTACAGTGCATGTGAATATTGAAAACAGCCGAAACGCGAGTGGCTGTTGCTCGCATCACTTGTGTTTTTCATACTATATTTTTATCGCAGAGTGCATCCTCCCATCAAAAAGTTATGCAAGGATGGTATTTTATATTTTTATAACAATTGTTATGAAGCTAAAATAAGACTCTCCGCATAGAATGTAGTGTCCTTGTGTATATAAAGGCAAGGAGCAGCCTAGTAGTGACCTAAACTACCCAGAAACAAGCCAAGAATTATTTTTCCAGTAATAAAGAGACACAATTGAGGAAACATGTTTTCAATGTAACTCATTCTTCCAATTAGCAGTTTCTTAAGTATGTCTGGTTTAAATGCCGAACACATCAAATTTAATCATTAAAAATACATTAAACATATGCATGTTGTGCCTTTCTCCAGGGGTGGCTCCTACATTTGAGCGGAGGAGCGTCGCCTCACAAGTCCCTGAGCTGAAAAATAAAATGGTAATAAAGTTTATTCATTACCATTTTAATTTTCAGCAACCCGTCCCGAACTAAGTGTCAGGACGGGGCGGGGTCTCTTTGGCTGGTCGTCTTGCGAAGGCCAGCCAGACATGCACATTTTAAACCTCTCTAACCCAGCTGGGTTAGAGAAAGCGCAGGTCTTCAGTGCTCTAGAGAGCGATGAGTGAAGCTGCTCCCTCCAATCCTGGTGCTTCTCTCTTGCAGAGAGAGCAGCCCCAGGATTGGGTATTGCAGTTTGCTGGGTCGAGAGCTTCGAGAAGGCACCCAAGAGAGGAGGACATTGCGCTGTAATCCAGGAAGGAAAGTCTATTTTATTTATTGTAATTTTTTTTTTGTGCCCCTGCCTCATCACTCTCGGTACATGCCAGCCGCCGCTGCCTTTGTCTTTATTCCTTTGGACAACTTAGACATTTAAATAATGTAGGTGAAGTCACCTATTCAAATTATGCTTTAAAAATGTTTTTTCCCACAATGTATTTTCAAAATGTCTGAATTAGATTACGCTTTATTTTTTATGCCCTGTGCTTCCCATCAAAGATAAATAAAAGCAATAAAACCTCACTGATCTGTATTCTTAACTTTTTAACTTGTCAACATTTGTCTCTTACACTGATTTACTGTCAGATTGCAGAGGCAGCAATCATACAGAAGCCAAACTTGAAAGGAAAATTGACAATAGAAGAGAGTTTATTATTTTAAATGCATAAAGACGTTATCAAATGTAAGATTATTGTCTGTTCCTGTGGTTTTCAAGAGATATAGGGGCATATTATCAACGTGATTATCGCCGCTTTAGCGGGACTTTTTCCCGCTAAAGCGGCGATAATTCAATCGCCCTATTAACAAGCTGTCGCTAACTGCTGTTAGCGACAGCTTCTAAGCGATAGCGACCGGGTTGAGTGCCGCTTTGCATGCCAGCGATATTTATCGCTAATGGCATGCAAAGTAGGCGTTCCCAATCTAAAAGCGACTGGAAACAGTCGCTAAGGTCGCTATCGCCTATTAGCGAGGCAGGGGAGGTGATTAACGAACCAGCGCTAAACACGTTTAGCGCTCGTTTGTTAACGCCTGGTCCAGACCTGACTTAGCCATGTAATCCAATGGGAGGTGGATTACATGGCTAAATCCCCCTCGCCCTATTAGCAAGCTAACACTGGTCACAGTGCGAATATCGCTTGTTTTCAAGCGATATTCACACTGTTCTCCAGGAGTTTCTATCGCTTTGGACATAGCGTTGCTGATAGCACGCTATCTCCGCGATAGAAACCTGCGATAGCCGGCGATAATTATCCTAGCGCTAACTGCGCTTAGCGATAATTATCGCCGGTTATTGCTAATAGTCCCCATATTTTTATTGTATACCCATATCAACAAAAGGAAAATAATAACATCTTTCAGAGCTCAGTTTACTAAGTCTACAGCTAAAGCTGCAGGCTATTTTTTTCTATATCTTAAAAACCATAGCCTAATTCATGAAGGAGTGATTGAATCATATTGTTTGAACAGCATGCGTAAATTAAGCACTGTTTCACAGTACCTGATTACAGGTTGTGTGTTATAATCCTTGCTGTGCGTAAACCCCTGTTTACGCACGGAACGGAATTAAGAGTTTGGTTTTACTTAACGCACCCAATAATTATCGGATTAGTTAAATAACGCAACATTCGTAAAATTTTGGCAGGTCAAACCTGCCGAAATTTACTGGAGGAAATATATGGTCTTTACTGTATCATGCTGATTTTGGTGCGTTAAACACCAAAATCTGTATGTTATTCCCCATATACTCATAATAGGTGTACCCATGGTATCATTATTTATCAGGAGTGATAAATAATACCTCACCTCGCAATCATGACTTTAGTAGAAAATACAATCCACTCTACAACTGTGGAGAAGCAAAAACAATCATTCTACTATAATTGAAAGTGACTGATACAGCTGAATTATACATATTTATCCCCATATAGTTAGTGCTTATTATAAAGGCGTTAATTGTTCATCACTTGCAGTAACTAGAAGGATTACTGACACATCATTTATTTATTGTAATCAACATTCAAACATTGCTATTTGTTAATTTGTGATATACTACCCAATGATGATTACCACTGGGTAGTTACAGGTAGGTCAGACTTTCCATAGGAAGAGCATTTTTTGTTTTGCTAATAACTTTGTTGACGTTTGGCGAATTTTCACAAAACCTTCCATGCCAAAGTTCATCCACCTCAGCTCCTGCCTTGAAAGTTTTGTGGTGGTCCGTCAAGTGGGGGTTGGGAAAAAGGGGGTCCCAAAAAGCAACTTTCACGTGTAATTTCTCATGGGCACTTTAGACACCGCTGCAATCCAAACTTGAATGGAATTACACAGAATTTGGCAGAAAGCTACATCTTTACCCAAAAAACGTGTTTTTTTGTGATTTGGTACAAATTCATTGAGTAGTTTTTGAGGAATTATGGTTCAAAATGTATAGGTATTTGGGCGGTTCGATACGGTAGACTTCAAACAATGGAGTGATCCCTTTGGTCCAGAGGGTCTTTTTTCTTGTCAGCCAGTGCAATCCCGCTGGAGCTTGTGCTCTGATTTACTGGCCGCAACATGAAGAGAAATGTTGCATCCACTATTACAGGACAGGGGGACTCTGTCCCTATATCCTGCAAACGAAAACAAATGAAAATATAAGGGTGAGGGTAGGAGTACACTGCCCCCATGGATGTTGTGGGGGTATCTCAGAGGGATCCCACTGGGGCAAAATACAAAATAAATTGTTTCATCCAGGCCTCAATCCTACAGGACTTCTACGGTAGCCAGCACAATCTACTTAACTCCCGCAAGGGTCCTTTGGGAGCAAGGTGGCCCATGCTGACTCCACAAGAGTCCAGCGGGATTGGAAAACCATATAAAAAAGCAGGGGGACACTAGTGTCTGTGGTGGGTTGGCTGCGTATGGATGGCTGACACGTGCAGCACATGGTGTGCGTGGTAGGAGTGCCATCTGCTGGGGGGTGGCCTCAGGCCAGGTCCTGCGGCCAACTCCAAAGGCCGTGCATGGTTGGGGTGACTGCCTGTGGGGCATCGAATACCCTCTATGTTAGTCCCAGAATTGGCCAAAATTAAACTATAAAATAATTTTTTCATGTTTAATGGTGAATAATTTTTTCAAATAAAGGGCACTGTCAATGTACATTCTTTTCATGGCCCAATTCAAAGAAGAATTTGTTTACAAGAACAACCACTTTATGGAAGACCTTATCCTGTGGGTACGATACAATGATGACATTTGTTTTATATGGACCAGAGGCGAAATTGAGCTGGATCATTTTTTGGATTGGTTATGCAACTGTATCCAAGAAATTACATTCAACATGTCCAAAGGGAGATTAGCCATACCGTCTCTAGACACTGAGATAGAGGAAATGGACAAAACACGAATAACTTTACTATACCAGAAACCCACTGACAACACTAGTGCTCTTAACTAAAAACGATTCCAACCTTGGAGACTACGAGACACAGGGCCGGACTGGGAACAGAAACCGGCCCTGGCAAACTGCTCAGCCAGCCCCCCCTGGGGTGAGGGGGAATGCAGCCGAGCAGTTTGCGAGGGCCGGTTTCGGCCGATTTTATTACAGGGGGCCGATATTGCTGACCCCCGGTAACAAAAACGGCCCCCCAGGGCCCCAAAACCGGCCCCCACACTAGCGGCCTACCGGGGAAACGCCCGGTGCCCGCTATGGCCAGTCCGGCCCTGACGAGACAACCTTGCATATGGCAAATGTGCGAATTTGTTGCAATTCTACTAACAAACATTATTACTTCTTGTATGCAATGGCACTCTCTGAGAAACTGCAAGAAAAGTGGTGCCCCAAAAAACGTATTAAAAATGCATTGAAATGAGCTTTTGCTCACCCCACACAAAGTTTTATTTGAAAAACAGAATAAAACTGCAACTGACAGAATCATTTGTGTTACCTCCTTCTGTCCCAGCACTAACTGTTTAAAAAATCATCAACCAAACTGGCACATTCTCAAAAATCTCAACTATAAACCTAAAAAAACACACTATTTGCAATATAAAAAATGGAGCACTGGAAATTAACTGGTAAGAAAAGACACAGTTAATGGAAGAAACAATGAAAAAGACATTACATGACTATTGGAATTCGGCACCACTCCAAGGACACCACAAATGTGGGACTTGCTCAGTATGTGAGCAACCTATTGAAGGGTGAGTGTTTCAATATAACACAATGAAATTGACACATGCTTTGTTTTCCAACTCTACAGCACAGAATGTAGTGTATTGGATAATTTGCTCTTGTGATAAATTCTACACTAGTAAAACCAACCAGAAGATGCATGAAAGAATAATAATTCAACATAAATCCCATATTCAATGCAGCAAACTAACTGCTCTACTTGTGAGGTACTTTCCACATATGGACATAGTCCAAGTGACATAAAATGGACTCTACTAGAAGTCATCTGCTCTAACCCGAGAGGAGGAGATTCATAAGCTATATTACTGAAGAAAGAGGCATACCTAATACTGTGATTTAATACTGTCATTACAGGGTTAAATGAGATGTCAGAACTTCAAAACATGCAATCACACATCATTGTCAAATCTGCACATCAAGTTATCCTTCTGCTTCCAATGGATTAAATAGACCGTTCCATGAAATTCGAGAACCCGACCAATATCGTGTCATGATGTCCACACAAAATTCTCCCATTAAAGTGGCTGTCTGTAAGTTGATGACTATGCGAGCCAGGTAGTTATATGCAACCGAAACATCAAGTTGGAGCCCATAAGAGGATAAATCCCTGATATACGCAGACTACATTTTCTAGAATTCATTCTGTGAGCGTGATGTCACTACACAACGCCCTCATGTGCCATGCAATAAGTCATTGAATTGAAAGGAACAGTGCGTGCATTCATGCCAGATACAGAATAGACTAGAGACGTGGAACTGCCTCCAACGAGAAATCGAAGGGACATGGTAAGCATTGATCAGTGGTGTAACGAAACTTGGGGGGCCCACCTGCAAGGTACATGGAGTGGGCCCCGAATCAGGAGCTCTCAGGCCAGAGAACTGTGCTGAGGGGGCCCCCTGCAGCTGGGCCCCCCGTGCCACGGAGGCTGCGGGGGCCTGTGTTACACCTCTGGCATTGATCCTCGCTGTCTGAAGTGGGTCTCTGTGCACCCTATTGTACACTTATGTGAGTAACTCAAAATCCTAGCACACTTTCCTTGTATCGTGCTCCCCTGTGTTGGTTATAGGTGCCCCCAGATGAAGACCCACAAGAAAAAACAACAATGTAATCACATAGACTTCTTAGAGGCTGACTTTAATGACAAACCCATTGTTTAGGTACTGCCTGAGTTATCTGCCAAGAAGGCACTTCTATGCGAAGCCTTGGGCACACCACGTGAAAGGAATAGCTTAGGAGAGTCTGTTTATTAATGCTTTTGTTGGGTTGGGAATAGCCCTATCACAGTAGAAGTGTGTATTTCTCTTAGTGCCCAACTGTGTTTGAATCTGGTATCTTGACTTTTAGTTTTGCCCTGGTGTCACACAAAGCTAGCATGTGCACAGAGACCTAGGCTTGTTCCTAACAATGAAAGTACTAGGACCTCTTCTGTTACATGGAGGTGTGCATCAAGCATGCCCTCAGAGTGGACAGAGGACTAGTGTCCCTGTCCTAGGTGTAGCACTTAAAGCTCACATGTGTATGTCACATGCGTGGTAGTGTATAGTCAGCCTGTGATTCATTTGTGGGATCCATTTTGGATGCATCTGGTTTCTCATAGCACATGATGGAGGGTGAGGACTGCTCCGCAGACAGTGACAGGGTATTGCCTGCATTCCTATTGCTGGAGAGCAGAGATCGAGATGCTGAAGGTCGGTGACAAGGCTATCTTTAGAAATTCCAAGAAGACTTTGTTAGCAAGGGTATGCTGTGTGTTCCACTAGAGCTCAGCCTGTTTCTGTGGTTCAAGGTGAGGAAGTTTCTAGGACAGGCCTGCCCTTTTTAGTTCTCACTGATTACTGTTTTAGAAAGGCTCTGGACAGTCGTGTGCAGACATCTCACACTTCATTGTACCCAGGCCATGGGGGCCCCAGCTTGAAGACAGCCCCAGCACCTGCTGTGAGAAGCAAAACTTTAATCAAGTTGAGCAGCCTGAGAGGGACACTTAAAACAGAATCACTCCAAACTTTTTCTGAAGTTTGAGATTGTGGATCGACATCCCCTGTCTACAAAATGTGTATAAAAGTGGGATCCAAGCCACCCCACTTTCTTCCCAAGTTCTTCTTAAGCAAGGAGTTGAGTGCTCCATAGAATACTTGAAGAGCCGCTGTGTAACCAGGGCTGGTGTCTGCCTAACAGTTAGTCTTCCAGAGGTGAGGTGACACTACCTTATGTCTACACTTTTTGATGGAGGAGGTGAGGGACTGCTTGATACCTGGAAGCCTGTCTGCATGCTGAGAAAGATAAAGGGTGTGCCTGGCCTTGAGTAACATAGACTGTCAAGGAAGAAAAGCCCAGCATGTTCCTGGTGTGTGGTGCACCTAGAGAAAGCGGGAGGTATCAGAGTGAAACCAGGGTGACCTGTATAGTGTGGTGTCCACCCCATCTCTCTGTGTGGGTCCTACCTGAGAACTGCTCCAAAACCTGTATCAAAGCAGATGTGGCTGTATTCACTATGCACTGCAACCGTGAAACTTAATGCTGTAAATCTGATTGGTCTGGGAAGGCGCAGCTGCACCTTGACACATTCAGGTCTGAATGGCCTGGTACACCTCTAATGAACCTCGCCTTGAGTAGTGCACCTGAACAGCCTGGGAGGTTGAATCTGCACCTAGCTGCTGTGAACCTGATAGGCCTGGACGTCGAACTTGTACATCACCAATATGAGCCCAATCGGCCAAGGAGGCCATCATCTACTGGTGAGCATGTGCTACAAGACCTAGACCACTGTACTACATTCATCCAGCAAAGTCAGCATCAGAGAGTGACTACTGCAAAGATAAAAATCATAGTCTACATCAGCCTCACTGCCGGATCTTCTAGAACTAGTGAGCAGTCATCACCTACATTTCCCCGGGATCAGAGCACATGGACTGAGAGAAGCTCTAAAAGAAGCCAAGCGCAAGGACGTGAGACTTTCTACTTGAAGTAAACCACGGGTAATAACAAGTGACTGAGTTGTGCTTCAAAGCCCCATGGGGGTAACTGTGGAATCTGCACCTTTATCTAACACGTGCCCCTGCACCAGATAGTGGAGACTGTAACTCTTAGATTTACCCGGGTGCGGAGAGGAGATTAGAAATGGAAGATGTAGTGCCATCTAACAAATGCATCCTGGGATTCATGCCTGCAATTTTTGCCATAATTGGATTGTGTGTGTAGTATTTAGTTCTGTTGTGTAATTAAAGTACTTGCCTTTACTAAAAGACAGTCATTGGGCTGGATATTAAAGTCATTGTGTCTGTTACTTGATTATTGGGTTCTGAGCTCTTGTCCCCAACACTACCTCCTTGATAAGTCTTGGGCTGCTCCCTATCACTACCATTAAAGTCAGATGTGGCAAGGGTTGTACTTGGCCCAATTTGCAGCGTACCCCGCTCAATGACAAGTGCAGACACTCCATTAGCTTCATAGATGGCCCTGTATCATGTTTTCACTGCTCTTTTGATCCAGCTACTATCACTCTTCCACATTCTATAGCAGACAGCCAGAGGGAATACAAAATGTTCCTCCTTAATTGCAGATCCCTCTCGAAACATGTGTGGGAAATCAATACTCTTTTGAATGATGAACAGCCGGAAGTCCTGTTTTTAGCAGAAACCTGGTTGCACAAAGACTCTGAGCCAGACGTAATACAAGTTTTGCCCCCGGATTATTACATCCTGAGAAAAGATAGGGTATTGAAAAAAGGAGGAGGTATTACGATTATTATGAAAGAGCATCTGAGGGGGCGCATAGGGACGGAGACTATTTCAGATTGCGAAAGTATGTCGTTTTCGATCTCCTTCGCACCCACCCTCACTCTCTCTGGGATTCTGGTCTACCGCCCCCCTGGCCCGTGCGGGCAGTTCATAAAATCACTAACTGATACTCCCGCTAGATTAGCAAGTTCGTCACCTAACCTTATAGTGGTGGGCGATCTTAATTTGCATTTAGAGAACCCTCTGAATGGGGAGGCAGTAGAGCTAATACAAAACTTATTAGCCATTCAGCTAGAACAAAAAGTGTCGAGTTCAACACACGAAAAAGGCCATATTTTGGACCCCGCCTTTGCAAATAATCCTCAGCTTTGTACAGGAAGTCCGGTCCCAGTCCCGTGGTCCGATCACTTTCTAATACCGATCTCCAGATGCTTGGTCCTTGGATCTGGCGAATTCCAAACCAGTAGGAGACATTAACCCCACAATAGCGTCAGACAACTATAATCGCTGGATCAGAGCCTCTCTGGATAATACAATCCCTTATAAATGGATCCAAAAAAAGACGAAGGAAAAACAGACACCATGGTACTCACCCAAATTAAGAGAACTTAAGCAAATTTGTAAGAAATTAGAGAGAGCATGGAGGAAAGATTATAATGTTGAAAAAAAACAGAAATACAGACAGGCTATCAAAACTTATCAACTGGAAATCAAAAGAACGCAAGCCCGGTATTTTGAGGAGAAAATAACTGTGGCTGCGAATGCACCCAGGAAAATATTTCAAATTGCAAAAAAACGTATTAAGCGCCCTGTACCAGAGCCCCCCGCAGATTCCGCACAGGTACAATGTAATGAACTCGCTGAGTTCTTCAATAATTTTTTTTTAGATATTTATAACACATTCCCTCAGGACACATGCCCAGATAAAATGGACCAGGAAATAGATCCCGCAAGTGGTACTATTCCCCGACTGGAAGAGCTCCCAAACTTGGACCTAGCCACACTGGTGCAGCTCTTTGCCCAGGTCAAATCAGGCTCCCCTCTTGATCCAGCCCCTCTCCATAAGCTCCGCAAGGTAGAGGAAATAGTTCTTCCGGTTTTGTTGGAGGTACTAAATTCTTCTTTAACCAGTGGCCAGGTGCTTCGGGCATGGAAGCATGCCATGATAAGAGCACTTTTGAAAAAGCCCAACCTCGATCCAGAGGCATGGAGCAACTATCGCCCGGTTTCCCTGCTCCCCAGGAACAGCAAAATTCTGGAAAAATATGTAAACAGAATCCTCTCAGAACACCTGGAGAACCACTCCCTGCTGCATTCCACGCAGACAGGTTTCCGCCCGAACCATGGGACAGAGACAGCACTGTTAACAGTGGTGGAGGAATCCAGGAAGATCCTTGATCAGGGGGGTGCAGTGGCGGTTATTTTGCTGGACCTGAGCTCCGCATTTGATACGGTCAATCGCAACATCTTATTTGACAGACTTAGAATGGTGGGAGTCTCAGGCCAGGTTTTGGCATGGATCAAGTCATACCTGAAGGACAGGGTGTTTCAGGTGTTCGAGGGGAACTGCACCTCCAAATGCCTGCCACTTCGGTGTGGAGTTCCGCAGGGCTCATTATTGAGCCCTACCTTATATTGGGCCATATGTAGGTAATTTCTATTTACCGATTCCTAAATACCGAATTTTACCGATTCGGTATTTAAGAATCGGTAAATAGAATGTAGGTAAACATTCGGTAAATTTTACCGATTCGGTAATATTCGTTATTACCGATTCGGTATTTACCGAATCGGTAATAAGGAATACCTTCCCATTCATTCCTATGGGCCTGGAGGCGCATAGGAATGAATGGGAAGCCATTCACTATTACCGATTCGGTAAATACCGAATCGGTAATAGAGGGAGCATATTCAAGGGTGGCAGGGTGTCAAATTGACACCCTGTTGCACCCTGAATCGTGCATGTGTGCACATGTGGCGCACACACATGCCCTAAGGGCATGTATGTCTGCCACATGGCACTTTTAAAAAAGCACAAAATTGCTTTTTTAAAGGTATTCGGTATTTACCACCAACTTCTAGTTGGTGGTAAATAACGAATCCTTAAACCAAAAATGCACTCACTTGAGTGCTCCCTACATAGGATTTAAGGAATCGGTAATTTACCGATTCCTTAAAATAACGAATCGGTAAATTACCGACTCCTTAAATCCGGCCTCCTACATCGCAAAGGGCTAAATACCGGTCGGTAACGGAAATTTACCGATTTTCGGCCGTTACCGACCGGTATTAGCCCACCTACATATGGCCCTTAATGTTTATCTTAAACATCTAGCCGATCTAATCTTACCATATGGGATCCAAATTGTCACCTATGCAGATGACACACAATTGGTAGTAGCGCTAAAACATCCAAAGAATATACCAGTCAACTTGGAATCCTGTATGGAAGCCGTGGCCAGGTGGATGGACAGGTCCTGTCTCAAGCTTAATGGAGACAAGACTGAGGTAATGATCCTGGGTAATCACCCTAGTGCCTCAGCCGATGCAGCTGGACTAGGCTGGCCTAAATGTCTTGGTCTACCACCAACCCCAAAAGACCAGATTAAAAGCTTGGGAGTTTGGCTAGACAAATCTTTTAACTTTAATAGCCAAGCAATAAAGTTAGCCGCATCCTGTTTTGGCATTATCAGAACGCTGCGGAAAATCCTTCCACTCCTTCCCGATCCGGCACGAAGAGTTATAATCCAGGCACTGGTGCTCTCGCGGTTGGATTATGGGAATTCCTTATATCTAGGCTCCACAAACACCACCATAAGGAAATTACAGGTGGTGCAGAACTGTGCAGCTAGGCTGCTTCATTACACCCCTTATCCACAATCAGTCAAGCTGATATTAAAAAAACTTCATTGGCTGCCAATAAATGAAAGGATTAAGTTTAAGGCGTTATGTATAGCTCACAAAACGCTCTGGAAGATAGGGCCAAAAATAAACCACTCTTTGATGGCCTTTTATCACCCCACAAGATGTCTCAGGTCCACCAACCAGTTCCTAGCAGTGGTACCCAGAATTAAAAGAGCACGTTCAGGGGGCCGCACCTTTTCATACAATGCCGCCATGCTATGGAATATGCTCCCTGTTCAGCTTCGCTCAACCACCCACCATCTGTCCTTCCGGAGGCAGTTGAAGACCTGGCTCTTCCAGAGTCTGCTGTGATGTGTCAATCTCTTGTTCTCTGCTTGTTACTGATAGCACGGGGATGCCTTAGGGTAGCCAGGCGCTCTATAAATACTCATTAATAATAATAATAATAATAATAACAGAGCCCAGGACACAAGTGACAAACAACATCAACCACCACGGTTGGGTCCCAGTAGTCCTCTATGCCCTTTGACCTCCCGAATGGGGTCTGGTAGCTTTTTTCTCAGTTTTTAAACTGGGTCCAAGCCAACTCACTGGATAGGGGAATAAAATAGATTGTAGTTCAAAAATATCTAAAAAATCTTGAAAGACAGGATTGACAAGGAGAAAAGGGCATCTCAGAACTGAAGAAATTGTTGGCTATTGAGTAATAGCTGACTTATTTCTTCCGTTCTGAGACGCCATTTTCTCCTTCTCAATCCTGTCTTTCCAGATTTTATATATATTCTTTACACCAGGGCACCCACACCTCTTCTAAGTACCAGTCCAGGAGAGTAGATTATTTGCTGTTGAGAAGTGGATCTGTGGTGATTATTTTTCCCATGGCGCATGTGGGGCATTCAAAATGATTGAAAAAAAATAGGAGAAGTTGAAAATGAATCCACCCCACATTTGACATTCACTTCAATGTAAAGAGTTTATTGAAAAAATACATCAGGCAACCCATGACTGGAGCATCTAAAAAGAAATCCATCTTCATGAGGTGCAATGGATGTGGGGTCATAAAAGAATGTTACTCTGAGATGGAGAAGGAGGGAAAAGAAAGCAACCCTGAAAGATGGGGTACCTAGTTACTCCTTTCTGAGGGTATTTTTTTATATTTGATTATTTACAGATAAAAACATGGCTAAAATCTAAAGTTTAGATCATTTGCTCTTCAAAATGTTTGATACAACTATCAGTGTAATTTTAAGACTTGGCAATGCATGTTTATCTGAATGTACATGTTGTCAGTAAATTCTGAGTTAATACTAAACTTAGCACAGTGCTCAGAAGCCATACTAACACTGGATAGCCACAAATAATGCATCAACATATTCTCTAGGGAGTCTGATGACCTGAGGACAAAATGTCTGCAGTGCTGTTTCCTATATGGTCAAGCTTATGTCACCTTCAGCCAGAGCAAATGATTAAATCTGATTTGGATCAGCTTCTTAATTTTAAGTGGATAATTCAACATTGAATAAGTATTGAATAATTGTTGCTATTAGGTGTAAAATGCATAATGCCATAAGGCATTTTTAGGTCTCACTTATAAGACATCGCATACTATTTGGTTGTAAGAGACATATTTTGGGCTTACGAAGAACTTAGAGTGGGCTGAAAGCCTACCCATTACCTACTATCGGTTGCCTATATTGTCACTTCCATTTGCTTGCTTCTTATTTGTTGGCCTCCGCTGGCTTTTTTTCCTTTTCTTGTGCTTGTCCCACCCATGGAGTCATGGAATATAGCCTCTTTACCATACTTTTGATTGGCTGACTTGTATCCTTCCACTGCTCACTTCTAGCGAACTAAGGGGCATATTCACAAGGAGCTATCGCCGAATTAACGGCACTTTATCGCAGCCAAAGTCGTGATAAATTTACCTCCCCATTCACAAGCCGGTGTTAACAGCCCACACCACCAGTTTACCCGCGATAGCAGCCGCAAAAAACATCGCCACAGAGGACCCCCGCAAATATCGCTAATGAGATGCAGAGTGGGCGTTCCCGTGCAAAAGCCAAGACAACAGCACACCTCAACATTCACAACGACCAGCCACAACCACGATAAAAACACAAAACAGGCGATAAGGCGCGTTACACCTGCTCTGACCTGGTGTAAACTCGGACGGCAGCCTGCAAACCAAAAGGGAGCACAGCCCAGGGCTACATCGGAAGGGCAACAGTTGCCATGGAGCCACCCATCATGCGGCCCAGACACCCAAGAGGGCCACAACACCCACCGCCACCACCCCCAGGACCACCCCTCCATGACACCCCCACCCCGACCAAAGACATGCCACATCAGCCACACCTAAACATGTACAGAATATTCCGTTTGATGCCGCACAACCACAACTGGTGACATGGATGTGTCGTCACAGAAATGACCAGCACACATTCACTTTCGAAGCAACAAATGAAACTTTATTAAAATAGAACAACAAAATGAAATGAAGACACATGGCCGCTCCCCTCCAGACAATACGTAGGTCACAGCCTGTAAGACAAAAAACATGATGAGAAGGTGTGTCCTGCGCACATCAGAGGACAGAGAGAGAGCGAAGGAGAGAGAGAGGAAGAGAGGGAGGGAGAGAGAGAGGGAGAGAGAGAGAGGGAGAAGAGGAGAAAGAGAGGAAGAGAGAGAGAGAGAGAGAGAAGAGGAGAGAGAGAGGAAGAGAGGGAGAGAGAGAGACAGTGCCGCCCCTGCGCACCCAGGCCACACTGCTCACCTGCTGCCACCGGTGTGTCTCCAACCACGTGCCAGTATGTATAGCAGGACACCAGGTCACACATCTGAGTCAGAGCCGTCAGCTGAAACAGAGCCCAGATACATGACTGGCACAGTACACACACTTGCACAAGACAACATCGCCTGCCCGCCCATGTACGCAGAGGCACCCCAACCTCCCCTGCCGCCCATCAGAGCATGCCCGCCCATGCACAGCCAGGCCCCAATGCTCACCTTCCGCCACCTGCGCGTAGACAGGAGGTCCCACCACATGCCGCTGCAAGCCACAAGCCCGGGGCCCACGGACATGGCACCCTCCACATCATGCAGCCCCACTCCGCAGGCCACCAGGTCTCACGTTTGGTGCCGGGTCTTGATTACTCCATGGCAGAGGACATACCAGTGCAACAGGCAGCATCGCAGGCTGCACACCCGCTCAGCCCAATGGGTGCCACCAACTCTGGGATCCCGGAAGCGTCGCCACGTGGCGGTAGGCCCACGCTGCCTGCTGGCTCTGGCCTACACTGCGGTCCAGCAGGGCACACAAAACCTGAGCTGTCTGGACCTCCGGGACGGGGCATCATCGCAGGCTGCACACCCCCGCAGCAGCTCAAGGTGCCACTGACTCAGTGCACCCAAAGTCACCGTCCCGTGGCGGGGTGCCTGTGCTGTCCGCAAGGCCCCGGGTGCCACTAACCCTGTGCAACACCAGTCTGCGCCACGTGGTGGTAGGCCCGTGCCGTCCGCAAGGCCTGGGGTGCCACTAACCCTGTGCGCAACAACTCATGGGCCCTACATGTGTGAGAACCCTGGAGCGGCCGTCATCCAGACACCACCGGAAGAGGGGAATGTGACGTCGTCGGCCCCTTATGTTGGCGCAGTCACATGGCCTGTGACGCCTGTGCAGGATGGGTGTGGTGTGTGTGAAACCTGCCCTCAGGGAGTGGCTGTGACATTCTGACAACTAGACCAGTGACCTGCACACCACCAGCGAGTACGGCTGCGATGGGTAGCAATGAGGGCCCCCCCTCGGGGCGTAAGCGGAGTGGTCTGGCCTGCCGTATGCCCGACCAGCGCAGGGCTTGCAACAATGACTCGTGTGATCTGGGCGTGGTCCAGTCCGTGTCCGAACAAGGAAGTGACTGATGCATGTGTCCCTGTTGTAGTGTGCACGGGACCCGGTACACAAAATGCAATGTCGCACCCTCTGACTGGCATCCCACAGGATGAACATCATTGACGCAAGGGAAGGCACTGTCCCCACATTCATCCACACATCCATACATGAATGACGTAAGACATTACACAGCAGTGCGTCACTGGATGTTTATTTGCACATCCAGTGCAGTCATGCAGCTGGAGCGGTACAGGGCAATGCCGAGCACACTACACAATATGGGCCCGTGGAGGGCCAGCCAGTGTCCATCCGGGGATGACCTGTACTGCGGAAGAGGAAGGGTACAGTCCGCAATCTGTCCGCCGTTGCATTGGTCGTCAAACAGGATGTGGCAGTCCATGTCGCTGTCCAGGATGAGTGCATCGGAGTGTATCGGGGGTCAGTGGTAGGTCCTGAGGCCATGTGCGGCACCAAGCAGAAACAGGCAAGGTGGCGGAAATGGATGCTAGTGCCTGGCCCTCCTGACCACAGTCCCATCCACGTTCTCGTCCCCGGGTGTGTGCCCTGCCTCACCTGTGGGTGTTGCAGTGCCGGCTGCGGCACTGTGTGCCACTGACACATCAGGGGCCGGAGGAGGATTGTCGGCCACACTGTGTGGCAGTGACACATCAGGTGCCGGAGTGGATATGCCTGCCGCACTGGGAGGCACTGACACACCAGGGGGCGGAGATGTGGATGGCGTGGGGGCAGCAGCATTCATCATCGCCATGCCTTGTGGCAGCAATGCCATGATGAGGACATGCAGGGCACGGTAGATCCCAGCTACATTTCGCTGATGTGCAGTGGAGGTTGCCATCCTTTCCGCCTCCATCCACACCATGTCCTCCATGAGCCTCCGCATGTGTTCCAGCTCACGGCTGGCATCGCTGGGGCCACTCTGAGCGGACAGGTATTCTTCCCTCGGCGTCATGACTCCAGAGATGTCAGTCAGGGCTCGCTGGAGTCCATGGGGCGGACATAGACACCCAAGGATGGCGTCCAGTTTGGATGCCATGAGCTCGAACCCCACCGCACATGCTCGGCCGTCTCCCTCTGGCCCTCCAGCACACGGCGTTGTAAGGCCATTTGTTGTTCCTGGGGGACTTGGGAGGGTGCCGGGGCTGTGGGTGCCTCCTGCTGGGTGGTTTGGGTGGTGGGTGGGGTCTCATGGATGTAGCTGGGCTGCCCTGATCCTGGAGGTGAGTTGCGGATGAGGTCAATGAGGTCTTGGATGGTTTGGGTGTCGATGCTGGTGTTGTCCTCCTCCTCGTCATCAGTGAAGAGTGGCTGTGACTGCTCTCCAGGAGGTATTTACGATGCCCCTGCTATGTGAAGGGGAGATGGTGTATTACAATGTGTCCACATGTATGTAGCCGCATGGTACAGGTTGACATTCAGACAGCATGGCATTGTACATTGTGACAGTGTGTGGGTCTGGGCGAGGACCCAGAGTGATTGTGAGTGTGCACTGTGCCCTGCTTGCTTGTGCATGTGTGCCATTGTGGCCATCTCCCCCCATCCCCCCAGTACCTGGTGGTCACTCACTCTGTTGCGGTTGTGTTGAATCCTGTCGAGCAGTGTCCGGTCCCCCAACTCTGGCCACAGTCTCCACACTGATGACTGTCGACACCAGCTCCTCCATGTCATCCAGTTCCAGCTGTGGCGCTGGGCCCCCATCTCCGGTCTGCGTTGCTGCCTTCAGGTTGGCGGAGAGTTTCTCCTTGGTCTTCCGCTTGATGTCATTCCATCGCCTCTTGACCTCGTCCATTGTCCGCTTGTGCTCTCCGACGGCATTCACCTTGTCGACGATGTCCCGCCATATTCCAGTTTTGGTGCCCAATGACACGTTGGAGGTGACGAAGAGTTGTTGATGGTGTTCCATCACCTCCGTGACTATGATCCTGTTCGCCTGCGGACTGAACTTGGTCTTTCTGGTCTTCTTGTCCTTGCCCTTCCCTGTCCCCGAGGTCCCAGGCTGGTCGTCCGGGGTGCTTGTGGGGTTGCGCTCGTCCTCTGCGCCTGCTCCGGCTGCCTCCATGGTGCTTGGGTGTTGGTCAGTTTGTGTGTGGGTGTTTCTTCTACTTTTTTGGTGATTTTTGACGCCTGCCAGGTGTGTGTTGCAGGCCTGGCGCTGCTTGTCGCTGGTTTCCTCATCGCGCTGTGGCCCATCGCGTGTTTTTTGGTGTTGTGGTTTGTGTTTTTATCTCCATCGTGGTGGTTGTATCGCAGACTTTGTCCGCGGTTTCGGCAGACTATCGCATGCTACCGCCTTGTTGTGAATTCCACAATGACACAGGGTTATTTCCCCGCGATAGGCTGCGATATTGAAAGTTGCGTTACTCTACTCTTGCGGTAGTAATCACACGTTCTTGTGAATATACCCCTAAGTTTTTCTTTTTGGCTAAACACCACATTATAGTGAATTTATTTTCCAGCTCACTCCTTTCTGTGCTTTTCCCCTCTCCCCTACACTCCTTGTTGCCCTCTCCCTTCTGTGCTGCACACTTTCTCTCTTGTGTGCTGCGTCCCCACCCCACCCACACTCTCTCCTTTGTGTACTTCTCCCCCACCCTCCGTGTTGCTCTCTTATGTACAGCGTTTCCCTTCCTCCCCTACTCAGCATTATTTTTGTTTTATTCCTCCCTCACTCACTCCTCCATTGCACACCCATCTCCACAGTCCTTTTTCTAAAACATTTTATTTTATTTGGATAGCTAGGCAGCTGCCGGCCCCTCTGCTTCAAAAAAGTATTTTCATACTACTTCAATTTTATTTTTTTATTTACCGATCCATCTCGGATCAGTAAGTAAAATTATTGGTGCCTGCATGTGTTGCAATTACGTGTATACATCAACATGCATGCTCACCTACTAAAAGATGTTGCTTCATCACTGAGTCTTTTTTTTTCTTTTGGCCATGTGGCACAGCATCCCAATAAGGCATTGGCAAAGCCAATAGGTCCAAAAGGTGAGACTTTTGGCTTTGCCAATGCTTGTTTTTTTTTTTTTTTTTTAAACAGTTTATTGATTTTATCACAGGGAAAGAAAAATCTAGAAAGCATATCAGTGGCAATACCAGTATGTTACTCACAGACAAAGTCACATTACACAACAGTGTAAGAAACAAGCACAGTGGAGTCACCAAAACCTAGTCATAATGTGTACCCCAGCCTAATATGCAGCAGAATTTGTTACCAAAGAAAGCCCCTGCACAGGCATGGGTCATGTTATATCTTATCTACAGACCTCAGAGGAACAACACTACCAGCATAGATACCCAGGGGCACCCACCCACAAGCCCCGGCTAATGCACTCGTGGAAGTGCAAAAGGGGGGGGGGCGCATGCAGCATGAACGGCTGACCCCAATCTGGACACTAGCTCCGAGGGGTCAGTCATGCCTCCCGATAAGCCCCCCCCCCTCATATTGACACTGGGCAATATGGACATGGCAGCAGCATCTAATCCAACCTTGGGGGCTGGAGAGGGGCACGGACCACCCCGCATACACACCTCTTAAGATACATCATGAATGGTACAGGAGGGAACAGTGAGGTCAGGGATACCGTTTAGGGTGGACTTGTGTCATTTTTTGCCTCCAGTTTGCAGATGTGGGTGTTCCAACACCAACCCCTGGCATTCCCTTCCAGATGCACACACAACTTCAAGGACATCCCACTCAGCTTTTGCCCATTTCAGCAATGTGGAAATCCAACATTGTAAGGTAGGAGCCTTTCAAGACATCGTGAGTTGCCTTTTGAAGTTGATAAAGGCAAGATATACAAACTTATGCACATACTTATCTCCCATGGTCCTGGTACTGAGGTCAAGTAAGCACGATTCCGGCGAGGGCGGGACCAAACATTCCACCACAGCGGCAGTAATTCCCGTGACCTCCCCCTAGGCCTGCTGAACCACCCTACATTCTCAGACCAAAATCCACCTCGGTGTCCTACATCTAGGGATTCAGAGGTTCAGATAGGAAACTGATGCTTGATGTCTTTCAGTATGAGGTACGTCTGGTGCAAAATATTAAATTGTGTGCAGCATAAACGTGGGTTGCATGAAATCACCATAACATGTTGCAACGCCCAGGTCCAAAGGGTGTCCGTGAGTGACATCTGGATGTCCACCATCCATTGGTCCCCAGCCCTATCATCGGACAAGTGCAGTGCAACATGGAGGACTGTAATACATTTCCTTGTGCCCCCATGTGATAGGATTGCGTGTAGAGTTGGAAATGTGTTTGGTTCGGCTCTGTCTAAACCCCATTGGGCAAGAAGCACATGTTGCATGGCGTGATATGTCAGGAAGTGCCCCGCCACTACACTACAGGTGTCCATAATCACCTGAAAGGGCATGAGGGCACCCTCTAGGAACAGGTCCCCCATCTGGTCAATCTCTGCCACTCTCTAAGGCGACACATCATGGTGCTGAATCACTTCCCTAAGTGCTGGAAGCTGCCAAACAGGGATCAGCGGGGAGTACGGTGGGCAGGGTCCCCTGCCATGAATGTATACACACCAGCAGAGATTGTGCCACCCTCATCTGGTGCGTCTCATGCGGCACATGAGCCTGGGGGGGGTCTGCCAGCCATGTGAATATATGTGTCCCCTCCAGGACCCGGTGAATGGACACCCTTTCTGGGCAAAGGGCCGTGCCCAACCGATGATTAGGTCACTGCAGCCGGGCTGCTGCATAGTAGAACTTTAAATTTCGGGCAACAAGGCCATCCTCCAGAAGCGTACGCTGGAGCATGGAGAGTGCTACTCACCTCCAGCTCGAGCCCCAAATTATCACCAGCAGAAGACCATGAAGGTCATGAAAAAAGCACCTGAGAAGCAAAAGTGGTAACACAGCAAAGAAATATAGGAGCTGGGGCAAAATAAGCATCTTATAAATCGCCACACAGCTCAACAGGGACAGTAGCAATGAAAGCCAGAACAGGAGGGACTTACGGATTGAGCCCACAACACTACCCAAATTGACGTTCACATGATCTGTGTCCGAATGTTAGATCTGCACACCTAAATATTTGACAGTTTCATGGCACCATTCAAGCTGAAACCTCAGCAGGGTTCGGCTGTTATGTCAGAAACCAGTGATAGGGTAAACAAGCATGACTTAGACCAATTTACCTTGAAGCCCGACATGATTTCGAACTCCCCTAGTAACCCCATCAGGGCCAGAAGAGAGAAAGCGGCATCCTGCACGTAGATAAGGGAGTCATCTGCTTATAGGGAGATGACATGGTGTTTGTCTCGAGCCATAAGTCCCCACTGCCGCACACACAAGTGCAGGCTAAACTCCAGGGGCTCCACGGCAAAGGCAAAGATCATGGAGATAAGGGGCACCCCTAACTGGTACCCCTCTGTCTGGCAAAATTGTCAGATATCAACTGTCCTGTCCTGTCGGGTCCCTATCAAGAGCATGGATCCAACCTATGTATCCTGACCCGACGCCCATTCCCTCCAGTGTCGTGAGTAAGTAATCCCACCCCAATGTATCAAACGCATTCTCAATATCGAGCGCCACTGACACCTGCTCCCCCGACTTACCCAATGGAGCCTTCATCAGACGGAGTAGTCATCGTATATTGAGGAAGTTGTTGTGCTCAGGAATAAACACAGACTGATCCTTGTGCACTAGGTGATTTGCAATGGGGAGCAGCCTATTGGTGCGCCCAACGGCTCACTGCAGAGTACACGATCCAGTCTAGTGTGTAAGTCATGCACAGGGGAGTACAACGAGTACTCAGTGGTGTCAGGATGAAGAAATCTCCACATGTCGAACACTCTCCTGCTCTCCATCAACTCCCGGAAGGATTGCCACACAGGTTCAGAGGAGAGGTGGAGCGGCACTGGGCAACGTCCAAAACACAGTTAAAGTCACCGCCCCATATGCAGTGAGCGTGTGGGTCCCGGAAGCGAGCTGGGGCAAGGAGATCCAGAAAAGCAGGATGATTAGTGTTGGGGCAAAAATAGCAATCAGCGTAATGGGAGTACCATCCAGGTGGCCCTCCACCACCACCTATCTACCTTCAGTGTCAACCTCGGTATGTAGCCCTCACAAATGAGACTCCCGGGGCAATCCAGAGCAGTACCCCCTTAGCATATGTTGATGCCTTTGTGCCCTACACCTGTCCCCTCCACTTCGCATGCACCTTTTGTATCTCCAACCCGAGTGAGATGTGTATCTTGCAAAAAGGATATGTGCGCGTGGCAGCGCCTACGATATCCAGGAACCCAATACCTCTTAGCGGAAATGGCCATTTTCCTTATGTTCCACATCAGCAAGCTATAATGCCGGGTAGTGTCGCTAGCAGGCGTACCCATTGTGTATGCTGGCAATTGGCAATGCAACACCTTCTGCAATTGTAATCCAGCGATATGGCTGCACGTGGGTCACTCCAAATGCTCTAGCAATGGACAAGTGCCTGATGTAATATGCTGGCAAGCCACAGAGATCTATGTAAGAGACTCCACCTGAGTAAGAGTAATGAATCAAAAAACAACATGTATAACCCCTGTCCCAGACTGGTACTCCATTGAGTGCACAGCCAAAACCAGCCAACAAAAGAGCCATAAAGAAATAAGTTGAAAAGTACATGTACTGTTCGGTAAGCAGTGGGGGCGTGGTTGACCAAAGGTCAGGGCTCACAGGCACCCAGGCCCTCTACAAAGTTCCTGGCGTCCAGCTCCCCCCAAGGTGTTTCCAATGGTCATTGATGAGCAACCCCTAGCCCACATCACAGGGTGAAGAACAGACCCAATAAAGACGGAAAGAAAGAAAGAAAGAAAGAATAAAAGAAAGAAGGAAAGAAATAAAAAAGAAAGAAAGGATAGAAAGGACAAAAGAAGGAAGGAACAAAAGAAAGAATGAAAGAAAGAAAACAAAGAATAGAAAGAAGGAAGGAAATAGAGAAGGAAAAAGGAAAGGAAAAGAAAGAACGAATGAATGAAAGAAAGGTATAAAAAAGGAAAGAAATAAGGAAGAGTGGAAAGAAAGAAGAAAAGATAAAAAAAGAAGAAAAGGTATTAAAGAAAAAGAAAAGAAAAAAGGAAAGAAAGTTGGAATGAATGAAAGAGAGAAAGAAAGAAGGAAAGAAAGAAAGCAAGAAAGAAATAAGGAATGAAGGAAATAGACACGAAACACAAAAAGAAAGATGGCAGAAAAAATTAAAAGAAAGAAGGCAAGAAAGATGGAAAGAAATACAGAAAGAAACAAACAACGTTAGGAAAGAAAGAAAGATGGAAAGAAAGAAAGAAGGAAAGCTGGAAAGAAAGAAAAAAGAAAGGAAAGGGAATGAAAGAGAAAAGGAAAGAAGAAAAGAAAGAAAGAAAGACAGAAAGAGAGAAGAAAACAAAGAAGGAAAGAAAGAAAGACAAAAGAAAGAAAATGAGAAGAAGGAAGCAAAGAAGGAAAAAAGGCAAGAGAGCACAAAAGTGAGAAAGCAGGAAAGAAAGAACCAAGGAAAGAAGGATGAAGGGAAGACAGAAAAAAGAAAGAGGAAAGCAGGAAATACATTTTTAAAGTGTGAAAAGTCCTGCAAATTAAACATGATAAAGGCTGATTTTCTCCCTGGGCAAAGTTGTTTAAAGAACCATTGGTGAAATTGAGTCATCAATAAATGTGTTCTGAAGAATTGTTCACTTATGAATTCACATGTATAATACTGAAACTTTTGGTTTGTGTTTTAAATGGGCGCAATTTGTTATGCTGTGAAATACCAAAGTCAGATGAAAAAAGGACACTTCAAAATGGATTTACAACAGCATTGGCAGGAGACTCACATATTCCTACTACCCCTCCTGAGGTATAGGCCATTAACCAAGACTCTTCAGCCATCTCTGTCCAGGGCTTTACTTTCAATCTGACTCCAGGTGTAACCCATCTAATTGCAGTCAGCCTCGATGCTTCAATGCCAGGTTTTTCGTGGCCTTCCTCTATTCCGTTTATCTTAGAGGCTTCCAAGTGAGGGCTTGCCTGGTGGTGTTTGATGCAGGCTTGAGGAGGGTGTGACCTATCCAGCCCCAGAGTCTTTTCATGATTACTTCATGAGCAGGGAGTTTTAAAGTCTGCTGCCATACGTCATTGTTGCTGATGGTGTTTGGCAAGCGGATTTGAAGGATTGTCATCAGACAGGTGTTGATGAAAGTCTGGAATTTGTTGGTTGTGGTCACTGTTATCCTCCAAGTTTCTGCTCCAAACAGAAGGACACATTTTATGTTGGTATTAAAATGCCTGATCTTGGTTTGCAGCATTAGGTCCTTGGAGCTCCACATATTCTTTAGCTGAATGAAGGCAGCCCTTGCTTTGCTGATTCTTGCCTTGACATCAATAACTGTGCCGTCCTGCTTGTCTACGACACTGCCCAGGTAGGTGAAGGCCTCAATTGATAGGAAACAGGAATTAATAAAGCGTGGAATGTGGCCTGTGCTCACATCTGATAGAAAGGTCCTGCTTTCACCTAAGTTTCTAAACAAAAAGCCAACACTAAAGTAATTATGAGGTAAAAACAAAAACACTGGCACTGAAAGGAACTACCTTGTGTGCGGATGCTCTCATTGTGAAAGAGAAAAATGCAGTCACTCAAAGTGAAGTTAACAAGTGGCTAAAGTAGGGAGACCCATTGCCCCATGCTGTATGCTGTATGGGTGGAAGCAAAATGTGAATTACACAACAACAGTTTAGTAAAATCAAAAGGTGTTGGTTAACGCCAGACCTAAAAAGGAAGCTAATGCATTATCTTTGCAGACAGTCAACTAGGGAAAATCTCAAAGTTGCACTTGTTATCTTTCTCTGTATAAGCACTTCCCTCTGGAATTAAGAGATGAGAGCAACGTCTCCCAACACATGTAGAATTAATGATCCAACCATGACCAAAGCAGCATTCCCAAATTATAAAATGTACATTTTAAAATTAGCCAAGTACCTCTATCAGATAGGAGAGACTCACAACTAGCAGTGTCCACCATGCCCACCAACCAAACAAACATCTCACCTGCATCATGGTGGTCCACACATGAAATTGACGATGGAAGGTGCAAGTAATTCTGGGTTCAAAAAAATCATTGGTATGCACAATGATCGCGAGACATACACATTTGTTTGACAAAAGCATGTTGTATCATGAAAACGCACTGCATGCTATTGTAGGCAAAGGTTTTGCCCATTCACCTCTCAAATGAGCTCTGTCCTACTGGAGTATTTTGGTAAATAAGGGACATAAGCACAAATTAAAATGAATCAAATCCCAGAAGATTAACCCATCATGGTACTCAGTTCTAAAGCAGGATGGTATTCCTCCTTCCCTGAAATCCCCTGGGCCCAAAGGAACTATAGAACTGGCCTGTCCAGATGAAAAAGGTACTACCAGCATCCATTGTGTCAAGGTGACCTCGTAGAACAGACAAGGGTATACTGTAAAGGAACCAGGAGCATCTTAAGAATATTTGATAGACATCTTTTGTTCGCATCCATTTGTTAATTCCCCTACCCTCCAGGAGGGAAACAGGGGCCAGGGTACTAAAGTTGCCTCTTGATACAATTTCTGTTCTAAAATAATAATAACAACAACAGCAACAAGATAATAATAATAATAATAATAATAATAATAATAATAATAATAATAATAATAATAATAATAATAACAATAATAATAATAATAATAATAATAACAATAACAATAACAATAATAAAAGCATTGGCTTGTTTTGCTTCAAGCATTATGCTAAACTTCTTACATTTCAAGCCCTGTAAGTAAAAGGTGTTAAGCGGTGTTCAAGCAAGAATGCAGAAATTAAAAGAAGGGTGTGATTCTTCTTAGCCATCCTCAATGAGGGATTCCAGTCTTGGAAGAGAGACTAATACATTGTATAAGTTTATCAGGCCCTCCCTGGAAGCTACCCCTGGTTCAACGCAGGACAGTGATCACTAAGTAAACACGTCCTTAGAACCGAAGAAATAAACCACAACAACACCCATTCCCTTACTCCTACAGGGCAAGTAAGATCACTTCTCATGACTACAAAGAAATACTACTGCAAGGGGGGCTTCAGCAAACATATTTTGTAATGTCATCCCCATCTGGTATATCAATGTATCCTCTCAGGTTGACATAATCAAAGGGCCCTAGTCCAGGTTACCAGATTTTGAAGGGTTATTATGACCAGTATGAACCCCTGTATAATAGATCAGGCCGTCGACTGGGATGCAGAGTGATGGACAGTCATAAATCCCATCTGCAATGCCTTTAATTATGTGAACTGTGCAGTGATGGCCACCATATCACCCTGATGCTGGGAGCACTGCCTGAACTGCCATTGGTGTTTCATCCATGAGGGAGACTGATTGAATTAGTACAGGCTGATTGCCTTCCTTTTTCAAGAAATGACCATACACTTGGGCTGCCATGGATTGCTACATCATAATATACCAGATTTCTAGAATAGCATGCTGCATCCCCGAAGGTATACATCCTCCCTGTTAGTCAGCAAGACGTGTGTACACCCTTCATGCATACAGAAAGGAATGAAGTGATCTGTGCACCCTAGACTGAACTCTCTTAGTGATGCAGAGAAGGTACAAGCAGGATATTCTAGCACATACTACTCCTGGTATGTTAAAACAGATTTCTAAAGTGCACAGCTACTCAATAGAGTGTCCCGGCGCTTAAGACAGAGAGGACCAAAATGCAGAGAGAAAAAGAAAAAAAGAAAAAGAAGAAACCGAAGAGGACGGAAATTATTATATTGTTTGTTGAAACAACCAGGTTTTCAATTGTTTCCTGAAGGCGAGCAGGTTAGTGACTTGCCTAAGTGAAAGAGGCAGCTTATTCCAAAGTCCAGCCACTAGCACTTCTTAAACAGCTAAATTTAGGTTACCACTGACTTGCAGACTACCTCAATGAAGCATCCTTTGTAATTGATGTGTACATGTGGCTCTCACACACCCTTCACATGTCATGCATAGTTTCTTCATCAATAATTTTAATGCAAATGTTGCAATGATATTATCAGTGATGTTGCAGATCATGTCATGAATGATGTAATATTTGTGGCATTTAGCAGTGCATGAAAGGGTGCGAGTTATAGTTACTTCAGTGCACGAGTTATAGTGACTTGAAATAACTATAACTGGTGTATTTTTGTGATTTTGTAAGTTTAAAATGGCATGTATTACCTTACATTTTCATCTATTTATATTGTCACTTTAATCTTTGGTTCTGTCAGTAAATTTCTAGGATTAGGATTTTTTTAATGTAAGGTAATATTTTATTACTATACCTAAAGCCAATCCCCCGCCTGCAGCCAGATCCTGAGTCCAAACAACTGCTGGCAGCCAACCCCATGCCACTCACTGCTTTCTGGCATGCGCAGTGTCCTGCCTGCACTCAGGTAGACTTACTGACTTTGCCAAAGAGTCACAATGTCAAAATATAAAAAGTGATCCTATTATCATCTCTCTCCAAAAGTCACAAATATTTTTTATCTAGTGTATATTTCATTAATTCACACAATGCAATGTTTACAAGTGCTAATTATAAAAATGTTTAATAAACTTTTAATAAAAAATAATAATTCTGTGAGTCTTTCTTTTAACATAATTTTTATTAATGCATTTTGTGGGATGACAAATTGTTAAAATTAAGTCTCAAATACATATCGTTTTAAAAAATAGAAAAACCAAACACAAAAGCAACATGTCTCTGAGTCTTTTAGCCCACTAAATGCAATGATGCAAACAACCACAAGAGGGCCTCTCACTCCTGCTGAAGAGCATAGAGCTCCAGCTGGGAGTGCTTTGCAAAAGTATTGTAAGCTCTCCTGATGTCTTAGTCTTAATGGCCCAGGAGACTTATTGTTTTTTTAAATGTTGCTGGGACTCTGCTTCACTTCCTACAGCCCCCCACAACATTAACAAATGTTTGGTGGTGCCCCTCTTTATTCCAGGGGCACCACCAAGCTTAAAAAATTTATATGGGGTCGCTATAGGCGTCAGTGTTGGACGCGCTCCAGTTGTTGCTGGGTAGACGAGCCTCGCCTTGGGGGAGGCTCCCTATTTAATTATGACACCACAGGCTAGCCTGCCTGCACCCGTCCGGGAAGTGGCCAGCATCAGCCATTATGCTGGTTTGATGAGTGAAAGCAGGGCTACGGGGAAAAACAATTATAGGCCGGTCTGCTCTGATGAGGTACTCCATAAATTGAGAAATTCCACAGTATGCGTGTGCACATTGGCTGTGAAAGACTGTTGGGGGCCAGTTTGCATGTACTATGTAGAAAGATTCTGAGCCTGCAAGATTGTAGCACAGTGGAGGGGGAACCAAATGTTATCATGGGTCAGCAGCTTAAAGCTGCGCTTATCAATATATGCTCTCTCCATAGATGTCTATGATCTCCTAATTGACTCTCAGTCGGATATACTTTTTTCGACTGAGACCTGGTTGAAGGATGACTCCAACCCCGACTTGCACCTAGCCCTCCCGGATTCTTATGCTTGCATTCATGCAGATAGGAAAGAGAAACAAGGTGGGGGAGATTGCAATTTCATTTACAAAATATCTGAAATGTGCAACATTCCAGGTGGAGGAGGTAATGGATACAGAAGTCTTAAGATTCTCTTTTTTCATCATCTGCCCAACACTCCCTGTCAGGGGTGCAGATAAATCTCCCCCAGGGTAGCAGGGGATTTTATCAATTTTGTTGAACAGGTAGTTGCACATAAGATCATTAATTATGGTAATTTTATGATATTAGGAGATTTTAACCTACACATGGCGATGGCTGAAGATTCTCTTGTGAGACTTCTTCTGGAAATATTAACAGCGTTGAATCTCTCTTTGGTCCTACTCATGAGGCTGGTCACACAATTGATTTAATATTTTTCAACACACCCATTACTTTGGAAGCCCCCAAGAGAGTGGTATGGCCCGAACATTTCATCTGTCCATTCTCTTGGCCTCTCCCCAACCATAGGCCGGAGCCCAGTAAGGTATCTAGCGGCCTTGTTCGTTCCTGGAACAAAAATTGATATACCAAACTTAAAGGATTATTTAGCCACCACATTGCCTTGTCTATCGGGTGAGGTAACAGTAGCTAACACAGTAGTGAACAACTGGCTTACTGCGGCAGGTGACAAGGTGGTCCTTGAAAAGTGGTCTAAAAAAAGCCTCGCTCTACTTCAGCTGCTTGGTTTACAGCAGAGCTAGCTGCTGAAAGACAAGCCTGCACAAGATTAGCAC
This sequence comes from Calotriton arnoldi, assembly GCA_963921515.1. NCBI lineage: Eukaryota > Metazoa > Chordata > Amphibia > Caudata > Salamandridae > Calotriton > Calotriton arnoldi. The sequence continues at coordinate 449,925 of CAWUFW010009837.1, forward strand.
GTAATTGGAGACGCCACTACAAAAGTGAAGATAAAGTTCTCTATAAGTCTGCATTGAATGTATATCACAACAATATTAAGTTAGACAGAGGCAACCATTACTCTAAATTGATTAACAAGGCTAAGAACAGGCCAAAGGATTTTTTTAAGATTGTACCACAGCTTTCTGATTCCTATGTATCTGCTCCACCATGTGCTGCAGATGAAAAACTTTGAGCAACTTCTTTGAGAAAAAATCCAACAGAACCTCAATTCCCGAAAAACTGTGAAGGATGCTGCACCCTCTAACTATCCAACTGTAGGGGGGGTGGGAGACATACTTATGGCTTTCTCCCTACCTCCGAAGACAACCTCAAAGAGTACTCCCTGAGCTGCAAATCAGGCTTAGGCCCTTCCCACCCATATTTTGCATCTGATTACGGATATAATCTGCCCCATCTATCTGACAATAGTTCACAGCATCCCTATGCACAGTTGTGCCCAGCTCCTTGAATAAAGCTAATGTGGTTCCCCTACAAAAAATGCAGATACAGCATTATTAGCCAATTTCCTCCCTATTTTCCTGCTTCCAGCCCAATCAAAAATCTTGGAGAAACTGGTAAATACCCAGCTATCACATTTTATATAATCCTCCGAAGCGCTACACCCTTCACAATCGGGTTTCGGAGCCCATCATACCACGTGAACAACACTACTGGAAATCTCTGAGCTAATAAAGTGGCACCTTGACCTCGGATATAATGTTGCATTGGTTCTTCTGGACCTCTCGGCAGTGTTTGATACAGTTTTGTACAAGATCCTACTACACCGGCTCACTGCTATTGGTGTGACCGGTGCAGCCCTCCTTTGGCTCACCTCTTTTTTTGAGTCTAGGGACCAAGCTGTCTGGATGAGACCGTTCTGCTCAGAGGTGAAATCCCTTTATTATGGGCTCCACAGGACTCTACACTCAGCCTGAACCTTTTCAATGTTTACTTCTCACTCCTTACAGCTTTAGTTGAGTCGTTTGACATCAAAATCACTTCATATGCAGACGACACGCAGTTGCTGTTTGCGTACAAATGATACTCGTCAGACGCGCAGCGGGCTTTCACTGCTTGTGTAAAAGCTGTCAAGAGATGGCTCAGTGCCAACAACCTCCAGAGCAACTCCACGCTACTGTTTGGCCCTGACCCCATACCCGGTTGGTTGGGCTGCTGGCTTGCGGATTGCCCACCCCGACTATTGTTCTAACTTTCAACAGTCAACAGTAACAGTCTTTCACTAGAAATGACACTGGCTCCCTGTAAAAAAACAGTCATCTTCAAACCTTTGAAGATTGCGCATCATGCGCTTTATGAGACAGGTCCGAAATTCCTGAACTCAAGGATCCGCATGTGTTGTCCCCCAAGACCACTGTGCTCCACGAATTCTCAATTTCTGGTTGTTATGCCATTCAAGAAAAAAAGGCAAGGGGGCTCCTCTTTCTTCCTTCTGGTAGCCTCTCTCTGGAAACAGAAAAATCACACGGAAGGGGACCCCTGAACAGATACGTAGGCAGGGGTAACAGGGGAAGAGCCACGTAATCAACTAGAAAGAACCCCACTGACGGAAAAAGTATTATGAAAAAATGCTATTCGTCATGGATACAATACCAAAACAGCAATGTCACATCCCCCAAAAATAGACAGAACAGTGTGCTAAAGGCAAAAAAGGCCAAACATGTTACAATGTACTAACAAACTTAAACCATATTTTTTGAGAACAATTATATCAAATTTGTAGTAATAAATCTCAAAATAGCAAAAAACATAATATGTACACTTGATAAATATTCAATAATATACAATGCAATACTAGAAAAACCCAGGTGCAACACTTATACTAAAACCCACTCATTCTCTCAGACAAATTCATACTCATTCATTCGCACATACATAAAAATCACACCTGTCCTACAGTCTCCAAAACACATCCATTGGTCACCCACCACTGCGTACACTTCACCTTCAACACCACCACCACACCCAAACCCCCCCGCACCTGCCCCGAAGGAACTGGAGCAAGATCACAGAGGAACTCCTCAACGCCACCCTCCTCCACGACCCCCCCTCCGGCACGACCGACGCCAACTCCGCAGCAAAAGAACTACACCGCTGGATCTCCAGCTGCGCCGACAAGCTCGCACCCCTCCGTCAGCCCATCAATCAACGCCCTGTAAAGGCAGCCTGGTTCACCACCAACCTCCAAGAATCCAAACGCTCCTGCAGATGCCTCAAGAAACTCTGGCGGAACAAGAAAACCACCGAAGACCAGAACAACTATAGGAACGCCATGAATGAATACCACTAGCGCATAAGAACCACCAAGAAGACCTTCATCAAGAACAAAATCCACTCCAACGCCAGCAACGCAAAGGAACTCTTCAACATCATACAGCAGTTCACCAAACCCCCCAGCGAAGCCACGGACGTCCCTCCATCCCAGGACCTCTGCAACAAGCTCAGCTCCTACTTCCACATGAAAATCAAGGCCCTCTACGACAACTTCAGCGAACAGACTCCCTACACCACCACCCTCACCACCACCGACAACCGTCTGACCATCACCACCTGGAAACCTGCCACCACTGAAGACACCACGAAGACCATGAAGAACACTCCCTCAGGAGCTCCCACGGACCCCTGCCCACCGCACATCTACCACAGAGCCACCGCCGCCATAGCTCCCGGGATAAGCCGGACCATCAACACCTCCCTCGAATCCGGCATCTTCCCCGACGTCTGGAAGCAGGCAGAAATCAAGCCCCTCCTAAAGAAATCATCGGCCGACCTAACGGACCTGAAAAACTACTGGCCCATCTCTCTCCTTCCCTTCGCAGCCAAAGTCACTGAGAGATTCATCAACGTCCAGCTGACCACCTTCATCGAAGAGAACGCCATCCTCGACTCCTCCCAGTTCAGACTCCGCAGCAACCACAGCACCGAGACCGCCCTCCTCGCCGCCACCGATGACATCCGCATGCTACTCGACCAGGGACCCACAGCAGCCCTCATCCTACTAGACCTATCCGCAGCCTTCGACACCGTCTCCCACTGCACTCTCGCCGCCAGACTCCACGACGTCGGCATACGGGGAACCGCCCTCAACTGGATCTGCTCCTTCCTCACCGGCAGAACCCAAAGGATCAGACTCTCACCCTTCCTCTCCGGACCCACAGAGATCAACTGCGGAGTACCCCAAGGATCCTCGCTCAGCCCCACGCTTTTCAACATCTACATGGCCCCCCTCGCCACCATCGTCAGACAGCATGGGCTCAGCATAGTATCTTACGCCGACGACACCCAGCTCATCCTCTCTCTCATGAAGAACCCCGAAGACACCAGACTCAGCTTCCAAGAAGGAATGAAAGACGTTGCAGCCTGGATGAGCGACAGCTGCCTAAAGCTGAACTTGGAGAAGACCGAAGTCCTCATCCTTGGACCCTCCCCCATGGTGTGGGACAGCACCTGGTGGCCCCCTGCCCTCGGAAACCCACCCATGCCAATGGACCACTCCCGTAACCATGACCCGCCAGATCAACGCCGTCGCCTCGACCTGCTTCAACTCCCTCCGCATCCTCCGAAAGACCTTCAAGTGGATCCCCCACGAATGCAGAAAGATCGTCACCCACGCACTAGTAACAAGCAGACTAGACTACGGCAACGCCCTCTACGCTGAAATCAACAAAACCCTGCTACACAGGTTCCAAACCATCCAGAACACCGCGGCCAGACTCATCCTCGGAACCCCTCGACACGAACACATGACCCCACACCTACAAAACCTCCACTGGCTCCCCATCGAGAAGAGGGTAACCTTCAAGCTACTCACCCACACCTACAAATCCCTCCACAACATCGGAACCAAATACCTCAACGAAAGAGTCTCCTTCCACGTACCCAAAAGGAACCTCTGCTCCGCCGACCTCGCCCTAGCAGAGACCCCACGCATCCGCAGAACCAGAGCAGGCGGTAGAGCCTTCTCCTATGTCGCAGCAAAGATCTGGAATGAGCTCCCAGGCAACATCAGACACTCCCCCACTCTGGACACCTTCAGGAAGAGAATCAAGATCTGGCTCTTCGACTGACCCGGAGCTGCACCCCCCCCCAGCGCCTTGAGACCCTCATGGGTGAGTAGCGCACTTTATAAACCCCTGATTGATTGATTGATTGATTGATGGCTGAGGTAGGGGGCAGTGCATCCCCCCTCCCCATATACTATGTTTTCGGCACTGGGGTGGGTGCCCAGGGGCCTCTAATGGCTTGGCGAGGGGGCGAGTGTCTCCCCTCCCAATAAATATTAATTTTGCAGCCAGGCGTGGGCCCACGGGGGCTGTAAAGTCTAGGGGTGGGGGCCACATGCCTATCTCCTGTTAATAAAATCATGTGGCCCATGCTGTTAATTTTTTCCTGTTGTTTGTGGCCCCAGCTGGGGTCCCTCTGGGTCCCCCCATTGGGGCTTAGGGGGCCACGGTATCCCTACCCTACGCCCTTAGATTTTTTTTATAAACAGGTTCAGGAGAGGGGACTAAGGGCCTTCTCACAAGTTTGGCAGTCTTCCCGTAGGACTGCCACCGCAGTGGTCCCAGGAAGACCGCCAAGCCCATGATGAACCCACCCGCCAGATTCCGAGTCGAATCCAGGACAGGCAGGCAGTGTGGCATCTGTGTCACAGGGGCGGGCATGTTAGCCTCATAGGAGAGCCTAAATAGCATACCGCTGCAGTGACAGTGCCTACAGCACATTAGTGCACAGTGTGGCATGCACCTTATTGTGCATGGCACACAGTGCATGCACAATCGCACACTTTTGGAGGAGCACAGCATGTGCCCCCGCGCACACCCCCATGGGCAGATTTGCCCGGGGGCCCTGTTGGGGGTCCCTTTCCATGCCTTTCTGCAAAGCATTTCATGGTGGGGTCCCCGCCATGAAATTCTTGGTGGAAAGGCAGGTCGGAATCTGCTTGGAGGTGCCGGCATAGGCAATGCCAGGATTCCCGCCTGCTTTCCACACCGCCACGGGATCCTGGATCCTGGCAGTGGTCTTGTGGTAGTCCCACCTCCACCATTCTAATACGGCGATCGAACCACCAGGGTAGTGGTGGTCAGGACGCGAGTAATCAGGCCTTAAGTCCCCAAATCCTGTGATGGCTGTCAGCAACATTTTTCCCTTGTTGGTGGCAGCCAATCAGAGCGCTCGCTCCCGCGGAAGTGTGACTCCCACGGGAGCAAAATGGCCCAATTGAAATAAAGCTCCCCGGGCCAATCAGAATTTTCTAATTTTTAAATTGGCGCTCCCATTAAAGTTTCTCGGTACTCTCGCAGACCCAATGATCCAGATATACAATTATAATTCAAACTTAATGTCTCAAAACCTACTGAATGGATTTACACCAAATCACAAAATGTACAATCTGTGGACCAATATCTAGCTTCCTTCCAAATTTGGTGTCATTCCATTTAGCTGTTTTTGCTGTAGCCTTGTCTAAAGAAGTCTATGAAAAAGCATGGGGATCTTGCTCTTTGGGACCACCCTTTTTTCTCTGCCCCTGCTTGACGGAACACTCCAATACTTTGCATGCATAAACTAGTCAAAAAGTAGCACCTTTTTGGAAAGTTTTGTGGAGATTCGTCAAAAGGTGCCAAAATTATTAGTAACACAAAAAACACTTTTCCTTGGAACAGCTGACCTAACTATAACTACCTAGCGGCGACTGCCATGAGGTAATATGTATATATAGATAGATAGATAGCTAGATAGATAGATAGATAGATAGATAGGTAGATAGGTAGATAGATAGATATAGCTATATATATGTCTGTCTATATAACATATGTTAGAAATGGGGTCTCTAGTTGGCAGTGGCACACACCCTGTCCAAGTAGGGACCCTTGCTTCTAATCAGGACAAGGGGATTACACACCTAAGATAACCCCTACTCACCCCCTTGGTAGCTTGGCACGAGCAGTCAGGACTATCTCAGAGGCAATGTGTATAGCATTTGTACATAACGCATACAGTAACATTGAAAACACTGCAAATGGACACCACACCAGTTTAGAAAAATAAACAATCTTTATCTAAACCAAACAAGACCAAAATGACAAAACTCCATCATACATAAGTCAAAAAGTCACTTTTAAAAGAGTTGAAACAGCTCAGTCCATTTAAAACTATGGATGCTTCCCTTTTTGTGCAAAGTACCTGGGATGCGTCAAAATCACCAGATGAAAACACACTTGGGGGGTGAGGCACCGCAAAGCACAATGATGCATTGGCTCCTTACATGTAGAGAAGGTGATGCGTTGGTTCCTTACTAGCAGGGAAGGTGATGTGTCGATTCCTTGTTCCAGGGGAGATTACGCATTGGTTCCTTCCTGCTATGCAGGGGAAGTGATGCGTCGGTTCCTTACTGGAAGGGGCGTTGTTGTGTCTGTTTCTTACTGCAAGGGTAGGTGATGCGTCGGTTTCTTATTGCGCAGGAAGGTGATGAGTCAATTCTCCGGACACACAGCCTTGGTTCCTTACTGAAGCCCAGCGTCGCTGTAGACTTGGTGCACAGGTGTGATGCGTGGAGAATCCAGATGCGCTGGAGTTGATGCGGCGATCCAGGCACTGCGTCAATTTCTTCAGCCGCGGTCCAACGATGCATCGATCTTCTCAGCTGAACAGCAGGGCCTGCATCAGAGTCAGTGCGGTGGTCTCGGACTTCGGAGGCCGGTACGCTGAACTCGGGCTGCAGCGGTTCTTTGGGCCGCGGGCAGGTGCTGCGTCAATTTCTTTGGCCCCCATGGTGGCGGTGTGTGGAAATTTCTCCGGTGCTGGGTCAGAAAAACAGGCGCTGGAAGGGCAAAGGAATGATTTTGCAGGGGTTTACAGATTTTTGTATCTGGAAACACCTTCAAGAGCCCAGAACTGGAATTGGCACCACTTGGCAGGTCAGAACTCCCAGCAGTGGAGTACAGAGAAGCTGCAGATGAAGTCTTTGACGACCCTGACCTGACCTTAACAGAAGGCAAGGACACACATGCCTTTGGAGAAACTTCACAAGCAGGATGCACAGCAAAGTCCAGTCCTTTTCCTCTCCAAAGCAGAAGCAGCAACTGCAGGCCAACCCAACAAAGCAACACACAGCAAAGGGGCAGTAATCCTCCTCACAGCTCTTCAGCTTTTCTCCTTGGCAGAGGTTTCTCTTGAAATAGAAGTGTTCTAACAGTTTGGGGTTTTAAGTCCAATACTTATACCCCTTTTGGCCTTTGAAGTAGGCATTATTCAAAGGATTGTCTTTGTAATGCACAAGCTCTTGTTCTGCCTGTTCTTGGCTCCAGACACACTCCAGGGGGGTGGAGACAGCATTGCGAGAGGCCAGGCATGGCCCTATTCAGGTGCAGGTGACAGTTCCTCCCACCACTCTAGTTCAGGAAGGCCCATCAGCCTGGTGATGGGCCATCAGGATATGCAGGACACACCTCAAATCCCTTTGTGTGTCTGTCTAGAGTGAATGCACAAACAAGCCCCTGTCAGTTTAAACCAGATGTTGATTCTACAGGCAGCATCACAAAATGGTTAAACAAGGAAATGCCCTGTTGGACTTGGCCCTTTTTGGCTAAAGTTCCCTAAACTTTTTGCCTTCCCCCTAGACCTTTTTTCTGACATGGTGTTGCCAACTTAGATGCTTTGGGCACTTTGCCACTGCTGATCAGTGTCAAAGTGCAAGTGCTCCCTGTGTAAAGTGTAATGGTAATTGGTTGTCCATAATTGGTATGTTTGCCTTACTAGTAAAGTCCCTAGTAAAGTGCACTATGTGTGCCAGGGCTGGTAATGCAAATGCTACTGGTGGGCCTTCAGCACTAATTGTGCCACCCACACAAGTAGCCCTAAAGAAAGAACTCAGGCCTGCCACTGCAGTGCCTGCGTGCAGTTTGCTAACTGCCAGGTTGTCCTGACAAGTGCACCCACTTGCCAGGCCTTACCCTTCCCTTTCCATGCACATCAGACACCACTATAGTAGGCCCAAGGTACCCCCCTGGGCAGGGTGCAGTGTCTGTGAAAGGTAGCTGCAGTTACACTTCCCCACTGGGAAGTGTCCCTCAGTGTGCACTGCCGGAGGTCCAAAAGTGGCAAGTTTACTCAAGTAATTCAAAATAATCCAAAGTTGCAATAAGTACGTTTTTTAATCTGGTTTGCAATGGTTTATGCTCATTGATTTCATGAGCGGTTTACATGATTTTCATAAATCCATTAATTATTATCCATAATGCTTTGAGCACATTAGTATTAGCCCCAATGCATTTCAGGCAAATACGCCGCCCTTCTTCAGGGGATAAATTCCTAAAGAAACGAGAGAGGAACGAAATGAGGCGACCAGATTCATAAAGGCGGTTAAAGTAATGAAAGTGAAGTAAAGGTACTGGGTGAACGATCAAGTTAAAAAACGGGTGTTTAAACAGTCCAGTTGCAGGTAGAACAAAAAACGAATTAAGAACGAGGTGCCGGGTGAACGATCAAGTAAAAAACGGGTGTTCAAACAGTCCAGTAACGAGTAAAGCAGTAAACGAAGTGAGAACGAGTGACGGGTTAACAAGCGAGTGCCACAGTGAAAGATATCGGGTGAAAACGAAAACGTGTCATAAAAATGGTGTTTTAATCAAGGTGAACGTAAAATAGTATGACACCGTCCCGGACGCTAAAGGAAATTATGACGTGCTATGAATGCGTGTTAGTGCAACAGACTAAATCACCAAATGTGTAGAATTTGTGTCCTCTCGGCATGCAAAAAATAAGCTAATGTGAAGAGAGTTACCTGGGTGTTGCTTGTGTCGTTTATGACACTCGAACAACGGCTTGACTCAAACCGAGGCGCCTAGTGACTGACGCCATATTTACCTGTAGAGGTGGAAAGCGAAAAGGGGAAAAGAAAGGTAGAAAGAGAAAAGGATACTAGTTGCCAGCTGAAACGGTTGCCATCTTGAAGTGGAGGAAAGCAAAACTCATGGTTGTGTAAAAGTTATCACCCCGAACAGAACGGTAATCAGTATGAGAGGAAGTAAGTTTCTGTGCAAGAACATAATAAAATATGTGACATTACAGGAGAGTAGAAAGAACAAGTGTAAGGACTGCAGCCTCAAAGATGACAATCAGAAGGATAAAACCTAAAGAACATGAACCAATAAAGAAAGGAGAAATTACACAATGAACAGTGAGAATGATGAACGAAATAATAGAAAGATGAAGCCTGAAGAGAATAACACAGTGAGAGAAGGAAAAATAAGACCATAAAGAGAGGACTAATTGAACTTTAAAAAGAGGAAAAAAATCGAGAGGGGAGCGATTAGGAAAGGAAAAAATTCGAAAAGGAAAAAAGGTTAGGAAAAGAAAAAAATTAAAAGAGGAAAAAAATTAAAAGAGGAAAAAATTAATTAAAAGAGGAGAAAATTAAGAGAAGAAAAAATTAAACAGTTGGAAGAGAAAAAATTGAACAATAGGAACAATTAGAATTCACTGGAACAGTATAAGAATGTTATATATGCAAAACGGGATGGTCACAGAAAACAACTGTATTCAATACGATCATTGAGGCCGTAAGGCACCAATGAGTTCGTCTTTTTAATCCAAAATGTTTCACGTTGTAGCAAAAATTTGCGGTTGTCTCTCCCTTCTTTGCTGTCCACAACTTCACACACTAGAAACCGCAGTTGGCTGATGTTGTGATTATGGTTTGCAAACTGTGTAGCCACAACTGATTTCGGATTTTTATTTCTAATATTGCTTTTGTGTTCATTCAATCTAATCTTGATCTTTCTTTCGGTTTTACCGATGTATACCAGCCCACATGGGCATTTTAGTAAATACACTAGACTTTTTACATGTAGCTGTGGTAAAAAGTCTAATTTTGTAGCCTTTGGTTGGATGGTGAGTGGTATTTCCTTTAATGATGTTTTTGCAGTTCCCACAGTTGTGGCATGGTATTGTGCCTTTGTATGTCGTGGTGAGGGCACCTGGTCTTTGTACTCTGAGTAACTCCACCAAATTCCTACTTCTCTCATATGCGAATAAAGATTTGTCTGAAAATATGTTTTTGAAGTCAGGTTCTACTTGGAGCTTTGGCCAGTGTTTTAATATGATCTTTTTGAAGCCTCTACTCTCCGTGGAAAATTTAGTCACAATGACTGTTCTGGGTGTTTCTGTAAGTCGCTTTTGAGTAGTCAATAGGTGAGTGCGGGATACTGTAGCCGCCCGGTTACTGGCCATAGTCAGAATTTCTTTAGGATAACCTCGGTTGTGGAAACGATCCACCATGTTGGATATGTTTTCTGGAAGTTGTTCTTGATCAGACACAATTCTCTTAATTCTGAGCAGTTGTGAGTAGGGTAAGTGAGCTTTGAGGGCTGGTTGGTGAAAACTGTTAAAATGCAATAAATTATTGCGATCTGTGGCTTTTCTGTATATGGTAGTTTCAATTTTTTGGTCCCTAATGTAAATCAGGACATCCAAAAACTTATCTTCACGTTGTCGATGTTGAATGTGAACTTTAACCGATCATTCACTAGGTTCAGTTTTCCAATAGCTGTGACTAAAGATTCCTTGGGACCCTGCCAAATCAGAAATATGTCATCTATATACCGGAAATAGGCCACCAAGTGTTCCTTCCAGGTCATGTTGTTCAGGACGTTATCCAACTCAAATTTGTGCATAAAGAGGTTCAAATAGCTGGGGGCTGCACAATTCCCCATGGATGTCCATGTTAGTTGTAGGAAAAATTGGTCTTTGTGAATAAAATAGCTGTGGTACAGAGTGAATTGAAGCAGTTCCAACAAGAAGATTTTGAAATCCTGGTTGAGATCAGCCTGTAATAAGAAAAATTCTATTGCTTCAATGCCTAAATCGTGGGGTATCGAAGTGTACAAGGCTGTCACATCGATGGTGCATAAAAACATTTCTTCATTCCACTCTATTGAAAGGTTCTTAATTTTTGTCACGAATTCTGTGGTGTCCTTGATGTACGTGGACATGTCTTGTACAAAGTCCTGTTGGTGTCTATCTAAATATTTGCCTACCGGTTCGTGAATAGATCCTCGTGTTGAAACTATGGGTCTCATTGGAGGCTTCAATAAGTCTTTGTGAATTTTGGGTAGCATTCGTAGAGTAGGACGTTTGGGAAATTCTTGAATCAGGTATCTGCGGTCAATTTCAACAATGGTGCCTGCGGTAATCACTTTGTCAATTATTTCTTTCAGTTCAAGTTGAAACATCTCGGTTGGATTGTGTCCAATTATTAAATATGTGGTTGGATCGTGTACATGTTCATCAATTTTCTGGTTATAATAGGATGTGTCCATATGACCAATGCACCTCCTTTGTCCGCTTTCACACAAACGATGTCTGTGTTGTTTTCTAACCGTTGTAAGGTGCTTCTGTCCTTCATGGTGAAATTAGATTGTTTGGACTTGCTGTTTTTGAACAGGTGCTGTAAATCGTTCTTGACTAGGGTTTCGAAAGAATCCAAAACCTTATGGCTAGTTGGTGCCATATATGTACTCTTAGGTTTCAACCCTTTCAAAGTGTTTTCTGCTTTTTCAAGAGGTTCTGTAATGACGTTGTCAAAGAAATGTCGCAGCCTTAAAAAGAGCGCATAAATCTGTATAGACTTACTTCAGCTTCTAAGATATTGGATTTATAGGTCGGTACGAACGATGTTCCTTTTTGTAAAACTGCAACCTCATGTTGGTTCAAGTGAGTTGACGAAATGTTGATCACCAAATTATCTATATCATTAGCTATTTCTGACTTCTGGTTACTCGTTTCTCCATTGGAACGTCGGATGTTGTTCCTCCTGGTTCTTCGTTGCCTAAATGTCCCGTTCCTAAAAAAGGACCTGTGGAAGAAGTTGTTGTGGTTGAAGTGGATTCGGTTGGTGTAATGTCCAAGCTGTGATGTTCCGTTTGGCTGGTGGGTCTACGACTGTGCTTATTGACTTCAGAGTCGCTGCTAGCGGGTGAAGTGTCAGTTTCAGATGATTTGTTCGGGGGCCTATTCTGTCTCCTCCTGGCGTATACTTCTGCCCAATTGTATACCTCTCCCAGCTTGTAGTCGATGGTATCTCTACGGAATTTCCGGACCTTGCGTTCGTTAATTTCTTGAGTGTGTCTAGATAATTGTTCGTTGATGTCCATCAAAACTTTTGACCATTCATCGATGCTTAACTTGGTGGATAATTCACTTTTTAGTTGATTGATTTCACTACCTAGTTCCTCCAAAATCTTTGATAATTCCTCTATAATCAACAAAATGAGGTCCAATGAGCACTTGTTGAGGATCCCGTACCATCTGTCAACAAACTTGGGGTCGTTTTTGCACAATGATGGTTTTAACGAAATTCTTAACCCTCTTGGGATGCGTTGTGCGCGGTGGTATTTTATGAGCGAGCTAGCATGCAGACGCTGGCTTTTCTCACGTTTCGTCAAGTATATCAGTTGTTTGATATTACTTTGTACTGTTCCAGATCCTGTAGCGGCCGTCTCAATTTCGCCAATCAAAGAATAGATTCTTTGGGCTTCATTTTCCCCGAACGCAAAGGTGACTATGGCCAGTAACCGGGCGGCTACAGTATCCCGCACTCACCTATTGACTACTCAAAAGCGACTTACAGAAACTCCCAGAACAGTCATTGTGACCAAATTTTCCACACAGAGTAGTGGCTTCAAAAAGATCATATTAAAACACTGGCCAATGTCCCAAGTAGAACCTGACTTCAAAAACATATTTTCAGACAAACCTTATTTCGCATATGAGAGAAGTAGGAATTTGGTGGAGTTACTCAGAGTACAAAGACCAGGTGCCCTCACCACGACATACAAAGGCACAATACCATGCCACAACTGTGGGAACTGCAACAACATCATTAAAGGAAATACCACTCACCATCCAACCAAAGGCTACAAAATTCGACTTTTTACCACAGCTACATGTGATTCAAAAAATCTAGTGTATTTACTAAAATGCCCATGTGGGCTGGTATACATCGGTAAAACCGAAAGAAAGATCAAGATTAGATTGAATGAACACAAAAGCAATATTAGAAATAAAAATCCGAAATCAGTTGTGGCTACACATTTTGCAAGCCATAACCACAACATCAGCCAACTGTGGTTTCTAGTGTGTGAAGTTGTGGACAACAAAGAAGGGAGAGACAACCGCAAATTTTTGCTACAACGTGAAACATTTTGGATTAAAAAGATGAACTCATTGGTACCTTACGGCCTCAGTGATCGTATTGAATACAGTTGTTTTCTGTGACCATCCCGTTTTGCATATTGAACATTCTTATACTGTTCCAGTGAATTCTAATTGTTCCTATTGTTCAATTTTTTCTCTTCCAACTGTTTAATTTTTTCTTCTCTTAATTTTTTCCTCTTTTAATTAATTTTTTCCTCTTTTAATTTTTTCCTCTTTTAATTTTTCTTTTCCTAACCTTTTTACTTTTCGAAGTTTTTCCTTTCCTAATCGCTCCCCTCTCGATTTTTTTCCTCTTTTTAATGTTCAATTAGTCCTCTCTTTATGGTCTTATTTTTCCTTCTCTCACTGTGTTATTCTCTTCAGGCTTCATCTTTCTATTATTTTGTTCATCATTCTCACGGTTCATTGTGTAATTTCTCCTTTCTTTATTGGTTCATGTTCTTTAGGTTTTATCCTTCTGATTGTCATCTTTGAGGCTGCAGTCCTTACACTTGTTCTTTCTACTCTCCTGTAATGTCACATATTTTATTATGTTCTTGCACAGAACCTTACTTCCTCGATCTTATTTTCATTATTGGATTGGTTATTATATTGCACTGTATTTATTTGCAAAACGTTGTGTTTACATTTCTTTTTAACCTACATATCCGTGTAAGGTTGTTCACTCGTCTCATACTGATTACCGTTCTGTTCGGGGTGATAACTTTTACACAACCATGAGTTTTGCTTTCCTCCACTTCAAGATGGCAACCGTTTCAGCTGGGCACTAGAATCCTTTTCTCTTTCTACCTTTCTTTTCCCCTTTTCGCTTTCCACCTCTACGGGTAAATATGCCATCAGTCACTAGGCACCTCGGTTTGAGTCAAGCCGTCGTTCGAGTGTCATAAACGACACGAGCAACACCCAGGTAACTCTCTTCACATTTGCTTATTTTTTGCATGCCGAGAGCGACACAAATTCTACACATTTGGTGATTTAGTCTGTTGCACTAACACGCATTCATAGCACGTCATAATTTCCTTTAGCGTCCGGCACGGTGTCATACTATTTTACGTTCACCTTGATTAAAACACCATTTTTATGACACGTTTTCACCCTATATCTTTCACTGTCGCACTCGCTTGTTAACCCGTCACTTGTTCTCACTTCGTTTACTGCTTTACTCATCACTGGACTGTTTGAACACCCATATTTACTTGATTGTTCACCTGGCACCTCGTTCTAATTCGTTTTTTGTTCTACCCGCAACTGGACTGTTTGAACACCCGTTTTTTAACTTGATCGTTCACCCGGTACCTTTACTTCACTTTCATTACTTTAACCGCCTGTATGAATCTGGTCACCTCATTTCGTTCCTCTCTCGTTTCTTTAGGAATTTACCCCCTGAAGAAGGGCAGCGTATCTGCCCGAAATGCATTGGGGCTACTACTAATGTGCTCAAAGCATTTTGGATAATAATTAATGGATTTATGAAAATCATGTAAACCGCTCATGAAATCAATGAGCATAAACCATTGCAAACCACATTAAGAAACGTACTGATTGCAACTTTGGATTATTTTGAATTACTTGAGTAAACTTGCCACTTTTGGACCTCCGGCAGTGCACATTGAGGGACACTTCCCAGTGGGGAAGTGCAACTGAGGTTATTTTGATACGCCCAGGTTTAGGGGACGATACCTCAGTGCACACCCACGAACTTGAATAACAATTAAACACACCGGTGTAATTTGAATACCACGGAGTGCGTGATTCAATAACTTTTGACATTTCTTCTGTGAAAGGTAGGACATGTACTGAGGTGTGTACCATGTCCTAACAGTGAAATACTCTCCATTTCGTTTTTCACTGTTGCAAGGCCATCTTGCCTATAGGACAGAATGGGGAAGGCTGTGTAATATGTTTCCAGCCTATCTTCCCATAGGTTTAAGATGGAGTGGTGAAGTTTAGTGTGCCTGAGCTCACAATTTAATAACACATCTTTTTGTGAAGGTGGTTTTTGAATTGTGTGTTTAGAAACCACGCTTTTAGAAGTGGCTGGTTTTTTTGTTCTAACAATTCGGTGTGTCACTGCCTGGTTGTGGATTGACTGTCTGTATTTGAATGTGATAGGATCTGGGAAATGTCTTGACCCAGGGGAGGAGTAGGTGAGACAGCCACGGTTGACCTGCATCTGGAGTGTAGGGGGGAGGAGTAGCCCTGGAGGTGAAGAGGCCTGGGCTGCTGCCATAAAACAAAGGCTCCATCTCCTGCTGAGTGACTGAAGATCCAGACCCCCACTATCAAAGGAAGATGGTGTCACTGGCAGGGAGACACCCAGAACTGGTTTGGACAGGGGTCAGTGCCCCCTGAACACAAAGACTTCAAAGACATTTAGGGGTATAACTATGAGAGCTGAAACCCCTGGACTTTAGACTGAAATCCCTATTGAAAAAGGATTGAACCTACTTGGTGCTCAAGAGGAACCTCTGCCAAAGAAGAACAGCTGACGAGACTGAAGAGAAGGACTGCCCTTGCTGTGTGTTCTGGGGCTGGCATGCAGTTTGCTGGTTTGACTAAGGAGAGGACAAGGGACTTTGCTGTGTGCTGTGTCCCCCTGCTTGTGAGGACTTTGCTGTGTGCTGTGTCCTGAAGTAGCATGTCTCCAAGGGCCTGAGGAGAGCTGGCTCCCTGTTGTGGAAACTCGGGAACATAAAAGTTTCCAAGTGTGTCTCAGCGACGCTGTGTGCGTGTGCTTTTTGCAGCCTGAGACCTTCGTAAGAACTGCCCCGTGATCGTGTGCACCCGGAGTCCAAGTGAGTCTCAACTACGCTGTGTGCATGTGCTTTTTGCAGCCTGAGACCTTCGTAAGAACTGCCCCGTGATCGTGTGCACCCGGAGTCCAAGTGAGTCTCAGCGACGCTGTGTGCGTGTGCTTCGTGCATCCTGAGACCTTCGTGAGGATTGCCCCGTGATCGTGTGCACCCGGAGTCCAAGTGAGTCTCAGCGACGCTGTGTGCGTGTGCTTTTTGCAGCCTGAGACCTTCGTAAGAACTGCCCCGTGAGCGTGTGCACCCAGAGTTCAAGTGAGTCTCAGCGACGCTGTGTGCGTGTGCTTTTTGCAGCCTGAGACCTTTGTAAGAACTGCCCCGTGATCGTGTGCACCCGGAGTCCAAGTGAGTCTCAGCGACGCTGTGTGCGTGTGCTTCGTGCAGCCTGAGACCTTCGTGAGGATTGCCCTGTGATCGTGTGCACCCAGAGTCCAAATGAGTCTCAGCGACGCTGTGTGCGTGTGCCCTGTTGCAGCTTGAGACCTTCGTGAGAAATTGCCCCGTGACTGTGTGTCCCGGAGCAGTCTTGTTCTCTGCTTCGATCGACAGCGTGGCCAGACCTGCTGCGATCGTCATTGCCATCGGCCCGGACCGGCATCCCCGGAGAAGCTGTGAGAATTCACCGCCGCCGGCCAGAGCCTGCCTTTGCCAAGGAGAGACCTCAAACCATCACCGTCGGGGGTCCGAGTTCCACTGCCCAAGATCAACGAAGTCGCACCGGAGGCCCAAGCCGCAAGGAGAAGAGAGGAGAGTGAGATCGCACCCCCCAGGTAACGCTCAGCGAGCGTGCGTGTGTCGCTGCCTGGGGCGGGGTGCAAGCTATGAGAGAAACGCTCTCGGCCTTTCCCATCTTTGCAGCGCGAGCCCCCGCTCAAGTCCGTATCGCTGCCCTACTTGCCGAGGAGTGGCAGTACCGGGGCCGGAGTGTGGAGCTGCACTTTGTTTTCCATCATAACAGTGTTGGGACATATTTTGGCAGTAGCTGACCGCGAGTCCGTAAGAGTGGCATAGAGACCGTCCAGAGCACCGCGATCGGTGCCGAAGTACATTATTTTTGCATTACGAACTGCCTGATTGTTGCATTACGAATTGCATTATTTTTGCATTACGAACTGCCTGTTGTTAGATTACGAATTGCATTATTTTTGCATTACGAACTGCCTGATTGTTGCATTACGGATTGCATTGTTTTTGCATTACGAACTGCCTGATTGTTGCATTACGAATTGCATTATTTTTACATTATGAAGTGCCTGATTCTTGCATTACGAACTGCATAGCATTGCATTAAGACTGCATTGGATCATCGAGAATTGCTCATTAATACTGCAAGAACCTACCAGTGCGTGCTGGCCTAATAACCGGCAAGGTGAAATATTACAAATACGCATATGTTGGATTTTTATCGTGTGGTCTCATCGTAGATCTTTTTTTTATAAACATATAATTGTTTTTATGAAACTTGTGTGGAGTCCATCTGTGGTATTATCACTGTGTCACTGAGAGCGTGGTTGCAAATACTTTTCACATTTGCCTTGGAGATAAGCCTGGCTGCTCGTGCCAAGCTTCCAGGGGGTGAGCAGGGGTTATCTAAAGGTGTGTCCCTCCTTACCCTGACTTAGAAGCAAGGGTCCCTATTTGGACTAAGGTACATACTTCAGCCAACTAGAGACCCCCAGTTCTAACATGCCCACTTTCTAAAAGTGCCATTTTCAAGCACACAATTTAAAAACCATCTTTGCTTAAAGATGTGTTTTTAAATTCTGACCTCAGAGAGCCCAAACCCCAAATCTTTACCTGCTCCCAATTGAAAATTACACTTGTAAAATGTTACAAGGCAGCCCCAATGATAGCCTATGGGAGAGCTAGCCCTTGCAATATTGAACAAGCATTGGCATAGCCAATAGGTCTCGCCTTTGGGACCTTTTAAGCGTTTAGCCATGCAGCACATGCATACACAGGAGGAAGGACACTGACACTGACAGCGATAGGGGTGGGGGGAGGGAGAGAGCAGGAGGCAGAGAAAAATAAGGGGAGACAGAGGAAGAAAGAGGAGAGGAAAAGAAAGGGACCGAGTGACGGAAATGGAGACAGACAGAAGAGCACAAGAGAACAGAGAGAACGAAGGCTAGCGAAAGAAGACATACGAAGGAATAAAAGGCAAAAGAGAAATGGAGAAACAAAGTAAGCAAGGTGAGTAGAAGTAAATATAGGGCGGTGAAAAGAAACAAGAGGATAAAATATACACAGCGCAAAAGGGAGAGACAAAGAAATAAGAACTGTGGAAGAGAAGGGGAATGAATGAATGAACACATAAACAACTGAAAGAAAGGCGAAATGAAGGATTTGTGCTGAGGATAAAAAGGAAGGAAAGAATGACGTAAATATGAATAGTCCGAGGGACAAAAAAGAAGGAATGAGAGACGAAAAGCAGGAATAGTGTGGGGATAAAGATGAAGGAAGGAAATAAAGAAAGGCGAAAAGAAGGAATAGAATGGGGGAAAAAATGAAGTCGAAAGGAAGGAATAGTGCAGGGAATAAGAAGGAAGGAGGCAGGGATATAAGTAGAGTATATGGGGAGATGGTTGAGTGAAAAGGAGTGATGAGCAGGCACAAAGGAAAAGAGACAGGTGTATTAAATGGGAAACATTACGAGCGGTGATAAAATAGACAGATGAACAGATTAATAGTGTGAGAGTGAAGGTGGTAACGAATGTGGAAAGTGAGGAAAAAATGCTAAAGAAAAAATGTCCAAACTACATTAAATGGTATAAAAGAACGAGTGAAAGAAGGAGAAGATGTGTAGGGGCAAATCAGAGACGGGTAGGGCTAAGGAAGGTTAGGAATGGAGGCGGCGGTCAGAGAACGAAGTCTAAAAGAAAAAAACAAGACGGATGCAGGACGGGGTAAGACGAAAATAAAAATGGAGCTAGAAAAGGGGCAAAATGAAGACATAACATAAGCTGGATTCCTTGTACAAAAGGGAGACAAGGCTAGAGAGAGAGAGAAATGGGAGGGTAACTAGGCCAGAGAGAGAAACAAAGTGAGAGCGTGAAAAACGGATTCACCCAAAATGGTAGAATTGATACGTGTCTGGAAATGCAACAAGCGCGGCCACGCGGCCGCGAAAGTGAAAGCAACCCTTGGAAACATGATACAGAACAGATGGCATCCTGCGTGCCCCTGCTCGCTCCCGCAAGCTGGAGGCCGCCACACGCACGAGTTGAAAGTCTGGAGTGATTCCAAGAGGCCCTCTCCTAGAGCAACGCATGCGCGCTGCACTAGGCTCGACCCAAAAATTAATGTGGCGGTATTTCACTATCAGGACATGTAGAGCACACCGGTACATGTCCTACCTTTCACATATATTGCACCCTGCCCATGGGGCTACCTAGGGCCTACCTTAGGGGTGACTCAAATGCCAGTCAGTCAAATAACTTTATTTCGGCCATTGCGGCCATAAAAGTATCACTGCATACAATACAATACAAACATAATAAAGCCATCAATTTTAAAATAACAATCCATATTAACATGTGGATTTTCCCTCTAAGGGGTCGATTCCGAACCCGTTCGGAAGGGCTCCGAAAGCGAACCGGCTGCGAAATGCACGATCCATACGCGTGTTTCCCGACCGACGCACACAGCCGTACGGACGAGCAAGTACGATGAGAGATACGCGAAATCGCCGACCGAATCGTTTCCGGCTCCGAACCGCTCCGTACGACTCGACCGTAAACAATCCGTGCCGTGCAATGGAGGCGATTTCCGACCGAGCCAGTACGATGCACGATTCGGACAGCCGGATCGAGTCGGAGCCTCCGACACGTAAACGCTCCGGGAAGCGGACTTCGGGGGTCCGCGCCGGACCGCCCTTCACCCGTAGCCTTACGAGTCGATCACAGGGTCCCCCCTACACATGCCTGTACGGTGCGGGTTGCACAGACGCGTCCCCACTACAGGGGGAGCCCTTGTGCGCAACGTAGCTCTTTCGTCAATGGGAGCCTGTGTACGCGTCGTACAACAGGCTCCCATTGACTTCAATAGGGCTCCGAGCGACCCGTGTCGGTCAGCGCTTGTTCGCATCGTACTCATGCGCTCAGCGCCCCGGAGCACGAGTCGGTCGGAAAGCACTCCGGATCCGAGTCGGACGGAGAGCTTTCCTAGCGAGATCGGAATCGACCCCTTAGAGTCCATACTTCCTAAAGCTCCGGGGGAAAGAAAAGAGAGTCCACAAAAGTGCAAATGCATTAGGTATAATAGATTAACAACCTTCTCACAAAAGCAGGAGTATAGGATTATTGAAGTCTGCCTAACCCTCAGTAGTCCATTTCAAGATTTTAAAAGTGCTAGTGCCTAGGGTGCAAAAAGGACCGAAGTTGATTACAAGGATCCAAAAGCTGGTTCATCTCAGACTATCTGATACAATAATATAACCAAATTTAAAAACAATTAAAATCGAACCGAGAAATGTAACAGCAAAAGCCTATGCCATGAGAATTAACGGCATGACCCGTCATGCAATACAATTTCATGATTAGTACAATACTAAATTAGTAAATTCTCAAATGCAATAAAAGGGAAGGTTTGGGCCTGGCAAGTGGTTGCACTTGCCAGGTAGACATGGCAGTTTAAAACTGCACTCACAGACGCTGCAGTAGAGGCCTGAGACATGTTTACAGGGCTACTCATATGGGTGGCACAAACAGTGCTGCAGGCCCATTAGTAGCATTTAATTTATAGGCCCTGGGCACACCAAGTGCACTGTACTAGGGACCTACCAGTAAATCTAATATGCCAATCTTGGATAACCAATCAGAATCACAATTTATACAGGTTGCACTTGCAATTTAGCACTGATCAGCAGTGGTAAAGTGCCCAGAGTACCTAAGCCAACAAAAACGTAGTCCAGCTCACAGTGAAAAAATACAGGAGGTAGAGGCAAAAAGACAGGGGACCACACCAAGGATGCCAGGTCTAACAACATATACATCTAGTTAAAAATACAAAATAACTTTATACAGCGAGACAATCGAGCTGAATGTTTTAGTGAAGAACACTCAAAAGAAGCAATTTTGTGCATTCGGACAAGTAGGATGAAATTGTCGCTTGGACAAAATGATTCGCTTTGTTGTGTAACGTCTGCTAAACACAGCACAGACTGCAGCACATCTCATTACCGCGCACGTCAAAGAGCTTTAGAAGAAGGGTTATCTGTTCCTGTACTTTACGGCTCCTGGAGCCTGCCGCGAGTGTCTCCCTCCAGGGGCAATCATTGATTGACATTAAAGATTGTGATGAATCATTCGTTAAAGTCTTACAGCTCTGGTTGCGAACGCACCTCCCAGCAATCCTGAGAAGGCATAAAATAAGGGAAATAGAATGTCACTTCAAATTATGATTAATGATTTTCTGACCTAATGGGTTTAAATTATATCTAAACCCAAGACAGCTCTGAGAATAAATTGCACATTGTAAAATAATACCGTGCCAGCCAAGTAGCAGAGTTTATTGGAAAGAATAATCTGCTTTTCCACAGTTGAGCGGTCACGAAAACATGTTTTATTAGAATCCCCGTCATTTATTTTTACGATGCGGAAGGTTCCGTGATTAAAATTTGGGTGCCTTTAATAATACTCTGTTTTTTGCACTGCTAAACTGTGCCTTCACTTTGAGTCACTAGAGCAATAAACTTTATTATTAATTAATATGTGAGCAAATAAGTAAAACAAATTTAAGAGCTACAGATTTTTATCACAGTTCCAGAAACTACCACTACCACATACAAATGGAGATTTAAGTCCTCGTTGGAGCAGCCATCTTTGCACACAGATGCTTTGTTTGCAAGCTGCCATTTTTTAAGAGAATCTGTGGCAAGATTCCCTTCCCTTTCCTTCCATCCATGATTGCTCTTCTTCAGTATCTGAAAGTAAGCCCTTGTAGCGTCAGCCAAGAAAGAATTCTTGAATCTTCCTCATCAGCTTAGGAAGTGGACATAGAAAGGAGAAAACATTTGACTACATAAGCAGGAGACACCAAAAAAGAAGAAACAATCGCTATCAGTGCATGCGTGCCTTCACTTGACCATGTCCAATGTAGAGCAATACATCAATATTCAACCACCCCAGCTTTAATGGAGACATAGTACTGTAGTTAAGATCACTGAGAGTCAGTTGACATTTTTTGTTTTATATCACAACATTTTGACACCCAATGGGTATTAGTTCTTGATGAATTTACATTATGTAGATGTTGAGTAGATACTTGGAGGAGTCTCTCCCCTTCAGCTCTTCTTTGGGCTGGTCTAATCTGTATGTGTTCTTTCACTTCTTCCCTGGCATAGTGAGGTGTAATTTTAATCCTCTTCGAAAGAGTGACACTGAACCTTGTCACTCACCAAAGACCAGTTGGTGCATACAGCTGACAAGCTGTTACCACCATTACTAAGGGGCTGATTTAGAGTTTGGTGGAGATGGTACTCTGTTGTTGTTGCAACAGAGTATTGTCTCCGCCAAACTTAATGTCCGCATACCTTTAGAGTCGAGTGGACCTGAAGTATGTTAGTGACAGTGACTACCCCATCTCTGTTGCTGACATACTCCTCTGACCGCCCAGTAGAGTAGGTGCTCTCAAAGGTATGGCCATGAGACTGCCCATATGATTTAGAATAGGCAGTCAAATGGGCAGTGTTTACTTTCTCTTATCACAGTGAAAAACATGGCGGTAAGGGACAGCAAACATGTTTGGATTGTTCCTATACCATGAGAGAAAACTCCAATGGTGTCAGGATCATTACTTTTTGTCATTTTTCCAAAACAAAATCTGGCTTTGGATTTTATTTTTGAAGAAACAAAAACTTGTTAAAAGCCATCCATCAAACTTTTAACCTATTGACTGGAACCGTCATGACAGCCGTTCTTGTCAATGACTGGTGTTGTCCTGTGGGCCAGTGGACAACTCTGAATTTAGAGGACAAGTACTTCGTCAAGGCGACAGAGTATTTTACTCCATCACTCCAACAGAGTAAATGCCGTCCCCTGAAATCAAAATTAGGCCAAAAGTGTTCCTGTTGTAAAAAAACAAACAAAGTTCCACCAACCCAGCAGCTGCCCAGAGCACAGGTTGAAAAAGCTTGGGTGGGCTTACAGAAAAAAGAGTGGACTAGCAGTGCTCACCACATATTTGCTGCAGCATGCGTCACCAGATGGCATCACTCAAACTTGAATCCTGATTTCCTGATGTTATTTTATGGCTCTTTGGAGGTGCCCGATGCCCCAATGCCAGGAGGCACTGTAAAATGAGACACTGGTTAGTGCTGAGCGGAGTTGGCTACTGTTGTTTCCCCACCCACACAACAGGCCCCAGTCTGTTGCTAGAGCATTGTGACGGGATGTTGTAGACCATCACACAAATGCCTCCCTCGGCCTAGTCCTGCTAGAGGGGTGCATTCATACTTAAACTTTATGTGATGGGTTATTAGGAATTTAGGTAGATTTGTAGTTATGACACCAGATTTTGATGTCAAATTGGTCTTGTTTTTCAAATGATAAGTTATTACTCGGAAAAGGCAGGCTGTCCCAACGAAACCAGCAACGTTCTGGTCTATGTGTGGTCTGTGACTCCTCCGCTGGTATTCAGTGTGAAATGCCAACTGCTTAGTTCCATATTCACTGTCGCCACCACTGAACCTACTGTGGCTCCTTATCCAACTATCTTAGCCATTAGAGCATTGCATCACACCCCACATCCATTTTGTTACTATTGTGATGTCCCATCGCAACCTCGTTAGCTGTAATAGAAAAACATCCCCTCTAAGGGTGAACAGCAACAGCCCCTCTAATTGTAGGGGCAGCACAGTTGCCATTGCACTCACACCTAGACCACGCCCGCCAACTCTGATATCAGCCTAGGCAATTCCTCATGGATAACAAAAACCCCAAGTCCTAAAACCCAACGCAAACAAATGAATAGAAAATTGTGATTGGGCCTCACAATGGCGCCATATAGCCCAGAGTTCGCAGACTTGTGTGCCAATACCAACTGAGTTCCGTGCAGCAGAACTTTTAGTTTCCTACAAGTAAATTCCAAGCCCTAATCAGGGAAGGGAATTTACTTGTCTGGGAGGGGAATACAATAGGAAGGGAATGACACTCCTTCCTATTTATTCATGGAAATGATCGACCCTAGACCCACTGCTCAGTGGAATCTGTAGATCTGAGCCTCGACGCTCAGCTGTAACAAGAACCTGCACCTAATGCATAGCAGAATCAGTGACATGAGCCTCACTACTTTGCACAAATTAGGGTTTCAAGTTTGAAAGCACAACAGAATTGAAATTCCTGATCGTCATCTCTCAGCGGAAGCAGTAACCTGAGTCTTATTGTTCCGGTGAAATCAAAATTATGAGCATCATTCTTTTGGAGAAATGGAATTTCTGTGCCTCATTGTTGAAAGTCAGAGATTAGTGCTACTTTTTCAGTGGCAATCACGTTCTGAAGGTTAAGTCTCATTGCTGCACGGCATCGCATTAGATCTTGTTACAGACACCATTAGCTGTTTGCCATAGCTCATGAGTTTTGGGTCAGTCCCTTCAGCCATTGCTTGCAGAAAATGGCAAGAGAGTTGTCGAATTAAGGAGATTAAGCTTTAAGTGGGAGAAATTCTAAATTTGTGTCCAAGGACGGTGCCTCAAAGTCTGGATGATTTTGGCGCCTTCGCCTGGTGAAGATATCTACCTTTGGACTTAGTCACTTTTTTTCAGCTTGGATCCCTCCAGTTGGACAAGGCTGAAAGTTGTAGCTGAACAGGGCTCCATGAAGGCTGAATCCCTTCATTCTGAGGTCCAGCTGGAAAGGATTTTCTTGTGCGGAAAATCTCCAAGTGGGTGCAAGCTGAATCTTTGGCCCAGCAGCTACGCACCTTTATCTGATTGACTTGGCAGGTTTGCCCTTGTCCTCCGGAAGTATTTGGACCCAAAAGGTTTGTAAATCCCAGGTTTTTCAGGATGTTAGGACAGTACAGGTTGGCACAGCCAAGTGTCCAGGACCTCAGGAACAGCACTAGGGGGATCAAGATTCACTACAGCAGAATTCATCAGCAGGGTCCAAGGCAGCTCTAGTTGGAGCTGGTCAGATGGGCTCTGTAGGTAAAGGGCTTCTAGCAGCATGTTGTTTCCCTGTAGCTTAACAGGAGGTTAGTCGTCTGACCTTTGGAGGGACCTTTGGGGGACAGAGGGTGCCCTTTAAGTCAGTGTCCAGCAGCCGAAGTGTGCACTAGAGAGTTGATATGGGTGACGTCAGGAGGTGTGACTTCCCTAATCGAACTGCGCCACCAGATGAATATGGTAAAGAAATGTGAAGAACAGCACCGGATTGACTTCTATATAGTATATGCTTCTTCCTCTAATGGTGTCCATCAGTCTATGTCAGAGCCTCCTTTTACCGAGTATGTGTTCGCTCTCTCTCAGAGTCGGCACTCTTCTCATCTTGTGCCCATTCCCATTCAAACGCTTCAATTCGCATAATTCACATCACTTCACTCGCAAGCTCTACTTTCACTGTGCTCCCCTTCGTCATCAACCCACACTCTCTTTCTCCACTCCTCTCTCCTATGATCCTCTCCACTCTTCACTCAGACTTTGCACTTCCTCATATAGATTCTCCTTCCTGTCTCTTACACTCTGAGGGGTATATTCACAAGAACGTGTGATAACTACCCCAAAATTAGCGTAACGCAACTTCCAATAACGCAGCCTATCACGGGAAAATAACCCCGTGTCAACGTGGGATTCACAACAAGGCGGTAGCATGCGATAGTCACCAGATAACGCGTCAAATGCCAGCGTGTAAATCAACACCACGCCCCAAAAATGAGAAACGCAAACGCGAGAAATCATGCGATGAGGCCAATCGCGGTACAAAAAGCTGCGAAAAGCAGCCTCAGGCCTGCAACTCCCACGCGTCTGGCGGGCTATTGCACCCTAAAAACCACAGGCACAACACACCAGAAACAAGCCAAAGCACGTAGCAACATCCATGCACCCTGACCAAGCGCAGAGGGCAACGCGAACCCCACAACCCCCACAGACCACCAGCAAGGAACAAGTGGGTCGGGGAAGGCCAAGGAGAAAATGGAGAGGAAGACGGGGTGCAGACCGCAGGAAAACAAGACCAAGGCCACGGAGGCGACAGAACACTACCAGCAAATGACACACAAGCAGACCGCCTGGAATGCAGTCGCAGAGCCCAGGAGGCCAATCCAGGAGGCCAAGAGGCTCCGCCAGGACGTGACAACCTAAACCAGGCACAAACCCACTGCCAACAGGAAGGCAGCAACGGTGACAGGAGGTGGCAGTCCAGCGACACAGGAGGAGCAGGAGGAAAGCCAGGCCACAGTCATCAATGTGGAGAGGGTGCGAGGAGTAGGGAGTACGGACACAGCTCGACAGGACCTGACACAACAACAACAGGGTGAGGATCCAACAGGGACTGGGGGGACGGGGGTGATGGGCACAATGCCACACATGCACAATGAGGTGTAGCACACTGCACATCCACAATTACCCAGGGACATGTCCCCCATCCCCGTAGCACACTGCAGCACACACACATAGCAATCACAGCACATACCATGACAATGTGGCACAAAGTGCAACACCCACACTGCAGAACAGGGGACACAACTGGGTCCACCCAGGCGCAGAAACAGAACAATCACATTGGACAGAGCAGGGAACTGTGAGATGCACATCTACCCCTACAACCCCACATCAGCCATGTAGGCCAAATGTACACTGCCCCAACTCAAATTGCCACCACCGCCCAAACAGTCACAATGTACATTGTCACACAGTCTGCATGTCGACAAGAACAAGGCGCCAACACAATGCCAACATGCACCTCCCCTTCACAATGCAGAGGGACAAACAATACCTCCAGCAGGTCTGAACAGACAACCCATCAGTGATGCCCGAGACGAACACCACACCCCGACACCGACGCCCAACAACAGCCCATGGACATCCCACACAACCCACCACCAGGACCAGGGCAGACAAGCTACTCAGAACCCAGACTCTGCAACAGACCACACAGCATGAAGCACCCACAATCACGGCTGCCTCACAACACCTCACCCACCCACACATGGCACCCCAATGCCAGGTGGCCGAACGCCAAAAGGAGGTGGCCCAACAGGTGAGGGTGTTGCCTAATCCATGGAATGCGAAGTAGAACACATACGTGGGTGTCCAATACCCTTCAGGGACCACCTACAACCCACAAAGGAGACCCACACCTCCACAGAGACACATGCACATATCATGTTGAACTGGCTACGGGCACATGCGCCCGGCCCCTTTATTGGCAGGGCCACATGTACAGTGACGCCTGTGCTGGATGTGTGTGGGGTGAGTATAAGCCAGCCCGCACGGAGTGCTTGGTGCTGCCAACAACCTGAACAGTGGACACCAGTGTAATGGAAACAGAAAACACCAGCATAACAGAGTCAATTGCAGAGCAACATGGAGGGATCCGGAGTAAGGACAGAGGCCACCCAATATTCAGTCTGGACGTTCCGTGAGTTGCAGTGCACTGAGGTAGGGGCACTAGAGAAGAGCGCGCTCATGTGAAGGAATTGCTAGGATTGTGTCCCTTTGGGTCAGTCCTGATGCAGATGCAGTGGGGTGTGGTACACCTGCATCAACTTCATCATCAACGTCCCAGGTCTCCCACACTGCCTGAGGTGACAGTTGCGTCCGCAGTCCACAGCGCAATACCCAGTATCAGATCCGGGTGTGTAGCTTGACTACCGCCACCAGTCTGCATTCCTGCCTTGGGGCTGCTGCCACCTGCCCTCCCATTGTCTGTGCCTTCTCCCGTCCGCACACTTGACACATCCTCCTCCTCATGGTCCCAGGTCTTCCCCACTGCATGAGGTGACATTGCTGCGCAACCTCACAACAGCACAAAACTCAATCAGTAACGGACAATGGCTTGCAGTGCACTGAGTCACTGGCACCTGGAGTGCTGAGCAGGGCAGCAGGCCGATGATGGTATCCACGACAGGTCTGGGCAACTCCGTAGGTCTGTCAGGGCCACCCTTTCGACTCTGGCAGATGGCGGTTGGAGGTGGTCCTTGCCGTGGTGGCGTGTGCCTCCTGCGGTGATGTGACGTCCGGGCCGGTCAAGACTCGATGCCATGTGTGGACCCTTGTGGCCCGCAGTTGGGGCCGGAGGAGGCGGGCAGCGCAGGGCCACAGACACATGACGTTGATGACCCCAAGACCATCGCTACAGAGGCCATTTAATGTCTCAGAAGAAGGGGTCCCAGGCCTGAGCTGCACAGAGTTAGTGGCCCCGGATGCACTGCAGCCGGCACAGGCACCCAGCCACGGGACGGTGACTTGCGGTGCAGTCAGATGGGCCATGCGACCTGAGCGGGTCCCCATCAATGTCCGAGGTGTATGTTGCGGAGGGTTGCGGGGGACAGTGGAAAGTGTCCTCCAGGGCATGATGTGGAAGGTCTGATGTTATCCGGAAACAGCAAATTGAGGAGTGGAAAGCGCAAGCCTCGTTGTCACCAACAATTCGGGATCAGCTACATGAGGATGAAAACTAGCCCCTATTCCATAGACTCAAACGCCCCCAATGTACGACCAGTCAGTGTCCATGAATGTCGGGGAACAAACTCAGTGGCACAGGTGGTGTGAGGGCATGCAGTCTGCGATGATGCCGGTACACAGATGTGAACTCCGACATTGCCAAATCAAGGCTCTGTGACCTACTGGAGCGCAGTGTAGGCCGGAGGCAGCGGTCAGCATGGGCCCACAGCCACCTGTCGTTGGCTCGCGAGGCACAGAGTTAGTGACACAGTGGCAGTTGTCGGTAGTGTTCAATCACCTCCGTGACGATGATCCTGTTCCCTCCGGCCTGCAACGCGTCATCCTCTTACGCCTCTACGTGCGTGCGAAGATATGTATTCAGCCTTTTGAATTACCGATGTTCAGTTCCAATTCTGGGATCCCACTCGAGCGCAGCGTAGGCCGAGGGCAGTGGTCCGCGTAGGCCCACAGACACGTGTCCTGTGCTTGTGATGCATTCGTTTGCTTCACTGATAGCAGTGAGTTTGGTGATATCACCCCTGCAGTAGACATCCGGTCACTGCCATGGTGTAATCAAGACTCAGTTCCAAATGTGTGACCTACCTGACCTTGGTGTAGGCCTGAGGCAGCGGTCAGCAAGGCCCATTCACCGAGTGTCGCCGGCATAGGTTGGATGGCCCCACCAGCCTGCGTAGTTCAGGTTCAGTGGCACCACGTGTAGCCGGCTGGCGTTGAACAGGGTTAGTGGCACCACATTTAGCCGGCTGGCGTTGAACAGGGTTAGTGGCACCACGTGTAGCCGGCTGGCGTTGAACAGGGTTAGTGGCACCAAGTGTCGCAAGAAGCCCATATGGAACTATGCCTCACTGATCGGGGGGGGCGTCTGGTGCTGTGGCCGCTGGCCCGGATTTGGGGTCACTGCCATTCATGACTAAGGACACAGTTTCACATGTGGGACCTGCTGGACCGAGGAGTGGGCCGTAGGCAGCAGTGCAGTACGTCAACTAGAAAGGACTGAAGCGGGCCTGTGTCGTGGAGGCCTGGTGGTCTGAGCTGACTGCCAAGTTTGCGGGACTCGGGCTTGGAGCTTGCGCCGGAACGTGGTGGGCCCTCCTTGACACACGCCGGTGTCGGAAGGTGATCAGTGTGGCCTGGCTGCGCAGCGGCATGCCTGACGTGTTCGTGGTCCAGCGTGCCGGGGTCCGGCAGGCGCACTGCATCGCAGGCAACTCGGCTCACGTGGACGGCGTCGGCCTCGTGGCAGGGTGGGAGGCACCGCCCTGGCAGAGACGTTGGTCTTTCCGGAAGGGGACCACGCCCAGGCCTACGTGGTTTTTATTCACTCCCCTACGCTGGCGTGGCATACGCCGGGCCATCCCACTCCGCTGACGCTTAGGGGGGGCGTAACAGGCAACATTTCCGCGAGGTCCCCCACTGGCTGTGGTGACATGGTGGCATCCACTGTCCACTACACTCCATACGCAAGCGGTGTATGTCGCCATGGATATGGGTGTGTTCTGCATGCTGCGAGGTGTCCAGCACATCTCCGGCACTGTTGGCATTGTGTACTTTCCCAATCATGGTTCTACTGCATCCTTCACACATGCCTGGTTGCCACCTCTCCCTACATTCGGCTATTATGTGGCTGAGGTGCCATGCCGTTGCTGGCTCATGTTCAGGGCTTGCCCATGTGGACATTGTAAGTTGTTCTGTCGTGTCTGGTGGGTGGGCATATTGTTGTGCCTGTTGTATGTGATTTTGTGACGTGTGCATTGCCAGAGTTGTGAGTTGCAGGGTTGTGGTGTTGAGGTGTGTGGGATGTTCATTTGTATATTGCCAAGGGGCTGTACATTTCCCTTGTTGCCATCCTGGGAACGCTGGTTGATGATGGACTGTCGGAGGATGAAGGTATCATGCACACTGGCTGTGTATTTGGAGGCGACATTGTTGGGTGTTCCACGGTGTTCTGTTGTTGCCTGCACATTGATGTGAGACGTGTGCTTTCTGTTGCGGTGATTGTGTGCTGTGTCACCAGGGGGCACAGGTAGTACATGTGTGCTGTGTGTTGCCCCCAACACGTGCGTGCATCCTGCTATGGCGTATGGTCCTTGCTTGGTCTCCAGCGGATCTTGCGCCTTGTGTTGTACGTATGGGGACTGGGGTACCAGGGTGATGGTGATGTCCAGGACAGGTGTGGGGGGATTTGTATGTGGTTGGCTGTGAGACTCCTCCGACTCTGGCGGGTGTTGGATGGGGTGTCCCAGGGGCCAACAGGTGCAGTCACGCCATCAGCTTTGTGTGGGGTGGGATGTTAGTTGTCCGCTGTGTTGTTGCCGTAGGCCTGTTAGGCGATGATGGTCAGGATGCGTAGGTTGGTTGTCCCTTTCAGCCTGTAGTGGAAGGTGACATTGTCAGATGTTGGGTCTGTGCGGCTGGTACGTTTCCTTGGGTTCCGCTGTCTTTGTCTGCGCTGCATCTGTGGTGGTCCGGGGGGGGGTGTTCCGGGTGTGGGATGGGGTCCTGGGGGTGGTGTCGGTGGGTGTTGTGGCCTTCTTGGGTGTCCGGGCCGCATGATGGGTGGCTCCATGGCATCTGTTGCCCTTCGGATGTGGCCCTGGGCTGTGCTCCCTTTTGTGGTGCTGGCTGACGTCGGACTTTACACCAGGTCAGAGCAGGTGTAGATTTCCTGGTGCTAACACGCCTTATCGCCTGTTTTGTGTTTTTATCGTGGATGTGGCTGGTCGTTGTGAATGTTGAGGTGTGCTGTTGTCTCTGCTTTTGTCACGGGAACGCCTACTCTGCATCTCATTAGCGATATTTGCGAGGGTCCTTTGTGGCGATGTTTTTTGCGGCTGCTATCGTGGGTATACTGGTGCTGTGGGCTGTTAACACCGGCTTGTGAATGGGGGCGTACATTTATCACGACTTTGGCTGCGATAAAGTGCAGTTAATTCGGCGATGGCTCCTTGTGAATATGCCCCTGACAGTGCCCACACTTCTGCTTTTTTTACATGGCCAAATGTCTTAGTCATTCTATGCACGCTCACACTCACCACCTCTTGTGCTGCCCTACTCTGTCTTCTAACCCCTCTTACTCATAGTTCTTCTCAGTCGTGCACTGTTATTCTCACTCCTCATTGACACTGCTCAGTCATCAGAACCCATGCACTCTTCTGTCTTTCATTTTCCAGTACCACCTCCTCACTCATACTCTTTATGCATACTTGTGGCTCACACTTTACACTCATTCTCATGACAGCTCCAAAGAACAAGTGGTTCTGCATCTTCCTGCCACATGCAGCCTCCCAATCTCTTCCTTCCCTCTCTCCGTTTTGGCTCATGGGACAAATGTGAATTCTACACTCATTCTTGGCAGGAACAGATAACGAATTAGCAAAGAGATTAAATAAATAATAGCAAAGCCTTTTTTTCAGAATAAAATGGAGTCTTCTTTGCTCTAGTTCTTTCTGTTGCTTAAGGCTTGTGATCTTGAGTGGCTGTAGAACTCTCGATGTCCTTATGATTAAGTTATTCAGTTTGTCCTGGATTTGATTGATTCCTCCTTTTTCTCCAGTTCTGTAAAAAACTTGGACAAAGAGGCAGAAAAGAGAGTGTCCTTTTAAACTTATCACTAAAGAATACTGATTTTAGCCCCCAGTTCACCTTGTTGGTCTCTCATTAGCTGAAGGTGAAAAAATGCATTGAGGGCATGCAATTCATTTTGCACTTCATAAGCAGCCTGGCTAATCACTGGTAGCAAATTTCAGCACTTATTTTTTAGTTCAAAATATTTTATTGAATTTTACATAGAAGAAAGACAATACAAAAAAGAGTCCTGAAATGGTACATAGCATAGGAGGAAATGCAAATACACATACACTTTTAATATTGCACCATTAAAAGCAAAAATTAAAGGGATTACAATATAAAAATGAGAAATAAAACTTAAATATGAAGGAAACAAACAAAATCTACTTGGTACAAAGTAGATACTTTGAATAAAGCAAAGTAATCTGTAGAGAAAAATTGTAAAACATTACATAAATTATGTAACATAATAATCAACTAGATGCCAAAACACTTGAAAACAGGGAGAATCATTTGCAACACCTTTAAGCGATAAATGAGCTCACCATCTGGTGAATGTAATCCAGGGCCACCAACTATGAACAGATAACACAGATACAATGTTTTCAATTGGTCGTATTTGATTTGAGAACAAAGGATTTCAAACACTGAATAATTTGTTATGTGTGTCAGAAAAAGTAGTGGAAAGAGAAGTAGGTTTACAGATAAGTATATCATAGGAAAGTTTACTCGTATTATGGAGTATCATAATAATAATATCCCATACATCTTTCCTAAATTGTAAGATAACTCTGCATTCAAACAATAGGTGCCGTAATACACCATCAATCATTTTGCAATGTCAGCACAGTGGAGAGACTAAACGTTAAGCTTTAAATAATTTGTGAAGGGTCCACAAACAAACCTGGAAAGGAAGAGGGGGTAGTGGTTGAGGATGAATAGATAGACTAGAACGAAAAAGACAGGAAGCCCTGGGCATAGCAGACAATAAGATATGAGAGTGCCAAACAAAATAGGATAAATAGATAGACTGTTACCAAAAAGACAGGAAGGAAAGAAAAACAGAAGTTTGCAATTTGAATTTGAAATATATGTTTTCTTGACAGTATGAAAAATTCTACAAGATCAAAATGATCAACAGAGACCATGAGAGTTGTGAAATGGAGTATAGATAGAATTGTAAGTAAAGTATTGGTCTTCTTCTATGCGAATTGAAAAGGTGATGGAGGAGATACATTAAGTTAATTTGGTTCTAACTGTGTAGGGTGCACTAAGTAGCTGAAATCACTCAAAGCATGTTGATGTCTTTGGAAATGGTTAACATGTGAGTGAATTCAAGGTTTGATTTGATTATGTTTTCATTAGTCTTGTTAGTCTTTACTTATTTTCACGGAATTGTGGAAAATGGTTTCTTGAAATGTTTTAAAAAAATGTTAACTATATAAAATGAAAACATAGAAAAAAAGTAAAAAAAGAGGAAAAAAGAAATCATTTAGGATGTTTTTAACAATTGCCACGTATTGATTTTTTACATTTTAAAGATGTGTTTAGGCCCTGATAAAAGTCCCTGTAAGGGATGAAACGCGTTGGCTGGGTCTCTTAGTGCTATTGGAAATTGGATATTTAATAAAAAGAACCTTGTGTGAAAAAGACACCAACATTTGGTGATTAATTAAATAGAAATGAAAGACGTGGGGGCATATTATCAAGAACGGCGTTAAAATTATCGCCGGTTTAGCGGCAGAAAACTGCCGCTAAAGCGGCGATAATGGGCTTGATAATATGCCCTGGAGAATTCCAATAGAAGCCCATGTTCCCATGAGATGCCCCTTAGTATGGTAAAATAGAAATAATTGGGAAAGTGATTACAGCTACAAGTGGATGAAATTTGGAATGTTCAATGTGAACAAGCATAAATTGTTGCCCTCCTACAGATGAGAGACTAATTTCTCAACTTCTATAGATTGGATGTTAGTTATTTTGGTCTTGTATTGTTTATAATAAAATAACCAATTTTTTAAACCTGTGTGGAGACGTTTTGTGGTGTTTCATTGTGCTACTGTGTGTGTGTTGCACAAATACTTTACACATTGCCTCTTTAGATAAGCCTGACTCCTCTGTGCCAACCTACCAGGTTATCTTTTAGTGTGCTTCTAGCTTACCGTGACAGGGTGCATACCTTGGCCGACCAGAAACGAAGGGGCATAATCACAAGGAAGTGGCGGTGCGCAGTATTAGCATACTTGGCTTAACGCCGCGCTCCACCACTTCTGAAACGCAGGCCTGCACCATATTTTCAAGAATATGGTGGAGCCTTGCGTTTCCCCCTGCGCTGGCGCTAATTTAGCTGGCTAGCGCCAATGCAGGCACCCTTGCACCATAGTGCAAGGGTGCCTGCATTGAGGGCAATGATTGTTTATGTGCAGTAAGGTGCCCTTTCCTGCACATATAAATAATCTGAAATGGCGTTTTGAAACTTCTATGTGTGCTGCTTAATACACAACACCTATTGCCCACCCCTTTCATGCTAAGTATAGCGTGAAAGGGTGCCTTATTCACAAGGGGGGCGTTAAGCCACGTTAAGTGGCTTAACGCTGCCTTGCGAATAAGATGAAGCCCCAATCGCCACCACAGCGTCGAGAAAAGTGACGTTGTGGTGGCTATTGGGACTTGTAAATATGCCCCCCAATTTCTAACAATTATCATTAAGAGCAATATCAACATTCATATGCCATTGTGAGCAAGATTAATATGTTTTATCCTCTTGTAAACAGAGAGAGGTCATAGCATGGCCTGAAATATCAATGTTTCCAATAGTAGGCTCAGAGATTGAATGAATTAAGTTTCTAGAGGATAATATATAATCTATTCGTGAATTGGAATTATGAGAATTAGAGTAAACGGAAAATACTTATGTGTAGGAAAATGCAAATGCATCAGTAAGTTTGGTATTTTAAATTGTATTTTCAGTGCATGGAAAGTGTTGGGAGGTCTAAATTGAACAGAAGAAACTCTATCTATTTGGGAATTACATATTAGGTTAAAATCTTCCCCAAAAATAAGCAAAGCATTACCCAAATTCACAATTCCAGATGTAATATTATTCAGAAAATTTGGGTTATCAGCTGTTGGTCCATAAAGATTTATTAAGTGCAAAGGGTAGTGTCATGTTTAATTTTACCATGCAGAAATCTACCCTCAGTATTGAAATGCTTATCTAATATTTGGATTTGTAGTTTGTTGGAGAATAGAATTGCTACGCCATTTTATTTCCCCATGTCTTGCAAGGAGAGAATATGACCTACCTGTTTTCTTTTCATATAAGACAGTATATTGTCATCTACATGTGTTTCCTGAAGCAAGCAAATATCAGCCTTATGCCTAGCTAAATAATCTACTATTTTCACATTTTTAACTGGGTGTTGTAAATCTTTAACATTAAGAGATACAATTTGTAAAATTGCCAAACTTAGCCATAACTGCAAGCATTAAAACATAACAAGGTTAGGCAAAAAGCCATCATAAACTGTGGGACAGAACACATGTGAGTATCATCATGACATTGAAGTAGCTCTGAGAAAAGAAGAGATAGAAAAGAAAAAGGACGAAGACAAATATACAGAAGAGAACAAACAAACATCAATAGCAGTGTAGAATCACACACGTGTATGGACAAGAAAAGTCAGGGGAAAGTGCGCCCATAAGGTAAATACCATTAAATTGGGCCAATCCTTAAA
Organism: Calotriton arnoldi; assembly: GCA_963921515.1. Taxonomy (NCBI): domain Eukaryota; kingdom Metazoa; phylum Chordata; class Amphibia; order Caudata; family Salamandridae; genus Calotriton; species Calotriton arnoldi. The sequence continues at coordinate 485,916 of CAWUFW010009837.1, forward strand.
GAAGGGATAGAGGTACAAGGAACATTAGCAGAGGGTCCCCTGAGTCTCCATTAATAGAGAACAATGAAGATCCAGAAATGCGTGAAGATCGTCAGGGTGAAGAAATGATTTAAAGATGTCTTCTTTCCAAATGGGCATAGTAAGCGGGTCGAAAAGGTCATATTTGAATATTGAATTCCATAGTCATGGTAGCAGAGCAGTGACTTATTTATGTATGGTAACTGTCTCTCCAGCAAAATCTAGATGAATAACTATTTTATTGCTCCTGAATAGTAGGGAAGGAATTTCTCTTGCAGCTTTCCTTATCATCACTCAATGGTGTTGACATAGATCTTTGAAAATAACTTGACATGGTTTGGCTTGTCCAGATTTGCAGTGCAATGAAATACGTTGTGCTATCAATCTCAGGTTCTCCAGATATCATCTGTAATCATTGTTCTCTATATCTTCAGGCAAATTAAAGATTCCTAAATTATACTGCCTATTTCAAATTATCAAGCCATTAAAAGTTTATTCATACAGAGAAGTTTTGTTGTGATAGGAAGTAGTTGGTCTAATTTAGTTTTGTTATCTTGTATTTTAATAGTATTGTTGGAAATTTGCATAGATAAACTAGCCTTATACTTGTTAATATATTTAATCTCTGTAGCTATTTTATCAGTATTAGGCCTAACAGCCTGTAACTCTTCAAGAAGTATGGCTAAGGATGGTTACGCTGAGTCAACAATTTTAGATTTAATGGGTGGTTGTGAAATTGCTTGCTTACGCTTATTAGTATGCACAGTGACTTGTTAAAATATATAAGCAGTATCAAGTCAGGGTGATTAAATGATTTATAGATGTCCTCTTTCCAAATGCGCATAGTAACAGGGTTGAAGAGGTCATATTTGAATCCAGAATTCCGTAGTCATGGTCGCAGAGCAGTAAATTCTTTACATATGTTAACTGTCTCTTTAGCAAAATATTGATGAATAAATATTTTATTGCCACTAACTAGTACGGAAGGATTTTCTCTTGCAGCTTTCCTTGTCATCACTAAATGGTGGAGAGGTAGAACTTTGAAAATAACTGGATGTGGTTTGACTTGACCAGGTTTCAGGCGCGATGGAATATGGTGTGCTTTATCAATCTCAGGGTTTTCAGGGAATTTGAGATTCAGAAGGCTAGGTACTAAGTTCTCTAGATATTGTCTGTAATCTTTGCCCTATAAATCTTCAGGTAAATTAAAGATACCTAAATTAGATTGTCTATTTCGATTTTACAAGTCCAATAAAAGGTTATTGATATGGAGAATTTTGGCTGTGATAGAAAGTAGTTGGTCTAATTTGGATTTGTTATCTTGTATTTACTTGTATTCTCAGAAATTTTCATAGATAAACTAGCCATATCCTTGCGAATATTTGTAATCTCTGTAGCTATGTTGTCAGTATTAGACCTAACAGCCTGTAACTATTCCAGAAGTGTGGCTAAGGATGGTTCAGCAGAGTCAACAATTTTAGATTTATGAGGTTTTGGTGATATTGCTTGCTTATACTTATTAGTATGTACAGCGAGATATTTGCCTTCCATGTTAATATATTTAAGCAGTATTAAGCCAATTTGTATAATAAAATAATGAGAAAGATTGAAGAAAGTCAAACCAAGGAAAGGTGCAGGTGCAGGTGTAGCAGCTAAAACCAGCTGTGGGAGGGTTCCAGACCCAAGCTGCGCCCTTTCCTGGAGTGAGTTCTGCCTTTCCTGACAGGAATTCCAGGCACCGAAGTAGAGGGGCCTCGGTGCAAGTTGTAGCCTCAGCTCCCTAACCAAATCCAGAAAGAATTGCCACCGCAGACCACCAAAAGGTGGCTACCAGCTACAAAAGGCAGCAGGATGTAAGGCAGTAACAGTATGGGCAATGAATAATCATTTTAAAGGCACGTCAATAACAGGATCGTTGCAGGGACTATCAGGAGGTATATATATATATATACACACCTAGGACCTAATGAGTTCCGTGAAGGCCAGGAAGTAATGATCCCTAAGATAAATATAAATCACACAGAAGTACTTTAGCCGTGTGTGGGCAGGAGGGAGAAGAACTGTCTCTCTCAAGAAGGGCGAGTGGTATCTAGAAATCTATAGGGGGGAGAAAAATCCCTCAGGACGAGAACCCTCACTCACCGCTAGGTGACATGCTTCATCATATGGGTTCCCTCCTCACACCGTGGTGTGGGCTATGACTCCCCGAAGGGAGGAGATGAGGTGTTTTCTCAGAAGATGAGCATTGAAAGATAGGTGAGTGAGGGGCAGAGTGCAGAAGAGAAAGAAAGTGTGATTTAAAAATGTCTGTCTGGATCCACTGAAAATTTATTGGGTGGTCACAGCGACATGATTAAAATGCAAGAGGAGGTAAGTCTTCAACAGATATACCCTATTTTTGTAAGGTCAACATGTTTCTGCCAACAGGCATTCGTCAGGACCTATATATTCAGTCACTCTGCGAATAGTGAAAAAAAAGAAATATAATAGAAAGAATACAAGCCACCACTGAAACTGGGTGGCCTGTTATCCAACGTCCCTCTTCCTTTCAGAGGGGTTCGTGAAACTGTGGGAGAAATGGGCATGTTAAAGATACGTGGCCTCATAAACCCATTACGTAAAGCACCCATGCTCCATTCAATCATGAACATAATGTTTACCTAATGTACAACAGAGTCACATGCACTCTCCAAGCTCGTATACCATCTCGTGGTGCCCAGCTGTAAGTGCATATAATATGCAATTTTATTTAAAAAACTCTGTGTATGTGATTATCAATGTGTTCAAACAGACATGGCAAGATAACATCATTCTTATCTAAAAGCCGACATGGTCACTAAAAATTGTCGTTCCCAATGGAACCGTCGTCCCAGCAGTATGTATGGCTCCGATCTGACCCTAAAGATCAAGTCTGCCCTTCTGGGAGTAACATGCCACTAAACCCTTAGGGGGAACACCACTCGAAAAATAGGGGAACACTACTCGAAAAAAAGAGGGAACAGAAACATAAGAATATGAGAACAGAAAAGGACCTCGCCCAGGGGTGACGAGATGCATGCCTAATCTCCCAAGGACTCAGAGTGGGTGCTGTGAGTATAGCGCCCCCAGTCAAGTTTAATGTTGCGCTTGTCTTGCTTCAGTGCGGATCAGCATGAACTGCAGCGTCCTCATGCCTGCATCGGGGAACGGTGCCACTGTGGGTGTGGCGTTCGCTGTCCCGCACTGAAACCGGTTCGCGGTACCTAGGCGCGAGCAGTCATATTCTCCGTATAGGGCGAGCCAGGTAGAAAGTGGGCTGGCCGAACGGGGATATCCTCAGCAAAAAGCATAGCTCCCAGGGTGCGGAGTATGCTGTGACTGGGGGAAATCATTACGAGGGTCGTGAAAGTAAACAAACGCGAGGAAGTGCTCATAGAGCCAGATGGTAGGAGGTAGCCATCTTGTTGTGAGCACCTGCACGAATCCAGCAGCTTTCAGTTCTGAAGGCAGTGGGAGGCTGATACCAAAGGAGCCAGAGGAAGGAGCAAGGAAAGAAGTCAGAAAATGTAGAGGCTTTAACAGATAAAACAGGGAACGATTGTTAGAGAGTGCTCATGATAGCAAGAATGAGTAACAGACGGGGAAAAGAAGGTGCAATTGAGGTAAAACACTGAGAGTGTTTTTTTTTTAATGGTGTGAGGTCAGCATTACTGATGGACTTTCCTATCCATGTGCTTTGTAACACAGCAAAGTATTTCTGCTTTAGGCTGCTGAGACAGTGGTAACTTATAAAGTAGTTTCTTTACATCAAGAGACAGTCAGTTAACTGCTGCTAGCATGGTCAGGCTTCCACAATGGAAATTACATGAGATATTTAAGTAATGCTATTCGGTACCACAGATGGCTAGGTTAATGTTGTGTCCTGTGTTTGTGTGTGCGAGGCCTCTAGTGGTCCTCAGCAGACTCCTTACAAGTATTACATCACCTGTTGGGCGTGGCTGGGTGTGTTTAATAAAGTTTGTGATGCCATTTGTTCAGATAACAGTTGCATGCTGAGGAATATAGACATGCAAACCAGTGCTCCGGATGTAGTGTGGTCTGTTACCTGCTCCCTGGCTAGGGAGGATGCTCCAACTGGCGACAAGAGTGGGATACATGACCCCAAGAATACAAGGCTGCTCTCCCTGAGAGTTTGCCATGGTCCAGCAAACTGCTCGTGTGTGCCACGTACACACCAAGAAGCGGTCTACAGTTGGCGTATGTGGAGTCAAAGTGCAACTCCAGCTTTTGAGAGGCCCTCGAAGAAGGTGAAGGCCCTACAGAGGAGCACAGTCAGTAAGCCTGCCAAACCCTCTACTTGTAAGGCTGAAAGAAGAGATACTGTGCCACAGCATAACACTGAGCCAGCATTGATACAAAGCAAAAAACGCTGAAGACAGTGACAACCAGTTTCGAAAAAGTGCTAAAGGCATTGTCAGCCTGGATCAAGAAAACACTAAAGGCAGAGACAACTAGGTGCTGAAAGTACAACTGTACTAGCTGGAGTGAATGGAAAAAGTGCCACCCGACTTCTAATTGAGACTTGGCCGACTTCCAGGGTGGCCCGGCCATCTGGTAGCCCTGGAAAGCATTGCGCGCAACCAGATGGCCGAGGGGCTCAGTGCCACCAGATGGTCAGGCTCGAAGGATGGCCATCTGGTTGTGCTGTGCCTTAATGGAAGGGCTTCTGCTTGTCCTTGGAGGGGACGGGGCTGTGCGGCCCGGGGGCTCAGAGCCCCAGCTGGGCCCTTGGCATGGGGCTGCGAGGGAGGCCCCGATGAGACTTCAACCTGGGGCCCACAGGCACCTTAGCACGTAGGTGAAGCAGGGAGAGACTTCCCTGGGCCTGGTGGACTCCCAACCCGGGACCTTGGCCGTGGGGCAAGCCGTAGGACGGAGCCCAAGGCGGGAGCTCCCACCTCGGGCCCAGTGGGCCCCGGGCCTACTCGGAGCTCCTGGGCCGGACACGTAGGGAAGGCCTCCCCAGGCCCGCGAGACCCTGTCCCGGGTGATTTGCCATGCAGTGGGCAGGAGGACAGAGCCCAGGATGTGGATATCCATCCTAGGGCCAGCCGAGGCCCTGATCAGAGCTCCTGGACCCGGTCAAGCAGGGGAAGGCCTCCACGAGCCCGACGGACAGCCCCGTCACAGGCCCTTGGTGGTGAGGCAGGCTGGAGGATGGAGCCCAGGATGGGAGTGGCTGCGCCTGCCCCTGATGGGCCACCAGTCCCGATTAGGTGCTCCTGGACGCACAGGGGAGGCCTCCCCGGGCCCACAGAACCCCGTCCCGGGTGCTCTGGCATGCAGGGAGCCCGAGGACGGAGCCCATGATGGAGGTGGGCTGGTCCTGGGCCATCTAGTCACTGGCTGAGCACCACCAGACCCCAAGGGGGTCCGGAATACCCTGTCCCTAGTAACCCAGAGGAAGGCTATCCCCCTTTCTTGTAATCTGTGCGCACCGAGTGAGAGAGGGGACCAAAGGCGTGAATGCACCCAGACTCCTGGAGCCGTGGCTGGGCTCGGGGAAGCAAATGAGCCCCCATCAGAACTTTTGGGTGGCTCTGCCATCTGGTAGCACCATTGGAAAGCATTGCGTGTGACCAGATAGCCAGGCTCAAAGAACGGCCATCTGGTTGTGCTGTGCTTTAATGAACAGGGCTTCTGCTTGTCCTTGGAGGGGACGGGGGCTCTGGGGCCTGGGGGATGGGAGCTCCACCTGGGCCTCAGGCACGGGGCTGCAAGGGGGACCCCAGCGGGCCTCTGACCTGGGGCCCGAAGGCACCATAACAAGCAGGCGAAGCGGGGGATGCCTCCCCGGGCCCAGTGGACCCCCGACCTGGAACCTTGGCTTTGGGGCAGGCTGGAGGATGGAACCCAGGGCAGGAGTGCCCACCCTTTGGCCTGTTTAGAGTTCCTTGACCAGGACGCGCAGGGAGGTCTCTCCGGGCCTACGGAACCCTGTGCCGGGTACTCTGGCACGCAGTGGGCCCGAGGACGGAGCCCAGGACAGAGTTGGGCCATTCCTGGGCCATCTGGTCACTGGCTGAGAACCGCCAGACCCCAAGGGGATCTGGAGTATCCTGCCCCTAGTAATCCGGAGGGAGGCTACCCCTCCTTTCTTGTAATCCATTCGCACTGAGTGAGAGGGGGGACCAAAGGCCTCCCGGAGCCCTAACTGGGCTCGGGGAAGCAAATGAGCCCCCATCGTGACTTTGAGGGCGGCTGGGCCATCTGGTAGTGACACTGGAAAGCATTGCGTCGACCAGGTGGCCAGGCTAGAAGGACTGCCATCTGGTCCCGCTGTGCCTTAATGTACAGGGCTTCCGCTTGTCCTTGGAGGGGACAGGGGCTCAGAGCCCCACCTGGGCCTCAGGCACCGGGATGTGAGGGGGCCCCTGATGGGCCTCTGACCCGGGGCCTAAAGGCACCTTAACACGCAGGCGAAGCGGGGGGAGGCCACCCCAGGCCCGGTGGACTCCCAACCTGGGACCTTGGCCTTGGGGCAGGCCGGAGGACAGAGCCCAGGATGGGAGTGCCCGTCCCGGGGCCTAGTCAGACCTCCTGGACCCAGCCGAGCAGGGGAGGCCTCCCCTGGTCTGCAGGACCCCGTCCCAGGCACTTTGTCACATGGCAGCCCCAAGGACAGAGCCCAGGATGGGGGATCCCATTCTGGGGCCCTGGTCAGAGCTTCTGAACCAGCCAAGCAGGGGAAGACTCCCCGGGCCCAGTGGATAGAGCCTAGGGTGGGAGCGCCTGCCCCGGGGCCTGGCATGCTGTGGACCCGGTTCGATTTCCTGGACTCAGCCGAGCAGGTGGGGCTCCCTGGGCCCAAGGGACCCCGTCCCAGGTACTTTGCCACATGGCAGGCCCGAGGACAGAGCCCAGAATGAGGGGCCCGATGGACCTACATCCTGGGCAGGGCAGCAGGCCGGAGGACAGAGCCCAAGGTGGGAAGGCCAGCCCCAGGGCCTGGCAGGGGCCCTGGTGCCAGGTCAGAGATCCCTGGGCCCACGGGAGCCCGTCCCAGGTGCTTGGCCATGCAGTGGGTCAGAAGACGGAGCCCAGGTTGGGTGGCCCTCATACCGGAGCCTGCCAAGACCTGCCGGGGCCCTGGTCAGTGCTTCTGAACCCGTCTGAGCAGGGGGAACCTCCCCAGGTCTGATGGACCCCCGTCCCGGGCCCTTGGCAGTGCGGCAGGCCGGAGGACAGAGCCTTGGGCAGGAGTGTCTGCCCCAGGGCCCGGTGGGGCCTTGGTGCCAGGTCAGAGCTCCTGGTCCCGGCCTTGCTGGGGAGGCCTCCCAGGGCCCTCAGGAGCCTGTCCCAGGTGTTAGGCCATGCGGTGGGCCAGAAGACAGAGCCCAGGATGGAGGGCTCTCACTCTGGGGTCCACCGGGGCCCCAGTCAGAGCTTCTGAACCCAGCCAAGCAGGGGAAGCCTCCCCGGGCCCGATGGGCCCCGGTCCTGTGCCCTCGGCAGTGCAGCAGGCCGGTGGACAGAGCCAAGGGCAGGTGTGTCTGCTGGGGTCCGGCGGGCCCGGGTCGGAGCTCCAGGACCCGGCTGTGCCGGGAGGCTTCCCTGGGGCCACGGGAGCCCATCCCAGGGGCTTGGCCATGTGCTGGGCTGGAAGACGGAGCCCAGGATAGGGCCCTCACCCCAGGGCCCACCGGCGCCCCGGTCAGAGCTTTAGAACCCAGCCAAGCAGGGGAAGCCTCCCCGGGCCCAATGGACCCTCGGCAATGCAACAGGTCGGTGGACAGGGCCGAGGGAAGGGTTTTCTGCCCTGGGGCCCTGTCAGAGCTCCTGGACACAGCCGCACCAGGGAGGCCTCCCTGGGCCCATGGGAGCCTGTCCCAGGGCCTTGGCCATGCTGTGGGACGGAAGACAGAGCCCAGGATTGGGGCCCCCACCCCTGGGCCTGCCTGGGCTCTCGTCAGAGCTTTTGAAACAGGCCAAACAGGGGAAGCCTCCCCTGCCCAATGGAACCCTGTCCTGGGCCCTTAGCAGTGGGGCAGGCTGGAGGATGGAGCCCAGGGTGGGAGCACCTGCTCTGTGGTCCGGCAGGGTCCCGGTTGGAGGTCCTAGACACGGCTACACAGAGAAGGCCTCCCCAGCCCAGTGGGACCCTGTCCTTGGCACTCTGCCACGCAGAAGGCCTGATGATGGTGATCAGGATAGGGGCCCCCCACCCCAGGGTCCACTGGGGCTCCGATCCTGGGCCCTCTGGTCGCTCTCTGAGAACCACCAGACCACAAGGGGGTCTTGGGTCCCTAGTAATCCAGAGGAAGGCTACCCTTCTTTCTTGTAATCCGTGCGCACCGAGTGACAGAGGGGATCAAAGGCACGAATGCACCTAACCTCCTGGATCCCTGGCTGGGCTCGGAGTAGCAAATGAGCCCCCATTGGGACTTCCGCTGCGGCTCGGTCATCTGGTAGCACCAGTGGAAAGCATGGCGTGCGACCAAATGGCCTGGTTAGGGTACTCTGAGGCCCGAGTCCTTGGAATCCCAGCTGGGCCGCAGGCACGGGGCTGCAAGGAGGGCCCTGACGGACCTCTGACCCGGGGCCCACAGGCACCTTATCACACAGGCAAAGTGGGGGAGGCCTCCCCAGACCTGGTGGAACCCCATCCCGGGCTCTTGTCCATGTGGCAGGCTGGAGGTTTGAGCCTGGGGTGGGAGGGCCCACCCAGGGGCCTGGCAGGCCACTTGGGCTCAGTCGTAGTTCCTGGACCCGGACACAAAGGTGAAGGCTCCCTGGGCCTGGAAAAATGAAAATTACATTTGTTCTTCCATTTTTGTTCCCTTAGATTTTGGACCCTAGCTCAGCCAGCACCCAGGGAAACCTAGTCAACCTAGGGCTATCCAGGGTGGTCTGACTTTCGTGGCTCCACCACGCTTTATTACCCAGAATCCCTTGCAAACCTCAAACATTGACTATAAAAAACATATTTTCCTCACATTTCTGTGATGGAAAGTTCTGAAATCTGCAGGGAGCCACAAACGTACTTCCACCCGGCATTCCCCCAGGTCTCCTGATACAAATGGCAGGGGAAGCTCTTCCCCTGTTCCCGAAGCTGAAAAAAGAAATGAAATCCCACTGCAGCAGAGGGATTACTTGAACGTGTGCAGAGGATGTAACGGTTACGTCCTCTGCACAAGGCCACCATGGAAAGGGTTAAGGGGCACATGCATCAAGCTAGGCAATTGTGATTCCTTAATAGCGATTATTAAGGAATCGCTAAAAAAGGAATCACAATTGCCTATGCATGTAGGTTTAGCAAAAATATTTGTGATTCCTACACATTCCTTAATTGCGAATCGCAAATTGCGATTCGCAATTAAGGAATGCCTTCCCATTCATTCCTATGGGCCTAGAGGCAATTAAGGAATGCCTTCCCATTCATTCCTATGGGCCTAGAGGCCCATAGGAATGAATAGAAAGCCATTCGCAATTTGCGAGTACCAAATAGGTACTCGCAAATTGCCAATGCAATTTGAAGGGTGCTAGGAGGCCTTAAAGGCCACCCTGCTGCACCCCCAAATTTGGCATGTGTGCACATGTGGTGCACACATATGCCCTAAGGGCATATGTGTTCGCCACATGGCACTTTGAAAACTGCACTTTTGTGCATTTTTCAAAGTTTTTGCTAATTGGTAATTAGCGTTTCCTAAATGCGAAGTCGCATTTAGGAAAGGCTTTGATGCATCCCAAATAGGGAATCGCAATTTGCCATTCCCTAAGAGCATTCGCAATTAAGGTAATCGCAAAATTTGCGATTACCTATATTGCGAATGGGTTTTAGGTTGATGCATCCCAATTGCCTAAATACCGGGTGCAAAGGGGCCCGTTTGCGATCGGTATTTAGGTTGATGCATGTGCCCCAAAGACTTGTTGCCCATACATGAACATCACTTACGATGGGTGGTGCGGACATGTTTTTAATATGGATAACACAAGCATGTACCCACCTCTTAAATTCATACTAAACTCTGCTAATATACTGGTTGTGGCAGTCAGAACAAATAGGTCTGACCATATGGCACCAAGCTTCCATACTTTGTGCAGGGACCTGGTTACTTTGGCTATCTCCCCCACTAGGCGATCCACCTGAATCGCTCCCAATATTTGGCCTCTCTTTTACAGATTTCAGGGGGCTCTTTACTTCATATAGTGAGTTTTCTTGAAAACCTGAAGCGCCTAAAGATGTATTCAACCCTTTGTAAGTTAGACATACTTATGGAAAAATATTTTGTGATTCACAAAGCTTTTTCGTTCTGGCAGTAAACACGTTTTACTCCTGGAAATACATGAGTAAGTCACATCTAAGTCTAGAGTATGACTAAAATACGCACAGATCATGTTTTGTGAATCAGGCCTGAACACTCAGAACAGGAAACGCCAAATCATAGCAAAAGCTTTGTGAAACGGGCCCATAGTGTTTAAGTGCTGCTCTTTGAAAGTTCAACAAAATATTCAGTTAAAACATCTTAATTGCAATGATGGGACCTGTCAAGAAGCCCAGCTCTCTGACTTGAGAACTCACCATGACACGACCTTGGGCTGAAAAATTATTTTCCTTCAAGGACATTCTTTCGCCCCTAGAAGTTTCTAGGGGAAGTATTAATTTATAAGTCACTCTGACATCATATTCTCAACAGGACTGTTTTCTGCCAACTCACTAACTGGAAACATATGAGCTTTCCCAGCCTGCCCCCCATTGATTCACAGCGAGCAATCTTCTCCAATAAATTTAAACCATTCCAAGAAATAAGTAAGATGGCAGCATTCCCCCTGCCTTGAGAGAGCAAAAATGTTTTCCCAGTGAGACTGATTATGGTTTCATCAGGTTATTCACAAGCCAGTTCTTTTATCCTTGTTGAATCCGGACCGGTCCTCGTTAAAGTGAATATAATTTGAAAAATGGAATTCAATAATGAGACTTTATCTCTGTATAAACGTGAACCTTATATGCAAGTATGTGGAAGAGCAACCCAGATTAATTGGGTTCTCAGGGATTTAAACCAGTTCTCTTTAGCAATTGATAGCTGGCTCTACAGGAAGTACTATTTCATAGAGCTTCTCAACCTTTTCTAACATCATTCTTCCTAAATCATATATTTTACATTTTTAAAAACCCAGTGACGACCAGTGAACTTTAGAACAGGTGGACACAAATACCAGTCAGAAATCGCATGAAGATATCAAGCTTAGCGAGCGACTTCGACCATTCAAAACTGTATTTGGGACAGCCGCGGTCCGTGCAGGTAACAGCGGTGGGGCAGAGGAGCCGTTTGGGGGGATTTCGAGGGACGATGCAGAGGGAAAATTAAATAAATAATTCATTTCCCTCTGGTTCGTCCCTCGAAATCCCCCCCACGCAGCCCCACCGCCCCACCGCTGCACGGACCATGGCTGATTTGGGAGGTTATTCCCCCATAAAAATGTTTCAAATTAAAATGAACGCTTGAATGAATGAATTCATTTGATAATGCGCATGAATCACCCTAACCGGGGTATCTCGGCGCACAATCAGTACTTATAAACACATTGGCCAAATATTCTAGTACGTCATGGTTTTCCACATAACCCAGGTGTATCATTTATCTGCAGCAACAAATCATGCATGTGGCCAACTGTACATTGATTGCAACCAAGATGTTCACAGGCAGACACACTGGTGTTTGGACAAAATGTCGTGTCCAAAATATCAGGTGGGCAAAATATTCCGTCAAAATTTAGGACAAAAATATTGTGAAGGTAAGTTTTTACAGGTAAGCAAAGTTTTACTGTTCTTAACTCCACATGCATGTACCTTGATGATATATATCTCTTCAAGGAAAATCTATACTTACCTATTTGCACTTACCTTCTCAATATTTTGGCCCTCGATATTTTTGACATGATATTCTGCCTACACGCTATTTTTATCAACTATATTCTATCGATAACCGTCACACTTGCACTTACTTCCAGATCCCCAGTAATACAATTCTGGGGAAGTTGCATCTGGATATATTGTCCAGAAAAAGGACTTTGAGAAGCAGTGAGACTGATTGGTCCAGAACCCTTCCAAAAGTTTATCTTGCTAATCCGTCCTGTATAGAAAATCCCAGCGAAAAATTAAAAAGCGATCATTGAAATGCTTGCATTAATCTCATCTGAATATTAATTATTTGGAACGCGTTCCAGACCACCCTTTGTTTCCTCACTGTCCAATTACAGACGAGGTCAACTACATTTGAATCGAGCTTTGTCCTGCTACAATAGAGCCAGTCCGGTCCAAACTGGTAGGCCACACCCATCTGATCAGGAACAAACGCAACCCCTAACTGGTTTCAGTCTTATCGTGTCTCATCTCTAACGCGCAACTTGAGTCCTCTGGCACAGTGAGCACAGGATGCACATCTTGGCATACCCAAAGCACATAGACCATCTTACTGAGAAAACACCCCCAAAAAATGACAAGTGTAGTGTTTGGTTTAATCTCAGTCACTGGTAATTACTTTCCTTCACATTTCAGTCCATCCTTTTTTTGATCACTGTCCCACTACAGACAGGGACTACCTTTTGTGAAGTGACTCCCCCTAAGTGGGAGGAGTATGCCCTCAGGGGAGCTCATATGTCTGGAGTTGTACTACCCCCACCCCCCTTTAGGCATGTGGAATGGTGAATTATGTTGAATTCCGCTAACAATTCCATGAGGGCTAGAAAGCAGGCACCATTTTTGTCTCATGTTCAAAATGCGTCACCAACTATTTGAAGAACTGCAGTTTCAGTGCTGTATCCTGATCTGAAATATGATTGACACTGATCAAGAAGGTCATAGTCCATAATAAATTGATTGAGCTGAGTCAATACACATCTTACCAAAGCTATCACAAAAAATAGTAAGTTTGACAAAGAGTCATTCAGACACTCATTATGGGTGCCTAGTTTTCTTAAGCAGTGGTCATTAGGTCTATTTCTATACAGTCCAGGTAATTAAATTATTACAAGAATGAGACACAGTCGGACTAATATATTTGAGTTAAGTAGAGTTAATAGGTTCTGTGTGATGAGGGTCTAGTCATAGGGTATACAGCATTTCATGTGGAGCAAATCTTCTCAAGGAAACACATACGTTTTCTGATTGGTTTATGGGAAATTTTATCTTGAAGTGATAGATTGAATGTGAGCTCTATGGTTTCAGCTTTTCTTCAGAAATGTTGGAAATATTCTCACAGCTTTCTCTTGGGTTGTTTGTAATAAGCAGAGTAGAGGGATGAAAACCCTGATTCATGGAATCAGACATCTTTAGGACATTTTTTGGCTTGATTAATCTCCAATGTGACATAAATCCAATTGGAGATTAGACCACTAGGTAGGTTCTGCGCTACATAAAACTACAAATAAATAATTATATAAAGTCACATGATTCAGTGCAGAGAGGGCAACCCAAATGTATCAGAAAAAGTATAGTGGGGATCCAGGTAGAAGCAGAGGAAGTAGAAAGAAGGGATACCTTTGCTCGTCAATTAAAAAGTGACAGTGTGATAACGCCGATTCTTATCTAATTATCTATAAGAACCCTCTGGCCGCCAAGATCTTTTTACCTGTTGAATAGTGTAAAGGAGAGAATCTCATCAGGTTAGATATCAGCATTCATTTTGTCTGAAAGGACCACTGACTCCGAATTCAAGTTTGAGAATTTATTATCGCCAAAAATAACTGAACGTGCAAGCACCTCAACACGAGGTTAAAGAAATAGATGGGCACTAATACAAATAATAATCTACGCAGAAATCTCATCCGACTCAGGATAAGGAGAATAGAAAGTTCTAGCAAGATCAACCAGACTATGATTGCTCCTATTTCTAAGTTGCTCTTCATGGGCCTAAACAAGCTTAAAATCAATTGCTGTCCCTACACTAACGCTAAGTGACATCCCTGCATAACGATTTTCCCAAGCAAGAAAGAATAAAAGGTGTCAGCTGTGAAGACTTCCTAAGAAGTGCAATCACCATATACCTAAGCTCAGCTCTGTCCTTCTCTCAGGTCTCCCCTACCGCTTCTCTGGCCTCCTCCCTCAGGGCACTATCCCTAATACAAAACCATACTACAAAGGTACACGCCTTGTTTACGCCCTCTTGGCCAGGTCTTCTTTCTTGTGCTCTTCCATTGAAACGGTGACTTCATCCTGGACGGTTTCGTTGACCTTGAGTCCCAGGCGCCTTCTCCGCTGAAAGTATCATCCCTAAATTCCATTGCACTCCCGTACCATGCCTCCCATCTTTCTAACTTTTGAAAACAAAGAGTTAGTCTTTACTAACGAGACATGTGTCCTTGCACCTGCAACAAAAGATACGTTCAACAGAAACCTTCTACTGTGCTAATTAAATCTACCGTTTGTGCCCAGAGAGCCTTTCCAAGAGAAACCCTTTTCGGCCTACATTATAAGCTAACATAAGAATATACAAGGCCTTCCTTAAGCATATGTAGTCAGGCCCTTACATATAACTTTTGAACACACATCTTACTTTTCCCTATAAGCATATTCATTACGATTCTTTATGCAAACAATGAATTACATGTGCAACTTTAATATGGTGCACGTTTAAACTACTGCAATTACATTACATCCACGAACTAATTTCTCTATGCATTATGTTCACACAATTCAATAAGCATTGTATTACATCATTATCCTAACACCATTATACTGCTGAGTTCACTTCGTCTCAGTGAACTATTCATTCTTTGCTAAACATGCATGAGTATACAATGAATATAAACGAATATATGTCTGAATACATGTGGGTGCGGCCTATCAGTGATTATGATGCACCCCTACAATTTACAAGAACATTTCGCTCTATCAGTTCCCCCTTTGATGACTCCTGTCATCATATCTCATTCTACTCCCTCGGAGAAGGAACCGACCTAAACAGAACTTGTTCCCATCTTCCCTGATCTGAAGTTCTCCATGCTCTTGAGCCTTTGATACTGATTGTCCTGCAATCTTGCCAATCTCATGTCATTTTCCCTCAAAGCTCTCTTGACTCTGCCTGCTCGATACCATTTGTAGGCCTTGATCATAATCCACAAGCCAGCCACACAAACCACCAAGATAAGGAGTGGTCTCAGAAAGTACCCAAGGAATCCCTTTCCTAGGTTTGCAAACCAACCTCCCACTTGACCAAAACCCTTTCCGACCTTTTCCCAGGCCCCTTCCTCGGTCAAATCCGCTATCTTTGTGTGGACCATAGTGATGTTACTTATATATTTCTCCAGATCCTTGCTACGGTCTGGTATATAAGTGCAGCACTCTTGAACCTTCAGCATTTTACAGACTCCGCCCTCTTTTGCCAATAGGACATCCAAAGCAAGGCGATTCTGCAAAACCATCCCCTTATCGACAACATCTCTCCTTCCACCAACACCAACGATTTTGCTGTGTTCATCGAAAATTCATCCACCACCGTCGCTAACCTCCGGATCTTCACATCATTCAAGACTACTCCTAGACTAGGTATCATAGCTCCAAAGATATCCCCCACAACGATTCCTGCACTTGCAGCTCTTCTCGTTCTTGAATGCTCTCCACCCTCCAGAAGATTTAAGTCTTCTGTATGGTAAATCTTTGGAAATATTATTGACAAATAACATGTTCCATACCAATTTGCAGGCAACCTCACGTAAGCATTCTTCCCACATACGTAATACACCGTAGGTATCACTTGTACAGGACCTTGGAGAAAATCTTTTGCCTCATCTGCCATGGTGAAAACGTGATCACAAGTACTCTGTCCCACTGGAACCTTTTCGTAGTAAGTCTGATAACGCCTTATACACAACTTACCCCTCTGCTCCTTATCTAACGCTATAGGACCATAGCTTCCCTTGGTCTTATGCAACCGTTCCTCCTCTGTCCAATCTGTCCTGTGATGCCCTAAATCTCGGGATTCAGTCAGCTTTCTATACCTATCTTCAACCTGATCTACAAACTTTCTCTCTACATCCGACATCAAGCAAGTCAGATTGTGTCTGTGTGCGAATGCTGTATCCAATTCCAAACTCGGTATGAAGTACTTCCTCAGTCTGTCCTCAGTCTTATAATAGTCATACTTATTCAAATGCTTGTAGGCTGGGACTTCAGGAAGCACTGCGTCGAAATTGGAAAAGAAATACTCGAACTGCTCTCTCTCATAAAACAAGCTAAGCAAAAGACTACATGAAATACCATAAGTCAGTGGAAGATGATGATACCTAATACCCTCATCCACCGAAGTAGGCAACTGCATACACACATAACAATCTTTCGCATCCATCACGTCAACATACTCATACAACAACTTAGCATACGCATTAAGCTTAAAATCACCCTTAGACAAATCTACATGTAGTCTACGGCTTTCTTCTAATATCATAGCTCTATCAGCTGCCCTGTCTACCCCCTTCTGGCTAGGTGTGATAGGTGTCGGTGTCCCTGTCACTACCTCTACTTCTGGCTCATGCGAACCAGTATATGAGACTACAACTACTATGATTATAGAAATTATCACACTACTTATAAGAATGCCTATAATCCACTTTGCTCTACGATTGGGATTTCCCGGCTCCATGATTTCGAAAGTTCTCAAAAAGTCTTGGTTATCGCAAAGAACTCAGAAAAGTCTCTGTCCTTTATTTGTGACTTGCTTAACCAGCTCGAGCAACCATGAAATCTCCGGGCTTTCCCTTTCCGATCACAACTTATTTACACAGTCCAGAAAAAGACTTCCCTAGTTTTCGTTCCTCTTCTTGTGGAAAGTCCCTAAGTTTATTCTTCTTCCACTCGGACCTAGGTTATCTTCTTCTTTTAGACTTTTATTTACAGTTCATTACTGATCCATAATGAGATCCTCATTAAGCACGACCAGAACGTGATACAAAAGTTCAAGACGCAAAAGCAGCACTTCGTGTGAAAACGGCTCAGCTCCGAAAGGCGGGAATTCGACCCGATGCAGAAGCAAGTTTCGGACTTCACTCAGAAGTGGGGGATTCGGAATCGTGAGTGTCAGTGTTCCGTCTATCTCGAACCCTGGCATCCGCAGCACCACCTTCACCACCAGTTTCGGGCTCCGACTGAACACTTCCACTGACTTCAGTCTCCCTGTATTCACCACCCCCTGCATCAAACACAGTGTAAGTCCACTCAGGGGTAGAGTATCTGCGACAAGGCACTCTTGTTCTCTTGGACCTTCGCCGACTGTCTTGTGCTTGGTCCTCGTCGCTTGCTTCGGTTTCAGATACTTCGGACACTGGAGCAAGGTCTCTCTCAGGTGCTAACCTCAGGTTCAGTCGCCTCTGTCTTTCAGGCCAACTTTCAGCACTTCTGTTCGTTCGTCTGCCTTCTCCTTCTATGCCCAGTGCACTACTTCCTCTTTCTGCTGCCTTTGACTCTTCTCCGCCCACTGCACCTTCTCCTTCTTCGGTGCCTGAATCAGGGTTCGAACTGTGGAAACCCCCTTCAGCTTGCTCTAGTGCACCACCAGCTGTGTCAGCGACCCTTACAGCTTGGCTTGTCCTCTCATGTGGCCCTGCCACATCAGCTGGATTTTCATTTGCGAGAGGAGCTGTTTCTTCCAAGGGTGCTGGAACTCTGCGGGTATGGGAAGCATGCACCCAGTTCGGCAATCCTCCACACTTTACTGCTGTGTTCGTGATAAGTATCACCTGATACGGGCCACGCCAACGGGCATCCAAGCAACTCTTCCTCACGTGCTTCCGGACGAGCACCCAGTCACCGGGACACAAGTCGTGGCACAGATCACTCGAGGCTGGAACCACAGCTGCTTGCACCTGCTGGGATACAGAACGGACCACATCAGAGAGTCCCTTACAATAATCGAGAATCAAATCATCAGTGATGTTTATCAAGGCTGTAGTTGGTACTGCTGGCAGTCTCATTGCCCTCCCCATTATTATTTCATGGGGAGACAACCCGGTCCTTCTGTCTGGGACACTTCGCATGCTCATGAGCACCAGTGGCAAGGCGTCGGGCCATTTCAGGGATGTTGAAGAACACATTTTTGCCATCCGGGCTTTCAACGTTCCATTAACTTGTTCCACCATCCCAGAAGCCTCTGGTCTGTAGCTACAGTGGAGTCTCTGGTCAATGTTCAATGCTGCACAAAGTAACTTCATGATTTCGCTATGGAAGTGCCCACCTCTATCTGATTCCAAAGAGGTCGGGATCCCGAATCTAGGGATAAGCTCCCTCAACAGTAATTTAGCCACTGTCAGAGTGTCACACCTGCGTGTGGGGTATGCCTCCACCCACCGTGAGAATATACATACTATCACTAGAATGTACCTCAAGCCATTGCACCTAGGCATCTCCACGAAATCCAGCTGTAGTCTATTGAAGGGCCCTCCTGACCTTCCAATATGACTCAGTGTAACTACAGTTTTCTTTCCAGCATTCATCTGTTGACATGTAACACACCTCTGACATACCGTCTCAGCCATTGCTCGGAAACGTGGGTTATACCACGTCTGTCTGAACACTCTCATCATTGCGTCTCTACCCAGGTGTGCCTGTCCATGTATCAATCTAGCCATCGGACTCAACAATTCTTCCGGCAACAC
Source organism: Calotriton arnoldi (assembly GCA_963921515.1). NCBI lineage: Eukaryota > Metazoa > Chordata > Amphibia > Caudata > Salamandridae > Calotriton > Calotriton arnoldi. Next base: position 504,561 of record CAWUFW010009837.1, read on the forward strand.
AGCTCTCCCATCGTTGGATACCCACACATCCACTTCTCCTCTCTCGCACCCAGCTTTGATCCAGCCCTCTCTTTCCTTGGTTGAGACTTCATCTTGCAATCTCTTAAGCTCTTCCCAAGTGTCTGCCATGGTTAACATTATGCTGAGATCGGTTCCCTCTTGGCTCTCTTCTATCTCCCTGCCTGTGTATATGCATCCTTGTTCTGCGCAGAAGCGGGCTACCTCATCTGCGTAGTTATTACCCAAGGATACAAAGTCCTCCCCCTTTCCATGGGCCGAACACTTTACAACAGCAATTTCTTTCGGATGCTGTAATGCTTCTAACAATTGTCTTACATATTCTCCATTACGAATGGGTGAGCCAGATGATGTCAAAAATCCCCTCTGAGACCATAACTGCCCGAAGTCATGCACCACGCCAAAGCCGTATTGGCTGTCTGTGTAAATCGTGATTCGAATTCGATCAGCGGCCAAACAGGCACGGGTCAAGGCAATGATCTCAGCTACCTGCGCGGAGCGTACTCCTTCTATGCAAGCGGCGTCGACCACTCCTGAAATAGTACATACAGCAAACGCTGCTCTCAATTGCCCCACACTGTCTCTTAAGCATGAACCATCGACAAAGAAAATTTCATCTGGGTCATCCAATGGCTCATCGACAATGTCAGGTCTCGGTTTGGTGCAAAGTTCGGTCACATCGAGACAATCATGGTCCTCACAATCTTCATCATCTGTGTTCGGTATAGGCATCAATGTCGCAGGGTTCAAGATGGAGCACCTTTTCAGAGTCACATTCTCTGCGGCAAGTATGACTTGCTCGTACCTTGTTAACCTATTGTTCGTTAGGTGCTGGGTCTTGGTCCTGGTCATTAATAACTCAACCGAATGTGGTACATGTACAGTCAATGGATGTCCCATTACAATGCTTTCACATCTTTCAATGCTGACACCTGTTGCAGCAACGGATCTTAGACATCCGGGCAACGCAGAAGCTACTGGATCTAAAGTAGCTGAAAAATAAGCAACTGGTCTACGGACACCTCCATGGTTCTGAGCTAACACTGCTAATGCACATCCTCCTCTCTCGTAACAAAACAATGTAAAGGCCTTGTTGTAATCAGGCATTCCCAGTGCGGGAGCCCTGCACAAATCATCTCTCAACTTCAGGAATGACATCAAGCACTCCTCGTCCCATGGTACCGGATCACTCACATCCTTGTGTGTAAGCCTCTGCAGGGGCTTTGCTCTCAAGGAGAAACTAGGAATCCACTGTCGACAATAGCCAACCATTCCCAGAAACATCCTAACTTCCCTCTGTGTAGTGGGTACCGCCATGCTCATTATTGCCTCAATTCGATCTGGTGACACCTTCCTCTTGCCTTTTTCTAATCTGTGTCCCAAGTACTGTACCTCATTCAAACAGTACTGCAGCTTGTTCGGGGACACCTTATGTCCATTCTCTGCTAAGTGGTTCAACAAGGCTACTGTGTCGATTCTGCAAGCATCTTCTGTTTCTGAGGCAATGAGCAAGTCATCTATGTACTGCACGAGAACTGAGTTCTGCGGCAACACAAGACTCTCAAGGTTCTTCTTCAGGATCTGGTTAAAGATCGATGGACTTTCCGTATACCCTTGAGGGATACGACACCATGTTAACACGCGATTTTCTAGCCTAAACGCAAAAAGAAATTGGCTTTCCTCGTGGAGCGGTATCGAAAAGAAGGCTTGACACAAATCGATAACCGTAAACCACTCGGCTTCACATGGGATCTGGAACAGTATTACTGAAGGATTCGGTACCACTGGACAACAAGGGACAACTATCATGTTGACCTTTCGCAGGTCTTGCACGATCCTGTATTTCCCGCTCGGTTTCTGTAGTCCCATTATGGGTGAATTACAGGGACTACCTCTGATCTCCTTCAAAATACCCTTCTTAATGAAAGTCTCGATCACAGGTTTTATTCCTGCAATCGTTTCTATCGATAAATTGTATTGAGGTGTTCTAGGAAATCAACATTCTGTTTCACCTCAATCCGCACTGGTTCAACCCCTCTGATTAAACCTATTTCGTCTCCTGCGAAATCCCACACCACAGGCGACACTGCGTCTCTCAGATCATGTGGAAGTTCTTCCACAGTCACCATTGGGTACAGATCTATACACAGAAGCTGATTGGCAATCTTAAAGTCAGCATCATCATCTCTCGTCTGGACCTCCACTCCTCGTGGTGTACAATAAATCGTGCAGTTCAATTTGCACAACAGATCTCTTCCCAAAAGACAAACTGGACTCGTGTCACATACTACAAACTGATGTCTAGTTTGGAAAGTACCTATCTTTACTAAGATCGGTTCTGTCAATGGGCTGCTCATCTTCTTGTTTGCTACTCCAACAACCTGGATCGATTGTCCCGAGAGGGGTAGGTTAGGGACTACTGCAGATCTTACAGTAGACCGGGTAGCTCCAGTATCAACCAAAAGTGTTGCAGGATTGCCCTCAATCTCTGCCTCTACAAAAGGTCCTCTCTGGTCTACCTCCAAGACCGCTCCAAGTGTGCAGTCTTCCTCCCCCTCAGGCACCGTCAGGATAAAGGGTCTAAGCTATCCTCAGCATATCGTTCGAACAGAGGCATCTGTTGATATGTTCGTGTTCCTTGTGAAAACCTTGGAGCTTGGGGAATCTGAGCTTGAGAATTGTAAACCCCCCTTTCATCGTTCTAGGTCTCGTTATTGTGTTAACCACCTCTTGCGCGGGTGCCTGAGCCCCCTCTTCCTCTTCCTGTACCTGATTAGCTGGGTTCAAAGGACACTCGCGTTTCCAATGTCCGACCTGGCGACAAAGATGACACGCAGTGGTCTTCTTTAGTGTGGCCACGTCCACTCCTGTCTTGGGGTCTACTGGTTTTCCCTTTCCCTGTACCTGCCCATTCTGGTTTCCCTGGAAATTTCCTTGCTTTCTCCCCAAGGTCCCTCCACTAGGCTGATTCTGTGCTGTCTGCATCTGGACAAGCATCAATTTGTCTTTTAGCTTTCGGTGTTTCGAATCCACCTCATCACTACAGTACCTCGCGTACCGCAAAATTTCATCTAGTGGCTTGTTCTGCCAGCAGATCAAATGGTGCTGTATCATGAGGCTGATTTCCCCTCTCAGACCCGTTACAAACTTTGAGACAAACTGTCCCATATCCTTAGGGTCCAAAACATCTAACCCACTATACTGTTTAAAAACTTGCAGAAGTCTTTCATAGTATTCATGCACCGTTTCCTTGGGTTCTTGTACAGTCCGATCTATCTTAACCCAATCTATATCCTGAGGCGAAATCTTCGACTTCAACCATGTAATCACCTGCTCATACTTTTTCATGACATCAGGTGATGGACCATTTGTAACCGCCTCTCTTTTCGGTTCCGAAGTCGGCCACTCAATAGCGACTTTACATGCTGTCCACAAATCTCCTGGTACCACTATGTCAAACAAAGTGTTCAAATCAATCCACAATACTTTTGAAATCTTCACAAACCGCTCAACCTGCTTGTACCACTCCACCGGTTTTTCCCTCAGCCGAGGAAAATCATTTGTAAATGCAGCCAAATCACCTCTATTCCACGGCACATGCACGTACCCTCCATTCTGTACTTCCCGTAAAGGAAAATTTCCTACACCCATCGCCCCCCTCCTGGCGGCGGCGTTTCCCCTTCTGCTCTCTTTACTGGTTTCTTTTTGGACCACCTTTCTTCCCATTTGTCCAACAAAATCCATATTCTCATTCCTATGATCAGGTCTCTGGTGTGCGTCTTTAATCCTGTGATTCTTTTCTCCTCCAACTCCTGATCACTGTAATGCAATCTATGTGGTCCCTGTAACGCTTTAGTTTTGTTCAGGTCCACCTCATATCTCTTGGCCAATTCCTTCAATCTATCATGTGCCATTCTAGCTTTTCGAGTCACATCTTTTGCTACAAACAGCAGCTCATCTGATCCATAAATTTCTATCCTTTCCAAAGGCAGACCCCCACTGATCATTTCGTCTACCTCTGCTTTCAGCCTCACTACGTCTAGCAACCTTGCCTGTACTGCACTCCTCAGTACATCTCGACAACCTGAGCCGTCCCGCTCATCACAATTACTATTCTGTCCTTGTGACCTATTCCCTTCCATATTCCTGGAACCTGGTCTGTCTTCCGAGACATTTTGTGCCCTATCTCTTTGCATCCTATCCTCTTGGTTCGTTACTGTTGGTGTCCACTCCCTCAAAGCTGACTTAGATTCCCGTAAAGACCTCGGTCTTTCCGGTCTCTCCTCTTCTTGTCCACATGAAGAGTCCGCAGTAGCCGGTAACGGCGTACTTGTGTCTATTGGTCTTGGGAAATGAACCACCCTTACTCCAAACCCATTCCCACTCTCACTGTTTCCTTCTTCCCTTCTCATCGGCACGGAGCTCCCTTCTCTCACTCGGTCTGGGTCATATACCGGTACTATAGGGCCAATGGTAACCGGTACTGTCAAGGAGTCCGGTAATCTTGTGTTCCCCGCAGGAGGCTGTGTTATCATAGACGCCGTAGCCCCTCCGTTCCTGTGGAAATTCTTCCCACTACTCTCATGCTGGTCTGGTTCTGGCTCTCATCAACTATTGCCACTGCTGGGGTTGTCTTTCCCTCTTCTGAATCTGGATTAAATGGTGGTGGCCTCTCCGCCAACATCCTATCCAACAGACTGTCATCTAAATCACTGTCGTCCTCATCGATTCTTGTAATCTTTCCATTTTGTATCAGCAGTGGGTATAACTTATCTCCGTCTATCGTATCCGCTCTCCACTTTTTCTCCAATGCATCCCACCTTGCATCTTGGAATGCCCTGACCGATTTCTTCACCCTTTCTTGACACCGTTCCTTCTTTCTATCATACGCTGCTCTTATCCACGCATGTAGTGCCTCAAACTGTGTCGGTCTAGGTAGTGGTCGTATTGAAGCCATTACACTCTTGAGCTGGTACAGCACCTCTAACCTGAAAGTACCATATCGAGGGAACGACAAATCTCCTTCTGTTTCTGTCATTTTATGCCAATTCTCGAGCCAAATTATAGTATGCAATCCTACATTCTTTGCCATATAATGTGCTGGTGTGTCCTCAGGAGGAGCTTCCTCTCCCTCCCGAACAACCACATGTCTATCACCTCTACAAAGTTCCCTTAAAGCTTTAAAACATTTCATGATGAATCAACTTTGTATTTGCACTCAAAATGTCCGCTTTTACTTCCTGATTTCAATCCACCAATCCCAGCGCGGTTCACACCAACCGGCCTATCGCAGCGCGGCACTTGTCTGACGTCACGTTTCCTCCGCTCGCAGCAGTTCCCCTCCTTTCTAATTCACTTGTTCTCACTCGCATCCGTCCCAATTATACTCTGAAATAATGTCCGTCCTACCGAACAATTACCTCTCTGACCGTCAGTCTTACCAATGACCGATCAGTCTCTTGAGCTTGTTGACCTCAATCTGGCAACCGTCTGTCCACGAACGACCGGACAATCGCCTCTAATACACTCGATAGGATTCAATCACTCGATGTTCTGCACACCATAACCTACGACCTGCGTTGGTTATTCACACACTCACACATGTGTCCCTATCTTCTGTGGGTCTGTCAATGACGTCTCGTGACCCCCACAACTCTGGTCAACGTTCTCAACTCTGGGTGTATTCTACACCACAATAAATCTCCCGGTCCCGCGCGCGCTCACGGTCCGTTTCTCAATCACACAACTCTCGTTCCAACTCCGCAAGACATCACACAACAATATAACACCGCAATCTACCAAACATCACTCTTTTCATACTCACTCTACTACGAACTGCTACTTCCGCCGCACCGTCACTCTCCGTCAGTTTTCCACGACCTCCGACATCCGTCTCTCGCGGTTCTCTGGATCTGCGTCACTCGGGCTCTATGGGGCAACTTAATCTCCTATCTTGCTCTAGATCTCCCCTTACCATCAAAGGTAACCATCCTACTCTGCTACCAACTGATAACGCCGATTCTTATCTAATTATCTATAAGAACCCTCTGGCCGCCAAGATCTTTTTACCTGTTGAATAGTGTAAAGGAGAGAATCTCATCAGGTTAGATATCAGCATTCATTTTGTCTGAAAGGACCACTGACTCCGAATTCAAGTTTGAGAATTTATTATCGCCAAAAATAACTGAACGTGCAAGCACCTCAACACGAGGTTAAAGAAATAGATGGGCACTAATACAAATAATAATCTACGCAGAAATCTCATCCGACTCAGGATAAGGAGAATAGAAAGTTCTAGCAAGATCAACCAGACTATGATTGCTCCTATTTCTAAGTTGCTCTTCATGGGCCTAAACAAGCTTAAAATCAATTGCTGTCCCTACACTAACGCTAAGTGACATCCCTGCATAACGATTTTCCCAAGCAAGAAAGAATAAAAGGTGTCAGCTGTGAAGACTTCCTAAGAAGTGCAATCACCATATACCTAAGCTCAGCTCTGTCCTTCTCTCAGGTCTCCCCTACCGCTTCTCTGGCCTCCTCCCTCAGGGCACTATCCCTAATACAAAACCATACTACAAAGGTACACGCCTTGTTTACGCCCTCTTGGCCAGGTCTTCTTTCTTGTGCTCTTCCATTGAAACGGTGACTTCATCCTGGACGGTTTCGTTGACCTTGAGTCCCAGGCGCCTTCTCCGCTGAAAGTATCATCCCTAAATTCCATTGCACTCCCCGTACCATGCCTCCCATCTTTCTAACTTTTGAAAACAAAGAGTTAGTCTTTACTAACGAGACATGTGTCCTTGCACCTGCAACAAAAGATACGTTCAACAGAAACCTTCTACTGTGCTAATTAAATCTACCGTTTGTGCCCAGAGAGCCTTTCCAAGAGAAACCCTTTTCGGCCTACATTATAAGCTAACATAAGAATATACAAGGCCTTCCTTAAGCATATGTAGTCAGGCCCTTACATATAACTTTTGAACACACATCTTACTTTTCCCTATAAGCATATTCATTACGATTCTTTATGCAAACAATGAATTACATGTGCAACTTTAATATGGTGCACGTTTAAACTACTGCAATTACATTACATCCACGAACTAATTTCTCTATGCATTATGTTCACACAATTCAATAAGCATTGTATTACATCATTATCCTAACACCATTATACTGCTGAGTTCACTTCGTCTCAGTGAACTATTCATTCTTTGCTAAACATGCATGAGTATACAATGAATATAAACGAATATATGTCTGAATACATGTGGGTGCGGCCTATCAGTGATTATGATGCACCCCTACAATTTACAAGAACATTTCGCTCTATCAAGTGTCCCACCCCAGAAGAGACGTCATGATTGTCCTGGGCTTTCGGTCCCCTGGTTGTCCCTCCCCGGAACTAACGTAGGTGTAGGCGTGGTGTCTTGTGCCCGGGGGATGGGATCAAGTTGGTTGTGACATCACCTGGTCATGTGTTAGTCACGTGTTCATGGGCCTACAGTAGGGTTGGGGCTATGCAGCAGCCCTCAGCGAACCAGAAGCCTTGGAGATCAGGTGACCACGCTGTGATGTATTGTATTGTATTGTAATTGCATTTATATACAGCTTACTACTGTATTTGGCAGGTAGCACGTTACTCCAGAACCGAAACAGAATTAGTGGGGAATTAGTATAGGGAAATATGAAATTAATTTGAGTGGTAGACATGTTAGCCTGTTATTTGTATTGAAAAGGAATAGTAGAGGGATAGAAGAGGGAAGGGTCTAGAAAGTTTTTTTATGTTTTATTTTGAGTTCATAGCAGTAGGAGGGGGTTTGAGATGAGTAAAGGGGAGGTGAAGGGGAAGAGTCAGGAGGAAGGGTTTAGAAAGGCTTGTTTGGGAGATCTGAATAGTTAAAGAGGTATAAGATGATGCAAGGAGCTGTAGAGGAGGGAAGAGTCTAGAAAGGGTTATTTTGGGGATCATAGTAGTGGTATGGGGTTTGGGATGAATGAGCGAGTGGAGGTAGAAGGATATAATGAGAGAGGTATAGGGTGAGAAATAGGGTATTGCATTGGAAGGAGTAGTAGAATGAGGTTTGAGATGAGTCAGAGAGTGGAGGTAGAGGATATATTGCGAGAGATAAAGGGTGAGATATATGGTAGTGCATTGGATATGCTGAATTAGAAGCAAAGTAATAAATATAAAAATACATAAGTACATGGAAGGTATATATATGCATAAGGAAGGTAATTTATGTATAAAGCTGCATTTAATAAACTCAGACTTTAAAGTGTTGTTGTACTTTAAATGAATGTATTTGTTTTTATTTTTTGTAATTCAATAGTGAAGCAATTGTAGATAAATAGTTATGATAAAAGATTTACTTATTTATGCAGTCACATATATACATGTTAAACATAGAATAATGTAACTACAAGTAAAATGTAAATTTTTTAAGCAGAACTAACGAATATCTATATCTTTAAAAACATAATTATCATACAAGTTTATACAAAGCAATACACATATGTAGGTACACATCTATAGTCCAAAAAATGCTTATATACAGAGGGATATGCTTTATATTTATGTTTGAGTATGGTGGTTATGTGGGGAAGAGCCAATTCTCGAGTAGCCTTCTGAAAATAAGGTGGTTATCCGTGGATCTTATGTTCGGAGGTAAAGAGTTCCATAGTTTGACTTTTGGCTGCTTGAACAGAGAAGGATGTGCCAACCATGGTTTTTTTCTTTTATGGTGGGATTTTGAGGCGAGGTGCCACTCTAGAGCGGAGGTTCCTATGTTGAATGTATTTTGTGATTTTATTCCTGATAAAGAGCGGTCCTGTTCCTTGTATCGCTTTGTGGGTGATACAAAGCAGCTTGAACGTGGATCTTCTGGCAACTGGTAACCAATGTAGGGCTTTCAAGGCAGGTGAGATGTGGGCTTGTGGCTTTATATGTAAGAGTAGTCTGGCAGCAGAGTTCTGAATCCGTTGTAGTCTTTTTATAGTCATTAAAGGTGATCCGTAGTAAAGGCTATTGGTGTAATCGAGTTTGGACAGGACAAGAGAGATAGTAGCCTGGACCTTGTGTGGAAATCCCAGGTGGGGAAAGATAAGTCGCAGAGTTTTTGTAGCAAAGCTTGATCTTGCTCGTTTGTCCACTTGGGCATTCATTGATAGCTTGGAGGCTATGGTGATTCAGAGGTTTCTTACTTCCTTTGATAGTTTAGGTGGTGTTCCCATATCATCAGGCCATGTGGCGAGTGGGTCATAATTTTTCCAATTGCCACATGTGAGTATTTAGGTTTGGAAGATTTCAATTTGAGATGGCTCCATGTCATCTATTGATCCACGGCTCTGCGACAACTGAAAATTGGTTTGTTTCCAATGACTTTGGGGCATTCCAGTTGAAGGAGTATTTTTGTGTCATATGCATAGTTATAAAAACAACAGTTGATGGACAGAATGCAGAACAATGTCATACATTCACCCCAGTACAGAGATCTGGGCCTAAATCCATCATTTTTTTGCTCATCATGCCATTCCAGTTTGAACCCAGCCATATGCAAATCAGTCTTGACCCTGTGCCTCATGCGAACAGTCCAGCCCGAACTGCCAAGCCAGGTCCTCCCTGGACTGGAAACAAGCATCCTAGGACCGGTTTTGGGGTTTCACCCCTCTTCAGCCAGGATAGCTTGATTCCAGTGGCATGGAGAGCACGGGACCCATGTCTGGGCATACCCGACCCACTCGGGGTGACAAATGCAAAAACAACAGTTGATGGACAGAATGCAGAACAATGTCATACATTCACCCCAGTACAGAGATCTGGGCCTAAATCCATCGTTTTTTTGCTCACCATGCCATTCCAGTTTGAACCCAGCCATATGCAAATCAGTCTTGACCCTGTGCCTCATGGGAACAGTCCAGCCCGAACTGCCAAGCCAGGTCCTCCCTGGACTGGAAACAAGCATCCTAGGACCGGTTTCGGGGTTTCACCCCTCTTCAGCCAGGATAGCTTGATTCCAGTGGCATGGAGAGCAAGGGACCCACGTCTGGGCATACCCGTCCCACTCGGGGTGACAAATGCAAAATCAACAGTTGATGGACAGAATGCAGAACAATGTCATACATTCACCTCAGTACAGAGATCTGGCCCTAAATCCATCATTTTTTTGCTCACCATGCCATTCCAGTTTGAACCCAGCCACATGCAAATCAATCTTGACCCTGTGCCTCATGGTAACAGTCCAGCCCGAACTGCCAAGCCAAGTCCTCCCTGGACTGGAAACAAGCATCCTAGAACCGGTTTCGGGGTTTCACCCCTCTTCAGCCAGGATAGCTTGATTCCAGTGGCATGGAGAGCACGGGACCCACGTCTGGGCATACCCGTCCCACTCAGGGTGACAAATGCAAAAACAACAGTTGATGGACAGAATGCAGAACAATGTCATACATTCACCCCAGTACAGAGATCTGGGCCTAAATCCATTGTTTTTTTGCTCACCATGCCATTCCAGTTTGAACCCAGCCATATGCAAATCAGTCTTGACCCTGTGCCTCATGGGAACAGTCCAGCCCGAACTGCCAAGCCAGGTCCTCCCTGGACTGGAAACAAGCATCCTAGGACCGGTTTCGGGGTTTCACCCCTCTTCAGCCAGGATAGCTTGATTCCATTGGCATGGAGAGCACGAGTCCCACGTCTGGGCATACCCGTCCCACTCGGGGTGACAAATGCAAAAACAACAGTTGATGGACAGAATGCAGAACAATGTCATACATTCACCCCAGTACAGAGATCTGGGCCTAAATCCATCGTTTTTTTGCTCACCATGCCATTCCAGTTTGAACCCAGCCATATGCAAATCAGTCTTGACCCTGTGCCTCATGGGAACAGTCCAGCCCGAACTGCCAAGCCAGGTCCTCCCTGGACTGGAAACAAGCATCCTAGGACGGTTTCAGGGTTTCACCCCTCTTCAGCCAGGATAGCTTGATTCCAGTGGCATGGAGAGCACGGGACCCACGTCTGGGCATACCCGTCCCACTCGGGTGACAAAGCAAAAATCAGTTGATGGACAGAATGCAGAACAATGTCATACATTCACCCCAGTACAGAGATCTGGGCCTAAATCCATCGTTTTTTTGCTCACCATGCCATTCCAGTTTGAACCCAGCCATATGCAAATCAGTCTTGACCCTGTGCCTCATGCGAACAGTCCAGCCCGAACTGCCAAGCCAGGTCCTCCCTGGACTGGAAACAAGCATCCTAGGACCGGTTTCGGGGTTTCACCCCTCTTCAGCCAGGATAGCTTGATTCCAGTGGCATGGAGAGCACGGGACCCATGTCTGGGCATACCCGTCCCACTCGGGGTGACAAATGCAAAAACAACAGTTGATGGACAGAATGCAGAACAATGTCATACATTCACCCCAGTACAGAGATCTGGGCCTAAATCCATCGTTTTTTTGCTCACCATGCCATTCCAGTTTGAACCCAGCCAAATGCAAATCAGTCTTGACCCTGTGCCTCCTGGGAACAGGCCAGCCCAAACTGCCAAGCCAGGTCCTCCCTGACTGGAAACAAGCATCCTAGGACCGGTTTCGGGGTTTCACCCCTCTTCAGCCAGGATAGCTTGATTCCAGTGGCATGGAGAGCACGGGACCCACGTCTGGGAATACCCATCCCACTCGTGGTGACAAATGCAAAAACAACAGTTGATGGACAGAATGCAGAACAATGTCATACATTCACCCCAGTACAGAGATCTGGGCCTAAATCCATCGTTTTTTTGCTCACCATGCCATTCCAGTTTGAACCCAGCCATATGCAAATCAATCTTGACCCTGTGCCTCATGGGAACAGTCCAGCCCGAACTGCCAAGCCAGGTCCTCCCTGGACTGGAAACAAGCATCCTAGGACCGGTTTCGGGGTTTCACCCTCTTCAGCCAGGATAGCTTGATTCCAGTGGCATGGAGAGCACGGGACCCAAGTCTGGGCATACCCGTCCCACTCGGGGTGACAAATGCAAAAACAACAGTTGATGGACAGAATGCAGAACAATGTCATACATTCACCCCAGTACAGAGATCTGGGCTTAAATCCATCGCTTTTTGCTCACCATGCCATTCCAGTTTGAACCCAGCCATATGCAAATCAGTCTTGATCCTGTGCCTCATGGGAACAGTCCAGCCCGAACTACCAAGCCAGGTCCTCCCTGAACTGGAAACAAGCATCCAGGAACCGGTTTCAGGGTTTCACCCCTCTTCAGCCAGGATAGCTTGATTCCAGTGGCATGGAGAGCACGGGACCCACGTCTGGGCATACCCGTCCCACTTGGGGTGACAAATGCAAAAACAACAGTTGATGGACAGAATGCAGAACAATGTCATACATTCACCCCAGTACAGAGATCTGGGCCTAAATCCATCGTTTTTTTGCTTACCATGCCATTCCAGTTTGAACCCAGCCATATGCAAATCAGTTTTGACCCTGTGCCTCATGGGAACAGTCCAGCCCGAACTGCCAAGCCAGGTCCTCCCTGGACTGGAAACAAGCATCCTAGGACCGGTTTCAGGGTTTCACCCCTCTTCAGCCAGGATAGCTTGATTCCAGTGGCATGGTGAGCATGGGACCCACGTCTGGGCATAACCGTCCCACTCGGCGTGACAAATGCAAAAACAACAGTTGATGGACAGAATGCAGAACAATGTCATACATTCACCCCTGTACAGAGATCTGGGCCTAAATCCATCATTTTTTTGCTCACCATGCCATTCCAGTTTGAACCCAGCCATATGCAACTCAGTCTTGACCCTGTGCCTCATGGGAACAGTCCAGCCCGAACTGCCAAGCCAGGTCCTCCCTGGACTGGAAACAAGCATCCTAGGACCGGTTTTGGGGTTTCACCCCTCTTCAGCCAGGATAGCTTGATTCCAGTGGCATGGAGAGCATGGGACCCACGTGTGGGCATACCCGTCCCACTCGGGGTGACAAATGCAAAAACAACAGTTGATGGACAGAATGCAGAACAATGTCATACATTCACCCCAGTACAGACATCTGGGCCTAAATCCATCATTTTTTTTGCTCACTATGCCATTCCAGTTTAAACCCAGCCATATGCAAATCAGTCTTGACCCTGTGCCTCATGGGAACAGTCCAGCCCGAACTGCCAAGCCAGGTCCTCCCTGGACTGGAAACAAGCATCCTAGGACCGGTTTCGGGGTTTCACCCCCTCTTCAGCCAGGATAGCTTGATTCCAGTGGCATGGAGAGCACGGGACCCATGTCTGGGCATACCCGTCCCACTCGGGGTGACAAATGCAAAAACAACAGTTGATGGACAGAATGCAGAACAATGTCATACATTCACCCCAGTACAGAGATCTGGGCCTAAATCCATCGTTTTTTTGCTCACCATGCCATTCCAGTTTGAACCCAGCTTGATTCCAGTGGCATGGAGAGCAAGGATGCTGTTAGCCCAAAACCAGTCCCAGGATGCTTGTTTCCGGTTCAGGGAAGACCTGGCTTGGCAGTTTGGGCTGGACTGTTCCCATGAGGCACAGGGTCAAGACTGATTTGCAAATAGCTGGGTCTGAACTGAGGTGGTTAAGTGAGCTAAAGAACGATGATGGATTCAACCCAGATCTGTGACTGGGGGTGAGTGTCTGAAAAGTTTCAGTGCTCCGTCCATCATCTCCTTGTGTTTGCTTTGTTCACCCTAATTTGGCAGGGTATGCCCAGATGTGGGTCCCTTGCTCACTTTGCCACTGGATTCAAGCTAGACTGGCTGATGAGGGCTGTTAGCCCGAAACCGGTCCCAGGATGCTTGTTTCCGGTTCAGGGAAGACCTGGCTTGGCATTTCGGGCTGGACTGTTCCCATGAGGCACAGGGTCAAGACTGATTTGCATATAGCTGGGTCTGAACTGAGGTGGTGAAGTGAGCTAAAGAACGATGATGGATTCAACCCAGATCTGTGACTGGGGGTGAGTGTCTGAAAAGTTTCAGTGCTCCGTCCATCATCTCCTTGTGTTAGCTTTGTTCACCTTAATTTGGCAGGGTATGCCCAGACGTGGGTCCCTTGCTCACTTTGCCACTGGATTCAATCTAGCCTGGCTGATGAGGGCTGTTAGCCCTAAACCGGTCCCAGGATGCTTGCTTCCGGTTCAGGGAAGCCCTGGCTTCGCAGTTCGGGCTGGACTGTTCCCATGAAGCACAGGGTGAAGACTGATTTGCATATAGCTGGGTCTGAACTGAGGTGGTGAAGTGAGCTAGAGAACGATGATGGATTCAACCCAGATCTGTGACTGGGGGTGAGTGTCTGAAAAGTTTCAGTGCTCCGTCCATCATCTCCTTGTATATGCATAGTTATAGCATGTGAGTTGAATTTGATTGATCAGTGCCGATAATGACTTCATGTAGATGTTGAAAAGCATGGATGAGATGATGGAGCCTTGAGGGACCCCTGCTTTTGTGATGTACGGTTTGGAAGGGAAAGGGGGGTTATGGATGACATTAGTTCTGTTGTGATGGTAGGATGTGAACCCTAATCCCTATGCCCAATACAAACCCTAGTCCCAGCCCTAGTCCTAGCCCTAGTCCCACCAGCAAATCAGGCATGAACCCTAAGCCCTACGTCCAATAGAAACCCTAACCCCAGGAACCAATCAAAAACCCTAAACCTGTCCACCAATCAGGTCACTAATCCTAAGCCCTACATCCAGTAGAATCACTGACCCAGGAACCAAACAGAACCCTCAAATTATCAACCAATAAGAACACTAACCCTAATTCAATAGAAACACCAGATACAGCCACCAATCAGTGCACAGATGTAGCATCTAATAGAATATTTGTTTAGAAACATGAAAATACGAGTTCTCTCAACATTCAAGTGGTGTGTGACGCACACAATATAACTGATATTGTATCACAATACCCAGGAAGCATCCATGACCCCATCATATTTAGGCCCCGTTGAATATACAGATGGCTGGCAAGAGGTGAGTTTCATGATGGCTACTTGTTAGGTAATGATACTAAATATATTGATAAATATGCAACATGAAAGAAAACCAAAAGTTATTTTCTTGTTTTAGGTGGTAGAGTGTATGCCCTACGTCCATGGATTTTGACACCATACCTATCACCCACTGCCAAAAATGGAAGGCGGCACAAAACAGTACAACATCGCACCAGGAATGTGACTGAGAGGACATTTGTCTTACTGAAAAGTTGTTTCCGGTGCCTACATAAAAGTGGTGGTGCCTTACAATATGCTCCAGGAACTGCATGCAAAATAGTGGCAATGTGTGTCATTCTACATAACATTGCAACCAGGAGAGGCCTACATAGCACTGTGTCCTACTCAGAGTCCGAGATTGAAGATCTTGAGCCACCTGTTCAGCAGTCAACAGAGGGGAATAGAGCAGTGGAGAGGAGACAGCGACGTGACCACCTTGCCAACAATTGCTTTTCAAGGTAAGTCATATGTAAAAAGAAAAATAAGATATAATTTACAATGATTGTTTGATGCTTCAAAGTAAAGCAACCTTTATTATCAGGCTTTTTAAAATTGTTTTATCAAATTGTTCATTTTAACATTTAAATGGTAAGTAATGTCACATCAAATGTCAGTTAAGTTATCAAAAATACAAAAATAAAGCATTATTGGTATTTCCTGTACAGCGACCTTTGATGCTTTTTGTTGATGCGTCCCAAAGGGGTTGTGGTCACATGTTGTGCAGCAGGAGCACTGCTGCTACTGCATCACAGTGAGCATGCATCTGTAGCAGAGATGCAGCTGACGCTAGAGATTTCTTCACTCTCATGCGGTTCAGCAGCAATCCCACTTGTTATTTGGACAGTTTATAGTGCCTTGACTGCATAGGTAATCTGCTCTAAACTCCTTGAGACGTCCCCAATAAAGTGACCCATTTCCATTTGGAGATTGACTGTTCTCTTCAATAAGATTTAAATGGCATGTGCCAATCTCCCAATGGAACTGGTTGATTTATCCATCCATGCTGCAGTGCTTCTCTCTCTGTGCCTTTGATTGGTGTTATCCTCTGCCAGTTGTAGAGATAATTTCTCAAGAGCATTGGTTAGGCTGTCCATTTTTGTGTCCATCTTTACTTGGTTTTCCACCAATTGAGTGGCCACATTATTAAGACCAAATACAATGCATTGCTGCATGTGTTGCAGTTTTTGTTAACTGTTATCATCTGCTTATGTTGTAGATGTCTGAACTTGCAGCATGGAACCCTCAAGCCCACTAAACAACTGGGTATTTGCAGCTGTATTTTCTGCCAACGATGCTTGGTTGGCATGAGACTTCACCGGCTCTGAGTGCAAGCATGCTGGTGTTGTGGCCTCTCAACTGGCTGCAGAATTGGACAATGAGGCTGTTGGACATCATCCTCATCCTATGACGGTGGGTGGCTGTGGGGAGACCGACACATTGCTACAGTGGCCATGAGGTGTGGTTGGCTGACTGTCTATTTCTTCCATCATCATGTGTGAATCATCCTGTCCCTTTACTTTTGTGCCATCCTTGTCTTTCTCAGGTTGAAAGCACTTCTTACTATTTGCTATCATTTGTTAAACACATTGCTAAGGCTGATACTAGTGAGTGAATTATTGATTACATGTCCCATAATGTACTATGCTAGATGTGTAAAGACTCCTTACTAAAAACTCTGTATTATGATAAATAATTAATGCATGTAGAAGACAGTTTCAGGGTAACAGAAGTGTAAATCAAAAATATTGCACGTACTTTGAGATGTTGCAGGAGCAGATGCGTCAATCCTAGCTAAACCCACAACAGCCTCTGTCTCCAAAATACTCTCCACTTTTGACTCCAGTGTAGTGAGTGAGGGGGGAGTAGAGAGGCCACCTCCAGTTGCCGAGTCGTAATCTTCTCCCTTTGTGCGCGACCTGAGGTCCTACTACCTCTTTCTAATTTCGTCAATAGAGTGTTGCATTACTCCAACAGCATAAATGTTTGATGTTCGGGCCTAGGATGTTTGTTTCCGGTCCAGGGAGGACCTGGCTTGGCAGTTCAGGCTGGACTGTTCCCATGAGGAACAGGGTCAAGACTGATTTGCATATGGCTGGGTCCAAACTGGGGTGGCTTGGTGAGCAAAAGAATGATGGATTAAACCCAGATCTTTATGACTAGGGGTGAATGTTTGCATTGTTCAGTATTCCGTCCATCATTTGTTTCTTTTTTATTTGTTGCCCTAAGTGGAAAGGGAATGCCCAGACGTGGGTTCCCTGCTCACTGCGCCGCTGGTTTCAAGCTAGCCTGGCTGATGAGGGGTGATGCTCTGAAACCGGTCCCAGGATGCTTGTTTCCGGTCCAGGGAGGACCTGGCTTGGCAGTTTGGGCTGGACTGTTCCCATGAGGAACAGGGTCAAGACTGATTTGTATATGGCTGGTTCCAAACTGGGGTGGCATGGTGAGCAAAAGAACAATGGATTAAACCCAGATCTTTGTGACTGGGGGTGAATGATTGCATTGTTCAGCATTCCGGCCATCATTTGTTTCTTCTGCTGCATCATCTGCCATATTTTTTTTCTGCGGCTCTGGGACAGTCATGGAAGATCTCCCAAACAGGAGGTCATGATTGTTGCAACAGTCTTTTGGTAAAATTTCAAGTTCTTTCTCAGAGAACTTGTTTTCTTTTTCTGCACCATGCCTCCTTTTCAGGTTTATGGCTTGCCATGCTAGAATAGTAAGCTGTAGCTTGCTGCTCAAGTTCGCAAATTGCAATGGAAGCTGTGCAACACCTCCTCGCTGCTTCTCAGGATTGAAATGAGAAGCACTTCCTTGTTTTGAGGACATTACCCAGAAAACGGAAGTGCTTCTTTGTATTTGCAGTTGCGGTTGCCATTTTAGACTGAGATCGTAATTTTGGTAATCGCAAAACATGATAACCAAAATAATGAAGCAACTTAAAGGCGAGTCGCAAAATATGGCCACAACTTGATCGTACATTCTGTTTTGCGATTATCTAATTGCGATTTCCAAAAAATCACAATTTGGAAATCACAAACCAGAAGTTTTGTACATCTGGTCCCATGGTCCTCTAATATTTAATTTAGCAAATCAGCTGCCCACACCAGCACTACCTTAATCTTAAACAGTGTGCTAATAATTTACCAAAAATCATTGCTGGCCTCTAAAACGTTAAACATGGGCTGCACTATACCATTTGGATTTATTCCCTGGCAGTAAATAAACTAGCTGTACTTATTTAGACAAAATACATTGCAGCAATCTAATTTAATCATAAACTTTAGCATGTGCCGCGATGATCTGTTTCAATTGTTGCTGCCTCTTCCTAAGCTACCCTGTGTTTGTTGACTAGTTTAATTGTTTGTCAAATTCACTTTTTTTCCAACACAAATTACACTTTTCATCAGGTTACAAACAATATGATGCCAGACCTGTGATCTACACATCATGTTAGTGATATTTAGTACTCGAAGATTGTATTTGTGAGTGTATAATATAGAAAAAATATTTTTGAAGAGAAATTGGAGATTTAAAGTGTTGTGCTGATTGTATACTATTAGTTACAGTGCGTTATAAATGTTTATGTAAGCTATTGCCAAATTGACTTCTATTTCATCAGTTCAATAATCATTCTCCTGGTCCTTGATCGGTCTCCACCTTGCTGTAACTGAGAATATGTTTCTATTCACCTTTGCACTCCCAAATGGATGCTCCATTAGTTGTTAAAAATCTCTAGAAAGCCATTTTGTTTTTCAAACGATTAATTTCGAATATAGGGAAATATTTTTAATAAAGCTATTTGGGAAAGAAAATGTGTGAAGGAATTTTCAAGCACCCTATCTATTCTCTGAAATCCATTTGATCTGAAACAGTTACACTCACACAGTTCCAAGGCAAATCACCTAATGTCCCTACAGATGATATACTGTGCCAACATAAATCAGAAATTAATAATATTTGTTTCACCATTTGGGATGGGATCCAATTTATGATAATAAGTAATAGTGTCATGCTCTACGGGACGCGCTGCCTGTGGCCCCGCCTGCTGTTTTCTGTCAGCGAGCGAGGGCGGCACCTGAGGCGTACTTAAGGGAGGGATCTGCGTTGGTAACGCGCTTCGCGTTCCAGCACAGATCCCCGCCAGGCCTCCACCGCTTACGCCGCAGTTCTCACCCGATCTCCTTCGACCACAGTTGGCTGTTTGGCATTTTCTCGCTTTTGGTTGCAGGACCTCTCCTGTTACCTTCCTCTTCCTGGGTTCTCTGGTGCTCTTCCGGAGCACTTTGTTTCGCAGCCTCTTGCCGGCTTGCAACATTGGGGTATATTCACAAGAACGTGTGATAACTACCGCAAGAGTAGCGTAACGCAACTTTCAATATCGCAGCCTATCTCGGGAAAATAACCCTGTGTCAACGTGGAATTCACAACAAGGCGGTAGCATGCGATAGTCACCAGATAACGTGCCAAATGTCACCGTGAAAATCAACGCCACGCCGAAAAAATGCGAAACGCGAACTCGAGAAATCATGCGATGAGGCCAATCGCGGTACAGAAATCAGCGAACACCAGCCACAGGCCTGCAAATCCCACGCGTCCCACCATAAAAGAAAGAAAAAAATGCCCAAAAACAATTCAAACTGCGTAGCAACATGGATGCACCCGGACCGAGTGCAGAGGACCAGCCGAACCCCACAAGCCCCACGGAGGACCAGCCAGGAACCCCGCGTTCGTTGAAGTGCAAGGACAAGAGGAAGAGGAAGACCGGGTTCAGTCCGCAGGAAGACCGGATCATCATCACGGAGGTGACCAAACACCATCAACAACTGTTCGGCACCTCCACTGCGGCACTGGCAACCCAAACCGAAATATGGCAGGCCATCGTCACCAACGTCAATGCAGTCGGAGTGACGAGGAGGTCACTGGAGGAGGTCAAGAGGTGCTGGCATGAACTGAAAAGGCAGACCAAACATAAGCTCGCCGCCAACAGGGAGGCAGCAATGGCGACTGGAGGTGGAAGTCCTGCGACACAGGAGGAGCGGGATGAGCTTGAGCAAATGGTGGCCACAGTCAGCAGTGAGGAGACGGTGGCAGGATTGGGGGGCCTGGACACAGCACAATACGACCTGACCCAACAGCAACAGGGTGAGTAACCACTAGGGACGGGGGGACGGGGCGGGACGGGAGACGGGCGGGACGGGGGAGATGGGCACAATGGCACACATGCACAATTATGTGTAGCACACAGCACACCCACAATGACCGTGGAACATGTCCCTGATTGCCTTGGCACACTGCAGCACACATAAAAACCCCAAGTATGCCCCCATCCACAATGTGCACAGAGGGGCCCCCCCATCACCAATATCACAACCTACCCGTGCACATGTGCTGAATCCATTAAAGCAGCGGCTCTGTGACCCACACTGACTATGCAAGTAACACTGCATGTCCGATAACATGGCAGCAGCCCAAAAAAAATGACATGGCCCACGAATCGACATGGAGGTAGCCCAGTGTGGATCACATCCGTAAAGGAGCAGGTCACACTCCGACATGTCCACGTGCACCCACAACCCATGCCGTACAATACACGCAGCAGACGAACAATGCACCAGGCCACAAAAACAGTCCGAGAGCACATATGACCCAAGTCAAAAGCAAATCAGGCCCTGAAAAGCACACAATTCAAAGGCACCCCGCCTCAAAGGGGGAAGGGCACACGAAATCAGAGCTGCAGGGGCAACTCCCCCACAATGCAGCACACACACATAGCAATCACAGAACATCAGCAATGACGGCAATGTGGTACAAAGTGCAACACCAGCACCACAGGACAGAGCTCACAACAGGTTCCGCTCATGCATAGTAACTGTCCACTCACATCTGGCATTGCCTGACACTGTGTGACGATAATGTATCGGTACTACCACACATCCTTCATGTAGTCGAAAAACACACTGACTGCCATCAAATAGCCAGCTCCCCCAAAACAGTCACAATGTACATTGGCATGCAGTCTGAATGTAAACATTTGCAAATCATCACCATACATGTGAAACTCTGTTAACCTGCATCTTCCCTTCACATTGCAGAGGGACATACAACACACCTCCTGCAGAGCACACCACACTTCCCATCATTGATAATGAAGAGGAAAACCTGCACATATGTCAAGACACCCTCCAACGGATAATGGACAGTCTCTGCACCCCACCCCCAGGAGCAGGCCAGGCCAGCTGCCTCGAGGTGACCCCACCACCTGCACAGACCACACAGCAGGAAACACACACCACCACGGCTGTCTCCCCGGACCCCCCGACCAATACATGGAATTCAACGGCGTGTGTTGGGTTGCCAGGTGGAGTTGGCTCATCAGCTGCGGGTGGGTTTTGAGCTCGTGGCAGCCAAACTCGATGCCATACGTGGGTGTCTGAGTCCCATCAGGGACCACGTACAGTCCCTATCGGACACCCCCTGTACGCACCATGCTCCGCCACAGACCTTGGCTGACCTCGCTGGTGCCATGAATCTAATACAAGAACTGTCTGGTCAGACAGGCACCAGCCATGACAGCACAGAGTTGGCACAGGTGCGGAGGTCAATGGAGACCATGGAGCAGATGCAGGCTGGAAGTATGTTTGCCACGGCTGGACACCAGCGAGTAGTGGCTGGGAACTTCAATGCCCTGCAGTACTACATCTTGCCATTGCTGTCACTGAGCCGTACCCAGATGACTGCAGCGGGAACATCGACACACACAGCTCCGACCCCTGATGTGTCCGTGGCACACTGTTATGGTGCCCCATCACCTACGCAGGCTGATGTGTCAGGGGCACACAGCGATGCAGCCATCACCCCGCCACACACACCGGACACAGAACCCGTATCAGGGGAGTGAGAAGGGGATGGGAACTACTGTGTGAGGAAGGAGGCAGTAGCATCCATCACCGCCATATGGCCTGTCCCTGCCTGGTTATGACCTATGCATCATGGCCTGGGAAATACCTCCTACTGACCTCCGGAACACCCTGCGACATTCACCCGGACCCCGACACGGACTGCCATTTCTTCACCGCTGGCCAATTACACAGCAATCCTGCTGCGGACTGCACCCTCCCTCTTCCTAATCACTGTGCAATCCCCAAAAGGACTATGGTTGTCCCACCACTGGGCTTCCATGTGATGTGGGCTTGGATGGCCATGTACAGCTCCAGCTCCGTCAATCACCTGAATGTGAATAAAACATTCTAAATCACACAAATGTGTCATCACTATGTTCACTCACGTATGCAAGTATGGCTGGATGTAGGGACAATGATTGCACATGAAGGTACACCCTGGTAACTGACATCTATGTGCATGTCTATCCCTGAGACACATGGCCAATTGGATGACTGTGAAGGTGAGTACTAGCTGTGTCCCGATTGCACATCAGCAACAATCTCACAACCCCCCAACGTAGGCACACGTCCATGTGTTGAATAGGGCTGTGTGTAGGAGTGACCAAAATGGTGGCAGGCCAGGAGTGGGGTCCTACACCACGTGTGACAACAGAACTTCACGTCGCATACCTACTTACACACATCTGTGTGGACACATTCTGTTGTGATGTATAACATTGCTCCACATGGTCAGAGGTTGGACACCATACACACATAGCTGAAGTCATGTAAGTGCACATGTCGTCCAGCACCTATCCAAAAACAATGTCTGGCTCACAGAGGTGGAGCTTGGCAAAGGGACACACCCCCATTGCACATGCGTCAGTCAGTTCCTCCCTGTGTTGGGACGATGCTCATTGTGGCACACGAGTGGACAATCTAAACAACACACCTCACAGTTAGACACCAGTGGAGTGGCATAGACTTTATTGGCATGTGCGTGTCAGTACGGACGAGGCAACGGCCACAACAGGCAGGGACATGCTGAAGACACTTACACGCAGCATGGGTACATGTCGAGGTTCAGGAAATGTGGGGGCGGAAATGGACGACATTCATCACGTATGGCAACGCTCACAGCCCACCTTGCCTTGCTGGATGAGTCATGTGTTGTTTGGCGTCTGCCCATTGCCCCGTGTGAGGGGGCACGACTCACTGCACGTGGGATCTGCATGGTGCTCTGCCTCCGGAGTGCGCCGATTGTCTGCTCTGCTGACAGTGATCAGGTGTGAGGGTCCGACAGGTTCACATGTCGTGCTACATTGCCATATGTGTGCTCTCCCCCAGCAGTTTGTCCGAATTGGCAACGTTGCCAGACGACGCTGTGTTGCTCCGACCATGGACCTGCGTCACCTTGCACAGGTGTGTGTACACACGCGTTATTCCATGCACATGCATCCAAAGCCCAACCAAAGGCAGACGTGTCCTCTGTTGTGGTGGGATATGTGAGCAATCACAAGGATGCAACAAGTTGTTGGGCCATGTGCTGTGGGTGGCAATCGGATGTGGCTGCAGGAACTTAGTTACTCGTCCATGAAGGCCCGTGCAGCTTCATGTGCAATGTGTTCCAATAGCACGTCGTTGTCGTGTTCAAGGAACACCCTGGTGAGCCAATCCATTAGGTGGTCCGGGCAGGTGTGCTCAGCCCATGCCGTCTCACCAATCCGCAACACAGCCCAATAGGGGAGCGCCTAGATGTGGTCACTCCAAAACGAGAAATTGTGCAATCTCCCATGCACAACTACCAATACATACGCAGTGTGTCAAGGCATCCCATGCACGGCTGTCTCGGTTACACTCCTGTTCATGATCCAACAGGGGGCGCAGACACAAGTCATAGTCCAATTCATCAACAGTTGTGTTGGATAGGCAGACATCCATGGGACACTCGAATGTGCATGTTCGGCAGTGGAACCAGGGCTGGACGCAGGTGACGTGGGCAATGCGGAAGCTGAGCCTGTAACTGATCCGCAGCACTGCCAGTGGCAGTGCGCCCAGTGAATGCAGCATACGTGCACGGTACTGTTCCACGTGACGGGGGTTGTGCATGTGCCCGGTATGGCCTGCCATTGCACGCACTCTTCTGAACTGCGGCAGTTGTGTGGAGGATATGCCACAGCTCTGAGCAATGATTCGTATGTGTGTGCAACGTTGTGGGTAATGGGTTGCTGTTTCCGTGAGTGTCAAGGGCATCCCATGTGGGGGTACCACAGGCAGGGGCTTCTGTATGTGGGCTGTGTATAAGTCGGATGGTTCATTGGCGGAATGCGTGGTGTGGGAGTCGTCCCCGTCTGCCATTGCATCTCTATCAGGGTGTTCCAGATGCGTTCTGGACCAAGGTCAGAGGTGCAGGTGTCCTCCCACCTTCTGCTTTGGGACAATGGTGCTTTCATCCCTGATGTTTGTCTGACTACTACTTGCGTTTTCGGAATGTGATGTGGCTTTGGCGCTGAGATTGGGACACGGCCTTGGGGTCATGTTGTACGGATGGCGATGCACACACACATGTTGGCATGTGGAGCCAGGTGCCCGGGCGGCCTTGGCTGCTTGTGCTATCTCACTCCATCTCTCTCCCTCGCTCTATTCCCTCTCTTTCCTTTGTTGGGCACATGGCACACCTTCTTCTCTTGGATTTGGTCTTCCAGGCTGTGTGCTACGGATTGTCCAGTGAGGAGCCGCTAGGACTCATCCTAAGGGTTGTTTCTGCTTTTGTTTGTATGGTGTTTTGTGTTGGTGATTGCATTGCTGTATGACTGATTCTCCATTTTCTGGCCACGCATGTATGTTTATTTTCCTGCTTGTGCGACATCAGGCAAAATGTTTGTTTTGGGATTCGTGGTGTTGATGTGCAATTTCTTAGTCCGGGGTTGGGGGTGGTCCCGGGGGGGGGGGTGTTGCGGGCCTGGGTGTGGTGTCGGTGGGTGTGGTGGCCCTCTTGGGTGTCCGTGCTGCATGTTCAGTTGCTCGTGGGCATCTGTTGTCCTTCATGTGTGGCTCTGGGCTGTGCTCCCTTTTGTGGTGCTGTCTGACGTCCGACTTTACACCAGGTCAGAGCAGGTGTAAACTTCCTGGTGCTAACGCGCCTTATCGCCTGTTTTGTGTTCTTATCGCCGATGTGGCTGGTCGTTGTGAATGTTGAGGTGTGATGTTATCTCGGCTTTTGGCACGGGAACGCCTACTCTGCACCTCATTAGCGATATTTGCGGGGGTCCTCTGTGGCGATGTTTTTTGCGGCTGCTATCGCGGGTAAACTGGTGCTGTGGGCTGTTGACACGGGCTTGTGAATGGGGTGGTAAATTTATCACGACTTTGGCTGCGATAAAGTGCCGTTAATTCGGCGATAGCACCTTGTGAATATGCCCCATTGTTTCTTGGCAGTCTCAGCCTATTAACCCTTGGCTTCCTGGCAGCTTGTCTTTGTAGTACAAAGAATAGCAAGGCTTGTAAAGGATCTCAGTTTCTTCGTTTCCAGTGTGATTTTGCTTATTTGATATAGACGGAAAGTCACACTTTTGTGATGGTCTTATGAATAGAGGTGTGATTCTAGTGGTCTTTTTAGTTTCTGTTAAATCTCTTCTTGCTGAAAAAGGGGAACAGAGAGACTATATTAATAGTATCGCATATCCCACTTTGTTTTGTTTTAGTGACCCTGCACTTTGCCCTATTTTGTCCCGTGCTCTCTCCTGTCCAGGGAAATTAGTTTTTTGGTTTTTCCCTAATTCAGGAGTAACAGATATTTTTATTTAAAGGGTCTTATTTACTCCTACGGTTCTTATAACATAGGTTTGTATATTATTGTTCATCTGTTGTTTAATGTCAAACTTCTGCAGTCCTTCCGCATATTGAATATTGTCCTTCCATTTAGACACCAGGAGTATTCTACAGCTCATGGGAGTAGTTCCCCCTCACATACTTGGCATATTCATTTACAGGTATCTCATTAGAAATAGGGAGGTTAACATACAGTCAGTTACTTGTATTCTTGATGAGTACTTACCTTGTGTTTTCTCCTTCAGGAGTCCTAGAGATTACCCTACAGAAGATCCAGTGGATGTCTACCCCTTCTACCTTCCTTTGTTTTGTTTCCCTCCTTCCCCACCTTCCCTCTTTTGCTTTGACCTAGTTGGGCAAAGGAGGTAGGTGAGGGAAGTTCGGACCAGCATCGCTTCCATTCATTTCGTCCCTGCAGTAAATCCAGGTGAGTCTCACAGAACGCGAAGCCACGTTTTACATTACTGCCCGGGCGTTATGGAGGAACATCCGATAACATTAGCTGATGTGGCTAGTATGATAGGGAATTTACAAAAAGAAACCCAGGCTCTAACCCTTAGAGTTGATTCCCTACAACAAGCCTCTCGGACTGCTCACTCTCCTGATCTGTCGAGAGACTCTCAGACACCCTCATTTACGTCACATCCTTCCGCGCCTAGTGTATGCCTCTGGTGTATCAAATCACAACTCCCTCTTCTATACCTTTAGCACCCCCAGAAAGATTTCTAGGTGACCCAGCCAAATTCGCAACATTCATTAACCAGTGCCAATTGCACTTTATGTGCAAGGCTTCCTGCTTCCCCACCGAGCAATCCAAGGTGGCTTTCGTCCTATCGTATTTAGGTGGTACAGTCGCCACATGGTCAATTCCCTTAGTGGATAGAAACGATCCTCTGTTGTATCACTATAGGGCCTTTAAAGAGGAGCTAAGGCGTTTATTCGACAGACATTCGTTCATGCAGTCAGTGGACACTGAGTTATTAAACCTTAAACAAGGAGCTAAGGATCTTATGTCTTACATCTCCTGCTTTAACAGATTGGCGGCTGAAGCTGGTTGGCCGGAAGCCAAAAGAGGTGCTCTTTTTTACAAAGGCTTGAGAGAGGAACTGAAAGATATGTTAGCACAAGTAGTAGACCCACCAGAAACCTGTGATGCATTGATCGATTTAGTAATGAAAATGGATCACCGTTTGCATGAGAGAAAGGAGAGAAAAGCTGTATTGAAATCAAGTACTCTACCGTTAGAGAAAGGAAACCAGAGACAGACAAACCAGTTGAGGAGCCAGAACCCATGCAAATAGGCAGCATTAAAGGGCCCCTGAGTCAGGAAGAAAGGCAGAGACGACGGGCTACTAATCTGGGTTTATACTGTGGGAAGTCAGGTCACTTTTTGAGGGAATGTCGGGTCAAGCCTAAACGACGTATGGAGTCGGGAAACTAACTCACCTGAGCATGGTGGAGACAAATCGCTCAGGTAAAACAGGCTTATTGGTCTCCCACCTGGTAGGGGTAAATCCCACTTCCCATCCTCTACGATTTTTTTTATCTCGGCCCAGCTTAGTTGGGGTGATCAAAGTATAGATGTACGAATCATGCTTGATTCGGGTGCCACGGGGAATTTTATTGATTCAATCTGGGTTGAGAACGTGAATATTCCTGTGGAACCAAAAAAGACAGTGGACATAGTTAAGACCATTGACGGAAGTCATTTGAAGTCCGGACCTGTTACTCATACCACCAAACAGCTAGGCGTGCTCCTTCTAGATAAACACCACAAAACCATCCATTTCGATGCCATCTCCTTGCCACAGTTCCAGGCCATTATCGGTCTTCCCTGGTTGATGAAACACAACCCTGACATTAATTGGGAAGACCATACCGTAGCGTTCACTTCTGAGTACTGCAAGGACCACTGTCTGGATCCTTCCACAACAATGCAACGCGTGGCTGGTATTACTGATTTCGATGTACCTGTATTGCCTGACTGTTACGAAGAGTTCAGAGAAGTGTTTGATGAAGAGAAAGCCTCTGCCTTACCACCTCTTTGGCCCTATGACTGTCGCATAGACCTGGTACCCGGGGCCAAAATCCCGTGTAGTTCCATCTATGCTTTGACTGAAAAAGAAAACATGTATTTGAGGGAGTACCTAGACGATATATTACAAAAAAGATTCATTCGCCCATCTAGATCTGCAGCATCTTCCCCTCTTTTTTTTATACCAAAACGGGAAGGGGGTCTTAGGTGCTGCACAGATTACAGATCCCTCAATTGCGTGACAATTAAGAACCGATACCCGTTGCCCCTGATTGAAGCGTTACTCGATCAAGTGAAACAAGCCTCTATTTTTACAAAGTTGGATTTAAGAGATGCGTATCACTTGGTCCTTGTACAGGTAGGGGATGAATGGAAAACTGCCTTCCACACGAAATTGGGTTTGTATGAGTACCTGGTGATGTCCTTTGGGCTGTGTAATGCCCTCGCGGCATTCCAGTTTTTCATTGATGACGTTTTAAGAGAAACCCTGGATGTAAATACCATTGCTTATATTGATGACATTCTGATCTATTCTTCATCTGTTGAAGAACATATCAGACATGTAAAGAGCGTTCTAACACGACTCAGAGACAACCACCTTTACATGAAATTAGACAAATGCGAGTTTCATGTACCTGAAGTCACTTTCTCAGGTTTTGTATTGTCAGCCAAAGGAGTGACCATGGACCCTCAAAAAGTCGCTGACATCACAAAGTGGCCCTCTCTCCGTTCAGTGAAGGAAGTGCAGAGCTTTCTGGGCTTCGCCAAATTTTACAGGCGATTCATACAAGGGTTTGCATCTCTAACAACGCCTATCACCAAACTCTTGAAAAAAGGGATGTCATTTAAATGGACACCAGAAGCTGAAAGAGCTTTTTCCTGTTTAAAAGAGGCATTTGTCACAGCTCCTATTTTGAAACATCCTGACACTTCAAAACCTTTTCTATTGGAAACAGATGCATCCCAAGTTGCAATAGGCGGAGTGTTGTCTCAGAGGGATAGACAAACAGGTCATTTACATCCTGTAGCCTACTATTCACATAAATTAACCCCTGCTGAAGTTAACTACTCCATAGGAGATAAGGAGCTGTTGGCAATAAAAAGGGCCTTCGAAGAATGGCGTCAGTACCTACTCGGAGCTTTGCACTCTGTCACAGTCATCACTGATCACAGAAATCCGCAGTTCTTGAAGGCTCCTAGGACCTTATCCATGAGACAACTGAGATGGGCTAATTTCTTTAGTGATTTTGACTACGTCATTCAATTTCAGTCGGGCACTAAACATAGTAAGGCCGATGCCCTATCCCGCTATGGATATGAGTTTGTTGATGAACAGGGCACGCAAGACCCTCCTCTCATTCTGAGTCCTGATCGTGTTTTAGGAGGTACCTTTTCAGAAGAGTCCTTTTTGAAAGAAGTGGTTCATACACATGAATCCGAAGAATTCAAAGACTTAGAAACCAAACACAATGGGGTCCGGGTTGACAACTTAGTGGGTGATTAGGATGGCGTGCGGATCACCACCGCCGGGCCACCATCCCAACCCGATCTACCACCGCCATATTATAATGGCGGGCGGTATAGCGGCAGATGCAAAGTGTGTCCGCCGCTTTTCTGCCGGTCGGCAATCGTTCTGATTGCCGGCCGGGCAGAGCTGGGGCTTAATATGGTGGCGGTGCCTCGCAGGCACCGGCATCCATATTAAGATGTATGGTTTTGAAAGCCTTTCCATGGCGGCGATGCCGCCATGGAAAGGCTGGCGGGGAATAGCTTTGGGGGCCCGTTGCGGGTTCCCGGGGGGGTGGGGGGCTGCACCTGGGGGGTACCTATCGTACCCCCCTACATTTCCATGCACAAGGTGGCAGGCACCATGGGGTGCCTGCCACGTTGTGCATGGCAATGCACGACATGGCACTTTGGCATTGCGGCAGGTGCTGCTTACAGCAGCACCCGCCGCAATGTAAAGTATGCGGAATGCAACCGCCAGGGTGGTGGTCGCATCCTAATTAGCGGTGCGGGACCGCCGCACGTCTGGCAGCCGGTCCCAGCACCGCTAGGGTGGCCGGTGGACTAAAGTCCGCCCGCCATCCTAATAACCCCCAGTGTCTATGTTCAGGGTGGCTTAGTTCTCCCTACAAAAACCCTGCAGTTACAAGCACTGGGCTGGTGCCATACACATGCGTTGGCAGGTCATCCTGGTCACAAGAAAACCCTTGCTCTGCTTAAAGGGTATTTTTGGTGGCCATCCATGAATCAAGATACTCAGTTGTATGTACAAAATTTTTATATTTGCGCACAAAGTAAAAGTTCCCACCAGGTACCAGCAGGACTCTTATCTCCTCTGCCTACACCTCCTACGGTAAACAGACATAATATCGAGTTTTTTTTTTCGACCTACAAAAATATCGAGTTGGGAATATCGGAGGTACAGAATATCGACATCAAGAATATCGGTGACCAGACTATCGACATGAAGGTAAGAAATATCGTTTTTTCTAATATCGAAGTTAGTAATATCGTTTGCAAAAATATCGTTGTCAATAATATCGATATTTATATTAGTGTTGTGTATTTTAGTGTGTATGTTAATAGTATGTTATTTAATGTTTTTTGTAGAAGTATATCTGTTTTTTAATGTATGTGTGAAATTTTTAGAAGTTATTTATTTTATGTAAAATAATTTTGCGTATTTTAGTTCTGTAGCGGGTTGTGGGTTTATAGGGGAATAGGGTGGGAAGAATGTAATTATAATAAAGAAATTAATAATTTTTATTAATTAGTATTTATAATTAATTTATTATTAATTAATTATGAATTGGTTATTTTGTATTAATTAATTGATAATTATATTAATTGCGTTATATTTTTTAGGAGCGGGTTGTGGTTTTATAGGGGAATAGGGTGGGAAGTAATTTAATTATAATAAAGTAATTAATAATTTTTATTTATTAGTATTTAAAATTAATTTTTTATTAATTAATAATTAATTGGTTATTAATTCTTCTTAATTAATGAATTGATAATTATAGTAATTGTGTTATTTTTTTTAGAAGCGGGTTGTGGGTTTATAGAGGTTATAGGGTGGGAAGTAATTTAATTATAATAAAGGGGCCCATTACGATGGCGGGCGAAAGCACTACCGCCGTGCTGGCGGATGCAAAAACCACCAGTTACCGCCCGCATGCCGCAGCCCACACGCCCGCCAAATTACGATGTAAAAAGGCAGCCAAACACCGCCGGCAAGCCAGCGACGCCGTCCGCCATCAAAGTGCGCCCGCTCACGTAGCGGCGCAGCCTAATGGAGACACACCGCCCGACGAAATCACGTACCGCCCGGCGTACAAATTACGATGCCACAACCAAACAGCTCCCACGGCTAAGAGACACCGCACGTGAAAGTGAAGGCGGAAACCCGAGCGCACAGTACCGATACCAAAGAGGCGGACCCCCCGAGCATGAATCCAGCACTGCAGGCCCTCCCCATGCTCTACCTGATGCAGAACCTAGGAGTCAACGCACCGCGGAGACGCAGGTAGGCACACACACAACAAGGGCACGCAAACAGCGCACACAGTGCAAGTGCGGAAAAGGAGGACATGGCACCCCCCCAACACCCCTGCGTGGACAAGACACATCCACCACTGCACCCACAAATGTAACACAGGGCAAATTGCAACATCTCGCAACTATCATGGGCACACCACCTGGGACCAGGAACCAACGACCCCGTCACGGCACCGCAGCACAGCGGCGATGACGCAGCCACACATGCGCACAACTCAGCGCCCAACCATAACGCCATGTATGCGTCGCACACAAACAACACAGGGACACAACCAAGCACCACACACACCAGCCACACCCAGAACGCACATGACACGTGACAGGCCTGCCACAGTCATGTCCCCAACGCCCAATTCACGGACAACACCCAACGTCACACAACCGACGCCCACATGTCAGTGAAGTCACGCAACATCAGGACACACCCCTGTGTGACAAACATGGCGAAGCACACAGCGGCGGCAACACCACCCAGCAGAACATGGGCCCCGTCGGGAAGAGGTACGCCAGTACCACACAGAAACACCCATACCACCCTGCACCCATGAACCAGACATACAAAACGGAACACCAAAGAGCCCGGGGACCGACAACAGGTGGACCCAAGAATGACACCCACACACAAGGCCCAACGCATAGCGGAAACACAGCCTGCCGCCCACACACGGGAGAGCAGACAGCACTGAATGACCTTCCATTCCAACTCCGAAACCACAACCCGACTAAACAAGCCGGAGAATACAGCCATTGTCCCAAAAAAGACCAACACAGGCATGCAGAGGAAACCGACCACAGGGCAGATAGCGCATATCACCTAAGAACATACCGAACGGGGAAGAATAAATTATAAAACTCCCCCATGCCGTTCCCATGCAAGTTATCTGGAAGGAGTCACACACCACTGACCTTGAACATTCAGAGAAGCACGTGGGATGAGGGCCCGTGTCCTCCGCACAAGCTAACAGAACACAAGTCCTGCCCCCTACGACCATCACAGACCTCACAGCAACCTCGGAGCTTGCACACTGCAGACTGCACACACAGCCGGAGCACGCCACCACATCGCCCCGCAGCAAAATGGCACCTACAACACACCTACCCAACTACGCCAGACAGGTCAAGCTGTACAAACACAACCTGATACAGATGTTGGGATGCGAACCCCTATCCCTGCTGAACGTAAGTTACCGACTGACTTACCGCATCGCATTGTTCAGCTGCGTCATACCCGTCTTCTACTGTCGGAGGTGTCCCTTCCACCATCCTGTGGAGTTGTGCCTCTCCAACCCGGCATGTCCAAGGGCGGACCTGCTACCACTATTCCACCCTCTGGACGCACACGACAGGGTCTGTTCAGCCTATGGGGGCATGACGTATGTGGCGATCATCGGGCCCACACTGCAATGGGACCACTGTGCCTCCACACGACGGATCATGGATCACAGCTACATCGAATGTCACCCAGCATGCCCCATCATGCTCCTACAAGGGACAACTTACGAACAACACCGTGACAGCCACCATCCGCTACATTGGCTGGCAAACATGTATACCACCAATGAAATGGAAGCCCTGCAGGAAGCCATCGCATACCTGTCAACCTGTCAATTCGTAGGACCCCGACGCAATCCCCCAAGTGAGCCATGATGTCCGACACTGTACCCATGCTTAGCTTCCGCACGGACTGGCCAGTAACCACTACAACAGCCATACCAAACGACCTGCAACTGATACCACACCATCAACGACACTGCCATGACATCGGATGTGTCCGGGACATGCACACTGTTCCCCATCACATCCAGGAACTCTGCATGTATCGGGGGAGGCAGTGGCATGGGATATGTGTATCGCACCCACATGGACAGAACTGCACGTACAACTATGCCATGACATGGATCCTGCGCCCATGGACATATGCACCGCACAGTGGACAGGAATCGCCCGGCTGGAGTATGTGAGAGCTGCACCCCTTCTCCCCCTCCCCGGAAATCCCGTAACAGGACCTTTGCATGGACGACAAGTGCATACAACAACAACACGACCCCAGTGACTGTGACATGTCCAGTAGCCACCATATGGCAACAACAAGTGGGACGCCGTTGCATGCACGTAAGCCCATGCCCTGATGTCAACTCACACGCACGCGTGCATGAGTAACAACAGCAGCACACCTGTCACATGGAACTGAGATGGACTGTGCCCATGATGCCAAGCGGTCTGGTAGGCTAAATGTATACCGTCTGTGTCAAAGTCCGCAGCACCGCAGCTATTTGCAAATGAACATTAGCACAGCAACGGCCAAGCAGATGTAACTCTGAAGCCCACATCCCACATGCAACAGCTAATCACATGTACCCCTACACCCTTAGCTATGTGTAATCATGCTCAGTATATCCTCCACATGCATTCCGCTGCCAGTAGTGTCCACTATACTGCATCACAGAGGACATAAGTCACAATACATGGTTTGAAGAAAGAAACTGTCTCTGCTGATTCCTTTCACAAGTACGAATGGGAGATGATGAGAGTGTGTGATGTACACGGCAGTCGTGACATGACTATGTAGTCCACTGTCATTGGATGTCAACGCAAATGAGTAGCACAACTGTGGAAGACACACATGTGTCGTGTGAAGCGGGAGTGACGCTTCGCTCAGGTGGGTGGGTGTGACGGGTAGATGCGCACATGCAAAGTTGAAACACGCTGTGTCGGGAGGGGTCCGGAACTGCACATTAACGCTTCCCTGGGCAATGTTAAAGGCCACCTGTCGGGGGGGATGTGAACACGTGTGTGCACAGCAGCCGGGCACACGAACAATGCGGTATCAGGCGTACACGTCAGCCCACCCTCTGTGGACAAGCTGGATCCTGTTGTGCGCCCGCCAGGCCCTTGACAAGGCACACACAGCCCCTGCCGACCAGGTGTATCCCCAACATTGTCAACCTGCACAGGCAATC
The DNA here is from genome assembly GCA_963921515.1 of Calotriton arnoldi. Lineage (NCBI taxonomy): Eukaryota > Metazoa > Chordata > Amphibia > Caudata > Salamandridae > Calotriton > Calotriton arnoldi. Next base: position 538,864 of record CAWUFW010009837.1, read on the forward strand.
CAGGGCACGGGATGGCAGTGGAGCATGGTGGGGGAGAGGACTCGGCGCGCTCCTCCGGGACACATCACGCATGCAAAACATCCTCAATGTGTAGCATGGCTCAAGTCATATGGAAGTATTGTGGGGACGCACACGTCACGAGCAGGAGTGACGTCACGGAAGGTGGCTCGCACCATCCCACTCATTGCCTACATCTCCACACACGTCACATGCCGTTGCAACAGAGAAGCCAGCGCGTGCGCAAGCACCTCCGAGCCCGCCCCAGTGAGGCAAAAGAGTGAATGTGTGGGTCCATCAGCCCCAGATGGACGCGGCATGGGCCGCTAGGGCAGCTACAGCCTCTGTGTGTCGCAGGTGGTGTATCCGGACTGCGGAGACTGCTATGCATTGTCTATGTTGCCCGGGTCTCGAGTCGGGGCACCACGCAGGTGGACGGCGTCCCGCCACACATCATGCCGTGAGACAGACCACTCGTTCAACTGGACCCACACATACACTCCTTGGCCTCTCCGGGGCGAGCTTGGGGCTGCATCTGCATGCGCTAGCCCCACAGGTGCAAATGCATATTGGGGGAGCGAGGGGAGGCCATGAGGACAGGGACAAAGACGACTGTAGTACTGTCAGTGAGTTCAAGGAATGACCCTGATGTGGACAGGAAAAGACGTGCCCCGTGTGTATTGCAACTAGTCGCTAATCCGATCACCCTCCCATGTCCTGCATGTAAGCCCGCACCTAGCCCCGCCCACCCGCCACACTGAAATTAGCACCAGCACAACATCATTCACATTCGAAGCACTGACTGGGGGTGACAACCATTGGACACACTTGTTGAGGCCACCCACGCGTACATGTGGGCCCTCCATGATCCATGTCACCTGCGGCAAAGTGATGACATGCGCAATGACGGAAGTGAGGAGAGCTGTCCGCCCCACGCACAGATGGTGCATCAGCTCCACAGACCCAGCAGCGAGTGCAGCAGTGGTCACATGTGCAGGGGCAGCTGTGCCTGGTGTGAAGGCACATTCAAATTGACAGCACATCGACCAATGTGTAGTCTGCCCACATCTACAGTCCATTACCATGCGGACATAGAAAATGAACATAGGGCAACACATCTGTGTGGGTGCACCCACTGTGACCAACACTGCGCAATCATCGACGTACTCGCCCTGTGCATGGCCCACCACGCAACGGAGGTCACATTCAGTGCCACCATCCCACACACACATCCCTATCACGAGACATGGTGTGTCCAATAGTCAGTACTGAGTTAGCGCCCATCTGGAGTGTCCTGAACAGGAGACACATGCAACCCACTAGGCAGTCGGTGCTGTCATCTACTGGCATTGTGCAGTCAATGTGCAGGCCAGGCCTGCTGGGACTGAGAGGGGCAGCATGGCCCAGCCTGACATTCACACGAGCAACAAGTGCACTGAGACCTGCATTGGCAATTGCAGACGTTGGCCTGCTCCCAGCTGGCCCGGGACGCCTACCTCCATAGTGGAACACGCAGGGTGCAACCGCGCGGGTCATCGGAGTTGGCCGTAATGGCCTGGCCCATGTTGGTGACAGTCCGCTGATGCCATGTGCACCACACAGTATGATGTGCGCACTGCATCTGCAGGTGTGGCCATGATGTGCGTGTGGGTGCAGGTGCACAATGGACGGGGCCACAACATGCCGTGTGCATAGGCAGGGACGGCCAGTGGCCGGCCCCCACATGTCTGTTAGCATGTCATCATCTGCACATTGGCATGGGTGCATGGTATACGCATATGCACACGCATGCCATCTCTCACTATGTACATCTGCCACTTGGCACGTGCAAGGTTACGTGTCACATGTGATGTGTATTTGCAAGCACACAGCCGTGTTGGCATGGGGCTGTCAATGTGTACACCTGTCAATGCTTCTGGAGGTGTGATCCGTACAGTGCTGCACATAGGGTGCAGTGGTGACACCAATGACTGTCACATATCCCCTCGTGCCACAGGTCCCACTTTTCTTGGCCGCTCAGCCTGTGCCCACATCGTCGTTGGTGTGTGCCATACTCATCCAGCCTCGGAAGCAGTGTGATGCACAGCAGCCAGTCATGTTGCCGTGGTGTTGCCGCTTGCCGAATATGCAGTCAGTCCCCATCAGCACGCCTCACAGGTCATTGAGGCCTGGATCCCCATGTGCATGCACATAGCAATGGTTTGTGTCACTGCCCATTGCTATTGGTGGGAGACCTGTGTAAGTGTATTGTGGCTGTGCTGTCCCTGCATGACAGCTGTTCTGTGACTCATGTTCTTGCTCTGACATATCAGTTATGTGTATGTGAAAATGCCATGTGGCGTGTTGCTTTGACATGTGTCCACTTCCATCTTTCCTAGGCGGAGACCAAACATTTACCGCCCTTACCAATTGTTGGCGGACATGGAGGATTCTGAGGTCATCCGGACATTTCGTCTGGACCGACCAACCCTGCATCGACTATGTGCCATGTTGGAACCCCACCTCCGTCCTCGCAGGGTGTATCCGACAGCATTCACCCCCACGGCTAAGGTGATGGCTGCACTGCATTTTTTCGCCACTGGGTCATTCCAGCACACAGTGGGCAGTGGAGGTGGGATGTCCCAGCCCATGTTCAGCATGGTGCTGAGGGATGTACTGGCAGCCATGATGCTGTACAGGAACAGGTACATCCGATTCCCCAGGGCACGTGAGTTGGCGGCAGTGAAGGGTGCATTCTATGCCCTTGGACGGATCCCACACGTCGTTGGTGCCATAGATTGCACCCATGTTGGCCTTGTCCCACCACAGGCCACTGAGCAGCTCTTCCGCAACCGGAAGCACACGCACTCCCTGAATGTGCAAGTGGTGTGCCTTGCGGACATGGTCATTTCCCACGTGTGTGCGAAGTTCCCAGGCTCGGCCCATGACGCGCACATCATGCGCAACAGCATATTACCACGACTGATGAACAATCTGCAACAGGACCGTGGCTGGATTGTCGGTGAGTATGTGGAGTTGTGTAGCGTGCTGGCTTAAGGATGCTGTCTACTGTCCTGTTTGAATTGCAACGGTTCTCTGTGTCCCTCACGCCCAGGTGACTCGGCTTACCCGAATGGGCCCTGGCTGCTCAGTCCATTACGAAATCCTCGGACCCCAGCAGATGACCGCTACAATGAGGCACATGGGAGGACCAGACGTGTGGTCGAGCGTACCTTTGGCCTCCTCAAGTCCAGGTTCAGATGCCTGGACCGCACCGAGGGTGCGCTGGCGTACTCCCCACAGAAGGTGTGCCAGATAGTGGTGGCTTGCTGCATGCTGCACAATCTGGCTATTCGGAAGCAGATCCCCCTAATTGTGGATGATGGAGATCAACCAGGGCCCCAGCCTGCAGACCAGGACAGCTCGAGTGAGGAAGACAGCGGAGAGGAGGAAGCTGTGAATGTCCGTCAGCAGCTCATCGCCCGCTACTTCACTTGATGGTGAGTGTCCATGTACGACGGATGATGTGGCTGTAGTTGTGCAGGTGTCTGTGTGCTGTGTCACGGAGGCCTTATGTTCACTGTGTGCTGTGTGTCAATGGTCCATGTCCAGGTTTGTATGCCACTGACGGTGGCTGTGGCATTGTGCCCTATTGCTCTGTGCGATGTGTGTACATTGCTTGTAGTTGTTGACATGTACTGTGTGATGGGTGTGTGACACACTCATTGAATGTGCTCCTGTTCTGTCTTCCCCCCTAGGTCCCTACAGCCCCTCCTGTCCCATCGCCATGCCACACATCCGATGCTTCTCTGCTCAAGGTGGCGGTTGATCATCGTTCAATAAACACAGTGCACAGACAGCAGTTTGTGTAAAAGGTGCATTTATTTTCAACTGTGACATGTCATTGTGTGCAAGGTGATGACATGAGTGTTGCGTGCAGTGACAATGAGCTGTCGGCCATGGCTGCGTGATGCTCAGGGTGTACCCACTAGTTCTATGTCCCTAGTCCAACAGACACATGCCATTCTGATGGTTGTGTGGGGTGGGATCGTAGTCCAAGTCAATGCAGTGGGTGGTCAAGGATGGCTGGCTGCCTCACTTGCGTCTGGAGCGTGCGAAGTCCTCCCGGGACATCTGTTTCCACTTCGGACGGCCCCTTCCACGTTTGGGAGGGGGGTGTGTGGTGGCGACCTGCTGGTGGTGGGTGAGGTGTGCTCACTGGCTGTGGACGCAGGGGAAGTGGACACTGCTGCCCGACCCTGCGCCCTAGCAGGTGGTGGCGGAGGTGGTGTTGCTGGCCTTGCCTGTGACCCCACCGCCACCACCAGCTGGCCCATGAGGTCCACGAGTTGGTCCATACGGGACACGAATTGGCCCATATGGGCGTCCATGGACCTCAACACCCCCAGGACCTCCCGCGTGTCGGAAGCAGACCTGGCCCATTGTCCTTGGGCCTCTTCATAGGCCCCAAGTACTCTGGCCATTTGAGGCAGGGCATGGCTACCAGGGGAGGCTGGCGTTGGCCTGACCCTGCTCCTCCTACCAGTACGGCTGCCACCGACCTGCCCACTAGCCACATTGCTCACCACGGTCCTCGCTGTGGCTCCCAGGGTGGACCCAGTCGGCCGGACCACCACTTGCGCTGGGGCTGGGGCCAGTGATGACGTGGTGGTGGTCGCGGCGGTGGTGGGGGTTGCGGCAGTGGGAGTGGCCGCAACGACCGTGGGAGTGGCCGCCACAACAGTGGTAGTGGCCGCTACGACAGTGGCAGCAGGGGGCTGTGAGTGGTCATCAGCCCTGGATGATGGGTTGGTGGGTGGGAGGGTGCCTGGGGTGCGGTTGGGCCCTGCCACACCAGATGGGCCTGCTGGGTGGTCCGTGTCCGAATAGGAGGACAGATCCTCCACATCCGTGAGTCCTTGTTGGGGGCTTGCAGGCTGGCTGTGCTGGCTGCTGTCTCCATCTCCAGCATCCAGCAGTTCGTCACCTGTGGGGGAATGAGATATGTTATTGTGTTGCACATGACAAAGTATGTATAGGTTGTCTGACATCCACAGTTCGTGCACAGTCGTGCACAGGTTTCCCGGAGCCGTGTGTGTGGCTGTGCTATTTGTTGTTGTGTGGGCATGCCAATGGGACTGTGTGCTGTGGACATGTGGCATGGGACGGATTGGCAATGCCGATGGGTGTGTTGCTGTGCTCCTGCTTTTTGTGGCTCTGGTGTATGCGGACTCCAGACCCATCGTGGAGGTTGGTTTGTACTATGCTCTTGGGGTTCAAATGTAACGCTTAGAAACACAGATGGCATGATGGGGGTCAGCCCCCTGAAACGCATTTGAGATGAACTATGCTTTGGGGGTTCATATGGAGCGCTTAGAAACGCAGATGGCATAATGGGGGTCAGCCCCCTGAAACGCATTTGAGATGAACTATGCTTTGGGGGTTCATATGGAGCGCTTAGAAACGCAGATGGCATAATGGGGGTCAGCCCCCTGAAACGCATTTGAGATGAACTATGCTTTGGGGGTACATACTGTGAGCCATGGGTGCAGAACGTGACATGTGTTGTGGCAACATGACAGTGCATGGTCTGAGGTGTGTGTATGTCTGACATACCCTGCATATTTGCTGTCTGTTGTGATTTCTGGCCATGTAATTGGACGCATTGTTATGAGTGAGTGATGGTTGTGTGCCACACGACGTATTGCAGATGGTCCAATTCCTTGGTGTGCGTGCTGCCCTGTGCCATGTGCATCAATGCAGTGCTCGGGGGGTGTGGCCCATGTTATGTGTGTTGTTGCTCACAGTGTGACGTGCGCTTCATTCACTTCTGGCACATGATTTGTCATGGGCATGTTTCTTTGCGTGACTACTGTATGTGGACAAGCTGTTTGGATGACATACCTTTCATGTGACTGGGGCTGACGGATGAGATGGATGGTATGTTGTATGTGCATTGTGTGTCTGTGTGTTTGATGGGTCCAGTGGTGTTCGTGTGCATTTATGTTGTTCCACGCTGTTGCGTCTAGTGTGGTAGGACTTACATGGGCGTAGTTGTGGGATGTGTGGTTGACAGGCAGTAGGGGCTACATGGACAGGACTTCGATGGTGTTGCAGTTGTGTGTGATGGGTTGCACTGTGCCTGCCGTGTGGTTCTGTAATCAGTGTGACTTGTGCATGCAGACGTGGCTCCTTGGGTGTTGCTGTGTCTGTGATGGGTCATGTGGGGTGTGACTCTGTGGTTCATGTCCGTGTGCACATTGTTCACATGGTTGTGACAGGGAGCAGTGCTGCGTGTTCCTCTGCTACTTGACATGTCCCATGTGTTAGTCGTAATTCAGTCCTCATGCCTCCAGTCACCCCGCCCTGTCCAGTTTCCCACCTGCAGGTTGTTTTTGAGCGTGCACTGGACTGGATGCAACATGGTTATGGGCGGGGGTGCTCCATGTTGCAGGTCTGTGGGGGTGGGGGCGGTGTTATGGGTCGTGGTGATGGCTGGACGCCCACTGACACCGTTTGTCCTGGGGCGGGATGTCTACCTGTCGGCTGCCGGTGTGCACTGCAGTGGCTGCTACGTGGGTGTGGGGTGTGGGCCGTGCTCCTCCTTGCTGTGCTGTGGGACTATGGGCCTGGTGGGTGTTGTACTTCAGCTGTCCCCCCTCCCACCCACTGCGCTTTGTGTTGCTGGCTACTTACCTGTTACTTGTCGGTTAGTGCAGCTACGGCTGCCACATGGGTGTGGGGGGTGCTCCGCCTTGCTGTGCTGTAGGACTAGGGGCCTGGTGGGTGTTGTACTTCAGCTGTCCCCCCTCCCACCCACTGCCTTTGTGTTGCGGCTACTTACCTGTTACTTGTCGGTTAGTGCAGCTACGGCTGCCACATGGGTGTGGGGGGTGCTCCGCCTTGCTGTGCTGTAGGACTAGGGGCCTGGTGGGTGTTGTACTTCAGCTGTCCCCCTCCCACCCACTGCCTTTGTGTTGCGGCTACTTACCTGTTACATGTCGGTTAGTGCAGCTACGGCTGCCACATGGGTGTGGGGGTGCTCCGCCTTGCTGTGCTGTAGGACTAGGGGCCTGGTGGGTGTTGTACTTCAGCTGTCCCCCCTCCCACCCACTGCCTTTGTGTTGCGGCTACTTACCGGTTACTTGTCGGTTAGTGCAGCTACGGCTGCCACATGGGTGTGGGGGTGCTCCGCCTTGCTGTGCTGTAGGACTAGGGGCCTGGTGGGTGTTGTACTTCAGCTGTCCCCCTCCCACCCACTGCCTTTGTGTTGCGGCTACTTACCTGTTACTTGTCGGTTAGTGCAGCTACGGCTGCCACATGGGTGTGGGGGGTGCTCCGCCTTGCTGTGCTGTTGGACTAGTGGCCTGGTGGGTGTTGTACTTCAGCTGTCCCCCTCCCACCCACTGCCTTTGTGTTGCGGCTACTTACCTGTTACTTGTCGGTTAGTGCAGCTACGGCTGCCACATGGGTGTGGGGGTGCTCCGCCTTGCTGTGCTGTAGGACTAGGGGCCTGGTGGGTGTTGTACTTCAGCTGTCCCCCTCCCACCCACTGCCTTTGTGTTGCTGCAACTTACCTGTTACTTGTCGGTTAGTGCAGCTACGGCTGCCACATGGGTGTGGGGGGTGCTCCGCCTTGCTGTGCTGTTGGACTAGGGGCCTGGTGGGTGTTGTACTTCAGCTGTCCCCCTCCCACCCACTGCCTTTGTGTTGCGGCTACTTACCTGTTACTTGTCGGTTAGTGCAGCTACGGCTGCCACATGGGTGTGGGGGGTGCTCCGCCTTGCTGTGCTGTAGGACTAGGGGCCTGGTGGGTGTTGTACTTCAGCTGTCCCCCCTCCCAACCACTGCCTTTGTGTTGCTGCAACTTACCTGTTACTTGTCGGTTAGTGCAGCTACGGCTGCCACATGGGTGTGGGGGTGCTCCGCCTTGCTGTGCTGTAGGACTAGGGGCCTGGTGGGTGTTGTACTTCAGCTGTCCCCCTCCCACCCACTGCCTTTGTGTTGCTGCTACTTACCTGTTACTTGTCGGTTAGTGCAGCTACGGCTGCCACATGGGTGTGGGGGGTGCTCCGCCTTGCTGTGCTGTAGGACTAGGGGCCTGGTGGGTGTTGTACTTCAGCTGTCCCCCCTCCCACCCACTGCCTTTGTGTTGCGGCTACTTACCTGTTACTTGTCGGTTGGTGCAGCTACGGCTGCCACATGGGTGTGGGGGTGCTCGTTGTGGCGCTTCTGGAGTACTAGGGGACCTGTTGGTGGTTACGTGGCTGGCTGGGTGTACACATGCCCCCATGGTTTTGTTAGTTGATATGTTTGGGCTGTGTGTGTGGTGGTGCCTGTTGCATGTGTGAGTGATGTGTTGTGTATTGTGTACTGGACATGGGGGTGTTTGTCCCTCGGAGCTATGGCATGGTGGTAGTGCATGTGTGTACATAGCGGTGTGCTGGTATACATTTGTTTGTACTTACCAGCCTCCACTCCCCTGGTAATCCGGTGAGGATCTCCGGATGGATGATGACTCGCACCTTCTCCTCCCACGCTTTGAAGGTCTTGTAATGCGCGGGATTCTCTCCGCCAGTCGTGGCAGCCAGCTCTCGATTTTTGCTCTCCTTCTTCTTGACCAGGCTTTTGATGTCGTTCCACCGTTTGTTTATCTCTCCTCTGTTTCTGGGTACGGTCCCGACTGCATTGACCTGGTCTACAATTCTGTTCCACATTCTGTTTCTGGTGGCTAGTGGTGTGTGCTGGACCTGGTTGCCATAGATTTGTGTGTGCACCTTGACGATCTCGTCGACCATGACCGTCAGCTCAGTGGAAGTGAACTTGGGCATTCTGTGTGATGCCATGGTGTTTGTGGTGCTGGTGCGGTGTGTGATGTGTGATGTGCAGGGGGTTTGTGGTGCCGGTGTTTGGTGGTGGTGGTGGTGGTGGGTGTGATGTGTGCGTATCTGTGGTGTGCTGCTGTCCTTGCTGTGTCACTGTGTCCTCTCCTCTCCTCTCTGCTTTGCAATGTTGCAAGGGGTTGTGGTCTGTGGAGGGGCTGCTTTTGTACTTACCTGTTTGGGTGTGTCCTGATGGTCTGTTGTTTTCAGGTGTGTTGTGGCTGGTGTTCTGGGCTTTGTAGTTTATTTGTTTGTCCAGGGGTGGTGTGTATTCGGGATGTGTACTTTGTCTGTGTATTTGTGCGTGGGTTGCTGTGTGGACTTGTTTGCCATGTTGTGTGTGTTTGTTTGAGTCCGCGGCTGTTTCTGTGCAGGGACGTGGCCGCCATGGCTTCTGCCGTGTCCATTTTCTTCGGTGTTGTTTACGCTGGCGGGCGGTGTATTTGTTGTTTTCCGCGCTCATGTCGGTGCGATCGTAATTTCACGTGCGGTGTCTCGACCGTGAGGGCGGGCGGTTTTCTGTTGTCGTGCGTCTTTCCGTCCGTGGCGGGCGGTTTGACTCCGACTCGGGCAAGGGCGGGCGGTATTTTGTGTTTTTTTCCGCCGCTGGCGGTTTTCGGTTCGGGACATCATGATTGCTGGGTCGGTATTCAGACGGTGTAGGCGGGCGGATTTTTGCCGCTTTCATGGGTGGCGGATTTTTTTACGCCCGGTATCGTAATGGGCCTTAAAGTAATTAATAATTCTTATTTATTAGTATTTATAATTAATTTATTATTAATTAATAATTAATTGGTTATTAATTATTATTAATTAATTGATAATTATATTAATTACGTTATTTTTTTATGATCGCGTTGTGAGTTTATAGGGGAATAGGGTGGGAAGTAATTTAATTAAAATAAAGTAATTATTAATATTTATTTAATATTATTTATAATTAAATTATAATTAATTAATTATTAATTGGTTATTACATTTTATTAATTGATTAATTGTTATTATATTAATAGTGTTATTTTTTAAAGAAGTGGGTTGTAGTTTTATATGGGAATAGGGTTGAAAGTAATTTAATTAAAATAAAGTAATAAATATTTTTTATTTATTGGTATTTATTTTTTATTTCTATTTTATAGTGTTGTTTGTGCTAATTTATTTATTAATAATTAATTATTAATTATTTGTAAATTATAATTCATTAATTTTTAAATATGTTAATTGTGTCAAATATGTAGGAGATTTTTGTGTGTTTATAGGGGATATGGTGTGAATTAATTTATTTAAAAATTATTAATAAATCATTGTTTTAATTATAATTAATTTATTTTAAAAATAGTTATTTGTTAGTAAAATGTTGTTTTTACACTTTTATAAATTAATGTTTGTAGTTATTTTTTAGTATTTTTAATATTAAATAATTTTTCTATGTTTTTGAAATTTTTAATATTTTTATAATTGTTTTTATTTTTGTGTTATCAATAATTTTTATATTGTAGTTGCTATTTTTTTTAAAATTTTTGGGAAATATTAATTTTAACCCTATGCTATTTAACACTTTCACCACTGTTGCACTCAGTGGAGTGGGAATAGTAATTTTTACCCCTCCGCTATCCAACACTTTCCCTACTGTTGCACTCACTGGAGTGGGAATAGTAATTTTTACCCCACCGCTATCCAACATTTTCCCTACTGTTGCACTCACTGGAGTGGGAATAGTCATTTTTACCCCTTCGCTATCCAACACTTTCCCTACTGTTGCACTCTCTGGAGTGGGAATAGTAATTTTTACACCTCCGCTATCCAATACTTTTCCTACTGTTGCACTCACTGGAGTGGGAATAGTAATTTTTACCCCTCCGCTATCCAACAGTTTCCCTACTGTTGCACTTTCTGGAGTGGGAATAGTAATTTTTACTCCTACGCTATCCAACACTTTCCCTACTGTTGCACTCATTGGAGTGGGAATAGTAATTTATACCCCTCCGCTATCCAACACTTTCCCTACTGTTGCACTGATTGGAGTGGGAATAGTAATTTTAACCCCACCGCTATCCAATACTTTCCCTACTGTTGCACTCTCTGGAATGGGAATATTAATTTTTACCCCTCCGCTATCCAATACTTTCCCTACTGTTGCACTTATTGGATTGGGAATAGTAATTTTTACCCCTCCGCTATCCAATACTTTCCCTACTGTTGCACTCTTTGGAGTGGGAATAGTAATTTTTACCTCTCCGCTATCTAATACTTTTCCTACTGTTGCACTCACTGGAGTGGGAATAGTAATTTTTACCCCATTACACTATCCAATACTTTCCCTACAGTTGCACTCTTTGGAATTGGAATAGTAATTTTGGGCCCTCCGCTATCCAATATTTTCTCTACTTATTTAGTTAATGTAGTGTAAAATGTATTTATAAAATATTAAAATTATTTTAATATTTTAATTTATTATAAATATATATTTAATTTTTATTTTTATGTTATTGGTGTATGTGTATATATATGTATTTATAATTTTTAATATGTTTGTAATAATTTATAATATATTTAAAATAATTATTTTTAATATTATTAAGTAAATATATATATTATAATTTATATATATGTATGGTTAAGTTTTTTTACATTATATGTATTACTTATAATTTTAAACATTTTGTAATAATTCTAACTATTTTTTTTTAAATTATATGTATTATTTACTTTATTTTACATTATTTTTTAAACAAAAAAACCCCGATATTTTTAACAACGATATTTTTTTTCTGATAATTTTGTACTTACCATTATGTAGATAGGACTTCGATATTCTGGACATCGATATTTCGGGTCCGATATTTTTGTCGTCGATATTCTGGTCGTCGATATTCTGTCAGTGATTCACCTCCTACACCATGGCATTCCATTTCAATGGACTTCATTGTAGAACTACCACCTACAAAGCAAGGACATACCGTCATATTTGTAGTTGTTGACATGCTATCCAAAATGTCCCATTTCATACCCTTGAAGAATCTGCCAACTTCTAAAGAGATAGCTTGTGTATTTCTCCAACAGGTAGTGCGCCTTCATGGCCTGCCCTCTGTTATTGTATCAGACAGGGGCCCTCAATTTGTGTCCCGCTTTTGGAAAGGTTTGAACAATTTGTTGGAGATAGATATACAGCTCTCTACTGCCCATCACCCTCAAACAGACGGCCCGACAGAAAGGGTCAACCAGTGTATCGAGCAATACCTGAGGTGTTACCTCTTACAGGGAGATAGGGATTGGGACACAGTACTATGGACTGCGGAGTTTGCATATAACAACAGTGAACATGTATCTATTGGGGTAGCGCCTTTTTTCTGCAACTACGGTTTTCACCCTCGTTGTGGTTTTGTATCACTTCTAGTTCCTACTGACTCTCCTGCCGCTCTGGATTTGGTCTCTCGTCTCCAAGACATTCATGTCTCCACTAAAAAATCCTTGGAAGAGGCAAAGAGCAGGTATAAGGAAGGGGCTGATCATCATCGTCGACCACCATCGGATTGTGCTGTAGGAGACAGGGTATGGTTGTCCACTCGGAACATCCAGATTAAAGGTACCAACAATTTCAAGCCCCGCTTTATTGGTCCTTATGTTGTTTCTAAAGTGGTAAATCCTGGCGCTCTGAAACTCGACTTGCCTGACTCATTGCATATCCATCCTGTCTTTCATGTGTCTTTGTTGAAACCTGTCGCCCCTGGTACCGTTGTTCCTGCACAACCCCCCCCTGTTTTGGTGGATGATACTCCCGTGTATGAGGTGGCGTATATTGTGGACTCTCGCAGGGTGCGTCGTCAGTTACGGTACCTGATCCACTGGAAGTGTTATGGGCCTCATGAGAGGACATGGGAACCGGCTTCTAATGTGTATGCTCCCCGTTTGGTTCGCTTATTTCATCGGCGCTATCCGAACAAACCCAAACCTGTTGGGGGAAGCGTCTTGGGGTGGGTGTGCTGTCATGCTCTATGGGACGCGCTGCCTGCGGCAGCGCTTCCTCCTGCGCTTAAGCACGTAGGCACGAGCCCCGCACACTGTTTTCTGTCAGTGAGCGAGGGCGGCGCCTGAGGCGTACTTAAGGGAGGGATCTGCGTTGGTAACCCGCTTGCGTTCCAGCACGGATCCCGCCAGGCCTCCTCCACTTACGCCGCAGTTCTCACCCGATCTCCTTCGACCACAGTTGGCTGTTTGGCATTTCTTCGCTCTTGGTTGTAGGACCTCTCCTGTTACCTTCCTCTTCCTGGGTTCTCTGGTGCTCTTCCGGAGCACTTAGTTTCGCAGCCTCTTGCCGGTTTGCAACATTGTTTCTTGGCAGTCTCAGCCTATTAACCCTTGGCTTCCTGGCAGCTTGTCTCTGTAGTACAAAGAATAGCAAGGCTTGTAAAGGATCTCAGTTTCTTTGTTTCCAGTGTGATTTTGCTTATTTGATATAGACGGAAAGTCACACTTTTGTGATGGTCTTATGAATAGAGGTGTGATCCTAGTAGTCTTTTTAGTTTCTGTTAAATCTCTTCTTGCTGAAAAAGGGGAACAGAGAGACTATACTAATAGTATTGGATATCCCACTTTGTTTTGTTTTAGTGACCCTGCACTTTGCCCTATTTTTTCCCGTGCTCTCTCCTGTCCAGGGAAATGAGTTTTTGAGGTTTTTCCCTAATTCAGGAGTAACAGATATTTTTATTTAAAGGGTCTTATTTACTCCTATGGTTCTTCTAACATAGGTTTGTATATTATTGTTCATCTGTTGTTTAATGTCAAACTTCTGCAGTCCTTCCGCATATTGAATATTGTCCTTCCATTTAGACACCAGGAGTATTCTACAGCCCATGGGAGTGGTTCCCCCTCACATACTTGGCATATTCATTTACAGGTATCTCATTAGAAATAGGGAGGTTAACATACAGTCAGTTACTTGTATTCTTGATTAGTACTTACCTTGTGTTTTCTCCTTCAGGAGTCCTGGAGATTACCCTACAGAAGATCCAGTGGACGTCTACCCCTTCTTCCTTCCCTTGTTTTGTTTCCCTCCTTCCCCACCTTCCCTCTTTTGCTTTGACCTAGTTGGGCGAAGGAGGTAGGTGAGGGAAGTTGGGACCTAGCATCGCTTCCATTAATTTCATCCCTGCAGTAAATCCAGGTGAGCCTCACAAATAATTGTTGATTAAGGAGATTATTAGGATCTAACTTAATTTTACAAAAGCATATAACCATAAGAAATCAGAAATATTTGTTAGTAAATCACTAGGAGTCTCTATTATTATTTATAAAGAACATTTTTTCCTCTTTATAAGTATATGAAAAAATGTTGACTAATTGAATGATGATCCAGCTTGAGAGTTGGCATTCTACCCAATACATTTTCATTCTATAATTCTAAAATAAAATGTTATACATTTTAACAATGGTGAACACTGGTCACCAATTCGAATATAAATACAAGTAAGTTAAATGTTAGCACAGAATTTTCAGATCCTATATATGTATTTGTAATGATTACTTCTGAGGCCCAATTGATCCATTGCAAATCTTGAATTATTATTCACAATGCAGTGTTACTCCATATGGAAACAGTCTCATAGATATAAAAAAAGATTTTATCTGTCACTTGGTTCATTCCTAATTGTTTAATTCACAGGTGTAGGATCAGCCAGGCTATCAATAAGTTTATTTGAAGTGATAAATGAAGACCAAGCAAAAATGCTTTGAAGTCACTAATTATTTTTTTAGAGATTGTCAGGATGCACTAACCTGATTTCTGGATCCAACAGGAGTGATGTACTGTTCAGCATGTCACCAAATGCATGGCCAACCATTCACAGTTGGGATATAATTGTAGCAGAAGACCCAGAGAAATAGGGATGGAACAAGACATAAAACAGAGACATTGGGTTTCACCACTCAGACGCATCACTCTGCTGGGTGCTATCATCTACTTGGGTTGTAGTGGATAATTTAAAAACAAGATTGCTATCTTAACATCTTTTTTAGATGCATACTCATTGAACCCTCAATATAACAATTTATATGCCTCCAGTTTATCTCTAAGGGGCCAATTCCGATTCAGGCCGGAAATCTCTCCGACCGAGCCGGACCCGGAGAGATTTCTGACCGAATCGGACCCTAGCAGTCCGACCAAACGAGTACGATGCGTTCGCATGCTATCGGACTCGAGTCGGTCGGACTCCCATTGAAGTCAATGGGAGCCGGTCGCACAACGCGTACGCGGGCTCCCATTGACTCAATGGGTGCGAGGCGAACAAGGGCGCCCCTACAGCGGGTACGCGTCGAAGTGGGTTGCGCCGTACATGCACAGGTAGGGGGACCCATGGGTCCCCCCTGTGTGCGACTTCCGCGGCTGGCGTACAGGGGGTCCGACACGGACCCCCAAAGTGCGGCTCCGACTGCTCTCTCGAGCCGGACGGCGCGAGTCGGTCGGACTGCTCGCGGCGCGCATCGTACCTTACCCGGCCGGGGAACGTCTCCATTGCGCGTTGCGAGTCGTGTCCGTGCGAGTCGGTCGGAGCGGTTGGGTCCCGCGAACGAGTCGGTCGGCGATTTCGCGTACGCTCGCATCGTACTCGCTCGCCCAGACGCAAGTCCGACTCGGTCGGAAACAGGGCTCCGAATCGGATCCGGTAATGCCGAGTCCGATTCGGAGCCCTACCGGCCGAGATCGGAATCGGCCCCTAAGTCTCAGACTCTCTCTGGAATATTGATGAGCTTTGGCGTTCCTTGAAATGAAATATAAACAACACCTATGATATTGTTATTATTGTGTTCAGTTCAGAAATTCATTCAGGTTATTCCCTAAAATGAAAATGAAATATTCACCAGGATATATAGTGTGCATTCACACTATTGAATCACCAACCTAATATATATTGCTACCATAGGTACAAATATAGGGGTCTATTAGGATGTCGTGCGGATCACCACTGCCCGGCCAGCGGTGGCGGGCGGTGGCGATCCGCACGCCATCACAACACAACACAATTTACCCCGCCATATTACTATGGCAGGGGGGTACTGCGGCGGATGGAAAGTCCGTCCGCCGCTTTTCCGCCGGTCAAATTGCCGGGCGGAAAAGGCACACAATTTAATGGCGGTGCCTTGCAGGCACCGCCATCCATATTAGTATGCCTGCGGTGGGTATGCCTTTCCATGGTGGAGACTCCGCCATGGAAATGCATGCGGTAAACACTTTGGGGGCACGTTGCGGGCCCTCGGGGGGGGGTTGGGGGGTGGGTTGGCTGCACTTGGGGGGTACCTATGGTACCCCTTCATTGCCACGCACAAGGTGGCAAGCACCGCGCTGTGCCTGTCACGTTGTGCATGCCAATGCACAACATGCATATTTAACATTGTGGCTGGTGCTGCTTACAGCACCGCCCGCCACAATGTAAATATGTGGGGTGGTCGCATCCTAATGGGCACAGTGGGACCGCCGCACCTCTGGCGGTCGGTCCCGTTTACCGTTACGGTGGCTGGCGGACAAAGTCCACCCGCCATCATAATAGACCCCATAGTTCTTCAAGATAAACTTGTTAACAGGATTTTTAAACCAATCAAAGTTCATTTTCAAAACACAACTTAGGGCCTCATTGCGATGTTGATCGGAAAGGCTCCGAGCGGCATTTGGTTTGTCCGAATCCGTGTCGGAACCCATGTTTCCGACCGACTCAGAAACATTTCGGACCGCCCGATTACGATGGTAGGTAACCGTTCGGTCCTTCCAACTCGGTTCTGACCGGCATTCGGAGGAACCGATTTGGTCGGAGACAAATCGTACGGCTCTATGTACCGTGTTTCCGACCGACAGATTAAGCTGTCGGATTCGGACAGCCTTTCCGACTCGGTTTGTCAGACAGGGATTGGCTGTCGGAATCCGACTTTGGGGGCCCATAGCAGGCCCCCCTTCATCCTGAGGCCTCCCGTTGGGGCCCATGGGGGTACCCATGGGACCCCGCTTTGCAACCATGCACAGTGTGGCAGGCACAATGGGTGCCCGCCACAGGGTGCACGGTTTTCCGCAACCACCCCTTTCTTCAATGGGAGCCTGTGTTGTCGGTCAGAACACAGACTCCCATTGAAGTCAATGGGAGCCCGACCGAACGGTGTTCGGAACCATCGTAATCAGTCGGTCGGACTCCCCGAACCTGAGTCGGTCGGAAACCATTCCGGCACCGAGTCAATTGGCATGCTTTCCGACCGACATCGTAATGAGGCCCTTAATGTATTGTAATTCTTCTCGGTATCTAGCTCCAACTTCCAATCATGGTTTCAAAGGAAAAATCGATCTCTGGTGTTTATTCAAAATGTCTGGTAACAAGGCTCTGGTTGCAGCAACAAAGTATTGTGATTTCCTATCTAAGATGCACTAGGTCACAAGGGCCACAAGGTAACTTATACTCACTGTCTTCGAGATGGCCACTAGATTTCCAAACATTGTGAGAATTATGTGGACTTGTGGGAAATGTAGCTTCTGATTTGCTTTCAGGTGGCTATAAGTCATGCGCCCTACAGAGATGTGAAGCCTTTCATCAAGCGGCAGCTAAGTTCCAAGATCATTATTGGTCTTTCCTTTGCTGGAATGAGTGCAGCACTATTGTGTTCAGAGTATTGCTCTCGGAGAGAGTTTTTGTCACAGATCATGTCAGATATTGTTAAAGGAACATTCTGAGTAGGCAGGATTCACATTTTAATTGCATTGGTCTTTAGATAGATAGATAGCTAGATAGATAGATAGATAGATAGATAGATAGATAGATAGATAGATAGATAGATAGATAGACAGACAGACAGACAGGGGCCGATTCCGATTCGGGCCGGAAATCTCTCCGACCGAGCCGGATCCGGAGAGATTTCCGACCGAGCCGGACTCCCGCAGTCCGACCGAGCGAGTACGATGCGGCCGTATGCTGCCTGACTCGATTCGGTCGGACTCCCATTGAAGTCAATGGGAGCCGGTCGTACAACGCGTACACGGGCTCCCATTGACTGAATGGGTACGTTGCGAACAGGGGGGCCCCTACAGTGGGTACGCGTCGGTGCGACTCGCACCGGACATGCATGTTTAGGGGACCCTTGGGTCCCCCCTGTGTGCGACTCGTGCGGCTACGCGTGCAGGGGGTCCGACACGGACCCTCGAAGTCCGGCTCCGACAGTTCTTTGGAGCCGGACGCTACGAGTCGGTCGGGCTGTTCGAAGCACGCATCGTACTTGCTCGGTCGGGTAACGTCTCCATTGCGTGGTGCGGAGTCGTGTCCGTACGAGTCGGTCGGAGCGGTTCGTGACTCCGGAACGAGTCGGTCGGCGATTTTGCGTACGCTCGCATCGTACTTGCTCGCGCGGACGAACGTCATCGAATCGGTCGGAAACTAGGCCTCCGAATCGGATCCGGTTAAGCCAAATCCGATTCGGTGCCCTACCGGCCGAGATCGGAATCGGCCCCTTAGATAGATAGATAGATAGATAGATAGATAGATAGAATTTTAATTGGTTACATCTGATAATATCATTTGTAATTTTATCAGTCATAATTTTTATACCAAGAAAAATTATCATCTCCACTTCTCTACCGTTATTACCCCTGTCTTGCCCATTTTGCATTCCAGTCCTTAAATTGAGAATGAAAACAATTGGTTGAAACTGGTATAAGATTTACTCCAGTTTATTTTTTTGCCTGGAAACCTTACCTTAGCTTAAGAATTTATTTAATAAATGTCAAATGGATTGTTCTCGATTTGTCAAAAAAAGCAACGTCACCTGCATATAATAATGTTTTGTATTCTGATCAAGCCTGAATCCTCTAACTTTTGCTGTCTCTCTAATATAACCAGCTAAAGACTTAAAAGCTAGATTGGGCACTCTTTTTTTGTTTATTTAGTCACATGAAAATCATCACAACTTTACCATGATTTCCAGACTATCATGCTTTGAAGTTTGTGAAATTTATCACCAAATCCTAATTTATTCCAAATTCTCGAAATTTCCAATTTAATTCATCAAAAGCCTTTTCAGAGTGAAGTGAGAGCTTAATAAAAGGAATTGTCAGAACGTGAAACACAAACCTGGTGCTTTTCCTTCTGAGGGAGTGACACGCATCTGCTGGGCCGCTGATCCCCTACTATAATATTTCACCAGTCCAAACCTGTGATTGACACACTAAGGGGTCGATTCCAATTCGGGCCGGAAAAAGCACCGACCGACTCGGATCCGGAAATAATACCGACCGACACGTACCCGTGGCGCCCGACACGCCAAGTACGATGCAAGGCGTGAAAAATCCGACCGACACGTACCGAAACCAACCGAGCCGCAAGGAAAACAGCAATCCGGCCGGAAAAACACGCGAATCCAACCGACCGACACGCACCCGGAACAAATCCGACCGAAACGTACACGCGAACTCCAAACCGCAAAGTACGATGCAAGGCGCGAAAACCACGAGCGAGTCGGACGGAGGCCAAGCCGTACGACCGACACGCATACAAAACCGAGCCGAAGCAACGCAAAACACCGCAACCGACCGACGCGTACGCAGCATAGAAAACTGCACATACACAGCGTGAATGAAACGGAGAAGACCGTACGAGACAAATGCAGGGTCCGACTCGGTCACAAGAACGTTTCCAACATACACAAACAGCACAAAGGAAAAATCACCCAAAAAAGGCCAAACAAGCAATTACCAAGCCAATAAATACTGGGGGGTGGGACAGAGAACAAAGACACACCCACAACTCCACCTATATAAAGGACACAAATCACAACCATGAGCCTTTGCAAATGCCATTCCACTGCCAGCACCCAAGAGAAAGCAACCACACACCCACAGCTCATCCCTCACACAAGCCACACACCATCAGCACACCAACAAATACCTACCTCACATACACCCAGCAAAACACACACTCACACACCCTCACCTGCACACCAACACACACATCACTCACCATCACCACCCATCACCATGCCCCCAAGAAGAATCCCAAGTTCCTAGATAGTGAATTGGAAGTCATGGTAGACGAGATCCTCAGGGTAGAGCCACAGCTGTTTGGCACACTGGTCCAACAGACCCCCATGTCTCAGAAAACCAAGATGTGGGAGAGGATCATCAACAGGGTGAACGCACAATCACCATGTCGGCGCACAAAGAGCGACATCCAGAACAGGTGGTATGACGTGCGCAGGAGGGTACGGGACCTGCTCAAAAAGACTACATCAACAGCCAACTCACCGGCAGTGGCCCTCCTGCCAAGCCAATATACCTCAGGCCCTGGGAGGAGAAGGTGCGGAGCCATCCTTCCGCCAGTGAGCGTATATGGACTAGAGGACATCCCAGAGCCTGGTGAGTACACAACAAATGTACACAATATACTGCCACAAAACACACACACATCACTGTCAAGGGGAGAGTCAAACCATGCACTCATAGCAATTACACAGCAACCAGAACAGAATCATCCCAAAAATGTGTATGTCAGTCAGATAAACACAACACATGCCATCAAAAAAGTCACATCCAACTGTGCCAACACATGTACAAACACAACTACAACTACAGCTAGGCAGTGGCACAAATAGAACTAACAAACACATCCAGACATGTAGCCACCACAACAACACCAACACACAGTGAAGACCACTCAAAGGAAGGAATTCTGTGTATGCTGGCCAAGTCAGTGTAGCCAATAGCATCATGGGAGTCGCAGTCACAGACATTGCTCCCCCCACAACTGTCCCATCAACACCACCCTGAACCATGCTCACATCACAGGGAGTGGAGAAGGACTCACAAGATGGCTGACACTGGCTACTGCTGTGGGGAGCACAAGGCCCTGCTGGCAACTGTGCACCAACAAACAGCAGGACACCACTGACTGACATCCTGAGAGACAACTTACACTCCCTGCAATGCAAGCACGTTCCATGGTGGGATATCTGGCTAGCTGGGTGGGAAGGAGGACTTGCAGCACTGACCATAGTCACAAGCACCTCCCCTCACACACACCCCAACACAAACTCCACAGAACCCACCTGATAGAATGCAATGCCCCCCATCCTAACACAAGATCCCACAAAGAACCACCACCCTGGGTTATGTTGTGTGAAGCACAGGGCCACTCTTGGGACTTCTAGCCAAACAACTGCCAGGACAACACTCCCAGCCATCCTGTCAGCACAGCCAGCCCACCCCACAGGGAAGCAGAGTCAAAAGGAAGGAAGCATGGGCATGCTGGGAAGGGGGAGGAGGCAATAGCATGATGGGAGTCGTAGTCACAGCTCTACATCCCCCACCACATGGCCCAGCAAGCTCACACTCACGCATGCACATCCCACAGAGAGTGGAAAGGCCCATCAAAGATGTCTGACACTGTTGCTGTGTCGTGGGGAGCACAAGGGCATGCTGGGTACTGCACACCAACCAACAGCAGGACACCACTGTCAGCCATCTTGCCATTGCTCTCACACCCACACACACTGAACTCCCCACAAAAGCAAGTAAGTATGGGAATGCTGGGAAGTGGGGTGGAGGCAATAGCATGATGGGAGTCGTAGTCACAGACATAGCTCACCCCCACAACTGTCCCATCAACACCACCCTGAACCATGCTCACATCACAGGGAGTGGAGAAGGACTCACAAGATGGCTGACACTGGCTACTTCTGTGGGGAGCACAAGGCCCTGCTGGCAACTGTGCACCAACAAACAGCAGGACACCACTGACTGACATCCTGAGAGACAACTTACACTCCCTGCAACGCAAGCACGTTCCATGGTGGGATAACTGACTGGCTGGGTGGGTGGGAAGGAGGGCCGGCTGTCAACCAAACACAACCAATGCAGACCATGTTCACACCCCAGAAAATACATAGAAATGCCCAAATAATGCAGGACAATGTGCCACACCAATATCAACCCCTGACTGTGACGACTTAGGACAATGCAATGTACAGGCCCGCACCCAGAGGCACAGTCACAACTGTCATGTGTGTCAACCATTGATGCCTGCAGAAACATAACATACATTGTTTGTGTCTCCCAAAAACAGGTGATGATGGGGACACAGCAGCAGACGCTGAGGAGTCCCAGTCCCAGGCGCAAGAGGATGCGGAGCTCACTGGCGTCGTACAGCCTCTGTCCTCCTCGGACGATGAAGACCAACCTGGCACATCCGGTGCAAGTCAACATGCAGCACCAGCAGGACCACCAGCTGCAGCACCAGCAGGACCACCAGCTGCACCCCCTGCACCCACCCCTCCAACGACTGTCACCACAAATACCATCCCTGCCGACATGGACAGAACAAGGAGCAACACCAGCACAGGGACCCTGGACCAACCTGGGGCCATGGACACCACCACCACCACCAACCCCCAAGGTGGACAAGGGTTATCTGTGCGTGCCACTGCACACACTGCACATGTCAGCAGGGGTGGTGGGAGGGTGGGAGACAGAGGTCGCTGCTTGCAGACGTTGCTGGTGTGCATGATGACCCACAACTGGTACGCATAGCTGATGCGTACCAGTCCAGCACCGGAGAGCTCAGCCAGGTAGTGGGGCTCCTCAGAGACATGAAACAGCAGCAGGCTGCCCATCATGCCCGCTTGGACTCCCACATGTCCCACGTGGAGTCACACATGTCCCGCGTGGACTCACACATGTCCCGCGTGGAGTCCAAGTGGGATGCACTGCATGAGATGACGGCGGTGCACAGGGACATTTTACAATGCCTCCGCCAGATGAACAGCAACCAGTCCACACCTCCCTGTGTGCCAACAACATCTGGTGCCGAACAAACTGCAACTGCCACAGGGAGGAGGAGGACTCTGGCGGAGAGTCCCCTGCACCGCAGCAGCCTGTACTTGAGGGGCCCCCCCAAGAAGAGGGGTCGTCCCAGGAGGGAAAAGTGAGAGGCCGATGGCCAAGCGCAACTCCCAGGAAGCCTGAACCTGTTCTGGATGTTCGCCTTTGTGCACAGACTGTTCACCCTGTTGACGGCAACACTACTCCCACACATTGCATGGGGAGTACAAGTTGGACCAATGTGTCAGACAACTGTGGACCCGATACTGGGGATCCTGTCTACCAGGACTTTCAATTCACCTAGGAACTTTGGATTGCAAGATTTATGTACAGCACTACCCATCCAATGCACTATTAACACAAATGTATCACAATAAACACACTAATACACCATACTTGCCTCTGTCGTGATTCCAACATGGGTGCTGTTATGGGGATGATGAACTGCAAAATTACACTGTGTATGCGAACTGCAACAGCAAGGACAACACAGGCATGTGAGTAAAGGCAACGTGACACATATGAGGGAGACACACCACCAGGGCTACACAACACATACACACCTAGGCCATCTGACTCATTGCCTACACTGATGTTGCCAGGGAAGACGGTGCAATGCACAGACACCACACCCATTCCCAGTTGTAGTCAAGTAGCCCACAGGTGCAGTAAGCAAATGGCAGTCAAATGTGTGACCACAGACAACGCACATCACAAAGTGAAGCACAGGTTTATTACACAGTTGCAACATGTCGTAACCACTACAGATGCAAGGTAATCCCACCTGGCAGCGGGCACACAGTCAACAACTGTAGACGGAAGGAAGTCCATGGGTGTGGCGCACATCACCTGTAGGGACACAACAGCTACCAGCCTGGATGTGCAATCACGTTGTCGGTGGACACAGTTGACCAAACGAATCTGAAAGTACCCTGTGAAGGACAGAAATGACACACAGTCAAAAGCAATGGAGTACAGGACAGAACAGCAAAACTCATGCACAATACATGTTACAAGATACCCACCCAGAACCAAGTTAGCATGTCAACACTGTTGGGGAGTACAGCCCACCTGTTAGCACACATCGCAACACACATCCAGTCAAGTAGCCCATGGACACACTCCAACAGCACCAGAGCACCACCCACACATCATGCCAACTCACATCATTGACATGACACCTCAGGATACTCACATTCAGCTAAAGAAGTTGGTGATGAGCTGTGTGCGGACATCACCATCATCATCATCATCATCATCGTCACTGGCATCGTGATCCAGGCCAGGATCCTCCACAGGTGGCGGATGTTGGTCATTGTCATCCTGGATGAGAGGCAACTCCTTCCGCACTGCCAGGTTGTGGAGCATGCAGCAGACGATGATAATCTTGCACACTTTCGCAGGGGCATATGGGAGGGACCCTCCGGTCTTGTCCAGGCAGCGGAAGCGGCTCTTCAGGAGACCAAATGTCCGCTCAATCACTCTCCTGGTCCGACCATGTGCCTCATTGTAGCGCATCTGGGCTGGTGTCACAGGGTTCCTGAGGGGTGTCAGCAACCACGGCATGTTGGGGTATCCCGAGTCACCTACGGAAAGACAAGGGCACATTAGCTGACTTGGAAAAGTGGGCGGAATACTACAGATCAGATCACACACAATGGCACAAAGTCAGTACACACCGACAAGCCAGGCACGCTGGTTCTGCATCTGTGCCATCATCCTGGGGATGCGACTACTCCTCATCACAAAGGCATCGTGTGCTGAACCAGGGAAATGGGCACACACGTGTGTGATGGTCATGTCTGCAAGACACACCACCAGTGCATTGACCGAGTGGTAGTGCTTGCGGTTCCTGTAGGCCTGCTCCTGGGCCTGTGGTGGTACCAAAGCCGCATGTGTCCCATCAATGGAGCCAATGACATGCGGCATCCTCCCAGGGCATAAAAGTCACTCTTCACGTCAGTGAGTCGTCGCAGTCTAGGGAAATAGATGTACCGGTTCAGGAATAGCAACATTGCCGCCAAAACATCGCGGAGCACACGGCTCAACATGGTCTGTGACATCCCACCAGCAGTCGCCACAGTATGTTGGAAGGTACCGGTGGCAAAGAAGTGTAGGGCTGCCATCACCTTCACCTTGGGGGTCAGCGCTGTAGGATACGGCCGGCCAGGCTGCAAATGTGGGGACAACTGCACTGCCAAATCCTCAATCAGCTGCCTGGTGAAGCGGTACCGTCGGATGCTGTCCCGTTCCACCATCGTTGCCAGGTCTGGGAATGGTCGATGGACAGCAGGAGCCCTGCAGTGCAGAGGAGAAGTAAGCAAGATTGTCAGTCACCCCACATATGCGGCATTGAACACACTCAAGATCCCAACATACATCATTATGAGGCACAACTACATGAAGTGTGCAGTTCCGGAAGGACATGTATGGTACATACATGGCCAACATCTGTCAACACGGTCCAACAGGTGGCATCAATTAGTCCCAGGTTGGCCCATTGGATATCATGAGGCCGTGTCACAGTTCCCATCTCCTGCTGCCGTGTCACAATAACCCCCACAGTGACATGTGAGGACAGATGTGCCCCAGGCACCACAGCTCAACGACAGGTACATTCCCAGGGACCCTGTATTGCCACATGGACACTGGCATTACATGGAGTATCATGTATACACCACAGCAAAACAACCATGACCCCCACAGGTAGTGGCCCCACTTGCCATGGCAGGTCAGACATGGACATCTGTGACACACACACGCACAACATCAAAGTCCATGCACACACAACCTGGATGTGGAGACTGTCTCCCATTGTGCACATGAAATCAGAGACATTGTAAACACTACATGCACAAAGACTGTGGAGGACCATCACTATTGTGCCACTGGGACACCCTGGCTCAAACATACCGTCCCACATGGGACTCACGGGGTATGTGACATGACATACACATACACCACCGTGAAATGTGACCATGGCACATGCACAGATATGAACAGTTGCACATCACAGTGGTCATGCACACGTAACACCCAGGATCCTGTCCCCATGAACACGTGCACAGCCTGGGGGTGGCTGCCCACAGGTGACACCCACAGGACAACATGTACACCAACATACACACAATAGGAAATGCAGCCTTACATGCCTTATGATAAAGTTTGGACAGGCTGTCATGATGTAGGTGTGCCCCTCACTCCCTGGGAGCTATCTGTGGCTGGCATATGTCCATCTGAGACAGGCATGCTGACATATGCCAGTCACATGTACAGTGATGCGTTGTACTGCAATGGACCGATCGGTGCCCCCGGCCGGCCCATTGCATTCAATGTGTGCGGGTACGCGTTGTACCCCTGTACGCGTTGTACCCCTGTACGCGTTGTACTGCAATGGACCGATCGGTGCCTCCGGCCGGCCCATTGCATTCAATGTGTGCGGGTACGCGTTGTACCCCTGTACGTGTTGTACCCCTGTACGCGTTGTACTGCAATGGACCGATCGGTGCCTCCGGCCGGCCCATTGCATTCAATGTGTGCGGGTATGCGTTGTACCCCTGTACGCGTTGTACTGCAATGGACCGATCGGTGCCTCCGGCCGGCCCATTGCATTCAATGTGTGCGGGTACGCGTTGTACCCCTGTACGCGCTTGTACTGCAATGGACCGATCGGTGCCTCCGGCCGGCCCATTGCATTCAATGTGTGCGGGTACGCGTTGTACCCCTGTACGCGTTGTACTGCAATGGACCGATCGGTGCCTCCGGCCGGCCCATTGCATTCAATGTGTGCGGTACGCGTTGTACCTCTGTACGCGTTGTACTGCAATGGACCGATCGGTGCCTCCGGCCGGCCCATTGCATTCAATGTGTGCGGCACGCGTTGTACCCTGTACGCGTTGTACTCCTGTACGCGTTGTACCGCAATGGACCGATCGGTGCGCACCCATTGACAATGGGCTTGCCTGGCAACGGACGCGTTTTCGAATTTTGAACGAGTCGGTTGCTGGAAAATCAGTTGGTCACCCACAACAATGTTGCAAAATCATGTATGTCATGAAGTTGAAGATTTGAAGGATGCTGTGGGCGTGTTTTGGTGCTGCTATTCCATGGATTGGCCAGATTCAGAAGATGCAAACGACTTGGACCTATCACTTTGGACACAAGGGACAGTATCTGCCTCTCCAGCACATATATATTGCTGGCTGTTCCCCTGAGAGCTCACTTGCCTGCACTACATGCTCCAGGACGACATCTGCCACTGCACTGCTGCTGTCTCTGCCCCTCTGGACCCTGCAATGGCACGTACTGTGGAGAGAGCCCCAGCCTTCAGCCTTGAAGAGAACCAGGCCCTGCTGGACAGCCTACTTCCACAGTACAGCAAGCTGTATGGGACACCAGGGGAGCAGGTGAGTGTTCTGTGCACTGCCTTTCTGAATGTGCATTTTGTCTGACTAGCAAGGCTGAAAGTCTGCACGCCACTGGCTAGCAGGCTCACTGAGTAGTTGTCACCCCCCATAGTGTGTAGTGACATGCACTGGACAGGTATGGTGCAGTGACAGTGCATTTGAACAAGGTTTTACTTCCCATGCAATGATACCATGTAGTGACGTCTGGCAAACTGTCCATGGGCAGCTTTGCACTGCCTGTGTACATCATGTGCCCCTGTGATTGAGACATGTATATACAACTGTGTCATGCACGGATATGTTGCATGTGTGGTAATGGCCTTTTCACTTTGTCATCCTCACAGGTTAATGCCCATCGGAAGCAGGAAATCTGGAAGGACATCGTCCGGGCCGTCCGGTCCGTGGGGGTCTACAAGAGCCGGATCCGCAACTGCCAGAAGAGGTGGCAGGACCTTCGGGGCTGGACCCGGAGGATTGCACGGGTCCAGCTGAAGCTGTCGCCTCCTCGCAGGAGGGGCGGAACACGGACCCTGACCCCCACATGCTCCAGATCCTGGCGGTGGTGTTTCCAGACCTGGATGGGCAGCTGAAGGCCAGACAGCAGCAAGGAGGGGGTGAGTCGAAGACTGCACTGTGAACTCTGTATTACATGCTTTGTGCCCTCCTCTGGCCTGGTTCAACTGCCACAGTGCAGCAGTCATGTTGTCCAGGAGCCATGTCCCTCTATTGTGCACTGCCCACTGCTCATCTGATACCCAGGTGTGGCCCTTACATTCAGGGAATTGTGTCACTTGGGACTGTGTCCTTGCAGTTTGCTTCACTAAAGGTGGGGGACAGCATCTGTTTCCCTAACTCTGTTGTGGGCATCATGGGTGGGTCCATTGTTCACACAACGCCTGTGTTTGGACATGTGATCTGAGTGTTGCTTTGATATGCGGTCCACTTGCTGAGCTGAGCCACCACAGGTGCCTGGGGTATGTGGCACACGCCCATGCAGCGGGTGGGAACAATGTTTGGGCCCCAGGAGTGTGCAGATTACGTGTGTCACACATACATAGCCAGCTATCCACTGTCCAGGGCACATCCCTCATTCATGTGGAGCAGGACAGTCATGCCTACTCCAGGCCATGCAATGCACTCTGTACTCCCACTCCCGTGTATCAGCTGACACATTGTGCACAGTGATTTGACCCCTCAGGTGTCTGCCTCTGTGTCAGTGTGCTGTGGATTAGTTGCCAGGACTGCTGGGGTGTTTCTTGGTAGGGGCTCAGCATGCCCCTGGAGATGTGACCATAGGAGACGATACTTGTGTGTCACATAGGTGTTTGATCAGCTGCCGGTGCAGACTGGGGTATGCGAATGTGAAGTTCAGGCAGCTGTTCCCCATTCACAGCAAATTGTGAGGGGCTCAGGTTCAGAGGGTAGTGTCACAGGTCTCCCATATGTCCAATAGGTATGACCTGGACAGATGAGGGTTAAGATGATGTGTTGTGTGGGGGATGTACATGTGCACTTGTGCAGCTCCAGGACTTGCATTCCCCATGACCTACTATTGTGACACAGTGCATAGTGTTGTTGTCTGGCTGCCAAGTCATACATCACTGAGACAGTGATGTATGACTTAGCAGTCATGCCTCTGCCATGGCATGTGTCAACTTATTGGTGGTCCTGCAGGGGAGTGACATGTGCTACATGCACACCATTGTGGCGATGGCTATCAGGACATGGGTGCATCATGGTGTCTGTCGCTGGTATGCATCACATGCATTTCCTATTTGACTCTGGGCATCCCTTTCATCCGGAAACCTGTACTGACTCAGTGGCAAGAGCGGTGATGTGTGCATGTCCACATGCCACACCGTGTCCTCTGCACTGTCCAACTACTGTGTACTTGGTGCATGTTGTGAGAAGTTGGCCTGGCATATGCTGTCCACTAATTATAGTGGGCACCTTGCACCAGTCCAAATCGACTCTTATGGTAGATAGGTTAAAGACAACCTTATTGAAAGCTATCCTAGTGGTAGCTATGGAGAGCAGCCTTCAGGCTAAGTCTTGAAGGAATGTAAAGCAGCTTGTTTTACCAGTCTATAATCTCTTGAGTGACCAAATGAAAGAGCACCACACCAGGTATATATTCAAAATATATGTATTTATTACTAAACACACCCCTCTAGTCTCTTTATGAGGCTAGAGTTCGAAGTACATAGGTTATAAGATCTTAATTCACAGTAATAGCACAAATACACGTTTGGGCCCTAGGGGCGTACCAAACCATATACCAATAAAGTGGTATGCGAACCACGACTGAACTAGACACTAGGCCTAGAGCCTCTAGAAGTGCTTGGACCACAAGGAACCACCCAAGGTAGTGACACAGGGGACCCACGGGAGACGCGTGCAGTGTAAATACACAACCGCGATACGCCGTTAACTTCTATGGAGAAAGTCGGGATCGGGAAAATAGAGGAAAGGGACACTTAGAAGAGGACTAGGACAAAACCCTTTGAGATCTAGGACTTTGAAGAGTCTCTACCCACGGGAGCACCGGAGTACTCGTGTTACCTCACCCAGGGAAGCCGGGTGCATAGGTGCCTTTCGGGGTCGGGTTTCGTCGTCGGTTCTTATGGCGATCTGCTGCAAAGTGCTGCTGGCGACCAGGAGAAAAGTGTCCGGGTGGATCCAAGAGTGGATCGGAGTTCTGAAGAACCTGAAAGCAGAGGGGACAGAGTCTGGGTCACTAGCCAGTGACCAGGAAGGCGATGGACAGATGCCCACCGATGTCGAGTGCTTCAGGTGCGTTGACGGTCGTCTCGTTTCTGCAGCCACGAGGTCCAGGAGGCGTTGTTGGTGACCAGGAGCAGGATTCGGGCTGGTACACGATGTCTGTCGAGTGCTGCGGTGTCGGCAACCGGATTGGACCCAACAAGCCTTGGCAACGGCAAGTCTCGATGTAGCTGAAGATCGTCAATGGTGCAGACCAGCAAGGTTTGGGGAACTCACCCAGCGAGGGTAAGTCAGGGCAGGCCTGGAGCAACCAGGGAGCCCTTTGGTTTCTTTAGAAAGTCTTTTGGGGACCCACGAGCCGGCTGGCAAGGGATCGCGAAGACACCTCGGGCGGAATCACTCAACAGGGGCCCACGGTCACTCAGGACGGTGTAGGCCTCTGATCTTCGGAGGGATTCCTGCTGGAGGTTGGGACCACACGTGGTCTAAAGCACAGGTTCGTAGAACGTTGTGAAGGGGTTGCACTCGATAATAGTGCACGGTACCCAGGGGTCGCGGTTGCTCGTCACTCGTGGGGTCCACTTGCCTCAGCTTCGCTGGGGACTCACGATGGCCTTGGAGAAGTCAGGAAATCCACTTCTTGGGCTGCAGGGACTTCGGACTCCGGCGGGAGCGGCGTAGTTTGCGACCGTCGTTATCGTTTTTGGTGCCTGCCAAGCAGGGAGTCACTCCTTGACCCCAAGGGAGATTCTTCAGTCCTCTAATCGTGATGTAGAGCGTCGAAGGTCCAGGATTCAGTTTCAAAGTTTAGTCCAGGGATATCTAACCTTGCTGTGGCAAGGGTTCCCCATTTTATCCAGTAAAGCAGGGAGGGACTAACTCTATGACCCCACCTATGGGAGGGTCAAGAGAGGGGTGGCTACACCCACTTCCCTTTGTCCAGTTTCACGCCAGAGCAGGGGCAGGTAGCCCCTGAGCTGGTTTGAACTGGCATATGCACAGAGGAGCCTTTTGCTCCCCCAGTGCAGGACTTCAAAGCACTCTAAGAGTGCACCCACCCAGCCCCAATACACATTATCCTGTCTGGGGAGGTGGTCACACCTCCCTGCAACAGGAAACCTATTGTCCAGGCCTCCCCTGCCGGAGTTTCGTCCAGCAGCAGGAGGCCAGACTTGTGTCTGTGGCAGCAGCATCCATTTTGTGATGCCAGGGCTTCAGAAAGAAGTTACCGGGTAAGCCAGAGTTAACATGTCTTTCCCTCTAGAAGGGTGGAATGCTACTCCCGCCGCCAGGATTGGCGGGGGGTAGTATTCCAAGATGTTTGACACCAAACACGACATGTTTAGGTGCAGCCATTCCAAAGTTAGCATTTTACCGCGAGGATATAATGCGCTTAAGAGTATATGGTCAGGCTGCACTACAAACAGCATCAGAGATGGTCTCCGAACGCTGCAGAGGGGCCCTGCTCATGCAGGGGCACCCTCTCACATAGGAACCATGCACTCTGCCTTTAGGATTGATAAAGCCTGCCTTAGGAGTGACTTATAGGTTTCTAGGTGTGTATGTATTTCGTGATATAGGTAACCTATATCACAGTAAGGGGTGCATGCACCACCTTACCCAGGCTGCAGTAGCAGACCGGTGGTGTCAGTTTGGATGGCCTTCCAGGGGTGGCATAATACATGCTGCAGCCCCTGGCAGGCCTCTGAGGTACCTATGCCCTTGGTACATAGTATACCATATACTAGGGACTTATAAGGGCACTCCAGATCCCAATCAGAGATGTGCCTAAGGCACATGGAATCCATTTTACAGAGAAAGCAGATAGACTGGGGCCCTGAATAGCAGGATCCCAGTCCAACTAAGTCATAAACCAGCAAAACACCATAAAAAAAGTGGGGGCAACCATATAGTCAGATTCCACCTTCCTACATAACCCCCCCAAACGAAAGGAGATAAGGCTAACCTTGGCCAGTTGAGCCTATATTGACTAAGTGGCCATATAAGGAAGCACCTGCACTAGCATGGTTGCCCCCTATGTTATGGTCCACTAAGCAATCCCTCACCCTAAGGGTATGAGAGGGTCTCCACCATGGGGAATCACTACCTCTGGTGTGCTTAGGTAAAGTACAAGGATGGTGAGGTGTCTGAGTAGGGAAGTGAGGCCCTAGGAATGTTGGCCTCAGTTTCCTCAGATCACTGGTCACCATGTATGCCTGTCTTTCCATGACTGAGTTGCACTTTGCTCTAAGGGTCAACCTTTGGCTGCCTACAGCTGGGGGTTGGGTCCCTTTGGATGGAACACTGGAGGGACATGGCAGGTTTGGAACCTTCTGGTCCCAGGTTTGCCCTTGCCTACCAGAGTCCTTCTGGGGAGGTCCCTACATAAAGGTATGGGGGATCCCTCAGTGTGTAGAGGAATTTTCACCTGGCTAGGGCTACTAGACTGGCTGCCCCTAATCTGCTGATGGGGGCTTCCTCTGGACAGGGGGCCCGGGGGTCCACTGACCTCCCTGACCTCTGCAGCCCTGGGCTGACTGAGGCAGGGTAGAGAGGGGCAGGTTACCTGCTCCAGACTGGGTACCACCGTGGAAGGGTCCTCTGCCATCAGGGGTGTGGCCAGGCCAGGCCTGACTACCTCTGTGGCAGTTCCTTCACTAGGGGTAGGGTCAGTTCCCTGAGGAGGCTGACCCTTACCTACTGTCTGGGGGAAGAAGACTTTTCTTCAACCCTTTTGCTCTCTTTTGGGGGAGAGTGGGCCATTCTTTCAGGCTCCATCTCTCCAAAGTCTTGGGCTGGGGCTGTGGCCATCACAGCCCCACTAACCTTTGCAGGGACGCCCAACATCCTAAGATGGGTTTGGTGTTCAACTTCAGCCCAGGCTGAAATTTCCAAATCATTGCCCATCAGGCAATCTACAGGTAGGGTTGGGGACACTGCCACTCTTTTTGGGCCTGTGACCCCCTCCCAGCTGAGATTGACTATGGCCATGGGGTGATCTGTTCTGACACCATCAATGTTGGTCACCTGGTATTTAAACTCAGGTAAAAGCTGGTGAGGGGGACTAGTTTCCCTGCCACCATGGTGACACTAGCCCCTGTGTCCCTAAATGCCACCGCTTTCTGACCATTAATCATTGGCTCCAGTCTGTACCTGCCCAATGCTATGGGACCCATGGTAAAGGTGGCAAATCCTATACCACCATCAGAGTCAGAGGAGTCTGTTGAGGGGTCCCTGTCTAAACTAGGGCCCACCTCTGTTCCTCTTGCAAAAGCACCCAACTTTTTGGGTGCACTACTCCCAACTGGAGGATTACTACTGGTAGTACCAGGAGGGGTGGTAGTAGTTGTGGGAGGAACATTTTCTTTATTGCCAATCCTGGGGCAACTGGGATCAGTTTTCCAGTGCCCAGGCTTTTTACAGACATGGCAATATGGTTTCTTTTCAGGAGAGGAAGGAGTTTGGGACCCACCCCCAGAAGAGGAATTTTGGGGCCCTGTAGGGGACTTATCCTTAGATTTATCCCCACCTTTCTCTTGGGACTTAGTAGAATCTTTCTTCTGGTCACCACCCTGATTTCTAGTTTTTACTCTGGTTCTGACCCATTTGTCTGCCTTCTTTCCCAATTCTTGGGGAGAGGTCAGATCAGAGTCCACCAGATACTGGTGCAAAAGCTGGTTTTGACAATTATTAAGGATCTGCTCCCTCATAATCAAATTGTACAATCCTAAAAAGTCATGCACTTTGTTGCCATGTATCCAACCTTCCAGAGCCTTTGTAGCACAATCTACAAAATCAACCCAGTCTTGAGTCTGAGCTTTTTGGGTGTCTCTGAACTTCAACCTATACTGTTCAGTGGTTAGGCCAAACCCATCTATCAGAGCACTCTTCAAGACTGTGTAATTGTCAGCATCCTCTTCTCTTACAGTGAGGAGCTTGTCTCTACCTTTGTCTGCAAAGGAGAGCCACAAGATTGCTGCCCACTGCCTCTGGGGGACCTTCTGAACTTTACAGGCCCTCTCCAGTGCAGTTATCCATTTGTGGATGTCATCCCCACTCTGGTAGGGAGGGACAATCTTGTTTAGGTTTCTATGGTCATAAGACCTGTCCCTATCTCTAGGGATATTGCTGCCACCATGGGACTCTAGTCCCAACTTTCTTCTCTCTCTAAGGAGATCTAGGGATTCTCTATCTAAAGCCAATTGCTTCTTCCTGATCTCTAGTTGAGTTTCCTCATACTGGACCAGTCTCTTTCTTCTCTCATGAGAGGATTCCCTCCTGTGAGAAGAAACAGAGCTCCCTATTGAGGTGCCAGAGTGGTTAGACTCCTGAGAAGGAGACCTAGACTTTCTGAGCACACTCATAATCCTTCCTGGGGGACAAAGGTGTGGTTCTCAAGATCCTCATCTTCATCTTCCCCAGAAGGGATTGGGTTTTCCAGGTCAGGGTCATTGTCACCCTCCTGGTCAGTTTCAGAGGGGGCTGGGGGTAGTAGTACCCCTGGCCCCTTCCTCATCTGCTGGCCCACCCTCTGCTCCTACCCCTTCAGTCTCTGAAGACTTACTAAGATCATAAGCCACCAACAACTCCTGGAGGTGTTGGGTGGTGGGACTTTGGCCTGTCCTTAATTTCCTCACGTTACACAAAGCTCTCAGTTCCAAGAATGGGAGTGTGTCATACTTGGAGGGGGAAGCTCCATGGCTTCCTGCAGGGCATCTCTAGATCCTGCTTTTAAAGACATTACTAGTGTGGTGTGGTGTATGCACTACCTACTCTAGTGTGGCCTACTAAACTCTCTTGAGTTGTAGAAAGGGTTGTGCTATCCCTTAACACACAACTCTAAGTTCAGTAGAACTTACTGATATTCTGAGCTTAAATTATATGTACCTTAGGTACCTTTAGTGGTTTTCAGTTGATCAATTCAATTGAGATTATCTGGTAAAACAATAGCAAGCTGGAATCCCACACGCTGCACACCAATGTGAGAAGTTGGCCTGGCATATGCTGTCCACTAATTATAGTGGGCACCTTGCACCAGTCCAAATCGACTCTTATGGTAGATAGGTTAAAGACAACCTTATTGAAAGCTATCCTAGTGGTAGCTATGGAGAGCAGCCTTCAGGCTAAGTCTTGAAGGAATGTAAAGCAGCTTGTTTTACCAGTCTATAATCTCTTGAGTGACCAAATGAAAGAGCACCACACCAGGTATATATTCAAAATATATGTATTTATTACTAAACACACCCCTCTAGTCTCTTTATGAGGCTAGAGTTCGAAGTACATAGGTTATAAGATCTTAAGTCACAGTAATAGCACAAATACACGTTTGGGCCCTAGGGGCGTACCAAACCATTTACCAATAAAGTGGTATGCGAACCACGACTGAACTAGACACTAGGCCTAGAGCCTCTAGAAGTGCTTGGACCACAAGGAACCACCCAAGGTAGTGACACAGGGGACCCACGGGAGACGCGTGCAGTGTAAATACACAACCGCGATACGCCGTTAACTTCTATGGAGAAAGTCGGGATCGGGAAAATAGAGGAAAGGGACACTTAGAAGAGGACTAGGACAAAACCCTTTGAGATCTAGGACTTTGAAGAGTCTCTACCCACGGGAGCACCGGAGTACTCGTGTTACCTCACCCAGGGAAGCCGGGTGCATAGGTGCCTTTCGGGGTCGGGTTTCGTCGTCGGTTCTTATGGCGATCTGCTGCAAAGTGCTGCTGGCGACCAGGAGAAAAGTGTCCGGGTGGATCCAAGAGTGGATCGGAGTTCTGAAGAACCTGAAAGCAGAGGGGACAGAGTCTGGGTCACTAGCCAGTGACCAGGAAGGCGATGGACAGATGCCCACCGATGTCGAGTGCTTCAGGTGCGTTGACGGTCGTCTCGTTTCTGCAGCCACGAGGTCCAGGAGGCATTGTTGGCGACCAGGAGCAGGATTCGGGCTGGTACACGATGTCTGTCGAGTGCTGCGGTGTCGGCAACCGGATTGGACCCAACAAGCCTTGGCAACGGCAAGTCTTGATGTAGCTGAAGATCGTCAATGGTGCAGACCAGCAAGGTCTGGGGAACTCACCCAGCGAGGGTAAGTCAGGGCAGGCCTGGAGCAACCAGGGGAGCCCTTTGGTTTCTTTAGAAAGTCTTCTGGGGACCCACGAGCCGGCTGGCAAGGGATCGCGAAGACACCTCGGGCGGAATCACTCAACAGGGGCCCACGGTCACTCAGGACGGTGTAGGCCTCTGATCTTTGGAGGGATTCCTGCTGGAGGTTGGGACCACACGTGGTCCAAAGCACAGGTTCGTAGAACGTTGTGAAGGGGTTGCACTCGATAATAGTGCACGGTACCCAGGGGTCGCGGTTCCTCGTCACTCGTGGGGTCCACTTGCCTCAGCTTCACTGGGGACTCACGATGGCCTTGGAAAAGTCAGGAAATCCACTTCTTGGGCTGCAGGGACTTCGGACTCCGGCGGGAGCGGCGTAGTTTGCGACCGTCGTTATCGTTTTTGGTGCCTGCCAAGCAGGGGAGTCACTCCTTGACCCCAAGGGAGATTCTTCAGTCCTCTAATCGTGATGTAGAGCGTTGAAGGTCCAGGATTCAGTTTCAAAGTTTAGTCCAGGGATATCTAACCTTGCTGTGGCAAGGGTTCCCCATTTTATCCAGTAAAGCAGGGAGGGACTAACTCTATGACCCCACCTATGGGAGGGTCAAGGGAGAGGGTGGCTACACCCACTTCCCTTTGTCCAGTTTCACGCCAGAGCAGGGGCAGGTAGCCCCTGAGCTGGTTTGAACTGGCATATGCACAGAGGAGCCTTTTGCTCCCCCAGTGCAGGACTTCAAAGCACTCTAAGAGTGCACCCACCCAGCCCCAATACACATTATCCTGTCTGGGAGGTGGTCACACCTCCCTGCAACAGGAAACCTATTGTCCAGGCCTCCCCTGCCGGAGTTTCGTCCAGCAGCAGGAGGCCAGACTTGTGTCTGTGGCAGCAGCATCCATTTTGTGATGCCAGGGCTTCAGAAAGAAGTTACCGGGTAAGCCAGAGTTAACATGTCTTTCCCTCTAGAAGGGTGGAATGCTACCCCCGCCGCCAGGATTGGCGGGGGGTAGTATTCCAAGATGTTTGACACCAAACACGACATGTTTAGGTGCAGCCATTCCAAAGTTAGCATTTTACCGCGAGGATATAATGCGCTTAAGAGTATATGGTCAGGCTGCACTACAAACAGCATCAGAGATGGTCTCCGAACGCTGCAGAGGGGCCCTGCTCATGCAGGGGCACCCTCTCACATAGGAACCATGCACTCTGCCTTTAGGATTGATAAAGCCTGCCTTAGGAGTGACTTATAGGTTTCTAGGTGTGTATGTATTTCGTGATATAGGTAACCTATATCACAGTAAGGGGTGCATGCACCACCTTACCCAGGCTGCAGTAGCAGACCGGTGGTGTCAGTTTGGATGGCCTTCCAGGGGTGGCATAATACATGCTGCAGCCCCTGGCAGGCCTCTGAGGTACCTATGCCCTTGGTACATAGTATACCATATACTAGGGACTTATAAGGGCACTCCAGATCCCAATCAGAGATGTGCCTAAGGCACATGGAATCCATTTTACAGAGAAAGCAGATAGACTGGGGCCCTGAATAGCAGGATCCCAGTCCAACTAAGTCATAAACCAGCAAAACACCATAAAAAAAGTGGGGGCAACCATATAGTCAGATTCCACCTTCCTACACATGTGTCCACACTGGGGTGTTGCAATCCAACAGACACCAGACAGATGGGTGCAAGGCCATGTGGGATGTGAGTGCCATGCTTGGCATCAGACTGACAATTGGCTTCTCCTGTTCAGTTAGGGCACTTTTAGCAATGTACAACTAATGATGCCAGGGCTTGCTCTGTAATGTGCTGTGCTCACAGTGGTGTGTGCGTTTGGTGCAGGTGACTGATGTCTGTCTGTTTCCCCATTGTTTGCAGATACATCCACGGCCACGGAAGGGGACAGCTCCATGGACCAGGAGGAGCCAGAGAGCCAGACTGGGTCAGCAGCTGAGGAGTGGTCGGAGGGACCCAGTGGCACGGAGGGCGAGGGGAGCCACACCGAGGAGTCCTCAGCACCATCCACCTCAGCTGAGGACCAGAGCAACTCGGAGGATGACTCCCTTGTGGAGGCGGGTGTCAGCAGCCACCACACCCCAGCTAGTGTTGCTGTCCCCGCCACCACCAGCACCACCACCGCCCTCCCATCGGCTCCCATTCCCCAGGTCCGTGGAGGCTCCCATGTTCGGGAGCGTGTCTCCTTTGGGCCAGGCACCGCACCCCCTGCCCCTGTGTCCCCTGCTGCCCTGAGTGAGGAGTCTGTGTACCTCCTTCGCCAGCTCCATGTTGGGCAGACAGCCATGCTGAGTGTCCTCCATGCGCACACCGCACTGTTGACTCAGCTGGTGTCGTTCATGGAGGGCATCTCATCGGGCATGTCTGACCTACAGAGGGGCAATAGGTCCATGGACTCCTCCCTGACGGCAGCAGTGTCCCTCCTCAGACAGTCCCTCACCCCTCCTGCCTCTGCTCCATCCACACTCCCCAGCACCTTACCCGTCCCAAGCACACACACACCGGCACAGGTACACACCAGCACACACACGTCCAGCACACAGACACACACGCCACAAACAAAACGCACACGCACGCACAGTCAGGGGACTGAAACCAGACTCACAGGGGATGGGGCCCTGGTACACACACATGCATCCACGGGCACTGCGCAGTCCTCAGTTGCCTCTCCCTCCAAAGCACCCTCTCTTGCCTCACCTGCAACCCCAAAGACCCAGCGCCTCTTCCTCAGTGACCTCGGCCTCTTCCCCTCCGATCCAGCTGCTCCAGCATCCAGGGTGAAGAGGAAGCCCCCCCACCCGGAGCAGAGTGCCCCTCGCCCCCGGACACCCTCCCCCAGGCGCAGACAGACTGAGGCCCCCACCCGCAAGTCCCCCCGGAGTGCTAAGAGCAAGACCCCGCCGCCGCCCTGCAGCTCAAGCACCAGGTCTCCTTCCTCCATCCCTCAGGCCCCCACTCCACAGGTGCCCCCACCACACCCTGCCCCAGGTTCCCCCACCCACAGATATACCATCCCCAAGAGGCTCCGGCCTTCTCCCCCTGCCACTTGCTCTCCCGGCACCACCCCCGCTGCGCTTGTCTGTGCCACTGATGTGGTGAGGGTGTCCTCCCCTCTGTCCAGCCCACCTTGCCTGTTCCCCATTCTCCTCCCCTGGTGGTAGGCACTGCAGTGGAGTCCACTACCACCCTGTCTGACTTGGGCACTGCAGTGGTGGACCTGTCCACTCCATCTGCAGGGTCCACTGCAGTCGTGCCGGCACCCACAATATCTGAGCCATGCCCCCAGTTGTGCCGGCACACACCATGTCAGACACCTCCACTGCAGTTGTCAGTGGCTCTCCAGCACCCACCACCCCTTCCCTGCCTCCTCCTGGTGAGCCCTGATCCTGTCCCTGCAGTGCCTGGCCTGCCCTCCCGGTTGCCCCTCCTAGTGGATTGTCCCTGGTTTTATGCAGGCATGTGTAGGGTGGCATCTGCCACTGTCACCCACTTGTGACTTTGTTGATGGACTGGCCATTGGCCTTTGTTTATGTTCTACCGGACTTCTACTTTTAATGCCACATATGCTGAATAAAGCAACTTTCTGTTCTCTAGTGCTTTTGCTTCTGATGTACATGATGTTGATGATGCTAACCATGCCCTTGCTGCAGTGATGGTGATATTTGGTCTCATGATAATGAAGTGTTACTGTGCAGGAACCCATGTGGTCCAGGGGGAATGTGTCCTATCCTGTGGTGTATCCATGTCATCCATAGCAGCATCTGAGGGTGTCATGTGTTCAGTATTTGGCAATGGGATTTCCTACTTAGATTAGCTATTTCACATCTGTGGCTTCCACCCCTGCACATCTGTTGTGCCTGCCATTGTTCAATTCGTCTACTTCCCTGACCGTGTGGCCATCTCCAGTGGACATGCAGGTTTGGGCATCAATGGGGAAGGACTCATCTGTGTTGTCAGTGCAACATTGCTATACAAGTGTGTTGGATCTGTGCTGATGATTCCGTTGGCACTTCCATGACCAGGCTGATGTGACGGGAGCCCTCATTTGGTGCTAATTGTTGATTGTGTGACCAAGTGCTCAGCTGACATGATGGGGCCCTACTGAGGCAACATATGGCACAGCTTTCCTCACACAGGAGTGGAGTCCCCTCATGGCAGTGTGTACTCCTGTGACATTGCCTGCGCCCAAGGTGTGTGTTGTATGTGCATGTCTGTGTGTTCACTTCCGTTTAGCTGTGCATGCTGTGATCCCTAGTGTTGTACCTGTTTGTGATGCTAGCTGAGTTGAGCTATGTTCCCCAAAGTCTTCTCCCTGGGTTCTCTGTGATGTGGGTGCATGGCACATTACTGGTCATCAGGGTGTCACCCATAGGTGTGCTTGCTGTTAGGGCTGAGTTTGTGTGCAGACGCAGGTGGGTCACAGTCAGGTTTCCCCTTGGCACTTGTTGTTTGCCCCTGTCATGTGATTTCCAGTTTGTGTTATCTTTCAGTGATTGTGACACGTTGTGTGTGTGACTGCTGGCACTCCTCAGGGTCCGGGCTGCAATGTTGGTTATTGTCTATGTGTGTTCTTTGTGGGTGACCTTATGTGTGCTTCTTCATTGGTGTGTGACTGTGGCTGGGATCCCATTGGTTGGTGTGGTATTGCCGTCATGTCCATGTACACCGTAGTGTGCAGTGTGTCAGACATTCAGGAGTCTTGTTGAGTGTCCATGTGTGATGTGTTTCTGCACCTTGGTTCCCACCCACCACCCTGGAATAGTCATGGGTGCATGTGCAATGTCACCAGTGCATGTGTGCTTCACTGCTGCACATTGTTGGAGGTCGAGGGGTGTGGTGTTGAGTGTGTGCAGATGAGAGTTGTTGCCCGGCTAGGCCCCTGCCTCCATGTTGGCCTTGGCTTACTGGCCATGCTGTTTGATTTGTGCTTGTGTAGGTGTGATGGTAGCTAGTTGCTCAGTACACATGACTGTGGTTCACAGTGTGAACCACATTTAGCTTTGTCATCACAGTGGGATTGTAATGCAG
Source organism: Calotriton arnoldi (assembly GCA_963921515.1). Classification (NCBI taxonomy): domain Eukaryota; kingdom Metazoa; phylum Chordata; class Amphibia; order Caudata; family Salamandridae; genus Calotriton; species Calotriton arnoldi. Next base: position 579,830 of record CAWUFW010009837.1, read on the forward strand.
CCCAGGGTCACCACATTGCGGGGGCCCTGGGGGTGGTGCTGTGGTGTGTCTGTGTCTTGCTGTGTCAGTTGCAGTCCCTACGTGCCTGTGTGACATGTGTGATTTGTGCTCCCTCTCATCTGACAATGCCTGCTTGCCCACATAGGGGATTTGGATCCATGAGTTACCTTTGTGTGGCACTGTATGCACATCTGTATGATTGGTATTCAGGTCTCCTCATGTGTTGTGTGGTTGCCTGTGGACACTGGCACCCCCCTCACCTGTTGTGTATGATGTGCAGTGTGGGTCTGCCTGTTTGTGTTTGTGCATCTGCACCACTGCATTGGCATATCTTGGGTGTGCCATTGGCTGTATGTAGTTTGGTGGGTTTCCCCTGCTGTCCCTGGGACTCCTAGGTCATCAGTCAGCACAATGATCATGGTTTGTGTGTCCCATTGCTGCCATGGTATGGTATCTGTTCACCTCACATCTGCAGTCTCCACAGGGTATCTGCATGTGTGTGCCCATTGGTGCAAATATGTGGGTCTGCATTCTGATGGTCACTTCTGTCATTGTGTCATTGATGATTGTTGACGGTGTCAGCCCCCATGGGTGTTGTTTGTCTGCACATGGCCAAAGGTATGTCTTATTTGCACTGCAGGATTTGGCTCCCCCAATTTATGTTGCAATGGGACACATACACTACTTTGCCACTGATGTGTTTGTTGTTCTGTGACCAGGAATCATCCATGCAGTTTGGCAGTTGCACCTCTTTCTTTGTCAACACTTACCTTTTGGTCACTGTGATGATGGGGGTTTGGACCCCATTGCCACAATGTTCGAAATGTGCTTCAGCTATGGACCCCACACTTACATTTTGGTCACTGTGATGATGGGGGTTTGGACCCCATTGCCACAATGTTCGAAATGTGCTTCAGCTATGGACCCCACACTTACATTTTGGTCACTGTGATGATGGGGGTTTGGACCCCATTGCCACAATGTTCAAAATGTGCTTCAGCTATGGACCCCACACTTACCTTTTGGTCACTGTGATAATGGGGGTTTGGACCCCATTACCACATTGTTCAAAGTGTGCTTCAGCTATGGACCCCACACTTACATTTTGGTCACTGTGATGATGGGGGTTTGGACCCCATTGCCACAATGGTCATGGCCACTGTTCCCAATAAGCCGCGCGCCCGCGCGCCCGCGCACTTCTCTACCCCCGAGCGCGCAGTGCCATGTGTGGAGCGCGCACAGACGGCACATCCCGCAAGAGTATTCGCGCCGCCGCCGCCGCTTTTAAAAGGCGCAGGGCGCGAAAAACGGGCATTTCCATATTGCGGAGGATGGCGGCGGAAGTGACCACTTTGCAGTGAATACTCGGGAGCGGAGGTAAGTGTTGGCCACTTGCTGTACTTTTGTTTCTTGCGCGTGTGCTTTTGTATTGCCCCGAACTGTTTGTTTGCTGTATTCTTTTATTAGTAAAGCGAGGCTGCGGGGGAGATTGTGTGCTTTTATTTAAGTATTCATGTTAATTGCAGCCCCTTCACGAGCTGCGATTAACATGAATACTTAAATAAAAGCACACATCTTCCCGCAGCCTCGCTACTAACAAAACAATACAGCAAGTCTGCAAACAAGGCAGATTACCCTAAAAAGCACACTCCGTGTTTTTAAACTTGCAGTATTGTTTTGTTAGTAAAGCGAGGCTGCGCGCAGGTTGAGTGCTTTTGTTTAAGTATCTATGTTAATCGCAGCCCCTTCACGAGCTGCGATTAACATAGATACTTAAATAAAAGCACTCAACCTGCGCGCAGCCTCGCTTTACTAACAAAACAATACAGCAAGTTTAAAAACACGGAGTGTGCTTTTAGGGTAATCGGCCTTGTTTGCAGACTTGCTGTATTGTTTTGATAGTAAAGCGAGGCTGCGGGCAGATTGAGTGCTTTTGTCTAAGTATCTATGTTAATCGCAGCTCGTGGAGGGGCTGCAATTAACATGAGATCTACAGATAAGCCTGCGTGATCAAGCTGGAATCTTGACGCATGACTAGCCTTTCGTTGTTTTCCAGCGGGAAGAATAGGGAATTTGCATTGTATTTTTGTAGGACTGCAGAAGGTGCATTTGGATGTACTCTTCTATGAGCCACCATTTCTGCCAGTCTTCTGATTGTATCATCCTCAGTGGGGGCATTTTGATTAACCAGTCATTTTGGGTTTGCAAAGTTTGTTGCAAGGTAGAACTTTCTTGCTGTGAGGCATGTGCAATCTATTCCAAAGCTAATTGCAGTGTCTCTGCTGTTGTTGAAGTAGCACTTCCATTCAGAAGTCAATTACGTCCCACTTCTCACAGCACTTTGCAATAAGTCACAAAAGAAAATACATCCCTAAATAGGTCAGGTTTCTGCTACTTTTTAAACACATTTATTTACACAATTTTACATATTTATTTTGGTTCTTGGTAAATGTGCTATAAGATACAATCTTATGTTTGGTCCTTCATATTTCTGGTGTTGGTCATGCACCCTGTGGTTCCGGGTCTCTTATCTCTCCCAGAAAGATTGCCCCAAAAAATAGGCATGTAGAATTGAGAAAAAGAAATGTGTGTATATAATGGACAAAATTCTGACTCCTTCTTTTACTCATCTTTTCTTTACTGTCTTTCTTCTCCGCTCTTTGCTTTTACTGTCAAAATCCCTTCAGTCTTTTCCTTTCTGTCTGCTTCTAACTTTCTTTAACTTCCTTTTCTATCTTTCTTTCACTTCTTTTGTCTTTAATATTCAAGTCTTGGGCACTCCATTAGCCTCTCTTCCATGGTTAATGATGATATGTGCCTGAAATAAAGTCAGTTCTTCCCACTCTCCGTCCTTTATTCCTTAGATATTTGCCTGGGTACAAGAATTATCCTTAGGTCGTAAGTGAGGGAAAGTCATGTCTCCTAGTGTAGCTGTGTGTGCACTAGTCTTTCTCTTCACACCCTCTCTGGCATCTCTTTGGAGTTTGCCCTTCCTCAACATCTTACTGGCTCACACATTTCCCCAACTCCGTTCTCGCTCCTCTGCCCTGCAGCCTCTCTGTTTTCACTCCTTAGTGGGAAGTTGGCATTTGGTGTCTTTGTGCCTCACGCTGTCTTCAGCATATAGGTCGACTCCCTCGAGTCTGTGTAAATTTGAGCAACTGGCCCCTTTTTCCCACAGCGACCTCCGTGTGCTACTGTTCTTCCCCCCAAGTCTTCCCCTTCCTATCTAGAGGATAGTCTTTTTACTTTCTCTGGTCTCGCTCTTTATTCTGTCTTCCTCCCAGTTCTGGAACTGTCTCCTTCTCATCTTTCTATCCTGTCTAATGCTCTTCAGTCGAATCCTTTTCTTTTCTAATTTCTTTGCAGGTTGCACCCTCCTGGAAGACAAGAGGTCTGTCTTTACGACCCTACCCATCCTCAAGCTAAGTCTGCTCCATCATGATAGATACAGATACTGGAGAACTGTAGTTACAGATAAAGTAACCTGCTTCTTTTTCAGCATTGGATCTTTCATAAATTCACATGCATGAACGAGGCAAGCAATCAGTACTAATACCAACAATTACCTAAATAGGAGACCATTGTCTGCCCCATCCCTGAATCTCTCACAGCTTCTGTGTCCAAGCAGTAGTGCCTTGTGAATGTGTAGCAGCTTTTCCTTGTAGCCACCCTGAAAATAACTGTCAATGGAACTACTGGCCTACAGCCCTGCCACTGCTTCTCTCGTCGAATGTTCAATGACTTTTACCAGCAGGGTGCTGTTTGCTTAACCTGACAGTAGCTGATGGCTGCCACTATCCGCCTGGTCCCTCCTTGCTTGGACCGTGGGTCACCTTTGTTCCTTCCAAAGGAGAGAAAAACTGATCTGTCCACTTAAAACGTTCTATTCTAACAATATAATACATCAAACATCTGCTAATATCCAGGAAGTAGCGTCCTCTCCACTGCATTGATGGATCTGTAGAGAAATACACAGATGAAAGTCTGTGGGAACTTAGCACAAACATCTGGTTGGTATGAAGAATACACGTATGCTTATAGAAACTAAGGAAGGGTTATTTGATAGTGCTCGAATTTCACTGTCCATTGTGGCTGACATCATCACCAGCAGCAAAGCCACACTCCAAGACGTACTTAACATCTGCTTTATGAATAGGCTCAAATGGACGTATCAGCTGCAACAAGACCATATCAAGTTCTTATTTGACCAATGGTTGAGTGAATCAGGGAGACTGAATCACCGGAATTGCGAAATCTCAAATTCGGTTCTATGTGCATCCCGATGGACCTATGCTTATGCTCCTTTTGTGCAAGCAGGAGCTTGGAGGTAACTGGAGATCCATGTGCAAATGCTGGCTCGGTCATCTCTGGGGCTATGAGTATGATGCAGGATGTCTCTAACTTGATTTGAAAACCGGCCTTAAGACCCTTAACGTGGTGCTGTATGTGTGAAAATCCACCATCTTTTCACTTTTTTAAGTAAACGTTTGGAGTGACATTTGGCGCTGCACACGCGCGCGGTCTGATTCCTGGCGCACATAGCCATTGTTGCAGCGCACAGAGACCCTCCACTGCCGCACACAGAGGAAAAAAATTAGAGGGAACATTGGTCATGGCCTGCTTGCATTGTGGGTGCCACACACATATATGTGTGGCACATGTGCTAGGGGGTCACATTGTATGTTCAAAGTCATGTTCGGTGTTGTAGGCATTTGACACAGTCTACACACGCTTGTCATGGTGTTGGGGGGATGTCTTCTTCTTGCATTCCCTAGGTTGTGGTGTGCTGGTTGTGTCATGCATTGTCCATCCTATGAGTGGGGGTGGTAGTAGTGGTAGGCATCCAGCCCCCCTGGGTGAGGGTGGTAGTAGTGGTAGGCATCCAGCCCCCCTGGCTAAGGGTGGTAGTAGTGGTAGGCATCCAGCCCCCTGGGTAAGGGTGGTAGTAGTGGTAGGCATCCTGCCCCCCTGGCTAGGGGTGGTAGTAGTGGTAGGCATCCTGCCCCCCTGGGTGAGGGTGGTAGTGGTGGTAGGCATCCAGCCCCCCTGGCTAAGGGTGGTGGTAGGCATCCAGCCCCCCTGGGTGAGGGTGGTAGTAGTGGTAGGCATCCTGCCCCCTGGGTGAGGGTGGTAGTAGTGGTAGGCATCCAGCCCCCTGGCTAAGGGTGGTAGTAGTGGTAGGCATCCAGCCCCCCTGGGTAAGGGTGGTAGTAGTGGTAGGCATCCTGCCCCCCTGGGTGAGGGTGGTAGTAGTGGTAGGCATACTGCCCCCTGGCTAAGGGTGGTGGTAGGCATCCAGCCCCCCTGGGTGAGGGTGGTAGTAGTGGTAGGCATCCTGCCCCCTGGCTAAGGGTGGTAGTAGTGGTAGGCATCCTGCCCCCCTGGGTAAGGGTGGTAGTAGTGGTAGGCATCCTGCCCCCTGGGTGAGGGTGGTAGTAGTGGTAGGCATCCTGCCCCCTGGCTAAGGGTGGTGGTAGGCATCCAGCCCCCCTGGGTGAGGGTGGTAGTAGTGGTAGGCATCCTGCCCCCCTGGCTAAGGGTGGTAGTAGTGGTAGGCATCCAGCCCCCTGGGTGAGGGTGGTAGTAGTGGTAGGCATCCTGCCCCCCCGGGTAAGGGTGGTAGTAGTGGTAGGCATCCTGCCCCCCCTGGGAAAGGGTGGTAGTAGTGGTAGGCATCCTGCCCCCCCTGGGTGAGGGTGGTAGTTGTGGTAGGCATCCTGCCCCCCTGGCTAAGGGTGGTAGTAGTGGTAGGCATCCTGCCCCCTGGGTGAGGGTGGTAGTAGTGGTAGGCATCCTGCACCCCTGGCTAAGGGTGGTAGTAGTGGTAGGCATCCTGCCCCCTGGGTGAGGGTGGTAGTAGTGGTAGGCATCCTGCCCCCCTGGCTAAGGGTGGTAGTAGTGGTAGGCATCCTGCCCCCCTGGGTGAGGGTGGTAGTGGTGGTAGGCATCCAGCCCACCCTGGCTAAGGGTGGTGGTAGGCATCCAGCCCCCTGGCTAAGGGTGGTGGTAGGCATCCAGCCCCCTGGGTGAGGGTGGTAGTAGTGGTAGGCATCCAGCCCCCCCTGGGTAGGGGTGGTGGTGCGCATTCAGGCCCCTGTGTGCATATGTGGCATTGGTGATGGGCATCCCGCCCCTATGGTGCTGCTGTTGCTGTTGTAAGTATATTCTGCATCCCTCTGTGTGTGTGTGATGTGTCGTGTACATGTTGTATGTGTTTTGTGGTTGGTGTCTGGCTTACCTTCTGCGCCGTACGCGTCCGTGCCTGTTCCGGTAGTAAATGTAGAATATTGGTATGATCGGGACGAAGGGATTCATGGTTGGTTCGTGTCGTTCGTCCTTCTCGTTGCTTCGCGTCGTCCTCGTCGCTTCGCCTCGTCCTCGTCGCTTCGCGCCGTCCTCGTCGCTGCCGTGTTCGTCTCGGAGCCGTGGATCGTGTTGTGGCGCGAATCGGAGCTTATGTGCGCCTCTCCCGGATGCTTTGACGTGCCGTGCGTAGCGACGGGTTCGGCGCGTACGGAAAGCGCATCGTACTCATTCGGCCGGACGGAGCTGCATTTTCCCTTCCGTGCGACTCGATTCAGCGTTTCCGGATTCGCCTCGGTCGGAGAACAGGACCTGGTTTGGGTGAGTACGGCTCGGCCGGATTCTTTGCTGTTGTGCGCATCGTACTTACTCGTTCGGTGTGCTGTACGGATCGGTTGGGAAACAGGCTTTCGCATGGCTTTTTTCCCGACCGAATGGTGTTGGGTGCGCCTCCGACCGAGATCGGAATCGGCCCCTAAGTGGAGTACAAGGAGAACAGGGGAAGGGGGTTATGGAGTGAGAGAGAGAGAGAGAAAGACGTGCAGGTGCTGTGTACCTCACTGGGTGGTTTCTGTCTGTGCCGAAGGATAGCCTCTCTTTTATGCTGTCTTGAGTCTTGGTCAAGGGAAGGCTGCTCTAATGCCAGTCTGGAAATAATATTAGCCTTATTGCCTTTGTTTTCCTACGGCTTGCACAGAACAAATCTCTTGCATATTCTGGTCCAATCCTCTGTTTCACATTACATACCAAACACCCTCCAGTTCCCCGCTGTCTGCTTTACACTACTCTGACCAACGATTGATTGCACAACTGGAGGGGGAGCATAGAACTATACGTGAATCTTAAGTGCTCTCAAATAATTCTCAAGCTCACTCTGTCTCTCTCACTGGATGGTTCGATTTGCGGTCTGACTGCGTTCTTATCACTTTTCCTTGTGGGTTGAATTCGGAAACCATGCACTTTTGTTCAAACCTTCCCTGGATATTATGGTCACACTCAGGATGAGAGGAAGTCTTTTTACAAGTGTTTTGCACACCCAATAATAGTTTCTTTCAGGCGTCACACAAACATAATTGCGCACAAGTTGTAGCAACTTTTCCAAAAGCTATAATGTTTTTTCCTAGTACTGTTACAACTCCTTGGGGCATATTATCAAGAGAAGTATCGCCGCTTTTTCGGCACATATCGCCGAAAAAGCGGCGATTTTTCTATCGCACTATTAACAAGGACTCGCTAACAAGCATTAGCGCTTGTTACCTTGAGTTAGCAGCCGTTTTTGCCACTTTGCATGTCAGCGATATTTATCGCTAATGACATGCAAAGTGGGCGTTCCTTCACACAACTCCATGACAAACACTCGCTAAGACAGCTTCGGGATATTAACAAGGCTGCACCGGACCCGCAATGCGAGAATGAAAGCCGCGCTAAGCCCCCTTTATCTCAGGTTTTTAACTCCTGCTAAAAATACGACTTAGCCATCTTTCATATGGGAGGTGGATTGCAAGGCTAAGTCCAAACCTGCCTATTAGCAAGGTTTTCAGTATCGCAGGAAAATTATCGCTTGTTTTCTCACGATAAAGCATGTTCTCACGGCTATGGCTGGATTTCATATCGCCTTGGAGCAAAGCGTTGTTAATACCGCGCTACCACGGCAATGAAATCCAGCGATAGCCAGCGATAATAAAAAAAAAGCTAAGCCCGCTTTGCGATAATTATCGCAATCTGTTGATAATATGCCCCCTTATCTCTTGCACTTAAAGTGCATTAGCCTTTTACAAATGTTACTTTTTCTGTTCTAGGTATCTTCCGTGCCCAAGTTGGTGAGCAAAAGTTCAGATAAGTTGTCTTGGTTAGGTCAATGCGCCTTACCTTAAATGTTAAGATCTTCTCTTTTGTCTTACATCTTTCTTTTTGCATTCACTGTCGTCGGTGGTTTCGGTGGACCGTTCTCTGGAGCCCGGTATGGTCACTGGTGACAAAAAAAAACAAGAAAGTGGTGGCAAAGGGATGAGTGTGTCCGAGAGGAATCCTCACTCCTCCATGGATTCTTAATAATGAGTGAGGTTGACTGTTTGGACGTGGTTGAACTAGGCTGCCGGCTTTCGCAAGATATATATATATATTCTCACTGAAAAGAACAATTATGGCATCGCAAATCACATAATTTGTGAGAACAGAGTGCATGGTAAAGTGGTGTGTTATAGTTAATGTATTGCGGCTCCCAAATTGAATACACTGTGTTTGGAGGTGCGTGAGTTATAATAATTTGAAGGTGTTGTGTAAAGTATAATTTAAAGGTATAAGTATAACTTTAGAATTTATAAATTTTGTATAGCTTAAGTTCTGTTTCTATAGAAAAATAATAACGCTTTCCTAACTATAGCAAAGGTTTAACCTTTGGTATTTTTCAGTGAATTGTAATTTTTTTGTTGTTATGTGTTTCATATTGTAGAGTCCAGTGTCATTGAGTTGAGTATCGTTAAGTGGAGCATCATATAGTAGAGTGGAGGAGAGTGTTGTATAGTGTAGTATCACAGAGTGTAATGTCATAGAGTGGAGTAGAGTGGAGTGTAGTAGAGTGGAGTGACATAGCGTACAGTGGACTAAAGTGTCATAAAGTGAAGTGGTGTGCTGTATAGTAAAGTGGCAAGGAGTGCACTAGAATGGACAGGCGTCGTGTAGAGTTGAGTAAACTGCTATAAATTGGATTGGCATGGTGTGTTGTAGAGTGTTGGAACGTGTTGTTGAGTGTTGTATAGTGGAGTGTAGAGGCATATAGTGGAGTAGAGGGTTGTACAATGTAATGTAGGGCATAGAGTGGAGTACATTGTGACATAGTGGCACAGAGTATAGTGAGGTCTTGCAGATCTGAGTGGCATAGAGTGGAGTAGAGTGTGGTAGAGTGGAGTGTTGTACGGTGCCATATAGTGGGGTGAAGTATTGTGCAGTGGAGTAGAACGGAGTGGAGTCCAATGGAGTGGCATAGCAGAAAGTGAGGTAGTGTGTTGTAGAGTAGAGTGGTGTGGAGTGAGGTTGAGTATACTGGCGTAGCGTACAGAGGAGTAAAATGGAGTGGAGTGGTATGATACAGTGGAGTATTCTGACGAGTTGTAGCTTGTCAGAAAGTGTCATAGAGTAGAGTGGAGTTGAGTGCCATAGAGTGAATTGTAGTGTTGTATTGTGGAGTGGAGTTGAGTAGAGTGTACTACAGTGTGGTAGAGTGAAGGTGCATATACTGTTGTATAGTTGAGTGGCTTAGAGCAGCATACAGTGGAGTGGCATAGAGTGCAGTAGTGGAGCACAGCAGAGCAGAGTGGAGTAGTGTCACATAGAGAAGAGTATAAGAAGTGGGGTGGAGAGGCATAGAGGGAGTTGTGTAGAGTGGAGTAGAGAGTCGTACAGTGGTATAGAGTAAAGTGGAGTGCTGTAGACTGACATTCACAGGAGTACAGTGTTTTACAGTGGAGTGCTATAGAGCAGAGTATAGTGTTGTAGAGTGGAGAGGCACAGACTGTAGTTGAGTGTTGTTGAACAGAGTACAGTGGAGTGGAGTGGAGTGGTGTAGAGTGGAGTGACTTACAGTGTACTAGTGTACAGTGGAATGTCATACAGTGTAGTGGCTTAGAGTGGAGTTGCATAGAGTGAGATAGCGTATGGTGGAGTGGGGTACAGTGAAGTGTCACACAGTGGCGTGGCGTTGACTGGAATGGCATAGACTAGAGTTGCATATAGTGGAATAGAGTACAGTGGAATAGTGTAGAGTGGAGTGGTGTACAGTGGAGAGGGGTAGAGTGCAGTGGCGTACAGTGGAATAGCGTACAGTGGAGTGTCATACTGGGTAGTGGTGTAGAGTGGTGTGGCATACAGTGGAACAGCGTACAGTAGAGTAGCGTACACTGAAAGAACATGAAGTAGCATAGAATGGAGTGGCGTGCAATGGAGTGGCGTAGACTGGTGGGGCGTGGAGTGGCTTAGACTGGAATAGCAAGTGGTGTAGAGTGTAGTGGCATACAATGGAATTGCTTACAGTGGACTTGCAAAGAGTGGAGTGGCGTAGAGTAGAGTGGTGTACCGTGGAGTGAGGTAGAGTTTAGTGGCATTCAGTGGAATAGGCTAGAGTGGAGTGGCATAGAGTGGAGTGGCAGAGTTGAATACCATTTGGTGGAGTGGAGTAGAGTATAGTGGTGTAGAGTGGAATAGCATGGAGTGGAATTGTGTGGAATGGAGTGGTGTGGAGTGGAGTGTTGTACAGTGCCATATAGTGGGGTGCAGTGAAGTAGAGTGGAGTGGAGTCCAGTGGAGTTGCATAGCATAGAGTGGAGTATTGTGCTGTAGAGTACAGTGGCCTGGAATAGAATAGAGTGGACTGCGTAGCATACAGTGAAGTAAAGTGTTGTAGAGTTGAGTGGTGTGATACAGTGGAGTGGACTGGCATGTTGCAGTTTTGAAAAGTTTCAGAGTGGAGTAGAGTAGTGTGGCACAGAGTGGATTACAGTATTGCCTTATGGAGTTGCGTTGAGAGTAGAGTGCAGTGCAGTATGGTAGAGTGAAGGGGCATAGACATTCGTAGAGTTGAGTAGCATAGAGCAGCGTACAGTGGAGTGGGATAGAGTGCAGTTGTGGAGTAGAGTGGAGTAGAATCACACAGAGAAGAGTACTGTAAGTGGGGTGGAGCAGCATAGAGGAAGTTGTGTAGAGTGGAGTAGGGTGTTGTGCAGTGGTATAGAGTAAAGTGGAGTGGTGTAGACTGGCATTCATAGGAGTACAGTGTTGTACAGTGAAGTGCTATAGAGCAGAGTATATTGTGGTACAGTGGAGGGGAATAGAGTTGTTGAGAGGAATACAGTGGAGTGGCATGGAGTGGAGTTGGATAAAGTGGAGTGGTGTACAGTGGAATAGCATAGAGTGGAGTGGCACAGAGTGGAGTAGCATATAGCGTATAGTGGAGTGGCTTTCAGTGGAATAGTGTACAGTGGAATGACGTATAGTGGAGTGGCATAGAGAGGAGTTCCATGGAGGGGGATAGCATAGAGTGGAGTGGGGTAGAATGGAGTGGCATACAGTGGAGTGGCATTGACTGGAGTGGCATATAGTGGAATAGCGTACAGTGGAATAGTGTAGAATGGAGTGGCGTACAGTGGAGTGAGGTAGAGTAGAGTGGAGTAGTGTCACATAGAGAAGAGTATAAGAAGTGGGGTGGAGAGGCTTAGAGGGAGTTGTGTAGAGTGGAGTAGAGAGTCGTACAGTGGTATAGAGTAAAGTGGAGTGCTGTAGACTGACATTCACAGGAGTACAGTGTTTTACAGTGGAGTGCTATAGAGCAGAGTATAGTGTTGTAGAGTGGAGAGGCACAGACTGCAGTTGAGTGTTGTTGAACGGAGTACAGTGGAGTGGCGTGGAGTGGAGTGGTGTAGAGTGGAGTGGCTTACAGTGTACTAGTGTACAGTGGAATGTCATACAGTGGAGTGGCTTACAGTGGAGTTGCATAGAGTGAGATAGCGTATGGTGGAGTGGGGTACAGTGAAGTGTCACACAGTGGCGTGGCGTTGACTGGAATGGCATAGACTAGAGTTGCATATAGTGGAATAGAGTACAGTGGAATAGTGTAGAGTGGAGTGGTGTACAGTGGAGAGGGGTAGAGTGTAGTGGCGTACAGTGGAATAGCGTACAGTGGAGTGTCATACTGGGTAGTGGTGTAGAGTGGTGTGGCATACAGTGGAACAGCGTACAGTAGAGTAGCGTACACTGAAATAACGTGGAGTAGCATAGAATGGAGTGGCGTGCAATGGAGTGGCGTAGATTGGTGGGGCGTGGAGTGGCTTAGACTGGAATAGCAAACAGAGAAGTGGCGTCAGGTGCCGTGGCATAGAATGGTGTGGTGTGCAGTAAAGTGGAGTGGCGTACAGTTGAACAGCGTAGAGTTGAGTGGAATACAGTGTAGTTGCATCCAATGGACCAGGATATATTGGAATGTCGTAGAGTGGGGTACAGTGGAGTGGCATAGAGTAGAGTGTTGTATAGTGGAGTGGTGTAGAGTAGAATAGTGTACAGTGGAGTGTTGTAAAGTGGAGTGGTGTAGAGTGTAGTGGCATACAGTGGAATTGCTTACAGTGGACTTGCAAAGAGTGGAGTGGCGTAGAGTAGAGTGGTGTACCGTGGAGTGAGGTAGAGTGCAGTGGCATTCAGTGGAATAGGCTAGAGTGGAGTGGCATAGAGTGGAGTGGCAGAGTTGAATACCATTTGGTGGAGTGGAGTAGAGTAGAGTGGTGTAGAGTGGAATAGCATGGAGTGAAATTGTGTGGAATTGTGTGGAATGGAGTGGTGTGGAGTGGAGTGTTGTACAGTGCCATATAGTGGGGTGCAGTGAAGTAGAGTGGAGTGGAGTCCAGTGGAGTTGCATAGCGTAGAGTGGAGTATTGTGCTGTAGAGTACAGTGGCCTGGAATAGAATAGAGTGGACTGCGTAGCATACAGTGAAGTAAAGTGTTGTAGAGTTGAGTGGTGTGATACAGTGGAGTGGACTGGCATGTTGCAGTTTTGAAAAGTTTCAGAGTGGAGTAGAGTAATGTGGCAGAGAGTGGATTACAGTATTGCCTTATGGAGTTGCGTTGAGAGTAGAGTGCAGTGCAGTATGGTAGAGTGAAGGGGCATAGACATTCGTAGAGTTGAGTAGCATAGAGCAGCGTACAGTGGAGTGGGATAGAGTGCAGTTGTGGAGTAGAGTGGAGTAGAATCACACAGAGAAGAGTACTGTAAGTGGGGTGGAGCAGCATAGAGGGAGTTGTGTAGAGTGGAGTAGGGTGTTGTGCAGTGGTATAGAGTAAAGTGGAGTGGTGTAGACTGGCATTCACAGGAGTACAGTGTTGTACAGTGAAGTGCTATAGAGCAGAGTATATTGTGGTACAGTGAAGGGGAATTGACTGTTGAGAGGAGTACAGAGTTGTTGAGAGGAATACAGTGGAGTGGCGTGGAGTGGAGTTGGATAAAGTGGAGTGGTGTATAGTGGAATAGCATAGAGTGGAGTGGCACAGAGTGGAGTAGCATATAGCGTATAGTGGAGTGGCTTTCAGTGGAATAGTGTACAGTGGAATGACGTATAGTGGAGTGGCATAGAGAGGAGTTCCATGGAGGGGGATAGCGTAGAGTGGAGTGGGGTAGAATGGAGTGGCATACAGTGGAGTGGCATTGACTGGAGTGGCATATAGTGGAATAGCGTACAGTGGAATAGTGTAGAATGGAGTTGCGTACAGTGGAGTGAGGTAGAGTAGAGTGGAGTAGTGTCACATAGAGAAGAGTATAAGAAGTGGGGTGGAGAGGCTTAGAGGGAGTTGTGTAGAGTGGAGTAGAGAGTCGTACAGTGGTATAGAGTAAAGTGGAGTGCTGTAGACTGACATTCACAGGAGTACAGTGTTTTACAGTGGAGTGCTATAGAGCACAGTATAGTGTTGTAGAGTGGAGAGGCACAGACTGCAGTTGAGTGTTGTTGAACGGAGTACAGTGGAGTGGCGTGGAGTGTAGTGGTGTAGAGTGGAGTGGCTTACAGTGTACTAGTGTACAGTGGAATGTCATACAGTGGAGTGGCTTACAGTGGAGTTGCATAGAGTGAGATAGCGTATGGTGGAGTGGGGTACAGTGAAGTGTCACACAGTGGCGTGGTGTTGACTGGAATGGCATAGACTAGAGTTGCATATAGTGGAATAGAGTACAGTGGAATAGTGGAGAGTGGAGTGGTGTATAGTGGAGAGGGGTAGAGTGTAGTGGCGTACAGTGGAATAGCGTACAGTGGAGTGTCATACTGGGTAGTGGTGTAGGTTGGTGTGGCATACAGTGGAACAGCATAGAGTAGCGTACACTGAAATAACGTGGAGTGGCATAGAATGGAGTGGCGTGCAATGGAGTGGCGTAGACTGGTGGGGCGTGGAGTGGCTTAGACTGGAATAGCAAAGAGAGAAGTGGCGTCAGGTGCCGTGACATAGAATGGTGTGGTGTGCAGTAAAGTGGAGTGGCGTAGAAGTTGAACAGCGTAGAGTTGAGTGGAATACAGTGTAGTTGCGTCCAATGGACCAGGATATATTGGAATGTCATAGAGTAGAGTGGGGTACAGTGGAGTGGTGTAGAGTAGAATAGTGTACAGTGGAGTGTTGTAAAGTGGAGTGGTGTAGAGTGTAGTGGCATACAGTGGAATTGCTTACAGTGGACTTGCAAAGAGTGGAGTGGCGTAGAGTAGAGTGGTGTACCGTGGAGTGAGGTAGAGTTTAGTGGCATTCAGTGGAATAGGCTAGAGTGGAGTGGCATAGAGTGGAGTGGCAGAGTTGAATACCATTTGGTGGAGTGGAGTAGAGTATAGTGGTGTAGAGTGGAATAGCATGGAGTGGAATTGTGTGGAATGGAGTGGTGTGGAGTGGGGTAGAATGGAGTGGCATACAGTGGAGTGGCATTGACTGGAGTGGCATATAGTGGAATAGCGTACAGTGGAATAGTGTAGAATGGAGTTGCGTACAGTGGAGTGAGGTAGAGTAGAGTGGAGTAGTGTCACATAGAGAAGAGTATAAGAAGTGGGGTGGAGAGGCTTAGAGGGAGTTGTGTAGAGTGGAGTAGAGAGTCGTACAGTGGTATAGAGTAAAGTGGAGTGCTGTAGACTGACATTCACAGGAGTACAGTGTTTTACAGTGGAGTGCTACAGAGCAGAGTATAGTGTTGTAGAGTGGAGAGGCACAGACTGCAGTTGAGTGTTGTTGAACGGAGTACAGTGGAGTGGCGTGGAGTGGAGTGGTGTAGAGTGGAGTGGCTTACAGTGTACTAGTGTACAGTGGAATGTCATACAGTGGAGTGGCTTAGAGTGGAGTTGCATAGAGTGAGATAGCGTATGGTGGAGTGGGGTACAGTGAAGTGTCACACAGTGGCGTGGTGTTGACTGGAATGGCATAGACTAGAGTTGCATATAGTGGAATAGAGTACAGTGGAATAGTGGAGAGTGGAGTGGTGTATAGTGGAGAGGGGTAGAGTGTAGTGGCGTACAGTGGAATAGCGTACAGTGGAGTGTCATACTGGGTAGTGGTGTAGGTTGGTGTGGCATACAGTGGAACAGCGTACAGTAGAGTAGCGTACACTGAAATAACGTGGAGTGGCATAGAATGGAGTGGCGTGCAATGGAGTGGCGTAGACTGGTGGGGCGTGGAGTGGCTTAGACTGGAATAGCAAACAGAGAAGTGGCGTCAGGTGCCGTGGCATAGAATGGTGTGGTGTGCAGTAAAGTGGAGTGGCGTAGAGTTGAACAGCGTAGAGTTGAGTGGAATACAGTGTAGTTGCGTCCAATGGACCAGGATATATTGGAATGTCATAGAGTAGAGTGGGGTACAGTGGAGTGGTGTAGAGTAGAATAGTGTACAGTGGAGTGTTGTAAAGTGCAGTGGTGTAGAGTGTAGTGGCATACAGTGGAATTGCTTACAGTGGACTTGCAAAGAGTGGAGTGGCGTAGAGTAGAGTGGTGTACCGTGGAGTGAGGTAGAGTGCAGTGGCATTCAGTGGAATAGGCTAGAGTGGAGTGGCATAGAGTGGAGTGGCAGAGTTGAATACCATTTGGTGGAGTGGAGTAGAGTATAGTGGTGTAGAGTGGAATAGCATGGAGTGGAATTGTGTGGAATGGAGTGGTGTGGAGTGGAGTGTTGTACAGTGCCATATAGTGGGGTGCAGTGAAGTAGAGTGGAGTGGAGTCCAGTGGAGTTGCATAGCGTAGAGTGGAGTATTGTGCTGTAGAGTACAGTGGCCTGGAATAGAATAGAGTGGACTGCGTAGCATACAGTGAAGTAAAGTGTTGTAGAGTTGAGTGGTGTGATACAGTGGAGTGGACTGGCATGTTGCAGTTTTGAAAAGTTTCAGAGTGGAGTAGAGTAGTGTGGCACAGAGTGGATTACAGTATTGCCTTATGGAGTTGCGTTGAGAGTAGAGTGCAGTGCAGTATGGTAGAGTGAAGGGGCATAGACATTCGTAGAGTTGAGTAGCATAGAGCAGCGTACAGTGGAGTGGGATAGAGTGCAGTTGTGGAGTAGAGTGGAGTAGAATCACACAGAGAAGAGTACTGTAAGTGGGGTGGAGCAGCATAGAGGGAGTTGTGTAGAGTGGAGTAGGGTGTTGTGCAGTGGTATAGAGTAAAGTGGAGTGGTGTAGACTGGCATTCACAGGAGTACAGTGTTGTACAGTGAAGTGCTATAGAGCAGAGTATATTGTGGTACAGTGGAGGGGAATGGACTGTTGAGAGGAGTACAGAGTTGTTGAGAGGAATACAGTGGAGTGGAGTTGGATAAAGTGGAGTGGTGTACAGTGGAATAGCATAGAGTGGAGTGGCACAGAGTGGAGTAGCATATAGCGTATAGTGGAGTGGCTTATAGTGGAATAGTGTACAGTGGAATGACGTATAGTGGAGTGGCATAGAGAGGAGTTCCATGGAGGGGGATAGCGTAGAGTGGAGTGGGGTAGAATGGAGTGGCATACAGTGGAGTGGCATTGACTGGAGTGGCATATAGTGGAATAGCGTACAATGGAATAGTGTAGAATGGAGTAGCGTACAGTGGAGTGAGGTAGAGTGGAGTGGTGTACAGTGGAATAGTGTACAGTGGAGTGGGTACTGGGGAGTGGCGTAGAGTGGAGTGGCATAGCGTACAGTAGAATAGTGGAGAGTGGAGTGGCATACACTGGAGTGGGGTAGAGTGGAGTGGCATACAATGGAACAGCATACAGTAGAGTAGTGTATGCTGAAATAGCATAGAGTGGAGTACTTGTACAGTGGAGTGGCATACAGTGTAGTGGCGTAGACTGGAGTGGCATGGAGTGAAGTGACTTAGACTGGAATAGCATACAGCGGAGTGGTGTAGAGTGGAGTGGCCTACAGTAGAGTAGTGAACAGTAGAGTAGTATACAGTGGACTGGTGTACAGTGGAGTGGGGTAGAGTTGAATAGCGTAGAGTTGAGTGGCATATAGTCGAATAGCATATACTGGAGTTGTGTAGAGTGGAGTGGGGTACAGTGCAGTGGCATAGAGTGGAGTGGCGTATACTGGAGTAGCATAGAGTAGAATAGCATAGAGTGGAGTGTTGTAAAGTGGCATAGAGTGGAGCGGCATACAGTGGAATAGCGTACAGTGGAGTGACCAAGAGTGGAGTGGCGTTCAGTAGAGTGTAGTGTCATACAGTGAAATAGGCTGGAGTGGAGTGGCATAGTGTGGAATAATGTATAGTGGAGAGGCGTAGAGTGGAGTGGCATAGAGTAGAGTGGAATAATTTGTCGAGTGGCGTAGAGTGGAGTGGTGTAGAGTAGAGTGGAGTGACGTACAGTGGAATAGCATATAGTGGAGTGGCGTACAGTGGAGAGGCATAGAGTGAAATAGCATAGAGTGGAGTTTGTGCAGAGTGCAGTGGCATAGAGTGGAGTGTGGTAGAATGGATTGGCATATAGCAGAATAGTGAACAGTGGAGTGGCATAGAGTGGAGTGGTGTAAAGTGAAGTGTCATAGAGTGGAATAGCATACAGAAGAGTGATGTAGAGTGCAGTGGGGTAGGGTAGGGTAGAGTGGCATAGGGTGGGTAGTTAGGTAGCATAGAGTGGAGTGGAGCACAGTGGAGTGGCATAGAGTGGAGTGGCATAGAGTGGAATAGCAGATAGAGTGGAGTGGCGTACAGTGGAGTTGTGTACCGTGGAATAGGGCAAAGTGGAGTGGTGTAGGGAGTGAAGGAAGTGGCCCGAAAAGGGTCACCAGGGTTTTCTACAACCTCCTTATAGCCTTCCCCAAAATGAAGAGTCGGTCAGACAGTAGAGAATACAAAACAATTGTTTATTACCAATACTCTGCAGAGGAGTCCAATCTGACCTGCACCCTAAGATGTCTGCCGAGGGGACTGAACCCCCAACAGTCGGCAATGCATAATCATTCCTCCCAAGGGCCTCTCAACCACGCCCACAATGGAAAGTTACCGGCTTAGTCAGAACATGAACAAAAGAGGCACAGAAGGATGGGCTACCACCTGCTAGATGGGTACACACTATCGCTATCTCAATGTTGCCGTGCTGGGTTTCGGCTTCTCCTAACGGGGAGCAGAGCTACACACAAGGATAGGTATGCGAAGGCATAATGGCCTATTCATTAGCAAGTCAGAAAGCAACCTTGAACAGAAAAGAAAATAATAACTGAATACAGCATTCTGTTGAGGCAAGCAATACGAATAGTGAGGCCTAGTACAGACACAACCTAATAGGGATTACGAAATACAAAATGGAGTCACACTCGCTAACTGAGGCTCGGACATGGCAGGGATAACTCAGTGGGTTACTTAACGTGAATACGAATGGTGTCTCATTTAGCCGCACACTGCTAACCTAATATAGCGTAAAACAAGTATATAACGAGAATGGGATTTTCAAATCTAACAGACCCTCCTTTTAGCAGGGGAGGCTAAATGCTTTATTGGCTAGCAGGTAGGGTCTTTACAATGCTAAATAGGGAAAATAGAAAATGCATAATGACTGTAATATCCAAAGGAAATAAGCAACATACGTATTGCAATATACTTCTAATACTCAAAAATACCCTCATCTATCTGCATCATATCCTGAATTTCCTGCATCATCATATTAGAGACTTTATCATTACGGCCTGGCAATTTAGGGGCAGGGGTGAGTTTACTCACACAATAGGTACAGCATGCCGGAAGACAATTGACACATAGGCAGCACGTGAAGATGACACCTACAATGGCTACTAGGAAAATAAGTATCTTCCAACCCCAGGATGACATCAGACCCCAAAACCACCCTGCCAAGGACCATGAGCCATTCTCCTGATGAATATCGGATGCAAGCCTGTGTGACTTCTGGATAGCGGAGTATACGTTAGGGGCGTGGTCTGGGATGTAAACGCAGCAACTGCTGCCTATGACACGACAAGCTCCACCTCTATCTGCAAGGATAACGTCTAAAACCATACAATTTTGAAGAGCAACAAGTCTTGTAGCCTGAAGCTCAGCTGTGATGTTAGTGAGTATGCCTGCTGTAGTGTTGATGACCCCTTCAACAACCCTGGTGAGGCGACGAATGCTGACACTATTATACATAGGTCCCCAGAAAGGCCTATGTACCCTTCATGGCATCCATAAATTGCTGCAGAGTAGTATCAGTTTGATCAATATCTGCCGTGTCGATTATTCTCCTTACTCGGGACAGGTATACACTTCTCCGCTGCAGCCTATGGTCTTTGTGATAGTTGGACGGTCAATGTAAACAGGAGGTAGAAGGAAAGAGACATAACACCGGCCAGACCATCCCCTAGGGAGCCAGGTGTAAGCCTGTTCCCCACAAATGAAGTATACATTAGGGGGGTGAGCAAAGGTGGGCTACTAGTAGTGTTTAATCGATAGGTATAGTTGCAACTGCTCTGTCCCACTGGAATGTTCCCAGAACCTTCGACACAGAAACTAGCTGCTGTATAAACCACAGGTACAGGCATGGCTGTATCTTCAGTGATATCTCGTGTATGGAAACATTTAAAATATTCGGTAACATTGAACCCCTGAAAATCCAACATTTCATTTTGCAGCTATGTGGCATTCTTCTTTCCCTCATAAACATTCATGCAAGCATGTGGATGTAAGGTACCCTCCTTTCCTCCTGTCCCAGGTGTATAACCTTGGTGTACTACTATGTATTCCAACACTGCCTCATAATCAGACTCCGTCATATTCATAGCATCAGTATGATAATGTATATACACCATGGAAAGCAACAGGAACCATGCCTCACAACTACTTAGATAGGACAGTGGTAAAGACACCAGCAAATCATTCTTGTGCATAACTGAGGGGAGTAATCCACATACCCAGCAATTTATGGCATTCATCGTATTGTGTACCTGGTGAAGCATTTGCAGGAAGGCATTTTCGACATATGTC
Organism: Calotriton arnoldi; assembly: GCA_963921515.1. Taxonomy (NCBI): domain Eukaryota; kingdom Metazoa; phylum Chordata; class Amphibia; order Caudata; family Salamandridae; genus Calotriton; species Calotriton arnoldi. Next base: position 600,072 of record CAWUFW010009837.1, read on the forward strand.
TGTCTATGCCTCTGTTTATGTGGGGGCAACGTAACAAACAGATGCTCAGGTGAAGCCGGGGTAGTCCCTATCAAGGTGTGCGCAGGATGCTGTTCTTCTAAATACCATACTACTCCAAACAGTGTTGTCATTACTATGAGGATGAACACTACCACTACTATCTTACTCTTAATAGACCAGCTAGACCACACAGGACCACTCTGCCCTGGTGGTGGTGCCGCTAGGGGCTGTTCTTCTTCCATGACAGCACGGCCAAATAGGAACATGAGGAAAGCCTTAAGAACTGGAGCCACAAAAAGAAAATACAACCGATCAGAGGGGCACAAGTTACCCAGCATCCTTTTTAGAGCCTCGCTGGCAAGCTCCTATCGTTCATCAACAATGGTGCTTTGAAGCACTCCCTCGTGGGGGTCGCGCGATCGCTGCCCTTGCTGGAAACAGATCCTTCTTCTCGCAGGATAGGGCACCCTCCCTCCTGGGCAAGTACCCTCAACGATCCTGTCCAGTGTCTCAGGCAGTGCACCAGTGTTATTTACCCTAAGCTGACGCAGGCACCGCAGACGTAGTACCTATACCCTAGTCTCAAGTCCTTCCCTCACTCCTGAACTGTCCCTCTGGCGCACTGTCCTTATTTCGTGGGCGCAAGTTGTACCTGTCAACTCCAGGCACTGTTTCATCAACAAAAAGGGGTTGAAACTCAGGCTCAGAAAGGTAGGAGGACTCAGTTGCCTGTGAATCAGATGGGGGAGAAACTGGGGCTGCCCTTATCTCCGGAGGGACTGCCTCAAGCAGGGCGGAGTCACTCTCTGCTTCCGTCTGCACCCCTCTTAACTGGGCGTCAGAGAAAGGAACGAAGCGGGGCACCCTTTCCCTTCTTGATCAGCAATGCCGTTGAGCACCCACTTGTCGTAGGGGAGTGGGAGAGGAATCTTTTTGCAATGAGTACCATGCACCCAATTTTTCCAGCCGTCGAGTTTCACCGCTGTTCTGGTGGCAAGGAGGACCAACAGGGGGCCCTTCCAGCGGGGTTCCAGACAGTTCTTCCTCTGGAAGTTCTTGACTAGGACGTAATTTCCGGGCTGTAGCTGATGCCCGGGCCCCTCTGGTACCGGCTGCAGTGTCTCCTGAATCTGTTGATGAAGAGAACGAAGATCTTTAGTTAACTCATACAGATAGTCTATAAGCAAAGGGTGCTCTATCTCAGAGAGGCGCTTTGGCCTTGGAACGCCCCAGATATTGGCAGGGCGACCAAACACTACCTCATACGGTGACAACCCTGTCCTAGAGTGTGCCGTCGCCCTGGTGCATAACAAGGCCAGGGGCAACGCATCTGGCCATCGCAATCCTATGCTTTCCTGTATCTTTGCTAACTTCAGTTTGAGAGTACCATTGTACTTCTCAACCAGACCGGCTGACTGGGGGTGGTTGACTGCATGAAACTTCTGCTTGATGTGCAGACCTTCGCACACCAGTTGGATGACCTTGGAATTGAAGTGAATTCCGTTGTCACTCCAAATCACACATGGCAATCCGAAGCACGGGAAGAACTCTTTTAGGAGTGCCTTCGCCGTCGCCATAGCCGTATTCTCTTTAGTGGGGTAAGCTTCAATCCGTTTACTGAATGCACAAATCACTACCAGCACATACTTCAAATTGTTGACTCCTTCCATTTCGATGAAATCCATCTGGAGGACCTCGAAAGGGAAGGAAGGCGGTGCAAAATTACCAGAGGGTGTAGGAGTACCTTTCCCAGGATTATGTATCATACAAATCATACAGTGTTTCACTAAATGAGTGGCTACCTTGGAAATATTGTCGTTCTGCCACACTGGGTCCAACACCTTACATATTCCCTTGGCGCTAATGTGGGCTGGGCCATGGGCCATGGTAACCACAGGAAGTACATAGGCATTAGGTAACATCCATCGCTGTTTCTCGGACTTATCAGTCCAGCACCCATCCTCATCCAGACGCCCTGTACTCTCCTGCCATATTGCCAATTCATCTAGGGTTGCCTCACTTTGTATCTCTTTGACACTTTTTACTGTATCCTCGAACATTCCATTATCTGGGACCCTCCTAGCCGGACCTGCCACAAACATCTTTTTGATCTTTGATCTCGCTGTCTCTTTAGCTGTTTGATCTGCAAACGCATTTCCTCTACCAACATCATCTGTTATCGCTTTGTGGGCACTACATTTTATTATCGCTAACCTTTTGGGAAGTGTTAGGGCTGACAAGAGTCTATGTATCAATGGGCCATTCTGTATTCGTAATCCATGTGATGCTAAGAATCCTCTCTCCACCCAGAGGCATCCAAAGTTATGGGCGACCCCAAAGGCATACAGGCTGTCAGTATAAATATTGACAGTCAGTCCCTTGCTCAGCTCACAAGCCCTAAGAAGAGCAACCAGCTCCGCAGCTTGGGCTGATTGGTATGGGACATGGAATGTCTCAACTATAGTGTGTAACGTTGTAATTGCATATGCTGCAGTGGTGGTGCCATCTGGTAATTTGAAGCAAGAGCCATCGACATATAGTTCCCCTTGGGGTTCAGATAGGGGACCATCAGACAGGTCTACCCGTCCTTTCGTCTCCTCTTCCGTTCTGTATACACAATCATGTGCATCTGTGTCATTGCCCGTCGAAGGGAGGGGTAGTAACATGGCTGGGTTCAGAGTGGCACATCTTTTGATGGTAATGTGCGGAGCAAACAAGGTTAGTTCATATCCAGTCAGATGTGCACTAGTAAGGTGCTGTGTCTTTGTCTTATTCAAAAGCGTATCTATAGCATGAGGTACCATTACTGTGAGTTTAGTATCGAGAACGAGCCCCGCCGATTGGCTGATAGAAACTGCCACGGCAGCTCTCAGGCAGCTCGGGAGCGCTCTGGCTACGTTATCCAGAATTGCAGAAAAATAAGCGCAGGGTCTTTGCTTGCCACCAAAGCCCTGTGTTAGTACAGAAAGCGCGCAACCGTCTGCCTCATGTCCGTACAGCACAAAAGGCTTCTGGTAATCAGGAGTACCAAGCACAGGAGCAGAACAAAGCGCAGCCTTTAATTGCTCAAAAGCTTGTCCAAGGCAGGGGTTCATGCACTTCTTTGGTGGTCAGGTAAAGGAGGGGTTATGTTAGAAAGGAATAATTGGGGATCCAGTGTCGACAATACGAGGTAATGCCAATAAATGTGCGTACTTCACGTTGAGTCTTAGGAACAGGCATATTAGTGATAGCAGCTATGCGCTCAGGTGTTAGCTTGCGACCCTTCTTCGACAGTAGGTGACCTAAGTAGGTGACCTCATGTCGACAATATTGAAATTTGGAAAGGGACACCTTATGGCCATGACGTACCAATTGCAACAGCAATTTAACAGTTGCATCTCTGCAACCATCCTCAGTATCAGAGGCCACAAGGAGGTCGTCAACGTCCTACAATAGCACATTCCCAGTGGGAAGCACCAAAGAATCCAATTGACTTTTTATGGTTTAAATCTTTTTATTGAAATTTCAACATTCAATATGTTCGACGATACACGAACCATTCCTGTGCTGCAAAGACATATGTATATATGTAAAGAACAAGGGAACCCAATTTAATCGGTCAGGGACCTTGGGACTAACTTATTTTAAGAGACAGTGGTCCCTGTGTAAACAATTGATTGAAATTAAATAAATATAGACCCAATCGGTACTATATTGTAGCCATTGTTCCATCCGGAACAAGGCAGTTTTAATATGCAATTATGAATATACAAAACATAAAACTTAATAACAGTAGGACACAAGCCTGTATCCAAAAACTCACATCTCAGAACAAAGACAAGAGAGGCTCAGGCAGCATGCAGTTGTCTGCGTCTAATTAATATAATGAAGCAAACAGTGATAACAGGAGGTCACCTTTACACATAATGTAGTTAATAAATAACAGTGTATAAGGTTGACAATTTTGTCGACTGGCGTTTCGATCCTTAACACAATTAGCGGATCATCATCAGGACTTGCAAAATAGTGCCTGAAAACATTTAGCCTGGGGGAGAACAGGATACAGGCGCTGTGGGATGAGTAATGAGCTTCAAGGGTGATCGGAGCGATTTCCACCTCATGGGTGGGGTACCGATCGCGTTAACTCGCATGGAATTAGGAGTCCGTATGGAGAGACCCGCAGGCATCTGAATGGGCAGCAATTGAACCCGATCACGGGAGGGAAGGCAGCATAGTGGCACCTGGACAACAGGTGCCACTATGCTGCCTTCCCTCCCGTGATCGGGTTCAATTGCCGCCCATTCAGATGCCTGCGGCTCTTCTCCATACGGACTCCTAATTCCATGCGAATTTAACGCGATCGGCTACCCCACCCATGAGGTTGGAAATCGTTCCGATCACCCTTGGAAGCTCATTACTCATCCCACAGCGCTCTGTATCCTGTTCTCGCCCCAGGCTAAATGTTTTCAGGCACTATTTTGCAAGTCCTGATGATGATCCGCTAATTGTGTTAGGATCGAAACGCCGATCGACAAAATTGTCAACCTTATACACTGTTATTTATTAACTACATTATGTGTAAAGGTGACCTCCTGTTATCACTGTTTGCTTCATTATATTAATTAGACGCAGACAACTGCATGCTGCCTGAGCCTTCTCTTGTCTTTGTTCTGAGATGTGAGTTTTTTGGATACAGGCTTGTGTCCTACTGTTATTAAGTTTTATGTTTTGTATATTCATAATTGCATATTAAAACTGCCTTGTTCCGGATGGAACAATGGCTACAATATAGTACCGATTGGGTCTATATTTATTTAATTTCAATCAATTGTTTACACAGGGACCACTGTCTCTTAAAATAAGCAAAGACATATGTAGCATATGGTTCAATCGAATGGTCAAATCGTTGTGAACACATCTTATAATATAAAACATAACATTACGTACCAAAAAAAGGAAACTTTTCAAACCCCTTCCCCCCCCCCGCCCCCTCCCCGTTCCCTGTCCACTATCTAAGCTATCTACGATGCACCGGGGCCTGCCGGAAGAATAGTTGTCTTACGTATTCGTGAGTTAAGTGTCTGAGATTCGCAGTAAACGGAGATACCTGGGGCAAGTGATTTCCCTAAATTCAGAGGAGAGTAGAGACAAAAATGGTTGCCAGAGCTCTCTGAACAAGGACCCCCTCCCTGCTGTTGTCAGGGTCAGCTTCTCCATTCCCAGGACATGCCAAAGACGGTATAGCCAACCTGTAAAGGTGGGTGCTTGAGAGGAACGCCAATGTGTAAGTATGTTTTGCACTGCAGAGCCTAGTGCTATAGCTATTAAACGGCCCCTGCGGGAGCGAAGCGGGTAAGTCAAAGGGTTCAGGAGGCCTAGAAGGACGTATGCTGGGAAGCGCAGTATGTCTGTGTCTAGGTGTTTGTCCACTTCCTCTAGGATCTGGTCCCAATATGTCTGGAGATATGAGCATTCCCATAGCAGGTGTACCAGTGTGCCCACCTTCCCGCAGCCCCGCCAGCAATGCGCCCCCTGAGTGGGGTCCATCTCATGTAGACGCTCCGGCGTATAATACCAGTACGTGACTAGCTTTGTAAGGGTCTCAGTGAGTCCCATATGATATGCGGAATGGCGGGCCCTGTAATACACCCCCTCCCATTCTTTATGACTGAGTGTTCTGCCGAGTTCCCTTTCCCATCTTGTGCGCCCGGCGTTATACGTATGTGTGTGTCTGTCTAAGAGCATTTTATATAGGTCTGAAATGAATTTTTTGTCCGATGTGCGGGTAATAAGCCACTTCTCATAAGTGGAAAGGTGTCTGTCCGTGGTTGGTTTAACCTGGGTATGTAACGCCCAATGCCTAATTTGAAGGTATCGTAGCCTTTCAGTTTCCGGTAGCCCATATTCCAACTTGAGCCGTTGGAATGGAATTATTCCGTCGACGTCAATTAGGTGGCCAAGCGAGAGGCACCCTGATGTTCTCCACCGCTCGAAAGCGGCGGCGTCCATACCAGGCTGAAAATCAGGATTGTTCAGCAGCGGGGTGAGAGGCGAGGGGAAGGTGGTGAGGTTGTGTATGACATTGGTGTGATCCCACGTCAAGGATCGTTCGCGTGATGTGAGACGCATATAGATTGGGCGGTCTGTGCCTCTTTCGGAAGAAGGGAATTTCTTGCAAAGGCCTGGCGGCAACCGCTTTGTCCTGGAACAGCCAGTGCTTCTCTGACTCCAACCGATTCCATTCCACCAAGTGACGTAATTGGGCAGCTCGGAAATAGAGGTGGAGATCGGGGATGCCAAGGCCCCCTCTCTCTGGTGGAAGCATCGCAAGTGTCTGCTTCATCCGTGGCTTACGGCCATTCCATATGAATTGTGCCAGATCCGATTGGGTCTGTTGTATCCACCCCTTCGGAGGTTGGAGAGGTAAAGTCCGGAACAAATATAAAATCTGAGGTAAGATGGTCATTTTGACCGCAGCTATTTTACCGAGCCAAGAGAGAGGGTGGTGCTTCCAATGGCTCAATTCCGTACGTATCTTCTGCCTTAACCGTGTGTAGTTGGTGGTAACCGTGTCCAACAGAGAAGGAGCCAGCTGAACCCCTAAATATGGGATCGCGTCCCTTGCCCACTGAAGGGGAAGTAGGCCCTGTAGCTGTGCACGGGTTGGGGGCGCCAGAGAGAGGTCAAGCGCTATCGACTTATCCATATTCACCTTAAACCCCGAAACTCGTGCGAAGGTCTCTAACTCTGCTAGGCACGCGGGTAATGCGAGGGCAGGGTTTGACAATGAAATGAGGACATCATCAGCGTACAGACTGACCGTATGGGTGTAGCCTCCGAATTTAATCCCGGTGGTCGCGGGGTTGTGTCGGAGACGATGAGCCAGAGGCTCCATATAAAACGCGAAAAGAAGGGGAGACAAGGGGCACCCCTGTCTCGTCCCTCTCTCTATGGGGAAGCGAGTAGATACATGGCCGTTAACACGAACTGTGGCCGTTGGAAACTTATAGCAGTTCAAGATGTGTGTGCGAAATTTCTCTCCTAGTCCTGCCCGCTCGAGGACCCGCTCTAGGAATGGCCAGTGGACCCGGTCGAATGCCTTCTCGGCATCAATAGTGAGCATCATGTATTCCCCTTGTGTTCGCGAGGCTTTCTCAATGAGATGAAGGGCCCGGTGGGTATGATCGCTAGTTTGGCGCTGGGGAATAAATCCCGCTTGGTCAGGATCAATGAGGCCGGGCATATGTGGCGCGAGGCGCCCTGTCAGTATCCCTGTGTATAGTTTGAGATCTATGTTGAGGAGGGATATGGGACGGTAGGCTCCGCACTTGGTCTTATCCTTCCCAGGTTTTGGAATAACCGCTATAGAAGCCTCGAGCATATCCCCCGGGATCGCTCCGGGTTCGGCGAATGAGTTAAAGAGTTTCGTGAGAAGCGGGGCCACCAGTGCACAAAAGGTCTTGTAAAATATGGCCGGAAAGCCATCCGGCCCAGGGGCTTTAGCGAGTTTGAGGCGTGAGATGGCCGCTATTACCTCCTCTAATCGAATGTCCCCATCTAAAGAATCTGCCTGGGCTTTGGTCAGTGCTGGCAAGTCAACAGATTCGAAAAAGCAGCACTCTCCGCGATAGACAATGGCGAGTAGGCATAGAGACGGGCATAAAAATCCCGAAACGTTTCGGCAATCTCTGCGTCCTCAGTGATTCGCCCGCCGTCCCCCGCTGAAGCTCCCGGACCCCCTGTTTCTGCTGAGATTCACGCAATTTATAGGCTAGGAGGCGGCCACACTTGTCTCCCCCAGTGTAGTAAGCGTGTCGCAGCCGTAGGGCCGCAAACTCTGCCCTGTCTTGATCTAGCGCAGCGAGTTGCTGCCGAGTAGCCTTCAGCTGGCACCAAACCCGTGGTGCCCCAGTCCGCCGGTGCATCTGCTCTAGCTCTTTGGTTTGTTGGGTAAGTTCCTCTCTTTTGCGTCTACGCTCCGCGTTCTCCACCGCCGAGATGGCTATCAGTTCCCCTCTTATCACTGCCTTCAGTGCTGCCCATTGCGTGGCCAAAGAGGTATCATCGTTGGCGCTGTGAGAGAGGAAGTCTTTAATGGCGCCCTGCACTTGGTCCACCACGGCGGGCCGGTGCAAGAGTGTATCCCGGAGGCGCCACACTCGAGATGGGCGTCGCATTGGGGGAAGCGCGAAGGTGACTGTGACAGGTGCGTGATCGGAAAGGGAGGCAACCCCTATCTCCACTCCCGTGGCTAATGGGCGTAGGGATGCGGTCGCCAACAAGTAGTCTAATCTAGCATATGTCTTGTGCGCGTTAGAATAATAAGAGTATTCACGGCTTTGGGGATGAAAGCATCGCCACAAGTCTGTGAGGCCTAAATCGTGGAGGCGCGCCAAACCTTCTGCCGACAGTGCTCCCGTCTGAGTAAAGCGCTGACATGACCTGTCTGCGACATTATCGAAAACCAAATTTAGATCGCCTCCCAGGAGGATCTCGCGGTCCGTGGTGGCCGTAGCTTCAGTAAGAACTGTGTGTAGAAACTTTTCCTGTCCCTCGTTGGGGGCGTAAACTGAACCTATAGTGAGTGTGAAGCCCCCGAGTGCAAACCGGTAAATCAAGAGTCTGCCCTTAATTTCGGCTTCCCTATGAAGGACCACCCCCTTGAACCTCTGGGCAACTAATATAGCTACTCCGGCTGATTTGGTGGGGCCTGATGAAAACAATTGGGTCGGGAACTTGCGAGATTTGAGGCGATAGCAGTCCCTGTCTAACAGGTGTGTTTCCTGAAGCAGGCATATGTCTGCTTCGGTATGCTCTAAGCACGATAAAACGGCTTTGCGCTTCACGGGGTTATCAAGACCCCTCACGTTTAGGGTGAGTATTTTAAGCATGGTGGGACCCATTCCAGGAAGTAAAAAGGACTAGGAGCGTGAATGAGGTCTGGGGACTGACGCCATGAGGGCCATAACCCTGCGAGGGCTCCCAGACGACCTGCTGGCGTGAACCCCTGCTACCAAGGAAAAAGGGTGGATAGGGAACCCCATACCCCCCAAAAAATATCCCCAAACATACATCTATAAAAAATCTCCTAACGAAAAACAAAAATAAAATTAAAAAAGAAGAAAAACATGAAATGTATCTTAGTCCATCATCCATGGATGATCAGAAAAGTGTTTCAGTGGGGAAAGAGTTGTGGCCGATGGCGTCTCCCCGCCAACCGCGCTCATAATAGGTGGACCTATCAAAAAGAAAAGGTTAGTAACAAACGTGGTCTCAGCTAGGCTGTGTTTTGGCTAATTCTGTCGACAAGTTCTCAAGGGCGGCCTTCTGACCCTCGAGGATCTCATTAGGTTGTGGCCGGTTAGGTTGGCGTCTCCGGCTCTGGCGTCTCCATCTTGGTTTCCTGTCCTCCGTGCCAGGTGTCAGGCCGTCATCAGTGGTCTCCTCCGTTGGTTGATCAATGCCCAGCAGGCGGCAGGCCTCGGCGAGGGAGCGGAGCTGGAAGAGTTTCCCATCCTTGCGAAAGACCAAACGGAACGGGTGGCCCCAGCTATAGGAAATATCTTTCTGGCGGAGATACGAAGTAACAGGCCGAAAGGTTCTTCGTTTTTGTAGTGTGAGCGCCGCCAAGTGTTGGAACAGGGCTAGAGTCTGCCCGCGGAATGTCAGGGGGTGCAACTGGCGGGCCTTCTGCAGTATCTCTTCCTTGGTGCGAAAATCCTGCACACAGACCAGTATGTCAGATGGTGGAGCCGTGGCTGGACGGGGGGGACCCACTCTGTGCGCCCTATCTAAGTGGAGAACAGAGTCCGAGGATCTGCCAAGAACGTGGTTAAAAAGGTCTCTGGCATAGTTAAAGATGTCACCCGCTTCTTCGTCAGTCTTCACCCCTCGGATCCTAATGTTGTGACGACGGGAGCGGTTTTCCAAATCCTCGAGGTGCGACTGCAGGCCTACCTGTTGGTCATGGATACGGATAACCTCCTGTTGCAGCATCGATAGTTCCGTATCTCGCCCGTCGCTCTTCTCCTCCAGCTCAGCTACCCTCTCGCCTATGCAATCCACGTCTCTGCGGACCTCCTTGATTTCTGTTGTGAGGTCTCTCTTGAGTGTCTGTAAATCTTCACGCAGGGCTACGAAAAGGGACTCGAGGAAAGCTTTCGTGATCGGCTCTCCCCCGTCTCCCCCCATCTGGCCAGCTAGCTCGGTGCTTGCCGGGGTCTCGTTCGGTGGCTGACTGCTTTGAGCTCTGGCAAACAGGTCCTTAAGAGTCTTGTCTTTCCGACCCCGGGAGGAGGACATACCGCGTGCTGACGTGTGTCAGAGACGTATTCCGGCAAGCTGGGTATGTGGTGTACTGGCCGTAGTACCCCGGGAGCCCCCAAAGCCCGCCTAGGAGCCCCGCACCGGGCTGCGTGTTGCTGCCAATGGCTCCCGTCCGTCTTCCAGGCTTCCCCTCCGGGTCTGTGCGTTTCTGGGGGTGGATGTCTCCGGTCTGACAAGTGGTCCACGAACCCGCTTCCCCCGTTCCCCTCTGGCAGGGAAACAACCGTTAGGACGGATCCAGGCCCCGGGCAACGTCACAAGTCTCTCCTGGGGCAGGCCCTAACTGCGTGCTGCTTGCGAGGCTTCCAATGGCGGTCGTCAAGGCCCCCAGTCGTATCGTCGGGGTGCCCCGCCAGCTCACTCAGGCAGATCGTTATGACCCCGTCGGTCACTCACATTCCACACTAGGCCTCACACTGCTCAGCTGTGTCTTGGCTGTATCTCGGAGCCACCCCCTCTGCCCGCCGTCGCGCTCTGCACTCTCCGCTCTGCACTCTCCCAGTGTCGACAGCACACTGCGACTTTCCCCAGCCAGGTGGACACTTGCCTGTCTTTCGGTGCAGGGCCAGCGGCTCCCGGTCTCTCAGCTGCGCCGTCTGTCCCTGGAGACTCTCCCAGTCCGCCGGCCTCCGTCCAAGATGGCGGGCCCCCCACAATGCCGCCGCATTCTCTCCTCAGCGGGTCGAACCAGCCCTCTCTGTAGGATCGTGCGCACGCCGGTCTCAGGCTGCCGATCTCCGCTCGGCGGCGTTCTCGCCCGCTGTCTCTCTCCGGACGCTCAGTCCCCGCGGGCTCAGCCTCTCCGGATCTCGTAGCTCGGCTGCATCCACGCCAGCGCCGGAGCTCCTCCAGGCCAGGCCTCTCCCCCTTCGCGCCACGTACCGCAACTCAGTCGTAGAGGCCCCTGTGGCGGCAGAACAGCTCTAGGTCACCACGCCGTGGCGGCCGCTGTGTCCACGGAGATGTTTGGCTACGTTTGCGCGGGTGTCCGACTGCTAATAGCGGCCGAAATCGGTGCTTTTTCGAGCGGCCAGCGGGAGAGCTCGATCGGCACGTCCTATCAAGCCGCCATCTTGGCCACGCCCCCCAATTTACTTTTTAAAGCTTGACCGTAGATACTAGGACTTTCTGTATAGCCTTGAGGAGCACGACAGAATCTAAAACTCCTGCTGGCTAAGGCAAATCCAAACAGATATCTGCTATCTGAATGAATTGGAATGCTAAAGAAAGCATTCTTCAGCTCAATGACGGAAAAGAACTTTGCTGACGGGGGAATCATTGTCAATATCGTGGTAATGTCTGGGACTACAGGATATTGGGGCACAACTATTTTATTGATCTCTCTGAGGTCAATTACAAAGTGATAAACATCCGGGTGAGCATCAGAAGAGTCCAAGGGGGCCTTCTTGAGAATCGGAAGGATAGGGCTGTTACACACATTCGCTACTGTCTCCTCAACCACACCAGACTTAATCAAATCCTGTATTATTTGCAACAAAGCCCTTTCTCCTGCTTGTGAAATCTTATACTGGGGAGTACGTGGCAATACAGCATTGCCCTTAATCGTAATAGAGACCGGCTGGATCTGGAGTAACCCCACATCCGTGTCTCCTGCTGCCCATAAACTACAGGGCACCTCCTTGAACTCTGCGGGGAGGGGTGCATCTTTTGCAAAGCATTTTTTTGCCCGAGCCACTTGTGGCCCAACAGTCATGTAAACACCATTTGGAGAACAAAAGATGGTGGCATGTAATCTCTTCAACAAATTCAATCCCATCAAATTCTCCCCACAGTTTGTCGTTAACAGAAATGGCGAGTCCACCGTAAAGGGACCAATAGTCAAAGCAAGAGTTTTGGAAATGGGGCTAACAACCGGCATGCCTGAAAAACCTACCTAAACATTGTTTTGGCCAGAGCTGCCCCTGGGACCGGCGAACGAGAAACAGAGCTATTCATAGCACCCGTGTCAAGTAAGAATGTCTTGGGCGTGCCCTGTAAATCCACAGTGACATAAGGTCCCCGCTGATCTACAGGCACTGGAACCGGTCCCTTACCCTGTCCCTGGCTGTCCTAGCTGTGGGACATCCCTGTCACTTCGTCCATGTCATAGTCGTCATGATAGTACTACCTTCCCCGGGGGTCGTCGAAATAGTTCTTGCTCTGCTGATCATACAATGTATCCTCAAACTGTCCCTCTCTGCGGCCCCCCCCACCACGTCCTCTAAAACCCCTGCCTCTCGGGCCCTCAACTTTCCGCAGCAACTCCGGACACTCACTTCGCCAATGCCCCTCCTTTTTACAGTACGCACATTGGTTGTACCCTACAGGCGCACCCGATGTACTGTTCCGGTCAGACCCTGCTGAGCGGGACCCGAACACCTTCCTCTACCATTCCCCTTGCCACCTGCTGCATCAACACCCTCGCCTTCAACTCCTTTGACTTTTTCTCCACCTTCTCTTTGTCCTCATTCTCCCTATGCTCGTAGTACTGTGCCATACTCAATATTACTAACGGGGAGGAGGTGGTCCAAGTACTTTCCAATGCCTGCAACCTAGTCGCAATCTCAGGAAGCAAATTAGTGACAAACCTGTTGACGAACAGACGAACACCACCCTCCAGCGATAGATCCTGACCACTAAAATCCAGAAACACCCCTTCGAACCTAGTAAAGAAATCGGACACACTTTCATCCTTCTTCTACCGACATGCAGTCAACTTGCCCCAATCCACTCATCTTGGCGGGATAAGGGAGTGCATGTAAGTGATAATCCATCCCGGCAAGGCTAATAGCTCCGCTTTTGGCTTCTCACCAGGCTTGCGCTCCTTATCCCATGCCCTGATCTCATCCCATGTTCCACCCAATTCCACCACATGATCCTACATATGCACCTGCCTCCATATATCTACTGGTACTAAAAGGCCGAAAACAACTCTATGTCAGCTAATGTCATCACTGTGGAGGAGGACGCCTCCGTCAATTCTTTATAGTACGCTGTTGGATTTTTCCGAGGGTCCGGTAACTGCCCTTTTAGGGATATTACCTCACTCCTCTTCCAAGGAGTGTAGATCCCCTGTTCCTGGAAATGGGCCGCCACTCGTGGGCGAGTAACAATATTATTCCCATCTCGCAACTCTGGTATTTCAGGGTGGTAAATGGGATGAACTTCCCTCATTGGGAACTGTGACACTGTTGTCGGGACCTTCTGAAGCAATCTACCCCGATAACCCACCAATGTCGTCACATTACTGAAAACCTCAGTTAGAGCCATATCTGTAGTATATACCCTGTCCCGAATGTCATAAATTATCTGCGGCGCAATACCCTTGAAACACTGTTCCCACAATCCTATCAATGTGGCCGACATATGCTTAAGAGCATGTTGCTGTATAAACAGCTCGTAATCTTTCATCACGCTCCACACATCTTCCACACTATAAATCGGATTCCGGGCCCACTGTGCAGCCTGGTCAGCCACCATTCTCTTTTCCTCATCACCCACAGCAGAGCGCACCAACACTTTATCCATGCGTTCACGTGCCGCTGCCCAATTCACTTCATGCACTCCACGCACAGGCGTCTCGGCATTTTGCGATGTCTGAGGTAACACACCCAAAGGGGAAAGAGCAGATGAAGAAACAGGTACCATCGCGCTCAATGATTGTGCCGCAGAGTAAGAGGAGGCGTGACCACGGGCACAGGGTCGGGAGACAGAGTAGAGGAATGGACGGCACGCGCCCCTGTAACTGGCGAGAGTGGGGAAGAAGTGGGCGGGGCCGAGGCTGAAGCAGTAGAGCTAGAAACAGAAAGAATGGGAATAACAGAACCAGAGGCCGAAGACTGAGGTGTCGGAATCATGGGATATAGCCGTTCGGGGGCATAAGGAGGTGGGGGTTGAGAATCCAACATCTCCTCAATGAGGACATCACCTTCCTCCCTAGCCACATAACACTTATCACTCTGCAGTCGAAACTTCCTGTCTGCACACACTCTATGCCTTTCTCGATCTTTTCTCTATCAAAAGCTATTGCCTTCTGCGTTATAGTTTGCATCTGCCCTCTCCGGGCTTCCTTCTCTGCTCTCATACGTCATTGCTTCACTTCCTTCTGCCATGTTCTCAAAGAATCAAACATCGACTGTCTGCTCTTTTTGGCGAACAATTTGTCCTGCAAGTAATTCAACTTTTGCTCATCAAATGTGCCAGTAAGCGGCCACTGTAGATCGACATTGTCCCTCGTATATTTATTGCACAACGTGCTAAACATAATAGGGCCAATGCCATGCTTGACGTATACATCAAAATTTGGGGTACCCTCTGGAGGCGCCGGCTGCCTTTCTTCCAATAGAGCTTCAGTAGAACAACACCGACATCCAAAACACCCTAACCTACTTAGACAAGGCATCTTAATATAAGGCACATACACTGTCCCCAATGGACAAATAGAACACCAACCAACAAATGATCCAAGAACCAAGTCCAAGCGGTCCAAAACCACACAAGACAGTCCGCAGACTGTACCAAGACAAGAAGACAGGCTCTAGCCCCAGACCTTTTCAAGAGTAAGCCAAATTTCCAGTTGGCCTGGCAGATTGTTCGCAAACAGCCCCAAACCTTTTCAAGAATGGGCCGAATTTCCAGTTGGCCTGGTAGACCGTTCACAAACACTCCGCGTCTTTCAAGGGTCCGCAAACTAACCAAGTTCAAGACAAGACAGTCCGGAGACTGTACCAGACACAGCCCGTGGGCTCGTGCCATTCAACCATGGCGCCACATTTGCCAAGAATTCAAGTCACTCATCTGGTGCACTCAGGTCGAGCAATATTATTCTCCACTGCCGACTCTTCGGACCAAACGGTCAAATCCAAGGTTCCGCCTTCTCAGGACTCCGGCCGGTGACCACTAGACGAGGAGTCGCCCGATCAGATGGGCGGGGCAGCCAAGAGAACTGGGCTCTTATCGTGTGGGGATCCCCGATCCGCCTGACCGACCGGACACCACCCCGACCCTACAACCCGATTACGGGCGAGTCGGGTCACCTTGCGGAGTCCCTGTTCGGGCACCAACTGAAGGAAGTAGCCCAAAAAGGGTCACCCGGGTTTTCTACAACCTCCTTATAGCCTTCCCCAAAATGAAGAGTCGGTCAGACAGTAGAGAATACAAAACAATCGTTTATTACCAATACTCTGTAGAGGAGTCCAATCTGACCTGCACGCTAAGATGTCTGCCGAGGGGACAGAACCCCCAACAGTCTGCAACGCATAATCATTCCTCCGAAGGGCCTCCCAACCACGCCCACAATGGAAAGTTACCAGCTTAGGCCGAACATGAACAAAGGAGGCACAGAAGGATGGGCTACCACCTGCTAGATGGGTACACACTATCGCTATCTCAAGGTTGCCGTGCTGGGTTTCGGCTTCTCCTAACGTGGGAGCAGAGCTACACACAGGGAT
The DNA here is from genome assembly GCA_963921515.1 of Calotriton arnoldi. Lineage (NCBI taxonomy): Eukaryota > Metazoa > Chordata > Amphibia > Caudata > Salamandridae > Calotriton > Calotriton arnoldi. The sequence continues at coordinate 615,830 of CAWUFW010009837.1, forward strand.
AGGTATGCAAGGGCAGAATGGCCTATTCATTAGCAAGTCAGAAAGCAACCTTGAACAGAAAAGAAAATAATAACTGAATACAGCGTTCTGCTGAGGCAAGCAATACGAATAGTGAGGCCTAGTACAGACACAACCTAATAGGGATTACGAAATACAAAATGGAGTCACACTCGCTAACTGAAGCTCGGAGACGGCGGGGATAACTCAGTGGGTTACATAACGTGAATACGAATGGTGTCTCATTTAGCCGCACACTGCTAACCTAATATAGCGTAAAACAAGTATATAATGAGAATGGGATTTTCAAATCTAACAGGAGGAGTGGCACAGATAGAAGTGGCATACAGTGGAGTGACGTAGACTGGAGTGGCATACAGTGGAGTGGCATTCAGTAGAGTGAGGTAGAGTGTAGTGTCATACAGTGAAATAGGCTATAGTGGAGTGGCATAGAGTGGAGTGGGGTAGAGTAGAGTGGAGTGACGTACAGTGGAATAGCATATAGTAGAGTGGCATAGAGTGAAATAGCATAGAGTGGAGTGGCATACAATGAAATAGCAAACAGTGGAGTTTGTGCAGAGTGCAATGGCACAGAGTGGAGTGTGGTAGCAGATTGGCATACAGTTGAATATTGAACAGTGGAGAGGCATAGAGTGAAGTGGTGTAGAGTGGAGTGGCATAGAGTGGAAATGCATACAGAATAGTGACGTAGAGTGCAGTGGGGTAGAGTAGAGTGGCATACGGTGGAGTGGCATATAGTTGGGTAGCATAGAGTGGAATGGCGCACAGTGGAGTGGCGTAGAGTGGAGTGGCATAGAGTGGAACAGCAGATAGAGTGCAGTGGCGTACAGTGGAGTTGTGAACCCTGGAAGAGGGCAGAATGGAGTGGTGTAGGGAGGGGTGGCATAGAGAGAAGTGCCATACAGTGGAGTTATGTAGACTGGAGTGGCATACAGTGGAGTGGTGTTTAGTGGAATAGTGTAGAGTGGAGTTGTGTAGAGTGCTGTGGCATACAGTGGAGTGTGGTAGATTGTAGTGGCGTACAGTGGAATAGCATACAGTGGAGTGGTGTAGAGTGGAGTGGTTTATATTGGAGTGGCATAGGGTGGAGTGGTGCAGGGTGGAATAACATACAGTAGAATGACATAAAGTGGAGTGGTATGGAGTGGAGTGGCATAGAGTGGTGTGAGGCACAATGTAGTGGTGTGCAGTTGAATAGCATAGATTGGAGTGGCATACAGTGGAGTGGTGTACAGTTAACTGACATACAGTGGAATAGCATAACATGGAATGGCATATAGTGGATGGCGTACAGTGGAGTGGCATACAGTGAAGTGGCTTAGAGTGCAATAGCACAGAGTGAAGTGGAGTGATGTAGAGTGGAGTGGCGTAGAATGGAGAGCAGTAGAGTGGAGTGGCATAGCATACAGTGGCGTAGAGTGGAGTGCTGTAGAGTGGATGGCATAGAGTGGAGTGAGGTACAGTGTAGTGACATACAGTGGAATAGTGTAGAGTGTAGTGGCATACAGTGGAATGGCATAGAGTGGCATGGATTGGAGTGGTGTAGATTGGAATGGAGTGGAGTGGCGTAGAGTGTAGTGGTGTAGAGTGGACTGCCTTAGAGTGGCACAGAGTGGAGTGGCATAGAGTGGAGTGCTGTAAAGTGGAGTGCCATAGAGTGAAGTGCTGTAGAGTGGAGTGGAATACAATGGTGCACCATACAGTGGAGTAGACTGGAATAACGTTGTGTGGAATGATGCAGAGAGGAATGCCATACAGTGGAATAGCGTGGAGTGGAATAAAGTGGAGTCTTGTACAGTGGAATAGCACAGAGTGTTGTAGCATAGAGTGGAATAGTGTACATTGGAGTGGCATAGAGTGGAGTGATGTAGAGTGAAGTGGAGTACAGCGTAATAGCATACAGTGGAGTGTTGTACAGTGGAGTGTCATACAGTGGAGTGGTGTACAGTGAAATAGCGTACAGTGGAGTGGTGAACACTGGAGTGGTATAGAGTGGAGAGACATACAGTGGAATAGCGCAGAGTGCAGTGTCGTAGAGTGGAGTTGTGTACAGTGGAATAGCATGGAGTGGAGTAGTGTAGAGTGGGACGGCATCCAGTGGAGTGGCATAGAGTGTAATAGCAGACAGTGGAGTGGTGCAGAGTGGGGTGGCGTAGAGTGAAGAGGCATACAGTGGATTAGTGTAGAGTTGAGTGGGAAATAGTGGAGGGATGTCCCTCACTGTTTTGTATACTTCTGTTTGTCACTCTAAGTGGGACGGGTATGCCCAGACATGGGTTCCATGCATACTGTGCCTCTGTAACCACCCTGTACCTTGCTGATGAGCCCATAACTAGGGTGAAACCGTTCCTGGGTTGCTTGTGTTACAGTTCATAGAGGACCTGGTTTGGCAGTTTGAGCTAGACAGTTCCAATTGGAGTAGGGTCAAGAATGATTTGCGTATAGCTGGGTCCAAACTGAGGTGGCATGTTTTATAAAATAATGATGGATTGGGATGCAGCCTGAGCAATTGCCAGTGGCTGACATTAATTCTAGCATTCCATCCATCACTGTTTTGTACAATTCAGTTTATCTCCTTAAGTGGGATCGGTATCCCAGATGTGGGTACTGTGCACACTGCGTCACTGGAACCAACCTGTACATGGCTGATGAGCCCATAACAAGGGTGAAAATGGTTTTGGGTTGCTTGTGTTCCAATTTAGGGAGGCACTGGCTTGGCATTTCGGGCTGGACAGTTCCAATTGGAGCAGGGTCAAAACTGATTTGCATATAACTGGGTCCAAACTGAGGTAGCATGGTGTACAAAATAATGATGGGTTGGGATGTAGACCCGAGTAATTGCCAGTGGCTGAGATTAATTCAAGCATTTCATCCATCACTGTTTTGTATACTTCAGTTTAACTTTTGTAATGGCAGTCATTAGTCATTTACATAATGCCTTGTCATTGTTATGGACCACAGTACTTTCACGCGGTACAGAGACAGAATATAGAGTTGGAAATGTCGACTTGCACTAATATCGAGTTTGAAATATCGAGACACAGAAATATCGACAGCAAGAATATCGTGGTCAAGAATATCGAGTTTAAGGTAAGAAATATAATTTTTAAAAATATCGAAGTCATTAATATTGTTTGCAAAAATATAGTTGTTAAAAATATTATGTATTTTAAAATGTATTTTAAATGTATGTGCTCTATTTTTTTGTCTAAGTATTGCTTTTGTTTTTTAATATATGTGTTAAGTTTTTAGAAGTTATTAATTTTATTTTAATTAAATTTTGCGTTTTAGTTCCGTAGCGGGTTGTGGGTTTATAGGGGAATTGGGTGGGAAGTAATTTAATTTTAATACATTTATTAATATTTGTTATATAATATTTATTTAATTTTATAGTGTTAATTCTGGGAATTAATTTATTATTAATTAATCAATAATTGGCAGTTAATTTTAATTAATTAATTAATTGGTAAATATGTTAATTGTGTCATTTTTTAGGAGCGGGTTGTGGGTTTATAGGAAATAGGGTGGGAAGTAATTTAATTATAATTAAAATATTATTATTTTTTATTAATTAATATTTATTTCTTTAATATTTTATACTATTCATTGTGGGAATTATTATTATTTTTTTTTAAATTGGTTGTTAATTGTTATTAATTAATTGGTAATTATGTTAATTGTGACATTTTTTTAGGAGCGCGTTGTGGGTTGATAGGGGAGTAGGGTGGGAAGTAATTTAATTTTAATACATTTATTAATATTTTTTATATAATATTTATTTAATTTTATTTTATAGTGTTAATTGTGGGATTTAATTTATTAATAATTATTTATATTTTGCTTGTTACTTGATATTAATTGATTAATTAATTGTTAATTAATTATGTTAATAGTATCATGTTTTCAGAAATGGATGGTGGGATTTATAGGGGAATAGGGTGGGAGGTAATTTATTTATAATTAATTAATTATTTGTTAATTAATGCTAATTAATTAATTAAAATTTAAATATGGAAATTGTGTAATTATTTTGATGTGTGAGGTGTGGGGTTTATAGTGGTAAATGGTGGGAAGTACATTTTTTAAAATTAATTAATGATTTGTGGTTAATTGATATTAATTTATTAATGTTAAATTAGTTATGGATATTGTGTAATGATTTTTAGGTGTGTGTTGTGGTGTTTATTGGGGTAAAGGGTGGAAAGTAATTTACTTTAAATTAATTAATCATTACTTGATCATTAATATTCATTTATTCCTTGATAAATATTTTTGGTAATTGTTTATTTTTATTTTGTTTGTGGATTTTGGTTCTATAGGGGTAATGTTTGGTTAGTATGCTCGGCCGGACGGGCAGCGGGCAAAGCTGAGTTATGCGCCGGACCGTAGTGAATATTGCATGCTGCCAAAGATTGCTATTTTTGCACAGACCTGTTTTTAACTAAGTTTTAACTCTTTTAATCTTTTATCGATAGCCTGGTTGCGCCGCTAAACGCTGCTAATTGTTGCTCTGTTAAACGCTGCTAAATCATTTACCTGTCCCTCACTCTCTGGTCCGTTGCGGGGGCTCCCGTTTGTGCGGAGGGAGTATTGGGCTGAGTTCTCAGCATTTGGCGTGGGCACCATCTTGGGGGAAGAGGGTTGGCACTCCAGTTGCTTGCCACTTCCGGGGAAAACATTTAAAACTCAATGCTCGCCCGGATGGGAAGTCCGTCTGCGCCCGTCCGCGCCCACCCGGGACCAGGGGCCAGGACCCCGGCACAACTCCCTCGAATTGAATACACTAGAGAGGAACTGTATAGTTTCAACATACATAGAGGAAATAATTGCGAGAAGGGATGAGATTTTACGAGCGGCACTTCAAGAGAAAGGGACTGCCGGCACTGTAAACAACGATGGAATGCATCTCACATGATAGGGATAAAAAATAAAATACCAAGCAGGTCAAAAAACCCACAGGAATGGAAATTAGGGCTGATTAATAGTAGATCACTGCCCAAACACACAACCGAACTCCGACTACTGGTAGAGGACACTAAATTAGATGTCCTGTTTTTAACAGAAAGTTGGCTCAAGGAGTACTCATCACCGGACATAGTTATGGCACTGCCACCAGACTATCAGATACATAGGCTGGACAGGACAGGCCAGATAGGGGGAGGACTAGCCATTCTTTTAAAGAAGGAGTACAAATGTATAACAGAGTCACTAGCCCTGAAAGGATGCGAATGTCTCTTCTTCTTAATTCTGTTATCTCCCACCTTCACTTTATCAGGCCTCTTAATCTATCGACCGCCAGGTCCGTATGGGGAGTTCCTAGAAGAGCTGCCCGAAGTGATGGCTAGTCTCTTATTAAAGAAATCTTACATTCCTATACTGGGGGATCTAAATCTTCACATGGAGGATAAGAGCCATCCAAGTGTAAAAAGACTACTATCAGACCTAGAAAGCTTACAACTGGCCCAGATGGTAACAATGGCCACACATGTTAAAGAACACACTTTGGATGTGGTAATTTCCAATGATCCCGATATGACAGCGGCCACACCAATACCGGTACCATGGTCGGACCATCACTTCATCCCTTTCAATGTACGGAAGTTAAGAAATGAGGACAGGGAAGTCACCTCCAAGGCGACGATAAGGAAAAGATGCTGGGCCAAGATCAACCCTGCAGTTTGGGGGGACGTCCTAACAGACATCGCAAGCACGAACACAGAGAACCCAGGGTCAGCTGAAGAAAGATACTCGAGATGGGAATCCTGGATCATGCAATCCCTGGATTTAGTAGCCCCTAAGGTCACCCACAAGCCCAAAACCTTAACTAGAGCAGAAGGATGGTTCAATTCCCAGCTGCTGGCGTTAAAGAAAAATTGTAAAAAGATTGAAAGGGAGTGGAGAAAAAAATGATGACCCCCAACTCAAAATGGAGTATAAAGCAGCCATTAGAAACTACCATAATAATATCAAAATGAGCCAAGCTAAGTTCTTTGAGGAAAAAATCAATAGGGCTCAGAACTCCTCAAGGGAACTGTTCACAGTAATCAAGCCCTTGACTAACCCACCCATTGACATCAGTCCATCCGAAACCTCAGAGGAGAGGTGCAATGACCTGGCCGCCTACTTCCTCTCTAAAGTAACGGATATTTACAGTTGATTCAAAACGGATGGAGACCTCACGGCAGGGGGGGGAAAGATCAGGAAATAGTTCCCCCACAACAGGCTATCACCAACTTTCCACTTATGGAACAGAAGGATCTAGAAGCCTTGATGGAGGAGGTGAAGTCCGGCTCGCCTTTGGACCCAGCTCCTCCGCAAATTCTCAGAACCGTAACACCTATCATTGCACCGACTCTAACGAGGATTATGAATCAGTCCCTAGAAACAGACATAGTCCCAGTTGCTTGGAAACACGCTATGATAAAGCCTCTACTGAAAAAAGCCAATGCAGATAGATCACAACTGGGCAACTTCCGCCCCATCTCCTTGCTACCATTTGCTGGTAAGCTACTAGAAAAACATGTCAACAGAAACCTGTCAGAATTTTTAGAGACTAACCAGTGCCTTCACCCCACTCAGATGGGCTTCAGGGCACAACATAGCACAGAATCTGCCCTGTTAGTTGTGGTGGAGGATTTAAGACGATCATTAGACCAGGGAAAATCAGCCGTGTTGCTCCTATTAGATTTGAACGCTGCTTTTGATACGGTAGACCATCCTATATTACGCAGAAGGCTCTCAGACATTGGGATCCAGGGCATGGCGCTTAAATGGCTGACATCATTCTTGAATGATAGAACATTTCAAGTACAGGAAAATACCACTCTCTCCAAAACCATGTCTTTGAGGTGTGGCGTTCCACAGGGCTCATCATTGAGCCCAATGCTTTTTAATGTCTACATTGAGCCTCTTGCTAAGATCATGCTGGAATTTGATATATCTATGACCTCTTATGCCGACGTTACGCAGTTGGTTATCTCCTTGGACCCAAAAAATAGCAGGGCCGGTGAGAGATTATCCTCCTGCTTGATAAAAGTTAAAGCGTGGATGACGACAAGCTGTTTAAAGTTAAATGGAGACAAAACTGAGCTACTCTTCCTCGGAAACAAAGCAATACCCAGGCTCATTATAGATTGGCATGCCTGTCTAGGTAATCCACCCATCCCCACAGAAATAGTAAAAAATCTAGGATTCTGGCTAGAAACGGATCTCTCCATGGTGACACAGTCGAAAAAGGTCGCAGCAATCTGCTTTGGACTTCTCAGAAGCCTTCGGAAAATTCTTGATAGAATTCCCATACTGCTCAGGAAGGCAGTGGTCCATTCTCTGGTTACCTCGAAGTTAGATTATGGAAACTCACTGTTCTTGGGGGCACCTAAATATGTTATCCGCAGATTGTAGGTGGCTCAGAATGCAGCCGCAAGGCTGCTGTGCAATGTTCCGGTCCGGGAGTCAGTAAAAAAGCACCTACTTAGACTCCATTGTCTTCCGGTAGAAGCCAGAATAAAATTGAAAGTTTTGGTCATCACCCACAGAGCACGGCATAATAGAGGTCCTAAAAAAATTGAGAGGCTAGTATCTCCCTACATCCCAAATAGGCGGCTACGATCTAGCACGGAGGAACGTCTAAAACAAACAAAGGCTAGGAGGGAGAGATGGGGAGGAAGATCTTTCTCCCACCTAGCTCCCAAACTCTGGAACTCCATGCCGTTGGAATACAAATTGATAGACAGAGAACTACAGTTCCGCAAAGAGATCAAGACCTGGCTGTTCATGCAATATCTCTAAGACATGGTTAGCCCTTATTCAGTATCTGACCGCTCAGCGCTGGGAAGCCTTAGGGCAGTCTCGCGCTCTACAAATCCTTAATAATAATAATAATAATAATAATAGTACATTAATTTGTATCTGTTTTAATGTGTTTTTAATTAATAATATTTGTTTAATTGATAATTAATTGTGTTAATTATGGAGGTACAATTTAAAAAAAAATGTAGATGTGTGTTGTAAATTGTGTGGTGTTATAGGGTAGAAAAAAAATATTACATTTATGTAATAATTAATGTTTTGGATTATAAATAATTTCTATTACAAAATATGTATTTGTTTGTAAATTATTTTTTAATTTAAAAAAAAAAATCTTTGTATGTAATTTTTAGATTTTATTAACATTATAATATGTTTCTATGTTTTGTGATTTTTTTATATTTTTATATGTTTTGTTTTTTGGTTTTTTATTATCTTTTGTATTGTAGTTCATATTTTGTTTGTTTTTAAATTTAAATTTTCTTCAGTGGGAATAGTAATTTTTACCCCTCCGCTATCCAACACTTTCCCTACTGCTGCATTTGCAGGAGTGGGAATAGTAATTTATACCCCTCCGCTATCCAACACTTTCCCTACTGTTGCACTCCCTGGAGTGGGAATAGTAAATTATTCCCCTCTGCTAGCCAACACTTTCACTACTGTTGCACTCGCTGGAGTGGAAATAGTAATTTTTTCCCCTCCGCTATCCAACACTTTCCTTATTGTTGCACTAGCTGGAGTGGGAATAGTAAGTTTTACTCCTTCGCTATCCAACATATTCCCTACTGTTGCACTCGTTGGAGTGGGAATAGTAATTTTTACCCCTCCGCTATCCAACACTTTCCCTACTGCTGCATTCGCAGGAGTGGGAATAGTAATTTATACCCCTCCGCTATCCAACACTTTCCCTACTGTACCACTCACTGGAGTGGGAATAGTGATTTATTCCCCTCCAATAGCCAACACTTTCCCTACTGTTGCAGTTGCTGGAGTGGGAATAGTAATTTTATCCCCTCCGTTATCCAAAACTTTCCCTACTGTTGCACTAGCTGGAGTGGGAATAGTAAGTTTTACTCCTCCGCTGTCCAACATATTCCCTACTGTTGCACTCGTTGGAGTAGGAATAGTAATTTTTACCCCTCCGCTATCCAACACTTTCTCTACTGTTCCTCTCGCAGGAGTGGGAATAGTAATTTTTTCCCCTCCGCTATCTAACACTTTCCCTACTGTAGCACTCGCTGGAGTGGGAATAGTAATTTTATCCCCTACGCTATCCAACACTTTCCCTACTGTTGCACTCACTGGAGTGGGAATAGTAATTTTATCCCCTCCGCTAAACAAAACTTTCCTTACTGTTGCACTAACTGGAGTGGGAATAGTAATTTTTACTCCTTCGCTATCCAACACATTCCCTACTGTTGCACTCGTTGTAGTGGGAATAGTAATTTTTACCCCTCCGCTATCCAACACTTTCCCTACTGTTGCACTCATTGGAGTGGGAATAGTAAATTATTCCCCTACGCTATCCAACACTTTCCCTACTATTGCATTCACTGGAGTGGGAATACTTATTTTTGTACCTCTCCGCTATCCAACACTTTCCCTACTGTTGCACTCGCTGGAGTTGGAATAGTAAATTTTAACCCTTTGCTATCCAACACTTTCCCTACTGTTGCCCTCGCTGGAGTGGGAATAGTAATTTTTACCCCTCCGCTATCCAACACTTTCCCTACTGTTGCACTTGCTGGAGTGGGAATAGTAATTTTTCCCCCTCCGCTATCCAACACTTTCCATACTGTTGCACTCATTGGAGTGAGAATAGTAAATTATTCCCCTCTGCTCTCCAACTCTTTCTCTACTGTTGCACTCAATGTAGTGCAAAATGTAGGTTTAAAAAATATTAAATATTTTAATATTTTAATTTATAATATAATTTTTTAATTTATTTTTATGTTATAGGTGTAAGTATATATATATTTATTTTTTAATTTTTAATATATATATAACATTTTGAAATTAATAAAAATATCTATTAATTGTTTTTAAGTAAATATATATATATATATTACATTTTATTTATGTATGTTTAATTTTTTTAAATTAAATGTATTACTTATAATTGTTAACATTTACAAATAAATCTAAATGATTTTTTTAAAGTTACTTTTATTATTTAATTTATTTTACAATATTTTTTGTACATATAACAAAAACGATATTTTGTACATCGATATTTTTTACAACAATATATTTTTTTCAATATTTTTGTACTTACCAATATAAAGATAGGAGGTCGATATTTTTGACAACGATATTTATGTCCCGATATTTGTGCAAGTCGATATTGTGGTGGTCGATATTCTGTCAGTGATCCCTTTCACGCAATACTGCGAAATTTTGGGAAATTATAGTCTCCACAGATATCACTAAGTTAAAATGTCTTAGGGGCCGATTACGATGGCGGGCGGATCGCCACTGCCGTGCCGGCGGTGGCTTCTGCCAGCCTGGCGGGTGCTGTTTTGCCTACCACGGTCGCGATTCCCCGACCGCCATATTACGATGGGCAGACATAGCCCAAATCCCTACTGCCGCTGTGTTTTTAGTTCCGCCAGTAGTTTGGTTCCGCGACGAGGGCGGACGTAGCCAATAGCGGGAGACCAGCGTGCGGAATGACGTGCAGACCGCCGTCCGAATCACAATGCCTCAAATAGGCAATCGGACCGCAACGGAGAAACCACCCATTGAAACACGGCGGAAGCAATACTGCGGAGGAAAACGGGAATCACAGACAACTCCACGTGTTCGCTACCGCTATGGATCCTGCTCTACAAGCCCTACCGCTGCTGTTCCTGATCCACGATCAACAAAGATGACGCCGCCGTCGACAACACCGCAGGTACGTCAATGACACACATCTGCATACAACACCAACACACAACACCTGACCTGTGAATGGCCTCCTGTCCACAATAGACATTCTGTTGGTCACAGGACCATATCCACCAGTGTCTTCATAAGGTGCTGCAAATCGTGAAACCACACCTCCACATCGGGGTCATCCATCAACAACGTCATCACCGCATCATCCCGGTCACGTCACCGCAGCGGTGAAGACGCGGGAAAAGTTCCGCACAATCTAGTAGGCAGGTCCAGCGGCACGCATGGGCAGTCTCAGGGACGTGTAAGGATTATGTTGGCCCTGGGGCAAATGTATATTGTGTGCCTCTGTTGGTAGCAGCTGTCATTACCTGATACCATCACAGCTCCTACCATCCCACCCTGTTCAACATCAAAATATGTGCCCATCTGATATTCAGGGATAGTGATGTATGTGAACAAGTTCATAGGTGTATTGTGGCAAAACAACACCTGCATAGTAATGCCAAATAGGTGCTTGTGGTGTTAAACCCCCTTCATGCTAGTGCCAAGATGAGTATTAGGGGGCAAAACAACACCTGCATAGTAATGCCAAAAAGGTGCTTGTGGTGTTAAACCCCCTTCATGCTAGTGCCAAGATGAGTATTAGGGGGCAAACCCCACCTGGAACATACACGTGTGTAGTTGGCATGTTCAGGGCCACATACACCTCAACACCACTGACAAGGCAGGCCAAGCACACTGTGTGACCACTCAACTGCACACATCCAAATATACCCATGTGAGTACGAAGACAGGCCTACACAAGATTACCACACACACACTGCTGTTCACACATCCAAACACATCACACAGACATCACCAACCTTGGACACCCCACAAGTTAGACTGTGTGTAGAATTCACCTCTGTTGTGGTATAGCCCCCTAACATGACATGTGTACAATCATACTAAAATCAACAGCGAATGATGATTGCAAGAGTACATCAACACCAACAAACATCATTGCACCCCCAAACCTCAGAGTCAAGCAGACCAAAAGTGTGTGTTACGTTTGCCAAACAATGACAAAGTGAATGAAGTAAATGGCAATGTGGAAGTGCCATGCAGAGCATGTGGCACATTTATCCATACACACACATTAAAATGTTTAATTAAGCAAGGGCAGTAACAAACTATACAACAGGAGTAACAGTGTTTATTGCAAAATATCCTGATAGGAACAAAAATTCAAACAAATAAAAGGCCATTTGCCAGTCCACAGTTCAAACAATGCACATGTGTGCATGAAAATGTTTACAGTGAATGTGTAACACCGTACACTGCCATGTGAATGACCAAAGTACCGGGGATATCAAAGCTCAGTCCAGGCAGCGCTGTGGGAGAGATGGGTATGGGAGGGGGTCTTTGCCTCAGACTTGCCTGTCAGTTGGACTGGGAGGTGGCTGATTGTCGTGGCCAGTGGCAGAACTGGACCTGGGAGAGAGAGGATCATCAGAGTCAGAGTCAGCAGTGGCAGGCATAGGGCTGCTTGGACCGGGTGGCATGGTGGCACGTGGAGGCCGAGAGATGCTGCTGAGAGACACAGAGGCAGTAGTGGCTGTGGCAGGTGTAGGGCTGCTCAGACCAGGTGGCATGGTGGCACGTGGAGGCAGAGAGATGCTGCAGTGAGACACAGAGGCAGTAGTGGCTGTGGCAGGTGTAGGGCTGCTCGGACCGGGTGGCATGGTGGCACGTGGAGGCGGAGAGATGCTGCCGTGAGACACAGTGGGTGAGGGTAAATGTTGAGGGCTGCCTCTACACTTCTTGGGTATCCGATATTGCAGAAGTGTCTTGGGAGTAGTGGGAAGTGTGGCCGGCACAACAGAGTCCCTCTCCACCAAAGGTGTAACAGGTGCAGGTGGCCCTCCTTGTGGGGATTTGCTGGATATGGACTTAGCCTTGCTTTTGCTTGCCTTTTGCCCTCCATCCCCTGTAGTCCTGGTGAACCCCTCACATTGCTCTCCTGACCACGCTTCACAGGGGTGTGGGTGGGAGTAGAGGTCCTGGGTGAAGCAGTCTTAGGGAGCTTTTGGGCTTTTCCTTTAGAGGCACCAGCCCCACAGCAGGCATGCCAACTGTTTGTCTGTCACTTGGAGCAGTTGTGTGGATGGGAGGCTCTTGTGATGGGTGTAATCTTGTGGACCGTGAGCTAGAGGCCTGCTTCTTTGCCTGATGCCCCTGAGTGACATGTGAAGGGCTTATTTCTTTGCGTCCCTGTGTGCCTGTGTTAATTTTTGGGGATGGTGTCTGTGGTCTGGCACGCTTGGAGTGCTGCTGTCGTGTGCTGCGTGTCGATGACTTGGGGCCTGAGGGCTCAGTTGTGTGGTCACTCTCCTCAGGGGTTGCCACTGGCAGGGTGGTTGTTGAAGGCATTGGGGCTGGACTTGGATGCTGTGATAGCTGAATGGCTGCCATCACGGTGGAGGACAAACCCTGGACAGTCCTCTGTAGCCCACCCACGTCCGAATGAATGCCCTCCATAAATGCCAGAACCTGTCCCAACTTCTTGTCCTGATCCTGGAAAGCATTTAGGAGAGCTGTCTGACTCACACACAGCTGGTGCAAGAGTTCTACCGCCTCAACACTGAGGGCAGCAGGGGAGACAGGGGCAGGGGCAGCGGTGCCTGGGGTGAAGGTGACTCTACCCTTAACAGCCCTGCGGGCACGGACAGCACTAGTGGTAGTAGCCGGGATGGTGGGCACTGGCCGATGTGTGGTGGAGGAAGAGGCAGCATTGTCACTCCCTGTGACCACCATTGTCGCTGACTCCCCACTGGAGTCAGATGATGTTGAGGTTGTTCTTTCTGCGCGCGAGTCCTCAAGGACACTCCTATCCCCCTCCGAGGCGCTGGTCACCTCCGTGTCAGTGATCTCATGGCTATCATGCGTGCCACATGCTTCAGCACTGGTGTCCGTCTCATGGCCTTCCGTGCACTCGGTAGATGCTGCAATGGACAGAGACATAGGTTCAGTACAGTGCCATACACACAAACATCAAATGCAAGCACAGCACTAAACTAGATAATGACAACCCCAAGTTGCACAACACCCTGTGCAGTCTGCATGTGCAACAATCATGCTAAACACAGAAGATGCATAGAAATATGCATTGTTTACATCAATGAGCCATGTGAGGTTCACACAGGCAAATAGCAGGTCCCTGCCTCCTTGTAATCCAATATAAACATCTCTGCAAGCATACCCACGTGCCTGTATGTGAGAGAGGCATAAATCTCAGCATGTTGCCTCTGTCACATATGGAGTCACTGTAAGGGGACAACACAGATACAGATTCAAATTTGTACTTTAGAATGTCCATGAGCTACTGATGTCTAACAAGTTGAGCAATTCATCACGCAGACTGTTGCACGTTGGTGTCAAATGTGTAGTTCACACCATTTACAAGTCCTGCAGTGCACACATCGTTAAATGCACACTGACATGATGCACACTGCTGTACACTGCCTGGTGATGTCCATGACACCCAGAATGCAGAAGATGTCATAAGGCCACATCTCATCATGCAATGTCAAGGGCCATTGTATGAAACACATGATAAAGTCCATCTAGGGAAAATACATGACACCTGCACTCAACACATAGGCCACTGAGAAGTATTTAATCAAAATTGACACATCAGCAAGATCAGCAATGGCTCCCGGTCACCATTCATGCAGTCACTCACACCCAAAGTCAGCCTGCGCAGAATACTCACCACTAACTCCCTGCTGATGGTCCCTCAAACGTTCATACAGCTCTGGCTGTGTCACAGACAAGATGCAGGACATTAGTGGAGTCATGGTTCAGCGTGCCAACCTGCCACTTCGAGGGAGCAGCCCCACCGTCATCTCTGCCACGTTCTTGCTCAGACAGGAGATGTCGTCCCACCTCTTGTGGCAGTGTGTGTGCCATCTGTTGGATACACCCAGAGCCCGCACCTTCCGTGCAATGTTCTTCCATGTGGCCTTACGCTGGTGGACCGTCAGCTGCAGGCATGGGAGACAAGAAAAGGAAGTATCAGAGACCCTGTGTCATTCACACTGTGTGTCAGTACAGGAGAACATAAATGCATGGCATACAAATCGCTACATCTTCATCAGAGGCCATACAGCATGACACATAGAACATGTTCATTACAATACTACATAGAAATGAATGGATGTATTACGCGGCACACAGTACATGGCCATCTCATACACATGCACAATGGCAGCACAGACAGCTATGTGCAGAAGGCCCTTATCTGTGATGCAGTATGTGAGTGAGCATGACATGCAATACAGTGCCAATGAAGTGTAGTGGCAGACTCACTGTGTCCACCACTACACACCCCTCAATGCCCTTGGCCTGTGAATGGCTCAATGCATTTTTCAGGAAACATATTGGGACATAATCTGAATTATCACGCCCTTCTCACAATGTTAAGTCCTCTATTGTGCAATTCTCAGGACTATGATGGCTCAGTGAGTATTAGGTGTGTGGACTAAACACATGTTTGACTCAGTCCAGTTAGGCATGGCTCAGAGTAACATCGGACAGTGTCTGTGCAGGCCAGAGGAACTCACACTGCGGTTCAACATGGTCCCTCAGATAAATCACATGGATGTACAGCATGAGAGGGTGAAAAGTGCCAACACATGCGAGACTGAACACATGTTCAAATCAATGTAAGGATGACATTTACTACTTACATTGATGTGAAGTGTCATAGTTGCATTAACATCAAGTGGGTTCCACTCATGCATTGGACTATTGTGCATGATGCTCACATCAACATAGTGCACTTAAGAAATATACAACACACATAAGTCATTGGTCCATTCCAATATACATTTCAACAGTCACATATGAGGTTGTGAAGAGTGAGTGGACAGTTACATCACATGGCACAGTAAAAATTAGTCCCGACTTGTACTGTTTCAAAACACCATCGTATCTGTGTGGCTGTTTAAACAATGCATGTCTCCCCTACCTTCAATCAACTCATGTATGTGTGGAAATAAGCCTACAGACACCATTGACATGAAGTTAGCATGCATGGCAGTGTAACACACATTTACATCACCTAGTCTCAGACCAACATGTTTATTAAGTTTGTGCAAGAATGGCTGTAGAAGTGTCCATTTTCTACACATAATCAAATGCAATTTCCACAGAACATGTATGGAGCATGCCATGGTAACTATTAGGATGCCTGTACATCGACTTGCACTCACAGGCACATACTACTGCACAGCAACATCATGGTATCATTTTGATCACTCTCACACTTGGAATCAGGAACACTTACCAGTACATCTGGCGCACCAAAAGCCTCCCATACTGTGCAAGGACCTCGTCCACCAGAAGCTCCAGCTCCTCTATAGTGAAGGGACGGGCCCTGACATTCTCTGTTCTCGCCATCACTGGGTCCAGGATACAGAAAAATATGCAGTTGTAGAGGAATGGCAGTCAGCAGTGTCTGAATGCATGTGAAATGTGTGGCTCTCCCACAGAGATTTATAGGCCCCTGGGGTGGTATCAGTGGCAGTCAGCTGCTGCAATTGGTCCACCTGGCTGGCATCTTTCAAGTGTGGCCAATGAGTGGACCCGCAGTGGCGGTGCACGCCTACCGCGGTTTTCAAAGTAGCATTTCACTACCGCGGTTCCCATTGTCTGCAATGGCATTGGTGGTGTCACACCACAGAGGCCAGGCGGTCGCTACCGCTATGCTGCATCTTTCAAGTGTAGCCAATGAGCGGACCCGCGGTGGCGGTGCATGCCTACCGCGGTTTTCAAAGTAGCATTTCACTACCGCGATCGCGGTTCCCATTGTCTGCAATGACATTGTTGGTGTCACACTGCGGAGGCCAGGCGGTCGCTACCGCTATGCTGCATCTTTCAAGTGTAGCCAATGAGCGGACCCGCGGTGGCGGTGCACGCCTACCGCACATATGGACACATTATGCACTAGCAATGGCAATAGTCAAATTTAACAATTGAACACTATGCCTCCATAGTGTCTTACTGCACTTGTTTTGTACAATGAATGCTAGTGTGACATTCAACTCACTGATGCCTACACATGCCATGTCTGTGGAAAATGGGACATGCATTGCCATGCACTTACTCACGTCACCTATGATATGTGTGTGGATGTACATCTATTGGTTGTATGATGTTGTCTCAGGTTTGAAATCAACTCAATGTGTGAGATGGCTAATCAAACAACAGTAATGATTGCCTGACCACATAATGGTGGTATTTTACTGTGCCCTAGCTGATTTAAGTAGGATATGTGATCAGCTTACACACACTGTGCACATTGTGATGATAACTAGTGGTCTGTGCAACTTAAGCAAGAAGGTGTGGCAGGTAAAGCAGCTACATATGAGTCAGCAGTGTTGCTGTCTCATACATCTGCTGTGTCACCTACTCCTAGTCCTGGGGACACCAGATGTATTTGTGTACCATTCACAACCTCTGATTATGTTTTTGGGGTAGTCAGTATGTACAACATGACCACTTCACATGTGGTGAAGGTGTCTCTGCATCTGAGTTGTGGATTAAGCAATTGTTGGAGTACATTCATTGTTTCTGCTGCGTGAGTCAAGATGTGAGAAGTCGGACACATCTCATTGTGTAATTTGAATAACATTAGTCCTCTTCCATTTCATGTAGGCGACGACCAAATGTGCACCGGCCTTTCACAGTCCTGGCGGACATGGAGGATGTGGACATCATCCGGAAATTTCGTCTGGATCGCGTTACACTGCAAGAGCTGTGTGCTCAGTTGGA
The DNA here is from genome assembly GCA_963921515.1 of Calotriton arnoldi. Classification (NCBI taxonomy): domain Eukaryota; kingdom Metazoa; phylum Chordata; class Amphibia; order Caudata; family Salamandridae; genus Calotriton; species Calotriton arnoldi. The sequence goes on from CAWUFW010009837.1 coordinate 633,350, forward strand.
GCCCCATCTGAGGCCTCAACGAACATATCCAACTGCCCTATCCCCAACAGTGAAGATCATGGCAGCGCTGCATTTGTTTGCTACGGGCTCTTTCCAATACACAGTGGCCAGCGCCGGTGGGATGTCGCAAGCCACATTCAGCATGGTGCTCTGGGATGTGGTGTCCGCAATGATGCTATACAGGACCAATACATACGATTCCCAAATACAGCAGAATTGCCTGCTGTGAAGGCTGGTTTTTATGCCCTTGGCCACATTCCTCATGTAGTTGGTTCCATTGACGGCACACACATTGCCCTTGTCCCACCACAGGCACGTGAGCAGGTGTATAGGAACAGGAAGCACTACCATTCCATAAATGTGCAGGTGGTATGCCAAGCTGATATGATCATCAGCCATGTTTGTGCGCGATTTGCTGGCTCCGCCCATGACTCCTACATCCTGCGGAACAGCATTGTACCCCGGATGATGGAAAATCTACATCCAGAGTGTGCATGGCTTGTAGGTGAGTACACTGAGTCAAGTAGTGTGCTGTGTGTGACATGCTGTTCTCGTCAACTGTTTGTATCCCAACATTTCTCTGTGTATGTCACACCTAGGTGACTCAGCGTATCCCAACAGGCCGTGGTTGCTGAGCCCACTGCGGAATCCAAGTATCCCGGGTGAAGTCAGCTACAACGAGGCACATGGTAGGACACGACGTGTGGTGGAGCGCACTTTTGGCCTCCTGAAGTCCCGATTCTGGTGCCTGGACAAGAGCGGAGTTGCACTGTTGTATTCCCCACAAAAGGTGTGCCAGATAGTTGTAGCATGCTGCATGCTACACAACCTTGCCTTGCACAAAGCCGTTCCGCTGATCCTGGATGACGATGAGCAGCAGATGCCCCCTCCTGTACACCCACACACTTCCAGTGCAGACGATAGTGGTGAAGAGGAAGGTGTTGACCTGCATCAACAGCTCATTGCCAACTACTTCCCTTGAATGTAAGTGACTTTGTAGAACAGTGACATTGTGTGTTTGCTTGGATGTTAGTATCAAGGCATAGAGAATTTTAACTGCTGGCTGTCGTTGTGTGTGTGATAAGGGCTGATGTGTGTGGCACACGGTATTTGTATCCAGGTACATCATGTGTATGTTGAGGTTGTTGATCATTGCAATGTGTGCGTGTTTTTGTAACTTGATGCCTAGTGTTGTGTTTCAGCTGTAATGGTGTCACCTGATAAGTAAATGTCATTCTCTTGTGTCTTTCTAGGTTCATTCACCCTCTCAATGCCTCCTCTCCTTCAGAGCTGTTGGAACATTGAAATCTGATTTGTCATTGTACATACTGGAATAAACATGTAGCTCACACAGACATAGGTATGTGAAGAGTGTTTATTTAAAATTAGTTTTGTGCAAGTGAAGGGAATATGTACATGAATGTGAACAGTGAATAAATGAGTTGTCAGTCATGGTAGATGAGACAAATAGTGTAGTCGCCACAAAGCTGAAGTCACACAGTCCAACAGACTCAGGCCATCAACATGGCAATGTGGGCAAGGATAGTCAACATAGTCAATGCAAAGGGGAACAACAAGATACCATCATGGCTGGCTCTGTGAGTGGCGTTGGTATGGTGGCCTGCCACCAAATCCTCCCCTGTGGATTCTTGGACGGCCCCTGGTGCGTTTGGGAGGGGGGGCATCTGCTGCAGGATCAGTGGTGTCTGAGGACTCACTCTCCTCCTGCACACCCCTCTCTGTGGCTGCAGCTGGAATGGTGGGCTGCACAGCAGGCAATCCACTGGAGGGGGTTGAGCTGCACTTGGGGCTGGGAGTCTGTCCTCAGAACACCCACTAGCTGGCCAACAAGGTCGACAAGTTGGCCCATCCGTGTGTCCGTGGACTGCTGCAGCAGGCGGATCTCATGCATGTCTTCAGCAAGCTGGCCCATTACTCCATGGTTCTCTTGGTAGGCACCAAGGACTCTTGCAATGGTGGCCAGGGATTCAGGGTCATTGTCCTCCTGTGTCTCTGCCCCAGTTGTACTCCCACCTGCCCTCCTGACACGGACCTGTGGCATAGTCCCCCGACGCACTGGCACACTCTCCCTGGCATGCTGTGATTGTGTGGTGGTGTTGGTAACCACCATGGCAGGGCGTGTGTTGTAGGCAGCAGTGGTGATGGTGGTGGTGGAGGCCACACAGGTCGTAGTGGCAGGGGGCAGCACAGTTGTTCTTGCCGTGGTGGTGGTGGAGGCCACACAGCTCGTAGTGGATGGGGGCAGCACAGTTGTTCTTGCCGTGGTGCTGGTGGTAGTGGTGGGGACAATGAGGGCTTGAGACATGTTAGTCCCTGCCACACCAGAGGGGGCAGCTTGAGAATCCTCGTCCGAGAATGTTGGGGAATCTGCATCCGAGAGTTCACGTTCCAGGGGTGGAGACTGACTCCGCATGTTGGTGTCATCCTCTGCAGTTAGTTGTTGATCTCCTGTTGAACAGAGGTCATATGGTAATTGAGTTGCACGCAACAAGCTTGATGTTAGACAATTGTTTGAGACATTTGATACAACAAACACTTTACAATGCAATGACTTTGTATGGCTGCTATATACTGTGCACCATGACATGACGTTGAGGTACATACCTTAGTAGTCCATGGTGTCCGTTGTGAATTGAAACTTGGTGCAGTGTACAGATAGTGTAACTACACGGACATGTCCTCATCTACCTAATTGCGTGACATCAACTTTCTGTTGTGCGTCTTTTCATTTAGCTGTTCATGTAATCTATTTCAACAGAGCTAGAAGGAACCATTGTCATGTTATACATAGCTTTGGAATCACATGTACTTTCCTTTTTTTTCATGTAGACCATGCATGTTTGGTGTTGAGATGGGCCTTCATGCTCAGACACCTTGGCACTTCCACATTGCATTCTCTGCTGTGCATTATTGTGGGATGCATTTGTTTCACTTGTGACTTGGTGAGTATGAGTTCAAAATATGTGACAGTTACGTGCACTTAGATGTCTGCACACTGGATGTGGCCTTTAAAACTATGCCAAGTTGGCTGACATGTAAGTGCTGATGTGGTTATGTGGCTACATGCATTTAGAAAAGGATGGCGGTGTGCATGCAGTCACTACCTACGTGTAAGTTTTGGGAGAGCAATGCAATAGCTGCCCCATGCTTGGGGGTGTGGGGAATGCTCCATCCTGCTCAGCTGTGGGACAAGGGGGCCTGTTGGGAGCTGTAGTGCAGACTTCCCAGCCACAAAGACCCCTCCCTGTTGAGGTGGCTACCTACCTGTAAGGTTACACATTGGAGGGAAATGGCTGGCCCATGCTTGGGGGTGTGGGGAATGCTCCATCTTGCTCAGCTGTGGGACAAGGGGGCCTGTTGGGAGCTGTAGTGCAGACTTCCCAGCCACAAAGACCCCTCCCTGTTGAGATGGCTACCTACCTGTAAGGTTACACATTGGAGGGAAATGGCTGCCCCATGCTTGTGGGTGTGGGGAATGCTCCATCCTGCTCAGCTGTGGGACAAGGGGGCCTGTTGGGAGTTGTAGTGCAGACTTCCCAGCCACAAAGACCCCTCCCTGTTGAGATGGCTACCTACCTGTAAGGTTACACATTGGAGGGAAATGGCTGGCCCATGCTTGGGGGTGTGGGGAATGTTCCATCCTTCTCAGCCGTGGGACAAGGGGGCCTGTTGGGAGCTGTAGTGCAGACTTCCCAGCCACAAAGACCCCTCCCTGTTGAGATGGCTACCTACCTGTAAGGTTACACATTGGAGGGAAATGGCTGCCCCATGCTTGTGGGTGTGGGGAATGCTCCATCCTGCTCAGCTGTGGGACAAGGGGGCCTGTTGGGAGTTGTAGTGCAGACTTCCCAGCCACAAAGACCCCTCCCTGTTGAGATGGCTACCTACCTGTAAGGTTACACATTGGAGGGAAATGGCTGGCCCATGCTTGGGGGTGTGGGGAATGCTCCATCCTGCTCAGCTGTGGGACAAGGGGGCCTGTTGGGAGCTGTAGTGCAGACTTCCCACCCACAAAGACCCTCCCTGTTGAGATGGCTACCTACCTGTAAGGTTACACATTGGAGGGAAATGGCTGCCCCATGCTTGGGGGTGTGGGGAATGCTCCATCCTGCTCAGCTGTGGGACAAGGGGGCCTGTTGGGAGTTGTAGTGCTGGCTGCCTGTACATGTGCCCCCATGTAAATATTGTTATGTACCTTTGTGGTGAATGAGAGGGAGTTATTGTGGGATCTGTGAGACATGTTTGGGGGAGTGTGGTGGACATGAGTACATTTGGGCCTAGGAGGTGTTGCTTTTTAGTTGTGCAAGCTACTACATAGCAGTGTTATGGCAGACGTTTGTTGGTACTTACCAGCCTCCATTCCCCCCTCAATTCCAGTGCAACTCTTTGGGTGCAGTATGCCAAGCACCTTCTCCTCCCATGCGTTGAATGTTCTTGGTGGAATGGGAGGGCCACTGCCAGTCCGGTTTGCCAGCTCACGGTTCTTGCTGTTCTTCTCCTTGACCTTGCTCTTGAGGTCAGTCCACCTCTTCCTGATCTCCTTCCTGTTGTGTGGAACTTGCCCTACAGCATTGACTCTGTCAACTATCCTTTGCCACATTTGATTTTGCCTGGCTGATGGCGTCTGTTGGACCCTGCTTCCTAAAATATATGGCTCAACTCTTATAATCTCATCCACCAGGACTGACAACTCACCATCAGTGAATTTGGGCATCTTCTGTGCCATGGTATGTGATGTGCTGAGTGGTTAAGAGTGCAGGTGTGAAGGTGGTGGTGGTGGTGGTGGTGGTGATGTGTGTGGTGTGTGTGTTTGTGATGGTGTGATGTGTGTAGGGTTGCCTATCCTTTGTGTGGTATTGTTGGGCCCTTCAGTTCTGGAGTTGTGCAAAGAATTGTGGTCATTCAGGGGCTGGTTTTATGCTCTGCTATGTGGGTGGGTCCAAACGGAGTATTCATGTCAGGTGTGTTGTCTGTGTTGAGCTGGGATTTGTAGTTTTTATTTGCCTGGGGCATGTGTCAATGGGGTGTGTTAGCTGTTTTTATTGGCTGAGCCAGATACACAGCCACATTTGGTAGTTTTATGGTGTAGTTGCTTTCGACCACCATTACAATTTCCGCGCGACCACCGCGGTCGGACTGCAACAGTCCTTCCTCCGGCTCTCCCATTCATCATTGATGACAATCGCGGTGGTCGGAAACAAGCGGTCGTACTGCAGGCACTGCGGTAACATCATAATTGCACTCGTGGAAATTCCGATTGTGTATCGGCGGTTTGTGAGCTTTCCGCAGTGAATCCGACCGCCGTGGACGGAATTTCGCCTTTTCCGCAAGTGCCCGGCGGTGTTTCTTGGAATCCGACCGCGGCGGTCGGATTTTTCCGGCAGTGCATCGTAATGTGATCGGCGGTGGTGCCGCAGGCCATGCGGGCGGTCTTTTCCCATTGCCACGCCGGTCGGAATGGTTTTCCGACCGCCATCGTAATCGGCCCCTTATAACCTAAAAGAATACTTGCCCTACTTACCTATAGTAAACTAATCATCTGTACACCATAATCTATAATCCTGTCAAATTGCCTGGAAATCCCTTCAGCAGTTTTCACGCTACGTCCTATACAAGAGTCAGTGGAAAATGCTTTGGTGGAAAAAAGTGTTTTGGACCCCCTCTTTTTTCTTTGAGCCCCCTTGACCAATCACCGCAAAACTTTGCATCCTCTGCCAATGTAGAAAAAGCTATCAGTCTGGAAAGTTTTGTGCAGATTTGCGAACTGGGAGCAAAGTTATTAGCAAGCACAAATCAGAGGAATTCCTATACCTGGGAATCCTAACTATAACTACAAAGTGACTACCTCGTTCCATGGAAAATGCCTTTTTGGTTTGGTAATAACTTTTACACCGTTTGCTGAATCTTCACAAAACGTTCCAAAAAGATTCTCTGTTTTTGTTTTTACTGGTATTTTCATTGAACATTTTGGGGTGATCTGTCAAGTAGAGACAGAGAAAAAGGGGAGGTCCCTAAGGGCAAAATCCCCATTCATTTTCCATAGACTTTTTTTAGGAAGCGCTACCGCAAAAACTGCTGTCATGTGGTCACATTAGGCCCGGGCAGGAACACCACCATTTTACATGCTTACGTTTAAGTTGTCATCTTTTTTGAATGTTGACATTTGGCCCACATTTGCTTGCATGCATGTATGGATAATGTTCCATGAAATAACTTTGCTTACATTTGCACATCTTTGTAGGAATACTATCAGAGCCTTGAACATTCTGTATGAAAGCTAAATTTCACTGCATAAAATTATGTTGTTTATTATTGTTCACTCGCGGACAGCTTTGTCAGGCTAGAATCAATAATGACAGCCTGACTGGTACTTCAGCATGGCAACATGGGTGAAGTTTATTATATAAACAACATCACTTCTTTGTTTAGGGTGCACAGACAGAATATCGATGTTGGAATATCGATGTGCCAGAATATCGAGTTTCTAATATCGAGGTGGCACAAGATCGACATGCAAGATTATCGTTGACCAGAATATCGACATGAAGGTAAGAAATATTGTTTTTTTTAATATCGAAGTTAGCAATATCATTAGTAAAAATATCGTTGTTAATAATATCGACATTTATTTTAGTGTTTTGTATTTTACTATGTATGTTTAAAGTATGTGATGTAATTATTTTCTATAAGTATATCTTATTTTTTTAATGTATGTGTGAAATTTTTGGAAGTAATTAATTTTATGTTAATTAATTTTTGTGTATTTTAGTTCCATAGCGGGTTGTGGGTTTATAGGGGAATAGGGTGGGAAGTAATTTAATTAGAATACATTTATTAATAATTTTTAGAATTTATAATTTTTTTTAAAATTACATTTTGCGTTTTAGTTCCATAGCGGGTTGTGGGTTTATAGGGGAATAGGGTGGGAAGTAATTTAATTATAATTAATTAATTAATATTTTTTATTAATTAATATTTATGTATTTAATATTTTATATTGTTAATTGTGATAATTTAAGTGTTATTAATTGGTTATTAATTATGAATAATTAATTGGTTAATATGTTAATTGTGGAATTTTTTAGGAGCGGGTTGTGGGTTTATAGGGAATAGGGTGGGAAGTAAATTAATTATAATTAAGTAATTAATATTTTTAATTAATTAATATTTATGTATTTAATATTTTATATTGTTAATTGTGATAATTTGTTATTAATTAGTTAATAATTGGTTATTAATGAGTTATTAATTGGTTATTAATTATTAATAATGGATTGGTAAATAAGTTAATGGTGTTATTTTTTAGGAGTGGTTTGTGGGTTTATAGGGGAGTAGGGTGGGAAGTAATTCAATTATAATTAATTAATTAATAATTTGTATTAATTAATATTTATGTATTTAATATTTTATATTGTTAAATGTGGTTATTAATTTTTTATTGATTAGTTATAAATTTGTAATTAATCATTATTAATTAATTATGTTAATTGTGTCTTTTTTTAAAAGCATGTTGTGGGATGATAGGGAGTAGGGTGGGAAGTAATTACATTTTAATATTTTTTAAAATAGTTTTTTATATATTATTTATTTAATTTGATTTAATAGTGTTAATTCTGTGAATTAATTTATTACTGATTGTTTTTAATTTGCTTGTTAATTGTTATTAGTTAATTAATTAATTGTTAATTTAATATGTTAATTGTGTTATGTTTTACAACATTGGTGGGGTTATTTATAGGGGAATATGGTGGGAGGTAAATTATTTTTAATTAGTTAATTATTTGTTAATTAATGTTCATTATTTTGCTGGAGTGGGAATAGTAAATTATTCCCCTCCGCTATCCAACACTTTCCCTACTGTTGCACTTGCTGGAGTGGGAATAGTAATTTTATCCCCTCCGCTATCCAACACTTTCCCTACTGTTGCACTCCCTGGAGTGGGAATAGTAAATTATTCCCCTCCGCTATCCAACATTTTCCCTACTGTTGCACTTGCTGGAGTGGGAATAGTAAATTATTCCCCTCCGCTATCCAACACTTTCCTACTGTTGCACTTGCTGGAGTGGGAATAGTAAATTATTCCCCTCCGCTATCCAACACTTTCCTACTGTTGCACTTGCTGGAGTGGGAATAGTAATTTTAAGCCCTCCGCTATCCAACACTTTCCCTACTGTTGCACTCGCTGGAGTGGGAATAGTAATTTTATCCCGTCCGCTATCCAACACTTTCCCTACTGTTGCACTATCTGGAGAGGGAATAGTAATTTTATCCCCTCTGCTATCCAACACTTTCCCTACTGTTGCACTCGCTGGAGTGGGAATAGTAATTTTATTCCCTCCGCTATCCAACACTTTCCCTACTGTTTTACTGCCTGGAGTGGGAATAGTAAATTATTCCCCTCCGCTATCCAACACTTTCCCTACTGTTGCACTTGCTGGAGTGGGAATAGTAAATTATTCCCCTCCGCTATCCAACACTTTCATACTGTTGCACTTGCTGGAGTGGGAATAGTAATTTTTACCCCCCGCTATCCAACACTTTTCCTACTGTTGCACTCGCTGGAGTGGAAATAGTAATTTTAACCCCTCCGCTATCCAACACTTTCCCTACTGTTGCACTCTCTGGAGTGGGAATAGAAAATTTTAACCCCTCCGCTATCCAACACTTTCTCTATTGTTGCACTCGCTGGAGTCGGAATAGTAATTTTATTCCCTCCGCTATCCAATACTTTCCCTACTGTTACACTATCTGGAGTGGGAATAGTAATTTTATCACCTCCGCTATCCAACACTTTCCCTACTGTTGCACTCGTTGGAGTGGGAATAGTAATTTTATCTCCTACGCTATCCAACACTTTCCCTACTGTTGCACTCTCTGGAGTGGGAATAGTAAATTATTCCCCTACGCTATCCAACACTTTCCCTACTGTTGCACTTGCTGGAGTGGGAATAGTAATTTTTCCCCCTCCGCTATCCAACACTTTCCCTACTGTTGCACTCGCTGGAGTGGGAATAGTAATTTTATCCCCTCCGCTTTCCAACACTTTCCCTACTGTTGCACTCGCTGGAGTGGGAATAGTAATTTTATTCCCTCCGCTATCCAACACTTTCCCTACTCTTGCATTTACTGGAGTGGGAATAGTAATTGTATCCCCTACGCTATCCAACATTTTCCCTACTGTTTCAGTTACAGTAGTGTAAAATGTTGTTTTAAAATTAAAAAAATATTGAAGAAGCCAGTATGGAGGAGAACATGGCGGCCGCGTAGCGCGCAGGTCGCAAGCTCCGGAGGCTCCCAGCCGTTTGTAACCGTGGATACCACATTTACCATTACCTTTACCTCCTAAACGCCGCTCACATTACCTCGAAGCTCTAGAGCCTCGATGTGCTTCACCACCTATATTATCTCGGTACTGCCGACTCCAGGCTGGCAAATTCGTCTCTCGAAATCGGACACCGGTCCGAGCTGTGTTACGGCCAGCCTGGAGCTCAGGAAGAGCCGCAGGGCAGCAGCGCGAGGCTACCTCCGGGTGAGTGGTGGCAGAGTCAGCACATATGCTGCGGCCGCGCGCTCGGGTGGTTTGGAGACTGCAAGCCCATCAGGGGAAGAGCAGCCAGCCGCCATTAGTGACGGAGGACGCCAGGACTTGAGCAGTAGGGGGGCCAATGCAGGGGTTTTTCTTTGCGGGCCAAAAGGGCAGGTTTTAGTGGGGCCCCAAGCTGAAATAGAGGAGAAGTCCTTGGACATAGAAAGGCAGACTCCCTCACATGATTTAGTTGCTCTGTCCAGCTCAGCTTCCCCAGCAAACTCTCATAAGGGTCTCCCCAGAGAAAAACCGAGGGGAGAAGTAAAAAAGAAAGGTAAAAAACAAAAGAAAAAAGAAGAGTTAGCAGATCCTAAGTTTAGGATTACACCATCTCTGCGTTCTTTTTTCAAAGTACAACCATCAGTGCTTACACTAAAAAGACCACCACAAGCTGAATTAGAGGGTCCTAGAGCCACTCGGGGGTTTATAGCTATTACAGATACCCTAGCCCCAGTTATGGAGATTGGTGAGAGTGGTGAGCAATCCGGTCAGGGCAGTGCCGAAAAGAGTACTAAAGCTGTTACTACTGACGCAATAAAAAACTACAATGGCCGGATGGACGATAACACCCAGGACAAAGGAGATAATGATTATGGTGGGCATACACCAGATACGAATACAATAACCCTTGACAATAGAAATCCGGGCGGACCATCGGTCAGCTCCCTAGAGGCGATGATGGGAACTCTAACGGCAGACATCAGGAATGGTTTCTCAGTATCAGAGGCAAATCAGCGCGAGATTCGTGGGTTTTGCAAGACATTGGAAAAAAAGTTAGATACGCTATCCGACAGGACAGAAATCCTTGAAAATACAGTGGAGGAATTAAAAAGACCTTGCCAGTAGTAGAACGGAGCTCCAGGCGTTGCGTAGGGATGAGCAGGGCCTTCAGGAAAAGTTGGAGCAGTTAGAAAATAATTCCAGACGGAATAACTTGAGGATATTAAATGTACCTGAAGGTAAAAAGAGGAATGATTTAAAATCATTTGTGGTAGCTCTCATAAAAGCCTCAGTTCAAGTAGAGGAAAGTGAAGTGGACATTGCAAAGGACATACAAAGAATACACAGGGATCCCTTCAGGAAAAACCCGGGTAGAACAAAACCAGGAAAGATTCTTATTAATTTTCAGACTTACGCGTTAAAAGAAAAAATTCTAGTATCTGCACTAAAACTAAAAACCCTGAAAGGCCCTGACTTTTCTTTTGAAATAAGATCAGACTTATCACGAGCCACTCTAGATAGACAGTGGGAGCTGGTTAAACGCATGGATGGTTTTAAAAAAATTGGGGCAACTGTACAACTTAAATTTCCTGCTTCACTGCGAATAATGTATAATAATAAAATGCACATGATTAGGAACACAAGGGAAGCAGATGATTTATTAGAAAGTATTAAGGGAGGTGGAGGGGGTAGTTGAGGAGGTAGGTGTTGCAAGATAATGAGCTGATATCCACTTGACACATACACAGAATGTATAGTTATTTTTTAATGGGGCTGGGAGTTAACGGAGCAAAAGACTAACTTGGACCAACATCATGTCCAAGAAGAAGAAGCAGGGGTGGGTTCTCCAGGGTAAGGTGGGAGGGGGGGGTGGTAGAAGGGTGTCACAGGGTGGAGAGCATATGGGAAAAAATAAAAAAAATCCTCAAATACCTCAGTATTAGTAAGTAGAACTAGTATAGCAAAGACATGTCCATACAGATCTTAACTTGGAATGTTAATGGGCTACGTGTGAAGGGGCATAGGGACAGGCTACTTCAATACCGTAGAGATTCCCCGCACAAATTTTGGTTCTACAGGAGTCTCACTTGTTGAAAAAGGAATGTGTTGATCTCTTTGAAAAACAAAGATGGGTACAACAAGTTTTATGTAGAGATCAGAGTGGGAATGTCAGAGGGGTTGCAATAATTGTGAAAAACAAGCAAAAATATGGGTGACACAAACGAAGGCTGACAAAGGGGGTAGGTGGATTATAGCTGACGCTAAAGTAGATGAAAGGCCATTAACGCTAGTAGGCTATTATGGCCCAAACCATGATGATTGCGAACCATTAAAAATCTCTTTGCCAATCTATTAGATTCCCTGGCCCAATAATTATGGGAGGGGATTTTAATGTTGTATTAGACCTAAAATTAGATAAATCAAATAGAACTAGAGCAACACCGACACCCAATTCACGAGCATTACTAAAAACTATGATGGCTCAGCACACACTGTGTGACCCCTGGAGAGAAAGAGCGGGAACTCTACAGGGTACATCCTTTCACAACAAGAAATATGGGAGCAGGTCTAGAATAGACTACTTCTTAGTAGATTGGAGTCTTAGAGAAGATATCTCGGACATTGAATATAAGGCGGCTCACCTATCAGATCACTCAGCAGTCCTCTTAACACTCAAAAACAGCATCAGGTGTGAAGAGAGAAGGTGGACTTTGGACCGCACCATACTGGCAGACAGTGAAGCAATGGATAGCCTCAAGGAAGAAGTTAGAGAGTTTATTGAGGTCAACAGCGGCTCAGCCTCAAATGGAATAGTGTGGGACACTCTAAAGGCTTTTGTTAGAGGTAAGATCACCAGTGTAACCTGCCATAGGAATAAGTTGTACAGAGGAGAAATCTCACGATTAAAGAATGAGATGGAGCGAAAAGATATGGAAATAAAAATATCAGGTCTGGAGGAGAATAAAGTGGAATTAGAAAAGAAACAGCTCCTAATGAAGAATCAACTATCAGAGATCCTCCAAATAAGGATTAGAAAAAGGTGGGATGCTAGCAAGCTAGCGCATTTCGAGTATGGAGAGGGAGCAGGTAAACTCCTAGCCTGGAAGGTTAAGACAGAACGGAATAAGAACAGGATTAAGGAGATCAAGGAAGACCGGTCTGGAAATATCTTGAGTAGTGAGACCGAGATAAAAGAGGCCTTTAAGGAGTTCTTTAGTATTTTATACTTGGAAGTGAAGGAAGAAATGGTAGATACCGAGATAGAGGGCTGGCTTGCTGAATCCATTCGACCCATAGACGCTAACCAACAAAAGATCCTAAATCAAGAGATTACCAAGGAGGAAGTAGTTAGGGCCATTCAAACTAGTAAAGGGGGTAAAGCGGCGGGGCCTGACGGCATACCTATGGAGCTGTATAAAATCTTGGCAGAGGTGGTAGCCCCTCTTTTGACATTAGTGATGGGTGAGGTACTAGGTCATGGAACACAGTTACCAAAATCATGGAATGAGGCCACGGTCACCCTCATCTTGAAACCGGGTAAAGATCCAGCATTATGTGAGTCGTATAGACCAATATCTCTTTTAAATTCAGATTATAAAATCTTCACAAAAATTTTAGCCAGTAGACTAGCCAAAATTGCGGGCTATACAATCCATGAAGATCAGAGAGGCTTTGTGAAAGGGAGATATCTACACGAGCTTACTTATGAGCTTATCGGAGCTATCGACTTTTCTACAACCTTTGACACCCGTTTAGCTATAACAACATTGGATGCCTCTAAAGCATTTGATAAGGTGAGATGGTCTTATCTATTTTCAGTATTGAAGAGATATAATCTGGGAGACAATTTTTGTAGAGCTATAAAGTTAATATACCAAGAACCTGTAGCAAGAGTCCTGGTGAACGGAAAGCTATCCTCACCCTTCAAAATACTTAGGAGTACGAGACAGGGCTGCCCTCTCTCCCTCTCCTGTTTAATTTTTACATGGAGCCCTTGGCCTTTAGAATTAGACATACAACTGACATTCCCTCCTTTTATCAGGGAGATTGGGTCAGGAAAGTCGCGCTATATGCATACGACCTTATGGTATACTCATCTGACCTGGATGCTGCTTTACCAATAATTCTACGCATAGCAACAGAATTTGGAGAAGTGTCGGGGTACTCAGTGAATGAGCACAAGACAGAAGTGATGATATGGAATCAAGTAAGCAGTAATCCACTAATTAAAAGGGAGATGCGATATCTTGGTTTAAGAATAGTTCAAGATATCAATGCAATCGCAGAAATTAACTTAAGGAGATTGTCCAATTAATGAAGAGCTGGGTACACCTCCCATTAACGATCTTAGGGAGAGTTAGTTTGGTTAAGATGACCATTCTGCTAAAGATTACTTTCATATTCAATTCCTTACCACTACACTTCGATAAAATCACCATATACAAAATACAGCAGGCAATAAATTCATTTATCTGGGCTAACAAAGGGTTTAGGATCTCATGGAAGAAGCTACAGAGGAGGAGGGAGAAGGGAGGTCTGTCCTTGCCAGACATACAATATTATGCGTGGGCTTTCCAATTAAAAAATTCTAGAATGCTCGCAAAGATACCTGATGGATCTATAATAGGTTTAATGTTCTCAGTAATGCTAAAAGAGTGTAAAATAGATACAGACGGTTTTCTCTTCAAATTTGGAGATCCTAAATTTTTTAAGAAAGTAAAATTGAAGGTGCTACAGTCGATGGCAATAATGTGGTATCACATTAGACGCCTTTCGAAAATGGACTATTACTCCCACTATGCCCCAATTTGGGATTCACCAGGGACTCCAGAATGCCTTAATGACAAGCTGGCGATACCCATCAAAGATGCGGGCCTAAAGATCTGTGGAGATTTGACCAGAGAAGGAAATCTGTTACCCTGGTACGATCTAAATGGGCTGATGAAGGGTACCCTCTCAAAGTTCAAATATCTACAACTAAAAAGTTGGGTGCAAAGTAGAAAATTGACATTGGGCGTAGGAAACATCTTAGAAGATCAACTGGTAACAAAATCACCAGGAAATAAGGAAGTAGCACTTTGGTACTGGCATCTTCAAGATACCATGGATGGAGAGTTCACGCTGGCTGAGGAACTGTGGGGAAACTACTTGCCGAGGGAGCAGCTGCAGAATATTTGGCAAGTATCTATGCGCACACTTTACCTCATTGTTAAACCTGCTTTTTAAGAAGAAACCACCTTTTCTCACTTCATAGGGCATATATATCACCCGAAAAATTATCTAAGATGGGGAAAGGAAGCCGAACCAGCTGTGCTAAATGTGGGTTGGAAAAAGCAACAGACGTGCATATGTTTTATCAATGTCCCACAATCAGCGAGTTCTGGAACAAAGTGGAAACAACAATGTCAGGTATTTTGGGTCAGCAAATAAAGGTAAGCCTTTCATTGGTTATCTTTGGGGTGGTTGTGAGCAGCGTTAGAGATTTGATGTTTTATGCAATACTATTAACCAGAAGAGAAATTTGTCGTAAATGGGTGAGTAATACACCACCACAGCATTCGGAATGGTGGGAATCCCTCATATATATGTCTAGGATGGATCTATCGGGGAAAAAGTCTAAGAAGAAAGCTTTCTGGAACTTGCTATTAGAATGGATGGAGAGCCCGGAAGAGTTGTTGTAAAGTTTGAAGGATAATGTCGATATAAGATCATAACTATGTCCAATGATTACACCGGCTAACACTCTTGGACTGCTATTGGGCCCTTCCACATTTCGAATATTGAAGCAGTACCGGTGTTCACACCGTGTGAGAGAGACAGCCGCAGAAAGGTTGGTGCCCATTGTAGTAAGCCCGTCTGCGGTCCGTATCTCCCTCGATAATAAGGGCAGAAAAAAATGGACATTATGGGGCCGATTCCGATTCAGGCAGGAAATCACTCCGACCGAGCCGGACCCGGAGAGATTTCCGACCGAATCGGACTCTGGCAGTCTGACCGAACGAGTACGATGCGCACGCATGCGATTGGACTTGAGTCGGTCGGACTCCCATTGAAGTCAATGGGAGCCGGACGTACAACGCGTATGCGGGCTCACATTGACTCAATGGGTGCGAGGCGAACAAGGGCGCCCCCTACAGCGGGTACGCCTCGATGCGACTCGCGGCATACATGCACAGGTAGGGGGGACCCATGGGTCCCCCCTGTGTGCGACTCGCGCGGCTACGCGTACAGGGGGGTCCGACACGGACCCCCAAAGTCCGACTCCGACTGCTCTTTCGAACCGGACGGCGCGAGTCGGTCGGACTGCTCGCGGCGCGCATCGTACTTGCCCGGCCGGGGAACGTCTCCATTGCGCGGTGCGAGTCGTGGTTCGTGCGAAGTCGTCGGAGCGGTTCGGACCCGTGTACGAGTCGGTCGGCGATTTCGCGTGCGCTCGCATCGTACTTCGCTCGGCCGGACGCACGTACGAATCGGTCGGGAAAGAGGGCTCCGAATCGGATCCGGTGAAGCCGAATCCGATTCGGTGCCCTACTGGCCGAGATCGGAATCGGCCCCTATATCTGAAATGAATGAGGACAAAAAAAAAAAAAGAAAAAAAAAATAATTTAATATTTTAATTTATTATATATATATTTTATTTGTATGTTTATGTTACAGGTCTATGTATATATATATATATATATGTATTTATAATTTGTATTATGTTTCTAACATTTTATAATTTATTATAATAATTATTTATTAATATTAAGTAAATATATATATAATTTTTTTTATATATGTATGTTTAATTTATTTTTACATTACATTTATTATTTATAATTTTTAACATTTTTTAATAATTCTAACTATGTTTTTATTAATTATATGTATTATTTAATTTATTTAAAATTATTTATTAGAATTGTTTTTTTAAAACGATATTTTGAACGATATTTTTAACAACGATATTTTTGTTTCGATATTTTTGTACTTACCATTGTAAAGATAGGATGTCGATATTCTTGACATCGATATTTTGAACACGATATTTGTGTAGGTCGATATTACTGTCGTCGATATTCTGTCAGTGATCCTTTGTTTAGATAGAGGAGCACTTCGCTGACACTGCTGAGGTTGCCCCATGCCAGATTTCCAGCCCAGCTGAATTCTGTTTACCTCCTGAGAAGGATGATGCCCAGCTCTACACCAAGATGGGCTCCCAGATAATACATAGCCACCGGCAATAGGGGAGTTAAATTACCATGAAGAGATTCTGACAGATTCGCCCACCCTAGGCATACTAGGATAGGGAGTGATGGGTAGGAGAATAACTATTTTTACACTTATATGCAAACATATATTCTATGTAACAGCACAATGGTTGAATTGTTCATTTTCTTTACCATTCCCGTGATGCTGATTACTCTGTTTTGTTTCCTTCTATTGATTATTGCAACACACGTATTTTACACAAGAATGTTATTGCTGCAATAAATATTGAAATGCCAATTCGAATATTTCTTGTATCTATCTTGGGCATGAATGAGTTACCAAATGAAAAGGCTCAAGATCTGTTTCCATGATTTCCTTGAAGTGTCAGGGTTGTCATGTTCTGAGGTTGCCCATACCGCCTGTTATTTTGTTATGTTGGGGTACAGATGGTGCACTGTGAGTTAGCCAGGACTCAGTCCAACATATCCTTATGGTGTGCGTGGAATCAGTCTTGCACAGTTTTGACATTTACGTTGTCGAACAAACGCACAGTTTTACTGAGAAAGTATGGACCATACAATACTGCTGACTGGAATGACACCAAATTTGGCAGGAAGCTAGATCTTGATCCAGAAAGTGTGCTATTTGTGATTTGGTGTAAATCCATTCAGTAGTTTTAGATAAATCAGGGATCAAAAATACTTATATATTGCAAGCGTCCCTCAAACCCACTTTAAAAAAAAAAGAGCATTCTGATTTTTTTCCTTTAGCCAACTTGCTCCTGCAGCAGGCAGGCTCCTGCAGGAGTGACCACTATTAGTGGCTCCAGAGAGATGCCCCATGGCCAAAATAAAACAAATTTAATACTGCGATCCACAGGATCTTAGCATATTAAAAAATGTAATGGCAGTCGGGGGTCGCCGTGCATAACAAAGGAAAACTCAGATTGCTCCTGTCTGGCTGGAGCAAGCAATATTAGCTGCTCCCAACAGGCAGACGAAATGCCGGCTCCCGAGGCACGCAGGATTGATGCATGCAGGGAGCTGGAGGGGCCACAGGGATGTAGGCCCCCTGCAGCCCCCAGCATAGTGTACTATGGATGCCCAGGGTGGGCACCGGAGCACCCACGTAAGGCCTCAGAGGGTGTGGTCCCCAGGACTGCTATTGGCTTGGGGATGAGACCATGAGTCCCCCTCCCTTGAAAGACCTGGGGATGGGACCCCTTGTGGCTCAGATAGGGGTTGTGCTCTTTAAAAATATGTTTTTGTCCCAAGGGATGGGGTCCCAAGGGCCACTATTAGCTCTGTGATGGGGTTGCGTGCCCCACTCTTAATTTAAAAAAAGACCTCAGGGATGGGGTACCCGGGGCCCTTTGTGACTCAAGGAGGTGGGCCATGCAACCCCCTCCCCTTGATATAAAAACATACAGCCATGAACGGTGGGGTCCTCGGGGCCTGCAAAGGCTTGGAGAGGGGAAGAGCACGCACCCCTCCCCTTAAAAAAAATACAGCACTCTGGGGATGGGGTTCCTAGGGCCTGCAAAGACTCAGGAGGGGGACTCCCCAATAATTATTATAACAAGCATTTGTAATGCAATAGGTCTCGCAATTGCGAGATTTTGAGCTATTGGCATTGTAAACGACAATGCCTTTTATTTATGTGTTTAAAAAACAACACATAAAAGGCATTGTCATTTTCAATACCAATAGGTCCAAGTTTCTAAAATGCGAGACCTATTGCATAGCAAATGCTTGTTTCCTTATGTAACCTAGTATTCCATCTTTGTTGAGGATGCGTAAGATATGTTGTTTTGGGACACAGTAATTTTTAAGTCATGTTAGCACCACAAACTTTTATCTTATTTGACTTTGAGTGTTTTGCAAAGAGTCCTGTAAACGTTCAAACGACCAGAGAGCAAGATGCCTTCTGGAGACCAATTTGACAGGACGACCTGAATGCTCAGCTGCCTAGCACAGGCTATGAGGACCAGGTGTGGTTTTCATGCTGCCAGAATGGTCGCCGGAAGTTTGAGAGTGCCACAAACCTCAGAATCAGGGCCTCAGAACATCTAATACCCTCAGATATGTTAGACAACCAACCTGATGGGCCTTCCCACTTGAGTGACTCATGAAAACTGAGGGGACACATGCAGTGCCTGTCCTCAAACTAGAGTCTGTCCTTCCTTCCATACGTGGTGCATGCTGCTGTTCTGGAAAAGAGTGCCATTTTCTAGAGGCACCTCGTTTAGTGCCACATGACATAATGTGAGTCAGACCATGTGAGCATGACATCTCTGTGTGAGACTAAGTCCTACTTGTTGCTAGTGATGCTTATTATGTTTATACTATGAGATTGAAGTGAGGAAAATGCACTTTTTACCATCCTGGTAAAGTCAGGTTATTTATGGTAGTCTCTGTCTTTGCTGGCAGTGAAGCACATATTGTGGCAGTTTGGAAGAGAAGGGTGTTCCACCGACTGTCCGAGGGGAATTCTACCACAGCGCTACCTTTCTTTCAATTTGAGGATACCCAGAACAATACATTCCCACCAAATTAGGGCATTCCTATCAGAATAATATATCTGCATATCATCAGGACTTTTTCATTCAGGCCATGCATTCCTTTTAATCCAAAGAAGCCAAGATCAGAAACAATATTGCCTAGTCGAAAACTAGCATTAGATTGGGACGTTCACTTCCTGTACAGGAAGAAAGATTGTCGGGTTACACGCTCGCTATCCCGGACTTTCACGACACTGATTCGTTCCAAGTACACCTCTTGGACTAACAGGTCTGGAAGGAAACACTCGAACTACTGAATCCAGAACTGGAACAGAGATGTCCATCCGGAAATGTTGTGAGCTGGGAGTGGCCCCCACAGAGTAGGTAAAGCGCCCGCCCCGCTGGAGAACAGGCGACTGGTTTCATATACAGCAGGGCCACTGCGCGCAGGACTCCACGTCACACCCAGGGGGCTGAACCCTCACGTCTGACTTGTTATAGGCATAATGTTTCTTGTATTCTATATCTTGAAGCAATGATAGTAGCAGCAAAATACCAGTCGAGCGGCACACTAAGCTAAGCACAGATTTTCACCGTAGGTGTTTTTAAGCCACTCCCTTAATTACAATGGCCCCGTCCCTTGGAGAGACCCCCCCACCCGCCCCGTTTTTTGATCCCACTTAAAGCCCTGGTTGGAGTATATTTATACCTGTTTTGTGACCTTTAGGGCTGCATTAACTTTAGATGTGTATTTTGTAAACAGCAATGGTGTTACCGCATTTGTGGGTGTGTGTTTCCTATCATTTCCATGGTTCCATCTACAACTACGCTGTATATTCAAGTGAGATAGAAAACGGTGGTCTGCATGGAAGTTCGAGAATAGCATTTTGTAGAATATAGATAGTAGCACCAGTTCCCGTTCTGCGGAATGCAGTCCCTATATTGCCCAAGTGGGAGGCTGGGATTAAAAACTCTCCTGGTTTCACAGTTTACAGCTAGTCCACATAATCGCAAATGTGGTGGCAACGATTCTCGTGGCAAGGCCAGCGAGCTGCCCTTCCCAAGGAAAACAAAACTTAAGACTATTTCCTTCTATTTGGCTATCAAAGTTGTTTATTTTGTAAACGAGGCTCTCAAAATTTGCAGTTGTGTGCAGTCAAGACTTTCACCAGAAGACAGTAAAGTAATTAGAACTCGAATACAGCATGAATTGTAACCGCACTGGATAAAGAGAATATCGTGGGCTATTTCGTTTAGATGAAATGACTTAGAGAAGCGAAGGGTTAGGAAACACACTCCACAAAATACGCTGCGCAACTCAACCCGAGTTTCTGAAGGAAGCTCTTTCTGGCGACTCGGCACCCGCAAAGTGTCCTGCGAAGATGAGCAACCTATTCAGAGATGCCCAAGACGCACTGTGCAGCACTGCCCTTGATTGCCATGTGTAAGTCCGCATTGCGGGGACGTTCCACATAAACGACTCCAGAAACCCGGAAATAGCCTGAAGCACGGGTCTGTAGATTTCTGGAAACCTGTGGTGGTCCGAAGACTCTCGCAGGATTTTACTGCCCAAAAGCATGCAAACTCTCACTCAGCCTGGGTGGGGGAGGAAATACTACAAGCAGCCGAACGAGCTACAGGCCGCCATTCGCGAGCGAAACGTAAACATTCGGAAAACGTTACCTACGTACTTGAGGCGCGCTCGCTCCGGTTCGCGCTCATACAAAAAACAAGCAAAAAAGTGCCTACCCACTAATTAAAGGACACTGGATAACGCCCCAAGTAAAAGATCCAGTCCGGATGGGCCGTACGAGAAGGAGACAGGGCGGTAACAAAGAAGCCTCATTTTCAATCGGAGGTCAGCGTTTACCATAAACGATGACGCCAGCCAATAAGAAAGATGGGCGGGGCTTCAACTCCACTTCTGAAATCTCCTCTATTACAATAAGCCTCGCAGAGCGAGCAGCGCATGCGCTCTGCAACGCAGGTCTGCGAGACCTAAAAAGGATCTGGCAGGTGTGCACCGGGACACCAAAAGGAATAATAAATAAGCTTCAAGTGTCACTCATTCATTATTTACTGCTCCTTTGAAGGAGTTCCCCATAATGCCCTTCAAGAACTATTTTTTTTATATTTTATATTTTTGGAGCTTGATGGTGCCCCTAGAATAGGAAGGGCCACCACAAGGTCTTTTATTTAATGTTGTCGGGGCTGAAGGAGTCCAGCACCCCCTAGCAACATTTAAAAAGCACTCCTAGTTGGCGCTATATGCTCTTCAGCTGGAGTGCAAAGGCCTTTTGTGGTTGTTTTTATGATTGTATTTTCTGGGCTGAAAAATGTTAGAAGAAAGTCTCAGAGTTTTTGTTTTTAACAGTATGTTATTGACTATTTTAACTTTTTGTCACCCGCAAAATTAAATGTAATAATAAAAACTTAAAGCCCTGGTTGGAGTATATTTATACCTGTTTTGTGACCTTTAGGGCTGCATTAACTTTAGAAGTGTATTTTGTAAACAGCAATGGTGTTAACGCATTTGTGGGTGTGTGTTTCCTATCATTTCCATGGTTCCATCTACAACTACGCTGTATATTCAAGTGAGATAGAAAACGGTGGTCTGCATGGAAGTTCAAGAATAGCATTTTGTAGAATATAGATAGTAGCACCAGTTCCCGTTCTGCGGAATGCAGTCCCTATATTGCCCAAGTGGGAGGCTGGGATTAAAAACTCTCCTGGTTCCACAGTTTACAGCTAGTCCACATAATCGCAAATGTGGTGGCAACGATTCTCGTGGCAAGGCCAGCGAGCTGCCCTTCCCAAGGAAAACAAAACTTAAGACTATTTCCTTCTATTTGGCTATCAAAGTTGTTTATTTTGTAAACGAGGCTCTCAAAATTTGCAGTTGTGTGCAGTCAAGACTTTCACCAGAAGACAGTAAAGTAATTAGAACTCGAATACAGCATGAATTGTAACCGCACTGGATAAAGAGAATATCGTGGGCTATTTCGTTTAGATGAAATGACTTAGAGAAGCGAAGGGTTAGGAAACACACTCCACAAAATACGCTGCGCAACTCAACCCGAGTTTCTGAAGGAAGCTCTTTCTGGCGTCTCGGCACCCGCAAAGTGTCCTGCGAAGATGAGCAACCTATTCAGAGATGCCCAAGACGCACTGTGCAGCACTGCCCTTGATTGCCATGTGTAAGTCCGCATTGCGGGGACGTTCCACATAAACGACTCCAGAAACCCGGAAATAGCCTGAAGCACGGGTCTGTAGATTTCTGGAAACCTGTGGTGGTCCGAAGACTCTCGCAGGATTTTACTGCCCAAAAGCATGCAAACTCTCACTCAGCCTGGGTGGGGGAGGAAATACTACAAGCAGCCGAATGAGCTACAGGCCGCCATTCGCGCGTGAAACGTAAACATTCAGAAAAACGTTACCTACGTACTTGAGGCGCGCTCGCTCCGGTTCGCGCTCATACAAAAAACAAGCAAAAAAAGTGCCTACCCACTAATTAAAGGACACTGGATAACGCCCCAAGTAAAAGATCCAGTCCGGATGGGCCGTACGAGAAGGAGACAGGGCGGTAACAAAGAAGCCTCATTTTCAATCGGAGGTCAGCGTTTACCATAAACGATGACGCCAGCCAATAAGAAAGATGGGCGGGGCTTCAACTCCACTTCTGAAATCTTCTCTATTACAATAAGCCTTGCAGAGCGAGCAGCGCATGCGCTCTGCAACGCAGGTCTGCGAGACCTAAAAAGGATCTGGCAGGTGTGCACCGGGACACCAAAAGGAATAATAAATAAGCTTCAAGTGTCACTCATTCATTATTTACTGCTCCTTTGAAGGAGTTCCCCATAATGCCCTTCAAGAACTATTTTTTTTTATATTTTATATTTTTGGAGCTTGATGGTGCCCCTAGAATAGGAAGGGCCACCACAAGGTCTTTTATTTAATGTTGTCGGGGCTGAAGGGAGTCCAGCACCCCCTAGCAACATTTAAAAAGCACTCCTAGTTGGCGCTATATGCTCTTCAGCTGGAGTGCAAAGGCCTTTTGTGGTTGTTTTTATGATTGTATTTTCTGGGCTGAAAAATGTTAGAAGAAAGTCTCAGAGTTTTTGTTTTTAACAGTATGTTATTGACTATTTTAACTTTTTGTCACCCGCAAAATTAAATGTAATAATAAAAACTTGGTCAAAAGAAAGAGTCACTGACATGTATTTTTTATTAAAACATTGTTAAACATTTTTAGATTAATCAATATTAATAAACATTGCATTGTGTGAATTACTGAAATGTACATTAGATTTAAAATATCAATGATTTTTGGAGAAAGATTATAGATCTGCTGTATATATATATATTGATATGCTCACCCCTGGATAAAGCCAATAGGCTCACTTTTTATATTTTGGTTTCGTGACTTTTTGACAAGCTAGTAAGTCTCCCAGAGTGCAGCCTGAACCTGCAAGCCCACTTGTTTTTAAATCACTGCTCATGCGCACGCGCAGCGGACGTGGCAGACACTAAGTGGCAGGGAGGCAACGAGACGTGACGTGTGTGTGTGCTCACAGTGTTATGTGGCCAAATCCTTTTGGAACCTATTTTAAAACTTGTTTTATTCCTGCACTTGCCCTTTGAATATTTTAAAGGTAATCTGAATCTGTACCTGCCAAAGAAACCTTTTCTCCTCCCCAGCCCCGGTCCGACGTGGCTTGTGCCGTTGCACGGAGGGCTTCTGGGAGTTTAACCACTTCCGGTTTGGGTCAGCGCGCTAGTCTTTCGCGCCCCCACTTGTTTTTAAATCACTGCTCATGCGCATGCGCAGCGGACGCGTGCGGCGGGCGCGCCGGCGGCAAGCCCGTCTGCGCCCGTCCGAGCCCGGTCGGGACCAGGGGCCATGACCCCTGGCGGTTTTTTAACAACTAATTTTATTTACAGTGCTCAGACACTGCTCAACATAAGACAAGTCACTAGTACTAACTGTCTACATTCGCTGATCCTCGCAAACAATCCCTCTAGCTGCCTCCACTGTAACTTTAAGCTTCAACCTCACAGTAAGGATTCACCAGATACTGGCTCCCATAAAAAACTCTTTCTTTTAAACTGCCGCTCTCTCCCCAAACATTCTGTCGAACTGGCACTTCTCATAGATGATCTTAAACCTGATGCTCTATTTCTGACGGAAACGTGGTTACAGGATGAAGTTGATCCTACTATTACCCAGACCCTCCCACCAGGGTATTTAATACATAGAGCAGACCGCAAGATTGGAAGAGGTGGAGGTCTCGCTATCATTTTTAAAGATAATTTTTGTTGCCGGTCCTCCGTGGAGGAGCTACCTGGCTGCGAAAGTATGAATTTTTCTTTGGATTTCTCATCTACAACTACTCTCTCTGGTCTGCTGCTCTACCGCCCCCCAGGTCCCATAGGCCAATTCCTTGGTATACTTCCGACTCTTGTGGCTAGTTTAGCATTAACCCCAGCCAATTTTACAGTACTAGGGGATCTTAACATCCACCTGGATGACCCCTCCGATCACCTGGCTAAAGAGCTACATTCTAGCCTCGCAGCACTCCAATTCAAGCAGAAAGGCTTTGCCCCTACGCATGTTAAGGGTCATCTTCTGGATCCAGTGTTTAGTAATGACCAGAATCTGTCGGTGGGGTCTCCCATCCCTCTCCCCTGGTCTGATCATTTACTAATTCCTCTGGTCTGGAAGATTGTAGTGCCCCCTCCCTCCCAGAGTGTAACTCTGCTGCAGGAAAGGAAATGGTCAAATCTTTCCGTCAGTCATTGGTCTTTAACTCTAGATGCCACTGCTCCCCTTCCTGATTCTGATCCTGAGAGGGCTAATAACAACTTTAACCGGTGGATCCAAAACTCGCTGGACACCTTACTTCCATTAAACCCCTCCTACAAGAGACCCAAACGTAAAGCGGCTCCATGGTTTTCCCCCAAATTAAGGGAACTCAAACAAATCTGCAGAAAATTGGAAAGGAGATGGTAACAGAATCTAGCAGAAGAGAGGAAAAATATCTATAGATAGGCAATCAGAAGTTATAAGGCAGAAATCAAAACTGCCCAATCTTCATTCTATGAGGAGAGGATTAATGCAGCGGCTAATTCTCCCAAAGAGATCTTTTGTATTGCTAAATCTCTTACCACCATACCGCAAAAATCCCATAACACAGAGGATGCACTAGCTCGCTGTAACAACTTAGCAGAATACTTTCACCCAAAAATTTATTTAATATGCCAATCCTTTCCTTTCCACCAAAGTGAGTCAACAGTGTCCAGCACTAAAAGTCCCCTTCCTGAATTACAGTGTTCTTTAGCGGAGTTCCCCCTGATAGACGAGGTCACCTTGGATACACTTATCTCCACGGTGACCTCGGGCTCTCCCTTAGACCCTGCCCCTCCGCGGTATCTTACTTTAGTTGCCAATGTCATTCGCCCAGTAATTCTGAACACCCTAAATGCCTCCATTACTTCGAGCACGGTACCCCCAGATTGGAAATGCGCTCAGGTTAGAGCCCTTTTAAAAAAAACAAATCTAGACAACTCCAACATGGCCAACTATCGACCTATCTCTCTCCTTCCCTGGTTGAGCAAGCTAATTGAGAGACATATAAACTCTACATTAGCTCATTATCTGGAGTCTAACAACTTGCTTCACGACTCCCAGACAGGATTTCGTCCCAGGCGTGGGACAGAGACGGCCCTGCTGGCAGTGACAGAGGAAGCAAGGAGACTTCTGGATCAGGGAGGCTCAGCAGCAATTATCTTATTAGACCTCAGTGCTGCTTTCGACACTGTAGATCATAACATCCTGCTGGAGCGACTAAAAAATCTTGGAGTAACTCACCAGGCTCTAACATGGATTCGGTCCTTTTTAAAGGACCGAGTCTTTCAGGTCTTTGAGGGTACTTTTACATCCAACCGATGGCCTCTCAGCTGTGGGGTTCCCCAGGGTTCCTCCTTGAGCCCCACGCTTTTTAACATCTATATGGCGAATCTGGCAGAGATAGTACATCCATTCGGCATAAAAATTATCACCTACGCTGATGATACCCAACTGGTTGTGGCATTAAACCACCCGGAGGGTTCATCATGCGCTCTGAGCAACTGCCTAGAGGCAATAGCCGAATGGATGGAACTGTCTCACCTTAAGCTAAATGGGGACAAGACTGAATTGATGTTCCTGGGCAAAGCTCCATCACCTTTCTCTGCATTTTTATGGCCGAAGTGTCTTGGCACTATGCCTGCCCCAAAGCACCAGATTAAGAGCCTAGGCATGTGGCTTGATAGCTCTTTAAGCTTCAATCATCAAGCCACCAAGCTCTCAGCTACATGTTTTGGCCTGATGAGGATGTTAAGGAAAATTCTCCATTTACTCCCCTTCCAGGCACGAAGGATCATGGTGCAAGCCCTTATTTTATCCCGCTTGGATTATGGGAATGCCTTGTATTTGGGCGCCCCTCAGGCCACCACACGGAAATTACAAGTGATCCAGAATTGTGTGGCTCGTCTACTCCTCCAAGTTCCTCGGAGACAATCGGCAAAACCCGCAATTAGAACACTTCATTGGCTCCCAATCAGGTCCTGAATACGATTTAAGGCTATGTGCCTGGCCCATAGAGCCTTCTGGAAAACTGGCCCTGCCATTATTCACCCCCTGGTTACTCCCTACCAACCATCAAGGAGTCTTCGCTCCAGCTCCGCTTTCCTGGCTACCACAAGGAAAGTACGTAGATCTAGATGGGGCGGTCGTTCTTTTTCTTTGAATGCTACCAATCTATGGAATTCCCTTCCCTCTACTCTTCGTATGGAACCTAACTTACAGATTTTTCGTAAACTTCTTAAAACTTATCTTTTCAGCACCACACTCTAATCTGCCACGTGTTTGTCTGTCTGGTCTTAAGCGCTACGAGGCCTTAGGGTAGTAACGCGCTATAGAAATCCAATTTCATTCATTCATTCAAGACCATCCGCACGATACACATGCCAGAAGGCCGTGTCTGGCGTAGGGTTGGCTGCTCGCAGGCCAGGCCCTGCGGCCAACCCCACGGCCGTGCGCAGCAGGGTGTTGGTTGTCTGCGATTGGGTTGACCCGCAGGGACTGGCCAAAGACCGAGCCTTGCGGGCAACCCCAGTGCGTAAAGGCCATGCAAGGCAGGGGAGTTTGCTTTATGTATGGTAGTAAAATATTACTTTACTTTTAAAAACCCTAGAAATTCACTCAAAAAACACAAAGGTTAAAGTAATGTTATAGTTAGGTGAAAACTTCAATGACAAAGTAATGTTTCAAACTCACAGAAACACTGAAATTCACCAGTTATACTTATCTCAAGTAACTATAATTCATGCCGTAAGGTAACTATACCTCACACCATTGCCATACACAGCTAATTACTCCACAAATTACATCACTCATGGCATGCTCTATAACCTCATTGAAAACATCACTGCAACTTCTGACATTACTTAATTGATGACAAGACTGTGCATGGTCGGGGTGAAAGTTATAGATACCTTAGGGTACGGGTTATAGTTACTCGAGATAATTATAGCTGGTGAATTATGCTATGTTATTGTTAGAAAGCCTTTCACATGAAGTGTTCTTCATTGTTTCATAGGCTGCTCCTGAGATACCGCTCCTAGAAGGTTGTTAAGATCAGAGAAGTTATCTCGATTAAGGGTCTCGCAAATTTCAAAAGATAGAGCAGGTGCAAGGGTGTTTTCTGTAGTTGCTCCACAATGCTTAATTTGTGGAAACATAAGTGCCAAGGCCCAAGATACTTCTTAGAAGGCCACTGCAGCACTCACCACCCACGCTCCCTGCCAATACTGCCAAATGCCCATAACAGTGCTATCTACTTACCATCACAGTCCTGCAAATGTGACAATACGGACTATTCCTGCTCACCCACAGCTGTAAGAATGGCCTGGAGGTGCTGGTCTTATTATGTTGTATGTATATTGTATTGTTAAATCGTATGCTGATGATTAAAAATAGACAGTACCACCATGTGGTGGACTACCATAAATATGTGCTGTGTCAAGGGCTAAGTGCTGGTGCTGAGCACCGACAAACACCGGCACAAATTAACCACTTTTGCTCCTAGACTGGAATGCTCTACCACTTTCTCTTCAACAAAAGAAAAAGCTTTCTTTAAGAAAAGAGCATAAAAACAATGTCAGTTGTTTAAATTATTGATGGTTTGTTGTTTGTGTCTTCCTGCTATTCATTAGTACCATGAAGCCTTAAAATGTACTTCTACATGTTATACGTGTTGCTCACTCATTCTTATTAGCTCAATATTTAATAATACCTACCATGCACAAAAGCAGACATTAATAAATGCAAAGATTTCATTAACTAGCTATGCCACCATAGTTTAACACTTCCTATAGATGAACTTCATTAAATGACTATCCTT
The DNA here is from genome assembly GCA_963921515.1 of Calotriton arnoldi. Classification (NCBI taxonomy): domain Eukaryota; kingdom Metazoa; phylum Chordata; class Amphibia; order Caudata; family Salamandridae; genus Calotriton; species Calotriton arnoldi. Next base: position 661,815 of record CAWUFW010009837.1, read on the forward strand.
GAAGGTCCATTATGTTAAATGCATGTTTTTGTAATACTCTGAAGAGCGTCTCCAATAGTCCATGAGTGCAATTTTCCATCCTGGTGTCTCAATCAGTCAAGCAATCAGTACGGACTTGTAGAGTGCTACTTATCACCTGTAAGGGCATCCAGGCACTGTGTTCTTGCGGGGATCAGTCGAAAAGCCAGGTCTTGAGTCCCTTTCTGAATTCAAGGAGAGACGGTGATGTCCAGAGGTGCAGGGGGAGTTCGTTCCAGCACTTGGCGGCGAGGCAGGAGAAGGAGCGTCCTCCATTGTTGCTTCTGCAGATGTGAGCGAGGGCGAGTGAGGCGGAGCGCAGGAGTCTAGAGAGTTGGTGAAAGTTCAGGCGGTGGTTGATGTATGCTGGATCTTGATCATGTAGGGCCTTGTAGGCATGTGTCAGTATCTTGAATTGCCATCTTTTCTTGATGGGGAGCCAGTGGAGGTTCCTGAGGTGGGGGGGTGATGTGAGTCGGTTTGGAGATGTCAAGAATGAGTCTTGCAGCTGAGTTTTGTATCGTCTACCAGCCCTGGCAATACAGCTGGACCGACCCCACTGCCACTTTTGTTACAGGGCGCCGATATTGCAGCATTGCTGCAAAACCGGCCCCCAGAAACAAAACCGGCCCCACGCTCAACCCCCCCCCCCCCCCCCCCACTCTACCGGCCCACTGGGAAAATGACCGGTGCCCGTTATGGCCAGTCCGGGCCTGCCTTCCCTCTAGGATCAGTTGCGCCTCAACGATACATCTGCTAAATACTTTACCCCCAATGCCTCGGTATTTACTGTATGAAAAGATCATTGTGATCTCTTAAATTGAAAGCTTTTTGAGGAGAGCACATTTTTTAACAAGGCAGCGTTTTCTATTAACAAATCAACACAGAACGAAGATATTCCTCATTTTGTATTACAAGCAAATGCAGGCTGAAAAAGTAAACGAAAGCTGAAAGTTATACAGCTACCACAATGCAATGGAGTCAAACACCTGTGAAAAGTTTTTTGCAGTTTTGCTTGAGTACTACCACAATCTGTGTTTGAAAGTCGAGGTCTGAGGGGGCCAATCAGCTGCACCGTGGGGGGCGGGGGGCAGGCTTGCTCCTATGCAGGAACAGGTACTTGGATATTTTATCAATTTGAAGTGCCAGCACAATTAAAGTCAGTCCATCAAGGTTCAAAGTAGTGTACTGCTTGCTTGAGCACTTCCACAATCTGTGTTTATGTCTGCATGAAAAGGACATTGACGTCAGAAATAGAGCTTCTATGGGGAGAATAGCAATAAGGAGATTGCAGTGTGCAACACCTGCGCATTACATTCAGGCCCTCCGGTATCAGGAGAAAAAACACCTGGTTAATGTATCTATTGGATGTTAAAACCCTTGGTTGTTTTTCCAGCCTGCTCTGGCGCAGCGCTAGAAAGAGTGTCACTGCACAGATCACAACCTGCCCTCCTGTGTCACTGCACAGTGCCGAGGCGTCCACACCTCGCGTCACACCACTCTAACACCACATCTTGCGCATCGTCTTTCCCAGAACACAAGATGCAGCTGGCGATATTTTTGCAGAACTAATTTAACCACAGCCAAATTGAACAGTGCCTACCTGTAAAAAAGAAAGCCAAACTAGGTTGGAAGCAAGCAGCACCTGCAGATACAAATATGTCAAAATGACAGAAAGCGAGTGAGGCGCGGACCCCCAGCGTGGTTTTCGTTCCCTTCAGTTTATTACCTCAGTCGGTGTTTCCTGTCCTACCTCTCTTTCTACTTCCAAGGGTGGAACCCGCGAAGCAATACCGCTGGTCGGACTGAAACCATCGAGGGAAAAGAGTGAAATGTCAACTGCTGCACGCCTTGTTATTTTTTCACATTTTGAATGGAGCTAATCTGGCACACGTCAAATCCCAAATGCAAGGCAACGACCGACTAATTTAGAGAAAGAAAATAAATAAGACAGGAGGATGTCATATAGGGCAAAAAGTGCAGCATCAGGATATTAAAAGTCACCGAGGAGTTCCATGACAGAAAGTTACAGAAAGGTGAATCAATGAAATGCTTAAATTCATCTCAGACAGGTAATTACTTGGGGCACATTCCATGTCCATCATTATTTTGCTCACCATGCCATTTCAGATTGAGCCCAGCCATTTGCAAATCTGTCTTGGCAAAGTTCAGCCAGAACTGCCAGGCCAGGTCCCTGCTGACCAAGAACACAAGCAACCCCTGACCGGATTAACCCTGATTGGGCTCATCCTTCGGGCACAGATTGCGTTTTATGGCACCGCAAGCACAGGACCCATGCCAGTGCACTTAGAGCATCGCACTGAAGTATACAAAAAAGTGATCAGTGGAATGCTTGCATTAATCTCAGCCAGTGCTAATTACTCAGGGCTGCATCACAATCCATTGTTATTTTGCATACCATGCTACCTCAGCCTGGTCCCAGCCATAGGAAAATCAATCTTGCCCCTGCTCTGATAGAGCTGGCATCCCAGGTCCTCCTAGAACCGTAACACAAGCTACCCAAGACCAGTTTGATCATGGCTGGGGCTTGTTTGGTGCTGCTTGGTTCCAGTGGCACAGTGAGCCTAAGATCCACGTCTGGGCATATCCATGTCACTTAGGGTGTTGCACTGAAGTATACAAAAAGTGATGGGTGGAATGCTTGAATTTATCTCAGCCACTGAAGGAATGAGACAGAAAAATGAGTTCCTTTATAAGATCTTGGAACATGCATTAATCTGGAAATGTACAGCACAGGGCATTTTATTCCTCACAGTACATGGTCACAGCATAACCACCCACCTCAATCTCCTTAAATCCTTGATGGCTTGTTTTTCATATTTAAGAGATAGCCTAGTTGCAGACATGATTAATAATGGCAGAATCTAGTGATAAAAAAACAAATACATCAAAAAGCAGTAAGTAACTTGTTGCAAAAAATATTAGAACTGGTTTATTGTAATTTTGAGTAGAGTAAATGCGAGAAAAGAGGTTTATTATATGGTGTGGTTTTGAGGCCTCACCGTGTAATAAACTCACAAATTAATCTTAGGTCCATTCAGACTTGTGTGCAAAACCTTACCTCAACCCTGGATTGATGTGGCTTCGAGCAGTCAGGCTTTAACAAAGGAACAAGTGCATAGCATTTAGAACTACCAAAACAGCTGAATAAAAAAGAAACATGACACAGAGGAAATCCAACACCAATTTACAAAAACTGCTCTTATTTTTATGGACTGTTAGACTCCTAAATAAACAAAATCCACCAGAGGGATACAGAAACATAAATTATTATGAAAATAATAAATCACTGCTTTTCATACAAATTTTAAATATGCATTGGCAACTACTGCGGTTACTTTTAAAACTTTTGAAAATGTTTGCAAAGTTAAGTACGACTACTCTGGCCCGATCTGGGTGACCAACTCCAGCAGGAAGCGGATCACAGGGGCCACTGAGACTTGGTAAGACAGTTACCTTGCAGTCATAGCAGTCTACAGTCTAGTTCTAGGTTCTATGGGAGAACTACCATAGACATCAATGGAGTTGTCTTGATGCAAGGGATGCTGGATGCTGAAGATGCTGAAGGATGCTGATCCATTGATAGGGTCTTCCTGGGGGTCACCCCTTGGTCTATGAACACAGTGGGGCAACTTTGGCCACAAGGGTCGATGTCCCTTGAAGTCCGATTGAAGTTTATCTAAAAAACAGTTGTCTCTCATCTCCGGTTACTGCGAAACCAGCGGTTCCCTTTAACTGAGGCTAGTGTCCATCTTGGATGAGCAAACTGCACTCTGATGACTCTCTTGGGTCTAGCAGGCTTGTTGCAACTTTGGAGCATCGATACTTTATCTCCCTGGCTGCGCTTCGGCTGTCAGCTCCATTAGGCAATCTTGGCTATCAACTCTCCAGGTGGCTTTTTTAGCTTCTGTGGTCCTGTAGCTGTCACAGGAAGTCAGTCAACTGACTCTGGGAGTCAGTATTTCTGTCTGGTGCTCGCAGACTACTTTTTCTCAAGCAGGAAGCCACAGACACATTTCTCTCTTTGCTAGAGCAAGGATCAGCAGGTGCTGTCCAGTCTTTGGTGCAGCTTCTCTTGTCGGATCCAGGGAACTGCAGGACAGTCATCATTCTTCAGTCCTCTCTCCAGTGCAGATGTTATCTGAAGTCTGGGTGCCAGGGGCACCAATTCTCTGGACAAAAATTGCACTAGGAGGATGCAGTGACTACTAGCCAATGGGCTACCCTGTACCCTTACGCCTGATGAAGACTTACCGTAAAGTGTGCCATTGAGCTATCCCAGAATGGTATTTTCTGCCCACTCCCAAGATGGCAGAGCTCATTTCTTGCTGTGTGGAACTTGGTAGCCCATCATGGAGGTGTAGCTACCTAAGGGCTACAATCCCACGGGAAAACTGGATTGGTAACGATTTCCCCCTCTCTATCCATTATGCAAACCTGTCTACCAGAATAAAAGAGCAGCCCCAATCGTGTTTCCACCATTTGGCCTTCAAATGTGGCTTCCCTTTGAAGCCGGCCTTTTGGGCTCACACCATGTTTGGCCTTCCTGCCAGGGAGAGGTAACACCTCTTCCAATGGCAGGCCCTTTGTGTTCCTTCCTGCAAGTCGTTCACATCTTCCCCCAGGAGGGCATAAGGCTCTGGGGAACTTTGGGCACAGAGTGGCAGCTTTATAAAGTTGCCATTTACTTAAAAGTTACATTAAATTTGACTTGGGCATTAAGTCGGGCTTAATGCAACGATTCTTTGGATACCTTGAAGTACCATCTGTAGTAGTCCCATTCAGATGTTAGCACAACTGAGTTGTTAGCATGTAACCCTATACTTTGCAAGGGGGCTACTAGCCTTTCTACAACAAAAACAAGAATTTGGGGTTTACAATGTTAGACCATGTAAAAACACATGTTCTACTTTTTAATACGCAACACCCTGCCTTAGGGCTTGACATGCCTGCCTTAGGTGTGACATATATATTAGTAAGGAAGGTCCGGACTTTGTCAAAATTTTAAATAGCAAAGTCGGGTCAGTAGTTCAAAAACTGCTCTGCCAACCAGTGAAGGCAGGCTGGGAGTCATGCTTTAATTTGTCACACTTGTAGTGGCATAATAAGTGCTGCAGTGCACAAGGGATACTTTACCTTACAGGCCCTGGGTGCCCCTGGTACCGTATATAAGGGACTTATAAATACGCTAACTTATGACAAATGTGGGGAAACAATCAAACATACACATTTTAAGGGTGAGCGCACTGGCACTGAGGCTTGTTTGGCAGTACTCAGTGCACTTTCAGAGTCGAAAAACCAGCAGCATCAGTCCAAACTTTGGGGGTGATCATCCAAAAGGAGGCATTTTCTTATGTGGCCCCTTCCAGTCTAAAGGTGATAAGCAGCTAACATACACCCTTTTAGTACTCATCATCTAAGTGGAAGAACCTGGAAAGGGCATCTACATTGGCATGATCAGTCCCAGGTCTGTGTTCCACTGTAAAGTCAGTACCCTGCAGGGAAATAGAACTCCTCAACAGTTTTGCATTTTTTCCTTTCATTTGCATTAGCCACCTGAGAAGCCTCTGAAGTGAGTCCAAAAAAGGTAGGCTCTCAGCTTCTTCAGAGAAACACCCACAGCAAAGACTTCTCTCTCAATGGCATCCCAGTGCTTGTTTCTGGGGAGGAGTTGCCTACTAAAAAAGACAACTGGTTGATCCTAGCCCTCATCATTTACCTGTGTCAACACTGCCCCAATCCAATGTTCAGAAGCTTCTGTCTGGACATTAAACTATTTACTGAAATCAGGCGCCTTTATGACAGGTGCTGAGCACAAAGCTTACTTGAAGATGTCAAAGACCTTTTGACACTGCTCAGTCCAGATAACTTTCTGGGCTGTTTATTGTGAGTGAGATCTGTCAATGGTACCACTAAGGTACCATAGCCTTTCACAAACCTCCTATAATACCCAGTCAGGCCAAGAAAGCCTCTGACGTGGGTCTGTGTTTTAGGAGTCTCCCAGGCCAGAATGGTCTGGATCGAAGGCTGGTTGGTGGTCCAAGTACACTACTGAGGATTGCCCTATCTGGCACAAAGCCTTGCCATATCTGGCACTTGCTTGCCTTGATAGTCAGGCCTATGTGCTGCAGGGCCTGAAGCACTTCACATAGGTGGACCAGGTGCTCTTCTCACGTGGAATTAAATACAGCAATATCATCTAGATATGCTGCACAGAAACTTTCCAAATCTAGATATGCTGCACAGAAACTTTCCAAATCAGAAAGACCTCTGTTTACTGACCTTTGGAATGTGGCAAATGCATTTTTCAACCAAAAATGCATCACTTTAAACTGAAAGTGGCCTTCAGGAGTAGAAAAGGCTGATGTCTCCTTAGCTCATTGGATGAGGGTATCTGCCAGTAACCTGAAGTCAGATTAAAAGTCTTAGGTACCTGACAGCTCTTGGTATGGGGCAACCATCAGTACTGGTAACAGCATTTTGCTTCTGTAGGTCATACAGAGCCTCATCTCGGGTTTTCCTCCTTTTGGGTATGGCTTGGGTACCAGCACCACTGGGCTCATCCATGGACTGTTGGATGGCTCAATTGCCCCAAGATCTAACATCTTGAAAACCTCAAATTTGATGCTGGTTTTGACCTGATCTGACAACCTATACATTTTACTTTTGACAAAAAAGCTGTCACCTGTGTCCACATCATGGGTCCACCAAGTTCTCAGACCTGGGGTCAAGAAAAACAGACTGACAAATTGTTTTTGGGTGACTTCCTCCTTCTTCTCCAAAATTGGATAGGGTCCAGTCCACTTGTCTTGGAGTGCCCTAGGTGCTACAGGCTCCAAAACTGACAGCAACTGCCAGTGAAAATGTCAGGTCATGCCAGTGCTTACAAGCTCATGGCTGTCCTCCATATTCTTGTTTGCCCTCTTCATGTACTCTGCCTTTCTGGAGTGAAGGCCTAGCACTTAATCCACTATGTCCTGTTTGGGTTGTTTGATGGGCTCCTCCCATCCCTCTCTCACCAAACTCAGTGGTCCTCTCACAGGGTGACCAAAGAGGAGTTCCAAGTAACTAAAACCCACTCCTTTTGAAGTACCTCCCTGTAGAATGAAAGGCATGCCAGGAGAACATCCCATCTCCTTCTGAGTTTTTTCTGGGAAATCCATAATCATGCCTGTCATGGTCTTATTAAATCTCTCAACTAGACCATTTCCATAGGAATGGTAAGGGTGGTGAACGTATAGGTAGCACCACACTAGTCCCACATTGCTTTCAGATAGACAGACATAAAGTTAGTGCCTCCATCTGAAATGAATTCCTTCCTGCTATGCTGACACCTTTCTCTGTTTCCTGAACTTTTAGGGTTTTCCTGAGTTCCAAATAGAATAGGGCTTAGTAGATCTTTTAGACAACTTCATGTATAGGCAAGAGGATTGAAACTTTCAATTTACTCATCAGACTTTATTTCTTATTCTTTGTATAGCCACAATCAAATTCATCATTTACTTTTTGTTATTGAGGATTAATTTTATACTCCTCATTGGCTATTCTCTAGTGATTCTGTATTTTATACGTTTCTGCAACTGATTTATGTCAGCTTGGCTTTGAATTTGTAATAAATCCACATTAAATACCATTAATTGACTCTGAGCTTTACAGTGTGATCAAATTGGTTACACTGTAATTGGTAACTTGTAGTAGATCCTAACTCCATTTATTCCTCAGGCACTTAAAACTTTCCATTGTGGGGGGGAGGCAGGAAGGAGTCCACATTCAATGAGTTCTCACCACCTTAATAGTGCTGTTCCCAAGCTGGTGGTTGCACTCTATAATCTCTGGAGAGGCTTTAAGTGGGAGAAAAGGGGATATTTGGAATGATGTAAGGTTTATGGAAGGACAATAAGAAAAAGGGAAGACAATGGCACAATACAGGGAGGTGGGGAGAGGAAAAACATACGCAGTAGAAATGGGAAAGAATAGGAGAGGGGAAGTATGACAAGAATTTGACAAAAAAGCAGATGCGGGTGTATAGATGGTGAAAACATATTAAGGTGTTCAAGTTAGTGTCTACCATAGACAGTCCTGTTTTTCCTTTGACATTTGGGTGTTTGTCATTTGCATTTTAAATCATGGCTGTATATGAACTAGAAGTACAAAATGTAAATACCAAATGGAAATATATGAGATACATACAGATGATATGGAACAACTTGAAATTGCCAAAGGAAATTGAGTGGCGAGGGAAAGGTAGGAAGAGAGGAAGACTAGGAGAAGGCAGGAGTACGAAACGGCAGGTCAATTTCAGGGTTAAAAAGTGAAATGACAGTGTTAATGATTGGGTGCAGGGTGTCAGAGGAGAATGAGAGGGCAGAAGAGAGAATGGGAGGGAGTTACAGAATGCGAGATGGAGTATAAGACAAAGAGAAAGAAATGGGCAGAGTGAGAAAGAAAGAAAGACTTGGACCAGCTTGGTTAAACCCTTTACCATGCACCAATACAAACCCCCAATTTCTACCTCAATGCTCACCATACCTTGACTTATACACAAACCCCAGTGTTCTCCAAAAGACCTCCAACGAACCCCCAGCATCTCAGAATACAGCATTAATTCATCCCTGAGATTCCCGGTACTTTTGCTCCGCTGCTAGCTACTATATGTACACCATGTTCTCCATTACAAGTCTTCCTTGCTCAGATTCTGAACATCTCTACCTCTCAGTGTCATTCACCACTAACAAAACACACTCTCTCCCCACCCCAAGAACCATTCTCCCATTACCAACTTCAACTCCACCAGTGCCACAGACCAAATAGTCCATTTCCCAACATCAGTATGTCTTTACTCTCCCATTGCCAGACATCTCACCTTCCACAACTACTACTCCTCTATTAGTACCCTACATTAATCCCACATACTCAAGTCAAAACTGAATACCAGATTGAATACACTGCCTCCTCTTAAAGTACCTGTTTTCACTCCAGTTGTTTTACATCTCCACCAGCTCCAGCACCAATACCAGCCCCAAATTACCAGACTTTTAAAATCTCTAGCAATTGTGCTCATCTTCACATGGCTGTCTGTCCAATGCCTTCCTCACAATGCAGCGTATCTAATGATGCCACTTAACATGATGTCGCTTTCTGTGACGTTACTTATTGCAGAATCATGTGCGTCAAGATTGTGATTTACAACTGAGCGGCCTTCCTTAAGGAAATTTGGCAGCTGTTACCTCCTCAGATATGATAACATCAATAGAAAACATACTGTGTCGATGATTAAGCCAATCAGTGCCAGGGTCAGCCCTTTAGGTTAGATGCAGCATCATGTTTGCCTCCTTTATTTTCCCCACTGGACGCAAGTCCTAAACAAATGCGTGTCTTGACCACCCTCAATGAAACCAGCTCCCCACACTCTGCAACCCCTCTAGCATCATACATCAGACCTGCAGGCCACATAGCGTGACTGGAGAGGATATATTTTTCATACTCGGTTGTACATTTTCACAAAGGCCTTTCGCTGTGGACGATGGAGACAGGTCAGTCTTTAGGCCATTCTGGCAAGTGGGATAAAACCAAAACACTGGGTCTACGATTTACACAGGATCACTGGAAAACTTGAAGTGAGATAATCGATGACTTCCCAGAGCACTAGATTGACTTTCAGTAGATAATGTCACCTCAGAATCCCTTAGTTGCCACTAGCAATGCCCTCTCGATAACAAGCCTATCAGGCAAGATTTCATGAGACCAGGTAAGAATGTCCTGATCATCTGGTGGTCTGTCTACCAGCTCAGGCATCCTCAGTTTACACACCATACCTCACTGTTCAAGAGATGCTTCCCAAGAAGATTTAAAAAGTGAGATAATTGCACAGCTGAGCAACAGACCACATTTAGATTCCATGGCCACCTCCAGCAGTAGGCTACCTGGACCTCCAGCTCCCTTTCTCAGCTGGCTTCTCATTAGCAAGCTAGTGGTGGTTTGACTGCATAAACATGAAAAAGCCTTAGTTCAGGGTAGCTCTAGTATCAGGTTGTTAGAATTCTATTTCCAGCAGTAGTGCTAAACCCTCCAGTGTAACAAAATAGAATACTGTTACATTACATGAAGGAGACAGTTCAGTGTCAATGATTGTTGTTTCTTTATAATGGGTGTAAGAAGCACTCAACTAAGAAGTTGCCAGAGGTGACCTCAGTGTAATGATAGAGAAAGATCACCCTTGAGTGACCTTGGAGAGGTCTTCCAGATTGATCCTGTTTGACTGAGGGTAGCTGATGGGCCTAGGATCAACTCTTTAGAGGTTAAGTGTAGGTTCGCTCATATTCAGGTAGGTGTGTGCGAACTAGGTGATATGGGAAGAGGTAATGATGCACACTGTTTTAATGTAAAACGGTAATTACATGTGCACGGTGTGTGATATGTTCTCCACAGAGAAGGAACGGGCATCTCAATTACTATTACAATGGATCATTTTATCTCTACTTCCGTTAAAAATTGTTGTGGTTAATGCAAGCTGAAGGTTTCTGTTTTAAGCCTCACCAGCTCTGTATCCTATGGACTCAATTTACAGGTTGGTGGGCCTGGAAAATCCTCTGCTTCTTGGAGCAACTGGAAAATCATCTGTTGGATGATCATGCACCTATGAAGAATCCCTTTCCATAATTAGCTCTGATCAAACAATCCCTTCAGCAGAATGGCTTTTGCTAGAGGATTCTTTGCCAATGGGGAATCATCCATTGGAGGTTTTTGTCACTTTCCCCTCCAATCGACGAATTTTCAGTAACCACCCAGCTTTAAATCAGGCACTTCAGCAAATCACTGGCTGTCTCTCTGCCTTTAACATAGTCAATTTCATTTTGGAGGCCAACTTCAACATTTTTCAGGGAGCTGGGGAGGCAGGCTTCATGCACAACGTTTGAGCAGGCAATGCCGTTGGATGTGACATCTGAGGAACTGTCATCAGAGGATGTTAAACATCCAGTTTAACGTGGTAGGCAGAGCAAAAATGGAAGCTAAGCTTAGGGCGGATGAAGATAATGTGGTCAAGCACAGCAAAAAACACACACAAGAAATTTATAATCCACAGATCTCTTTTTTAGGACATTCACAAACCCCACCCGCCAGTCATGGCTATTGGTGCGAAAAGGACTTTGTACGCCACATTGATCACTCCCAAAGTATGAGATACACTACCACAACGGAACTCTATTATCTAGACCTGCACACCCAAGAAATCACCAACCACATCCCATGGAACCAAATGATGTGATTACCCCCTAAGGACAGTGGGTGAATGCACCATGCACGTTCATACACAATGCTGTCATACTCATGAAATTGAACTGGCAGAGCAGCCAAGACTGTCACAATTTGAGGTGTTTTTCCCTCCCTAAATAAAATACTTCCAGTACTTGATCCCCCAAAGCAGCGATTGAATGCATGTTGCCTGCAGTTTTTCGCACAGTAAAAATGCCAGACATTCCGCATTGAGAAACAACTACATCACTAGGCAGTCTTCAATCTCCCCCACGCATGACATTGTGAATCAAGAAAATCATCATAGAAGCCCGGGCCGCCACCTCAATAATTCATGGTTTTAAAAAAAACACACATATTGCCCATTTTTAGACAAAGTGATATTTCAATTAAGAAATGATGTCCCCAAAACATTTGCAACAATCAGCATGAGATAGCGTGACAATGGCGATTATTTGAAAACATCGATTAAAACACTCCTCAGTCTGGCATTGAGCCTGGAGATCACAAGTGTCGAATTACACCGCCGGCACCCGGCACTGAATAGAACCACATTAACCAGAAGTCTCTGTGGACACCACGCCCCTCAGGCATGACATCGTCTCCCAGGAGAATTAAACAAAATGGAGCCGGAAGATCTACGCTCACTTGTATGGACGACAGTACGGTTCCGGGCGCCGCATCTAACTAAAGGAAAGCTTAAGGTATGGTTATTCAAACTTGTTTTTGCCCGCCTCGGCAGCTTCATTGTTTAAGTGGGCTTTGCTATCGTCGGTCAAAGGACGCAACTGACATCGTTGTGGCTCTCGCGCACAGATTTATTAAAAACGAGGAGGGTTTTTGCATAAACACAGTGGATTCTAGTTGGGAATATAACGGCAACCACTCCAACCCATCACCACTTTGAAATAATGATTATAACAATTTATTTATTTATTTATTTTTGAAGCTTATAAAGCTCACAGCTACCCCCAATGGGGGTGTCCCGGCGCTAAGGCAGGCGGCAGATGTGGGTACCAAATAGATGGCTAAGAGTTAGAAAAAAGCCAGGTTTTCAAGTTGCGTTGGAAAATGGATTCAGATTCAGCCATACGTAAGGACAGTGGCAGGCTATTTCAGGTTTTGGCAGTAATCACTGCAAAAGCTCTGCCACCCATTCTGGTGTGGCGAAAACGGGGAGTCACCAAGAGGCGGAGATGATTCGATCTGAGTGAGCGGTTAGACTGAGCGTGCTTAAGTTGAGCTCTAAGGTAGGCTGGGCCCTGACCCTGCATTGCTCTAAAAGCCAAAACCAGTGACTTAAACTGAATGCGTCTAGTCACTGGAAGCCAATGGAGCTTCTTCAGGTGGGGAGAGATCGAATGGCAATATGGGATGTTATAGATCAGCCTGGCCGCCGCGTTCTGAACAATCTGCAAGCGTTTGATCAGATAAGCAGGAGCCCCAGCGTAAAGACTATTTGCATAGTCCAGATGTGAGGTAATCAGGGCATGAACGATGGTCCGGCGAGATTCCCGAGGGAGAAAAGGGAGAATTTAGCGAATCATGTGTAATTTACCGAAACACGCTGAGGAAACCTGGTTAATTTGAGATTTACAGGATAACTCGTTGTTAAACCGGAATCCAAGATTCCTGGCTGAGTCCACAGGTTCCGGAGGGGGATTCAGCTCCAATGGCCACCACAATAGTGGCAGAGGGTTTTTTTTTAAATTAAAAAACAGCACCTCGGTTTTATCAGAGTTGAGCCTAAGCGTGTTTAAAGCCATCCAGGTGGAGATGTTACATAAACAGCGTCTGAAATTAGAGAAGGCTACTTCAGAGTGCTCCTTAAATGAAAACACCAATTGTGTGTCATCAGCATAGGAAATCACTCTGACATCACAAGATTCTACCACTGAGGCTAGAGGGGAGAGATATACATTAAAGAATAGTGGGCTCAGCGCGGAGCCCTGAGGGACTCCACAACTCAGTGGTTTCTCCTCGGAAACAAATGGCTGAAGGGAGACCTGTTGAGTGCGGCCATTTAGGAAGGATCTGATCCAGGACAGAGGGGTACCCTGAATCTCGAGGCTGTAAAGTCTCTCAAGCAAAATAGCATGAGAGACCGTATCGAATGCCGCGGACAGGTCGAGGAGCACCAGCATCGCTGCTTCGTCTGCATCCAAGCATTCACGAATGGTCTCAGAAACCTCCAGCAGCGCAGTCTCAGTGCTATATCCGGATCTAAACCCGGACTGCGAGTCATGTAAGAGATGGCAGGACTCGAGATAGCTCGATAATTGCTCCTGAGCTACTTTTCCCAGGACTTTGGCTGGTTTTGGTAGAAGAGAAATAGGGCGGTAGTTTTTAAAAACAGCAGAGTCAGCGTCCGGTTTTTTGAGAATAGGCATTAGCATAGCCTGTTTCCAGGTCAAAGGGAAAACCCCAGTTCGCAGGGAGGTGTTCCAAATCGAATTCAAAGGAGAAATAATAAGGGGGGCTAAAGAGCTAAATAGTAGGGCCGGACAGGGGTCATTTGGAGAGCCTGATTTACAGGCGAACAGTTTTTGGAGTGCTATATCAATGGGGATCGGGTGAAAGGACGTGAATGTGTCACTATTAGCTACCACAGTGTTTTGGACCGGGCTATCACAGGTAGGACCAAACATAGAGTAAATGTCTAAAATTTTGTCATGAAAGAAATCCGATAGTCCATTACAGAGTTCCTGCGTACGGGGAATCATGCTAGACAAAGCGGACGGTTTAGTAAAATCTTTCACTATTTTAAAAAGGGTTTTAGAGGAGTTACCGGCGGAGTTAACTTTCTTGACAAAATACTCTCTCATTACTGAGCGCTTAAGTTTGTGAAAATTCTTAATAGCAGCTCTATAAATTGATTTAGTCTCTATATCATAGGATAATCTCCAGTTCCGCTCGAGTTTCTTACACCGGCTTTTTTCAGCGCGCAGAGCGGGGGTAAACCAGGGGGTGATGGTTTTAGTCTAGAGGAAAAAGTTTATTAGTCGAACATGCACAGCAGGTCCAAGTGGAGCATTCAGACTCCACACCAGTGTCACTGGTGGGTCACCGTGGTGCTCCAAAGGACGTTCCCCATGTTGGGTGACGCTTTCAATTTTTCATTGTTATCACACTCTTTGATCAGTGAGTGTCACTTCTGAAGCACGCTACAGACTAGTTCACTGTTCCACTTGGATCTGCTGTGCGTGTTCGACTAATAAACTTTTTCCATTAACTATTTTCTGATCTTGGAACACAGCACGCCCACACCTTTCATCGCATCATGGCTTACGATGAGATAACTAACCTCACAGAACTCAAAGCTGACACTTTTGCATTTGCGGATGTGGATGCCGATAAAAATGTATGCGCCGATACATGAGGACACCACTCCTTCATCTATTTCTCGTAACAAGGAGAGTACCATCAGACAACTTCTTTATCTCACGAAGAGAGAGATTAATCAACGCTTGCACGCAAGCACATTTATTAAGTACCATCGCGCACAAAGAATCCCGAGGGGCTTGCGCATCCCCCTGAAACCTTTACTATGTAAGAACAGCCCAAGATTTGTGGAGAAATGGTACGCCATTTTAAATAAATGCTTGCTTGACCTCATACTGCTCATCATCGAGGAATTATCTAGAATTCTGGACGATTTGACCAAAGAGATTATCAACACTCAAGAGGAATTGACTAATTTAATGACATCACAAGATTTAACCAAGACTCTAGAGGACATCAATGTTCAACTAGAAAAATATAGTCAGGAGATCAAAGAAAGAAAAATATGCAAATATAAACGCGTTTCTATAGACTACAAATTGGGGAGGTCTATTCATGGGCAGAAGTCTACGCTAGACGCAGACAAAACAAACCGTACAGTCAACAGAGTGAAACTGATACATCGTCATCAGAGAGTGAAACCAGACGCAGACCAGTACCCAATGTGAATCAACCATCTACAAGTAGTTCAGACGTTGTACAAATTTCCAAGGTTCCTTTTTTAGAGGAAGGCACCGCCGAGAAGGACGACCCAGGAGGGACAAAGGAAAAAGAAGGAGAGAAAGAGACATGGAATGTGCCGAACACCGGCAAACGCCTCAAGGGGAAGAAGACTCCAACCTAGTTATCAACATTTCATCAACGCAATTGAACAGCTTGGAAATCAAGACTCTTCAAAGAGGTACTTCTTTTGTACCCACCAGCCACACCAACTGTTTGGAACTGGAAATCAGTCTGTTTAAATTGATGCGCAATCTACGTCTCTGACATTTTTTTGACAACATTTTGACAGAACAAACCATGGATAAACCTGACTAACTGAAGGGTTTACATAGTAGCAGCACCTATATGGCTCCAGTAAGCCACAAGAATTTGGACACTTTTGAGAACTTGGTTAAATCGGACATACAGAAATTCAATTTCAAACGACAATTGAAACATCGCAATCTCACACAAAAAGAGCTCAACGTACTTAAACGTCTGGCAGACAATCCTGAGGTCACTTGTCAAAACGCGGATAAGGGCGGAGCCCTGGTGATAATGGACACTGCTTTCTATAATGATCAGGTACTAAGACATGTTTCAGACACTGAAACCTACAGTGTTCTGGAATATGATCCTACTGAACAGTTTGCCAATCTATTCAAAGAGTTACTCAAGAAAGCACTAGACGAGGGAGTCATTAATGAAAAAACGCACACATTTCTTTCACCACAACATCCGCGAACACCGTACCTATATATGCTCCCCAAGGTGCATAAAAATTTACAACACCCCCCTTTTCGACCTATAGTATCGACTAGGGGAAGCATACACGGACCTATTGGAAAATTGCTTGATAGGTACTTGCAGCCATTTGTCATGAACATGAAAACATACATCAGGGACACTACAGACTTCTTGATCAAAATACAGGATATCAAATTTGACAGCGATGATGAAATATGGTTATGTACAGCGGATATCAATTCTCTCTATACCTCAATCCCACACAACTTGGGCATTGAAGCCATCGAGGATACACTACTTCATTCAGAATTGGATTCTAATTTTCAATTATTTCTCATGGAATTGTTACAATTCACTCTTTACCAGAGTTATTTCAAGTGGAATGATCAATGCTACCTACAATTAACTGGCACTTCTATGGGCAATTGTGCTGCCCCTTCGTATGCGAACATCTTTATGAATTATTTTGAAGAGAACAACTTACTAAACACTGATGTTTGGAAAAACCATGCCATGACATTTTTTAGGTACATTGATGACATTTTCATCATATGGAAAGGTTCATATGATAGTCTCAGCAACGCTTTGATCTTTTTTAATTCAATCCACGACAGAATCCAATTTACGTATGTAATTGATGCTCAAACCATCACTTTTCTAGACGTAGCCATCAATAAGGTTCTCGATCATCTTGAAACCAACATATACAGAAAAGACACAGACAAGAACAGTACACTACATTATTCGAGTTTTCACAACAATGCCTTGAAGAATCATCTTCCATATTCGCAACTCTTGCGAGTCAAAAGAATTGTGTCTGACCCTGTTGTGCTTCAAGGACAAATTGAATCCATGCTTGATCGTTTTAAACAGAGAGGCTATGCAGATAATGTCCTGGAAAAAGCAATAGATCGTTGTGCAAAAAGAGCTCGCTCCGAACTATTCAACACCACCAAGAAAACAGAAAGCAAAAGAAACGTGGTTGTGTCGAAATTCTCCACCTCAAGCCGACAGTACAAAAGATCAATCATGAGACATTGGCCCATACTTGCTCTTGAACCTGATTTCAACGGAATATTCAAGGACATACCAATTTTTGCTTATACCAGAGGCAGAAACTTGAAAGAAATAATCACTCAGAGGCCAAGTGATAACATGGCAATCAACTTCAAGGGCACCATACCCTGTTACAATTGCAGCAATTGCAATAATGTAATCAAAGGAGCTACCATCAATCATCTCATGAAAGGCACCAATATAAAACTTAAAGTCAATGGTACTTGTGACACAACTAATGCGATATACATGTTGAAATATCCTTGTGGCTTAGTATATGTTGGTAAGACAGAAAGAAAGATAAAAACAAGGATACATGAACATAAAAGCAATATTCGCACTAGGAATTCTAAATCAGTTATTGCGGCTCATTTCATGGACAGTCATCACAATATAAGCCAACTTCAATTTCTCATCTTGGAAACTGTCACAAGAATCACCGGCAGAGACAATAACAAACATATTTTACAACGGGAAAACCATTGGATTAAATTTCTGAACTCAATGAAACCACACGGTCTCAATGACCGTATGGAATTCACGTGTTACCTATAATATCTATTTTCTCACAATTGTATGTAAACACTGTACATTCTCTTCATGATAATTTAATTTCTATTTTAATTTTCTATTTAATTTCCAGCTCATTTGCTCTTCGTAAGACCCTATACCCTTTTTCTGCTTGTCCTTACTTTTGTGCATTTTTCTCAGCAGAATCTTTCTTTTTACTCTTCATCCTATTACTTTTACGCTTTTCAAACCTGCTGTATTCTTTTTTCTGTGCAATCATTTCTGTGCATCTTATTCAGTAGAACCTTGCTCTGTCATTTATTCTTTAAGCTTTCTTTTATGGTTCGGTATATGGCCTGCATTGCCAGTTACTGATATTGTTCACTATTCATTGTATCTACATTATCCTTTATACCGTTAATTGGAACATACTACATCATGGCGTCCATTTCTGGTGGACTCGCTTTTAGTCCTCTTTCTATCTTGCACACTTCACCGTTTTAAAATACACGTCATTTCCTCATATTGTTTCACACACTTCTGTTTGAATACGCGATGTCCTTTGCACCCGTTCATAAGTAAGTACTTGTTTCACTCTATGATGTTAGAACCTCCCAGACTTTGGTCTTTGGGTTATTTATCACTTTTTTATATCGTGTCAGTCACATTCACTTACTGCGCGGTTTCATTTACCCGTAACTCTTCATTTAACGTTTGGCTAACTTCTACCTCACTTCAGCAAAACCGACCGAGGTTAACCACACGGCGGTTGATCACCTATTTCATAATTCGAGCACATTTGCACAATTTATCATGTGAACCTTTGTTCCGTTGAATTTCGTCACCTAACTCTTCTCACGTTCCTCGTTTTAATTTTTCTTGTCACCATTTTTTTAATAAGAGCATGACTCTCGTTGTAGCCTTCCTTGTTATTTCTTTGATATCGGCATGGTCTTTATGCACTTCGCATTACAACTCTTCCATAGGATGCACATTTTGGTGATTATTCTTTATATTTACGAGTGTTTTTCCTCATGTCATCCTCGCCTCATTTACTTATTTTGTAGATGTCTCCACTGACGAAGGGCACAACGATGCCCGAAATGCATCGGGAGATTTGTTAAGAAGGATTCATCCTTATGGATATATTTTGAGATACAGAATCGATATGAAACGTGCAATATCGACAAGTAAATAAACAGATACCTGGATACACCAGCATCTTGTACTTCAAAAAAAATACGGATAAGAAGCATTCAGAGTCCACACCAGTGTCACTGGTGGGTCACCGCGGTGCTCAGAAGGACGTTCCCCATGTTGGGTGACACTTTCAATTTTAGTCTAGAGGAGACAGTAGGTTGCAAGGGAGCAACAGTATCAAGGGCTGAGGAGAGCCAACTATTAAAGTTAGACACATCTAGTTCCAAATCCCCCACCAACTGCAAATGGGTGCGAGAGAGGGCAGGGGCCATAGAATTACAAGTGATTTTAAACCATTTCCTACTATAATCCCGGGCCATAGAGGAATTAGTTGGTTGAGAGGGAGTAGCCAAACTAAACGGGATTAAGAAATGGTCTGACCACGTAAGAGGTAGAGGCGATGCTGTGGTCAGATTAGGGTTGTTAGTGAACAGTGAGTCTAGCGTATGGCCGGCCTGATGAGTAGGGCCGCTCACCCGCTGGGTTAAATTGAGGCCTTCCAGGGTTTTTAGGAGCTGGCCTACTTTAGTGCAATGAGTATCATCCACATGTAAGTTAAAATCACCAAGGATTATAAAATGTGGATGTTTAAGCGACAGGTCAGCAGCAATATTATAAAAATCTGTAAGATGTTGAGGCGGAGAACTAGGGGGTCTGTAGATGAGAATTCCAGCCATGGCTATGTTCGATGCAGCAGAGATGCTGAAATACATACCTTCTAGGGGGCCGATGTTAGGGATTTTCCTGGAGGAGATATCCCAACACGAGCGTATGATCACTGCATTCCCACCACCCACCTTGTTGTTAGTCCGATTTATTCCCACAAAACGATAGTCAGGGGGGATAGCAAGATTAAGGTCGGGGTTAGAAGAATCCCTAACCTACCTTAGAGTGAGAAACATTATATCCCAGGCATGAGTTTCAAGGGAGAGCCAAATGTCACCCGAATGGCGAGGTAGCGATCTACAATTGAGTAGACAGGCATTGATGGCGGGTGGAAAACCAATTTGCTCCTTTACGGGTCCAAGGAGACTTGGGGATAGCCTGGGAGGGGCTGCGGGGTCTAACATAAAAGTGAATAGACAAGCGGCACAATTAAATTGAGCCAAGGGCCTGGAAAACTCACATAAGGTCGGGGCACTACAGCACCTTTCTCTCACTTCAAGCAATTGAGTCCTGGACCAAAGGATCCGGGCACCGGGGGGGCATCCAGCAGCATGGCTGGCGCTGGCCGTGGAACAGACGCGGACGGGCGCAGACGGGCTGGCCTTTGGCGCACCTTCGGCACGCCAGCGGCGCGCCCACTGCGCGCATCCGCTGCGCGCCGGAAATGCCAGGATTAAGTAGTGAGCGGGCGCTAGTGCGCTAACAAGAGATGCCAAGACTGTTTTTTCTAGTACTTAACATGCAAAAAGCTAGGAGATTTGTTATTCAAAGTCCAAAAGGAAATACGTGAAAATTATCCACAAACTCCATTTAAAATTCAGTATGTTGTTGACCGAGCGTTTCCCTCTTTGAACAGGGACAACGCAAGATTGTAAAGTTGCGCCCATCCCTCCAAAAAGTTCGCTTTAAAAGTACACCAAGATGAGAATTGTTTTCCGCGAGCATTAAAACCAAATTATGCGCTGTGGGCTAATCAAGTTTTTTCATGCCTTTTCCCTCTTCTTCTTTCAGTCATCGTAAGATCAACACACAAGCGGCTCCCCTCACATTGGTACAATACAATTACAGGAACAAATAACCCAATGAGTTTTCACTCGTCACGCTTTTGCATTCATGCATAAACAAATGCAACTTGTGATTAAAAAGTATCTAAACCTTTTTTTCATCAACCATCTAGATTGCCCAAGACAGAGTTGGCATTCCGCTCAGAAAAGACTACACAAAGTCGTTTCTTAACATACAAGTAAGTTTTTGACAGCACTTCTGCCAGCTCAAGAAAAATACGCCAAAACCAAACACACATTTCGGTTTTGAACAGCCACTGGCCTGGTGTGACTGGACATACGATTCACTTTGCTTCTTCATCTCCCTTTTCTTTATTGCAGTATCTGGACTAGAATATTAAGGCTGACTTAGGAGTCATTTAACGGAAGAGATCGGTTGATCTCAAAAAGAGGTAATCTTATAAGGCTTGATCTGTATGGAAGGTGTAACTTGAAAAAATGTTGTGACGCAAGTGGTAACACGAGCACTTTTTCTTTTTTTTTAGCAGCTCTCTATGAGTTCTAGGTCCAGAGGAGAAGCCTACTAATTTATATTTGGGTTCGAAACGCGTCGACCACTATGTGAACAAACAAGTGTGTAAAAATACACTATCAGGCTAACCCCCTCTTTTTTGAAATTTTCTGAGGGATTGTTAAATAGCCTATAAACTATGTTGGGTGCCCTGAATAGTACACTGTCTGGTCGCTGCCCGTAACAAGGTTGTGAAAAAATTCAGTCTAAAAAAAGTCTCAACCTGTTTGGGCTCTATCTTTCTGTTTCACTTATTCATTTATTTATTATTTTTTTCTGTTTTTCAATGTGTTTACTCTTTTTGAAGCACTGAACTCGAGCCTGAACATTTGTAATGTTGAATTTGTTGTCAATGTCATGTCCAGGTTTTGTCCAACAATATAATTTGTGATGTTAAATATATGTAATATGTGTCAAATCAAGTTTGTGGTCTGTTGAAAAATTGTTCTATATGTTGTCCTTGTGAAAACTGATGAAAATTTCTAAAAATTGATTTTTCAAGAGAAAATGAACTCTTAAACTGAAAGAAATGAAATAAAAACACAAGTTTTTCGGTCACATCAAGTGTCATGTGTGATCTAATGAAATGATGAGTAACTAATATCAGCACTGGCATGTGTGTTGTTGTGTGAAAGCACAGCATTTGCATGGAACTTCTGGGGAAGATAGCGGAAGAATGATGGGGAACCAGGCTTTTAATACAGATGGGATTTCTGGTGGGGGGGGGGGCGTGGGGAAGTTGAGGGGGTCCCTGATTGATGAGGGTGTGAGCTCTGAAGGGTACTTAAAATTCAGTGCATAACAAACCTGCATGCTATAGGGAAGAAATTTACAAGCTATGGGGGCCCTGTGTGGGAAACGAACGAACTCTTGGGATCAGGTGGCAGCTTGAAGGACCGCCCTCTTCAATGTCACTCTGGCTTGTGAGAAGGGGCGAAGCAGATGGAAAGGGGCACAATCCTAACCAGTGACCTTGCCTCCAAACATCAGACTTCAGGCGTGTGTGGGGTAGATTCAGACTGACACTAGGCCACTCGGCCTCTACCCCTGCAAGTGAGTGAAGAGGGGATCAAATAGCTCCTCCACCTTGATCCACTCCACAAGCAGTCACCCAAGGGTCCCTGGGAATGGAAGAGAGGGATCGTAGTATGTCACCCAGGTTCCCCAGTCCTATATTTGAGGGACAGACCATGAGGGTATGTGCCCTGGGGATCCTTATTTTGGGCTGCTACTACTCTGTCTGATGATATCTGTTGCTCTGCAACCAGTTGTAAGTTAGAATATCATATACACTTACATAAAGATCTTGTCCTAAATGTCATTTACAAAAATATTGTCCCACTGGTTGTAGATTTTCTATTATTCGTACCAATGGGGCGACATTTTTGTAAACAATATTTAGTATTAGATATTCCGGTACCACACTCTGCAACTAGACTAAGTTAGCTTTTCTGTAACCTTTCCCTTACTGCTACTAATGCTCCACCCGCATGCCTCAACCAGTGAAACTTCATGAATACAGACCCGAGCATGGTAGAGCCCTGGGTGGGGCTCTATGGTTCCTGGCAATCTATGTGGGGGCATATACGTATGAATATATGTTGGGACTAGACCTACTTAACCATGATACAAACATAGGTACCACATAAGCTCTCTGAAGCCAGGCAACGTGTACCCTCTCCTGTTCAGGCTGGCAACAGAAACCCACCCTGATAGGTACTCGGTAGGTTGCAAGGGAGTAGGCAGAAAATTTAAATTACCCCCACTTGAACAAGATATCTAATCACACACCAAGCACACAAGGCAAGCAAAGCTAACCATCTTTAGAAGTGTTCCCTTCACCCTCTCGCGCTCCTTCCATCTATTCATCTATCATTCCCCCTTCTATCTCATCATCCATTCATGTGTAGACCTCTTCACCTTTCCATTCAAACATTTATCCTTTCGACATTTCATATATACAGTCATTCTTTCACACATTCACCAGTCATTATATCCATGTTTTACCCATCCATCCCATCCATCCCATCACTCTTCCCCATCTGTTCATTATTCATCTTTCCATTCATTCACCCTTTATCCCTTTGATCTTTTCACTCTTCCATCCATCCTTTCACCTTTCCATCCATCCATTGTTTCACCCTTCCTTCATCCTTTCATTCTTCTTTTCACCTTTTCATCCTTATTTTTCACGTTTCTTTTTCCCCATCCTTTCTTTCCTCCCATTCTTTCTTTTCTATTTCAATCGATCCATCTTTTGTCTCTCATCCTAAATTTTTCGATCTTTCCTTTCTCCTGCTCTCTTTTTATATTTGTCCCTCTGTCCATGTTTTCCTTATTTTCATCATTTCTCTTTGTGTATTTTCGTGCTCCCTATCAGTTCACTTTCCAACCCCCTCTTATGATATTGCCTAACAGTAATATTTATGACATATTTTGTCAGCAAACCTGCAGACAAAAGAAGCCCAGAAACAATGAATTGATGTTTAGGGTGAGCCTGGGCAGCGCATGCGCTGCTCTGTGAGGCATGCTGTATTGAGGTAGGGACTTGAAGCTCCGCCCACTAACCACCCACATTTTTCAGTGGCGTGTGTCATTGTCCACTGTAAACTGTGCCTTCCTTAGTACTGCCTTTTCTCATTTTGTAACTTTCCATGGCAACACCCCCTGTTACGTGTGTTGTTGCTCCATAGGCTTTAATTACATCCTCCGAGCACTATTTTCTCAAATAGCTTTGTCCTGACTGCTGTTGCAGGCAGGTCACTTGGGGCCAGATGTACGACCCTTTCATTTAGCGCCTCGCAATTTGCGACTCATTGCGAGTCGCAAATTGCGAGGCGCTAAATGAAATGTACAACAGTGTTATTACACTGTTTTGCGATTCCCCCCCAAAAAATGAAACGTTTTCATCCCTGGGACCACTGCCTGGCCTAAAAAAATATTTTTAGGGACAGTCACAAAGTGGAAGGGGTCCCTCTCTGTCACGCGCTCGTTTCTTTACCTTTCTACTGCCGAGAGGCGCTTTACTCTCGACTCTGCTGGAAACCCTCTTTTGCTGCGTAGTGATATGAAGCATCAAATAATATACACATTTCAGATGCCACACCAGGCTAGTGTAGTCTTTGGAAATACAGGTTTCACCTTGAGCTCTTGCGTCCTGTAGAGCCATTGTTGCCCGTAACTGTTATGGCTTCAATGCAATGAATGAATACTTGAATATTGTTTATAAATATCTTCTGGGATCTTTAAATTTAGGCACAGCCCACCTGTTTAACACACAATCCACCAATGCTAGGCCTGTGCTATTATGACCTAGAGGGGCGTGGAATATGGTGCCTCTGGCGGCAACAGTTCCCCCTCTCTCCTCCAGGTCGACTAACCCAGAAGGAGCTGGGTGTTCTGAGTTCTGGCCTGCCGTTCACACAACAGAATTTATGTCTTTCTAGGGCTTACATTAGTAACGAAACTCCACCCTATGCATATCATCAGAGGAGCCAGCTTTTTAAAAATTTCCCGGGGGTAGGTGCACTGATGTGTCAGACACGACCTTTGAACCATGTGACATCACGTGAAGTGCGATCATGAGAAATGCTCTTATATGTGGAGGTGGAGAAGCCACAAGAAACGCAAAAAAGTGGTGGTTGAAGACTTTAACATTACACCACAGTTACCATAACTCCTAAACTCAGCCATTGGAGTACAGTTTCTCTTAGGTGACCTCAGTGCTTAATTACTAAGATAAGATACCTAAATATAAAATCATGCACAGTGGAATACTTTTATCCCCACGTGCCGTCTCGGTATGCTCACCCTCAATGGCTCTCTTTACTTGATCCCTCTTTTCTTCATTTCTTTACCATTTTTTCTTCTTTGCTTCCTTCTTTCACTCTCTCCTCCACCTGCCAACTTTGTAGCCCTTCCCCGCGAATTTTATTCATATGTCGTCTACCCTATTCCCTTACTATCCCTTATTCTTTTCTCCTTCCCATTCTTTTCATTTACTTATTTTTTCTTATTTTTATCAAGTCCTCTTCAGAGTGTTTTCATTGTGCCTCAATTTCCTCCTCGTCTTCACTCAGCTACCCTCTTTCTAAGCACTAGTTCGGTGGCAAGTAAAGACCCAGGGGCGGCTCCTCCACTAGGGCGGAGGAGCGTCGCTCCACTGCTTTCTCGCAGTGCGAGAAAGCCTAAACATAAAATGGTAATAACTTTTAGTTATTAACATTTTATGTTTCTTTGCGCATTGCGAGTGGGCAGGTGGGCGGAGCTGCCCTGCTCTCCGATAAGCGCAGGGCAGGAGTGGTTTGCCCACTCCTGAGTGCGCAAAGACTGTTTGGTCAGCACTCTCGGGTCGCCCAAACCAGTCATGTGCACTCTGCCCTTCTCCATACAGGCTGCATTGTAGCCTGCATGGAGAACATGCCATCCCCTGCAGCCCCTGACTGGGCAGCGTCCCGACCAATCACAACGCTCCACTGGAGCGTTGTCATTGGCTTAGGGGAGGGAGCCTGGCTGCCTGCTTCCTTTTCCTTTAGGAGACAGGAGAGCAGGAGCAGTGAAGATGCGGGACCCGGGGCGGCAGAAAGGTAGGTTTAATTTTTTTTATTTTTTATTATTGACCCCTCCTCCCGCCTGACCCCCCTCCCCACGCCCACCCACCCACCCGCGAGCCATGCCTACCGCTACTGGACCCCCTCCAGATACCGCAACAAGACATCTCGATAAGTTTATACTCATCCCTTTTATCTGCCACGTCCCCACAATGTAACCTTTCAAGGGCTTCCAAGGTCAGTGAGCACAGTTCTATTAAAATTTTAAATTGGACCATCTATTATTTACATTGCTTAGAAACAGCAGAGGTGAGTATGAAGCACTGTATAACACAAGTTATTATTAGTAGTAGCAGAAGTAGTAGTATTGTTATGATTTTTCAAGGCGCAATAACAATAGCATGTAGTAGCTGGTGGGGGGGGCAGGGTGTAGTGTGGTAATCATCTTGACCAAGGAGGTAATTAACACAACAATTTTCGCTACGAAATGGGCAAACTCCTCTATATTCACTGAAAAATAGGGACTCAAAGGGAAAGAAATTGCATCTTTCCTCTGTTGTTCTATTGCAAATCCTCTGTCCTCATTTACTCAAAAAAATGCAGAATATGTCTCAGGCACCTTAGATATTCTTTAAAGAATAAAAGGCACCTCTAAATTTTCCCCTCTCCAATGCATAAATAGGCATTTATCAGAAAGAGAGAAGAGTAGGAAATCCTGCGGAGACAGGATTGTAGTAGGGAAGGTTGAATCTGAAATATCAACGGGTCAAAACATCGTGACCAGAATACCGAGGGACAAAATATTGAACAGGTAAGTACACAGAGGGAGGTAAAGATTTACTGTTCCTAACTCCACATTTATGTACTTTGAAGATATAAAAAAAACTACTCTGTACTCTAGGCTAGCTCAAGTGTGCGAACTATAAATAATCACAAGGTACGGGTCACTGTCCTTTCTGTATGGTCTCTACATGAATAAAAACAAGGGTTCTTGATGCAGTATGGAACCAAATCTTTTATTGTTTTATTCTTCTCCATTCATTTATAGCCAAACGAAATATCCTAACAGAGAGCCAGCACGTTTCGTCTCCCCAGGACTTCTTCAGGGATACAAAAGGATGCATAAAACAAATATTCAAAATATTTACATACAGAAAAACGAGTTTGTACATTCATTAAAAACATAATATTACCCAGCAAAAATGCGGGATAACAATAAAACATGCCACATTGAGCACAAAAGCTATACTTACCATAAAGTCAGTAATCCATTTTTATAACAGATACCATAAAAATAAAGTCCTGACAAATGACCCCAAATCATCCCACCATGTTTGGTTAGCCAATGGTAAATTCAAAATACAAGTGAGAAAAGTATACAGCAAGACCGCGTGAGACCACGTATAAATCACAAAAGGCCAACCCCACATGTTTATGTCAAGTATCATACAATTTTACATCTCTTTCACAATGTCCATGGATCTGGTTTCTTTCTTCTTTCATCCCACCTATTACTTTGTGGCCCCATGGGTCTGGAGGATCAGTGCTCTACATCTGAATGCAACTCTGCTGGCCCCCTTCCTACCACTTCCTGAACTCACCCTTTGACTAAAACAAAAACAATCATAATTGAAAGGTTAAGGCTGACCTTTAGATGTCTTTACCTGAAAGCGAAAGTGGGGGACTCTTGTGCATCTCACCTTAGTGCCTACTACCTGAATACAGTGAGAGTCAAAAAGTAACAGGATATCTTTCAACACAAATAAGAGAATTATAAGTCAATCTTTTGAAAAAGATATCCCTTTTTAAGCCCTTTACTAGGTTCTTCTGGTCCAAATATCCCACCAAAACAATAAGGGTCTCAAGGTGGGGTGAATCATTTAATATCCATTGTCAGAGAGGTGAGGCAGCAGCGCCCAGACTTCAAAGTGTCGGGTCTCCACCCTCCTTGTTTCTGCCTCTTTTTAGTATACCGGTAGTGAATAATGAGTGGATGTAGCTTAACTTAAGGGAGTAAGAGTGTGTATGTGAGAGAGACAGATGCATGTGTCTGTGAACGAAAGTATGTGGGCTAGGATGACCACCTCATGCTATGTCATTACAGGCATTATTTCCAGTCCTGGCCTTTTGTGAGAAAACCCAAAGTATTCTAGTTATTGAAATCTTGGTTTGCTTCAATTGACCAAATTAAACCCGTTAGCATTTCTTGGCAGCCGAAAAGCCCAGGAATATAAACTGTGTCATAGTATGTGAATGTAATCAATGACAAACTTCTGTAACTGGCATATTATATATACATTTTGGCCTTAGGGGCACCAAGAGAAATGTTTGCGTGGACACACCAAAGGTAATTCTTGGCCTATGGGTCATCCATAGCAAAATGCTGATGTTGGCATACTGGAGGTAATTCTTGTACCTAGGGAGGACAACCATAGCATTTCAGGTGGGCGACCACAACAAAATACTAGCCCTGACATACTAAAGGTTACCTATGGTATATAGATTGGATCAATACCAAAATTCTGGCAATTATATATTGTATGCCATTCATGGCTTAGTGGTGCACCCCATGGCACATGGGGGCACACATGACAAAATGCTGGCTCAGGCACAATGGAGGTTATTTTAACCATACAGAAGGGATGCCTAATGTTCTCTTTGAAAATAAATGGGGTAACTTCCTGGGAAATTTGCTTGCACTAGTTGATACAATTTTGTCAAACATTTCTTGAGGGAAGGACGGCCCTGCCCAATCATTCAGAAGAAGTCAGGCTCCCTGGGCTCACTTGTTGGCTGGAAGTTTAAGTATTGAGACCCACCGCTTTCAAAGATCACCAGACGCCAGTGAGGTTGATGCATCTTCCCTAGTGGTTGAGGACCAATTATTCCTTTTGATAAAAGAACAAGGACATGCTCAAGATATGGCATTTAAGGTTTTTTTCCAGTGGTATTTCTTAAAATGTACCTTTATTTGCACATAAAAAAAGTATTTTGTGATAAACCTGTGATAAAATCGTAATAGCGAAAAGGGACATGGATATAAGGAGTAGACAAGGTCACAGGAGGCCAAGGGACCGAGTCCATCAGTCACTGTTTAATTTGATGTATGATGCTATTCCCCTACACAAGCACTAATAGCACTTAATAGCATATAGGGGTATATTTAGAAGGGGATTGCACAACAGGAACATCACTTTTAACGACATTCCTATGGCGCAATGCTCTGCCCCATATTTACAAAATGGCTTTAAGCCACTTGTTGTGGCTTAATGCCGCTTTGTAAATATGGTACCCTAACACGCTGATATCTTCATGAAAGGGGCGTGGAATGGGTGTTGCTGTCGGTGTTCCACTGCAACACCCACAGCTTTTTGACACTGCCCAGATTTCAAGGATGTGTAAATCTGAGGCAGCACCAAAAATTAACGCCATGCAAGAGCAGGTGTTAGAATGGCGATACAAGCAGAAACACTTTTATTTCTCCTCGTTTTTGCTTTTTCTATGTGTGCTGCATTCTGCAGCACACATAGAAAGAACAAAACGCTATGAATGAATGTTTATGTGCAGTAAGATGTCCCTTCCTGCACATAAACAATCATTTAATAATCACGATTTGTTACTTCTATGTGTGCTGCATTCTACAGCACACATACAAGTAACAAATTGCCATTATTGATTGTTTATGTGCAGGAAGGGACACCTTCCTGCACATAAACAATCATTCCCTGCAACGCAGGCACCCTTGCACTATGGTGCAAGGGTGCCTGCGTTGGCACTAGGCAGCTAATTTTAGCGCCAGCGCTGGGGAAAACAGAGGGGTGCGCCGTATTGTTGTAAATACGGTGCATGCCTGCGTTTTGGAAATGTCGGAGCGCGGCACTGCCAAATTTGGCACTGCTCCACACTCTGACATTTCCTTGTACATATGCCCCAATTTTTTTTTCTTAATGTAGTTATGATTCACCTCAAGCGCTACATGCACTCTATTGGCCCTGTTCGTGATAAATCTCGTAAGTCTGTATCCACACGCACAGGTGCAAATGTACAACGTTTTTTAAATTCACCAGTTCCTATGAAAATTAACATGGAAAGCTGCATATGGTGCAGAGCTCAACAGGCATTCCATTGGGAATCGCATCATTGAAAACTTTTGTTTTCAGACTCTGAATTGAGTTTTCCATGTGGGAGAACTCCATATAGGCGAAAAGTATTCCCTTGAGCAAATGCACCTATTTTCTCAGTGGGTAAAATATCCTTCTCCCTGGAGAAAGTAGTACTTCCTCACTCTTGGCAGATACCTCCCCCCCCTGTGATGGACTTACACCTGCCAGGAATCCCTTTGTGAATTCCTGGCAAGCATAGAAAAGGTACATTTACAACCAAATGTACTTTTTAATAATTTTTTTTATTATCGACTGACTGCTGTTTACATGACTCATCAGTTTATAAACAATATAAGAGCATGAATAATACATTCAACTGAAAGGGCCGGGCCCATTAGTTATAGACCTGTTTTAGTGTCACACTCCGAAGGTTCTTTTTCGCAGCATGTAAGCGTAAAGGGGAGAAAAGTTGTTATTAGTAACCCTCCTTGATACATAATAACTCACAGACTACTACTTAAGGTTAGTTAGTTTATTACAAAGCCAAAAATAACTGGACATAGGGACATAGGGAAACCTCAACACAAAGGTATAGAAATATAACGGAATTAGCATGAAGCAAAATCAGCGCATCCAATTTAGAAGGAGCAGCATAAGCAAAACAATTAATTCAAGAAGTAGGCAACAGAAAATCAGGAAGCATGAGTCCAAATTTCCATGCATCGAGGGTTGGTGAGTAAAAAGCATTACATCTCTTTCTATTCTAGCTCTAAGGTGACATCCCTATTAAGAGTTTGCAGTGGACAGGAGAAAAAGGTGTCAGAGCGTGGAGTAGTCCTAATAAGTCTCTCCACCATCGATGGGTCAAGTAGCATAAACCCACTATCATTAGAAAGAGCTAGTTCCATGATGCTCTCTGCCTGAAGGCAAGAAAGAAGTGGGGCACTTTCCCTAATTCCAACAACCAGTTATTCACAGGTAACCTTCCCATGATGCACCTCACTTCACGCCATCCACTCGGTACGGTCCTGAATGTAATTTTCTGTGATGTCGCCCATGTACCTTCCTTGCAACAATTTGTCCTTGGTTCCCAGACCTTCTCCTCTGTGAATCGTATTGGCCTTTCTTTATCGATTCAAGTCACACGATTGTAACCAGGGCCGGCTCTAGGGCGGTGCAACCGGTGCCACCACACCGGGTGCAGACTTCGCGTGGGGGCGCCTGTTTGCTAGTTTATATTGTTTTTTAAAGCACCCGCTGCCGTCTTCCTGGCCTCCAGCAATTTTCAGCCAGTAATAGAAATGTCAAGTTAACTCCGGTGATTAATGTTCTTCCTGGAGAGAGACTGTAGTTTTGTCTAGTGGAAGTTTTGATTCCTCATAAGGTAGCGCAGAGGGTTAATCTGCCTGCTGCAAAGAATGTGTACCATGCAAATCACAAAGTGAATATAACACAAATAGGTCAGTGGGTTACTGCTTTTGTCAGAGACGTCCTTTTGTTAATTGCAGTTTACAAGTTAAACTCCTAATGTAAAACAGTGAGCTATTAACTGTCATCAAAGAACTGAAATGCAGACTTCAAGTATAGATTAGAGCGTATTGATTTTTTCCCCAGACTTTCGTTATTCTAATGTTTCACAAAGGGTTCATTTGGGTAGAAATCATTTCTGATTATTAAATAGAACCCCGAACCATGGTGTTACGTTTCAAATTCTGACTTTGTGCTTCTCCAGACCAAGCCCCCCCTAAACTATACTGCCTACCAGTATGGATGACATCTAAATCCTACTCATTGTAGTCCTCTGTCTTATGTAATGTTTCCTATACATTGATTTACACATATATGATTGATTGTCTCTGTAATGTGTGTGCAATGTAAAGTGCTCTGACATCCTTCACTTTTATGAGCGACACTATTAAACTAATTAAATGCATCTGAGAGAGAGTGGTTATGGAGACTGTTAAAGGGTGGTAGTGTGGAAATTCATTGCGGAGGTGGTCATTGGGGTGGGAGGCGCCAAAAAACATTGTCGCACAGGGCACCACCAGTGCTAAAGTCGGCCCTGATTGTAACTTCTCTCCTTGCCTAGCTAGTAAAACAAAGACATTATTCTGCCTAAAGGAACGCTTCTTCACCTGCAATGCAAAATGTGAGAAAGAACAGATTCCACAGCACACATGAAATTCAACTATTAATTCATAAGCGAGAGTTGTCAGGGACTTGTGTTTCAGGCCTATGATTTTCAGCTAACATAAGAATGCATCATGTAAGCTTTACAAATTCACATAAACATTAATGCAATTTCAACTAATGCATTGACCTACTTATGAATGTCATAATTAATAAACACATTTAGTACATGAGTATTCGTCGGTTTCACAACACGAGTTCTCCATGTTAATATTCTGCTAGTTACATTCATTTTCCACATTAATTCTCCATGCTACTTGTCAATAGCCTAACATATGTCACATATTTATGTTAATACATTCCAAAATCTAACACTTCATGTTTACATATTTTTGCAAGATTATATGCAGGTGCCCACTACACATGAATAGGATGCAAAATGAGATTGCCACTTCATCAGTTCCCCCCCTCTGATGGCGTTAAGTCATTATAAAACTCCAAAACATCCCTGCAGAGTAGACCGAGCTAAACTGATGTCGTAGCTAGTCTTCTCTGTCTGAACTCCTCCATTCGCTTCAAATTTTCATAGTGACTGTCCTGCAGTCTTTCCATCCTTCTCTCTCTTTCCCTTAAGGAGTTCTCCACTTGTCTTGCCTTGAGCCACCTATATGCCCTTATCATCCCTATCAAGACAATGATACAGATTATAGTAATTAGTATCGGCTTCAAGATGTATCCAAATATTCCACTTCCTAGGTTTGCGAACCAATTTCCCACTGCACCAAATCCTTTTCCAATCTTATCCAAACTCCTTCAGTTGCCAAATCCTGTATTTCATGATGTATATCAATGATGTTATTAATATATCCTTTCAGATCTTTACTTCTATCAGGGATACAGGTACAGCACTGTTGGACCTTCAGCATCCGACAGTCTCCCCCTTCTTTTGCCAGTAACGCATCTAATGCAAGACGATTCTGAATCACCATTGCCCTTATCGAGACCATCTCCCCATCTAAGAGTAGTAAAGACTCTTTTGCCCTGCTGTTCGATTTTCCTTCTAAACTCTCCAAATGGTATATTTTTGGAAACACAACAGCCAAATAGCATGTACTATACCAATTGCTCGGAAGCCGAACATTCTTTCCACACACAAAATACACTCCTGGTACCATTCGAACTGACTCTTGCAAAAACGTCTACCAAGCACCACTAACCAGGAAAATATGATCACACACACTCTGTCCCACACACACAGTATCATACTGACTCGCAACTTGAGGGGCGCAAAGCTTGCCTCGTTGTTCCCAATCTAAAGCTATAGGACCAGAGCTTCCCTTAGCCTTGTGAGCTAACTCCTACTTGGTCCACTCAGAATTCTTGTCATTGTTGTCAGACTTAACAACTAATCCCCTATGTCTATCTTCTACTTGATCTATGAATTTCTTTTCTATGTCTGTTAGTATGTAGGTTAAGTTATGTCTATGCGTGTAAGCAGTATCTAGTGTTACTGTTGGTGAGAAGTCATTTTCCATTCTTTCTATTTGCTTATAATAATTGTATTCATCCAGATGTTTATATACAGGAATTTCTGAAAGTACCACATCATAGTTTGAGAAGTAGTACTCGTAATGGCCTTTTCCATAAAACATACTAAAGAGTAAACTACAACTAATAACATAAGTCAAAGGCAAGTGGTGGTAACGGATGTGAGAAGTTGGCCTGGCATATGCTGTCCACTAATTATAGTGGGCACCTTGCACCAGTCCAAATCGACTCTTATGGTAGATAGGTTAAAGACAACCTTATTGAAAGCTATCCTAGTGGTAGCTATGGAGAGCAGCCTTCAGGCTAAGTCTTGAAGGAATGTAAAGCAGCTTGTTTTACCAGTCTATAATCTCTTGAGTGACCAAATGAAAGAGCACCACACCAGGTATATATTCAAAATATATGTATTTATTACTAAACACACCCCTCTAGTCTCTTTATGAGGCTAGAGTTCGAAGTACATAGGTTATAAGATCTTAAATCACAGTAATAGCACAAATACACGTTTGGGCCCTAGGGGCGTACCAAACCATATACCAATAAAGTGGTATGCGAACCACGACTGAACTAGACACTAGGCCTAGAGCCTCTAGAAGTGCTTGGACCACAAGGAACCACCCAAGGTAGTGACACAGGGGACCCACAGGAGACGCGTGCAGTGTATATACACAACCGCGATACGCCGTTAACTTCTATGGAGAAAGTCGGGATCGGGAAAATAGAGGAAAGGGACACTTAAAAGAGGACTAGGACAAAACCCTTTGAGATCTAGGACTTTGAAGAGTCTCTACCCACGGGAGCACCGGAGTACTCGTGTTACCTCACCCAGGGAAGCCGGGTGCATAGGTGCCTTTCGGGGTCGGGTTTCGTCGTCGTTTCGTATGGCGATCTGCTGCAAAGTGCTGCTGGCGACCAGGAGAAAAGTGTCCGGGTGGATCCAAGAGTGGATCGGAGTTCTGAAGAACCTGAAAGCAGAGGGGACAGAGTCTGGGTCACTAGCCAGTGACCAGGAAGGCGATGGACAGATGCCCACCGATGTCGAGTGCTTCAGGTGCAGTGACAGTCGTCTTGACTCTTCAGCCACGAGGTCCGGGAGGCGTTGTCGGCGACCAGGAGCAGGATTCGGGCTGGTGCTCGATGTCTGTCGAGTGCTGAGGTGTCGGCGACCGGAGTGGACCCAACAAGCCTTGGCAACGGCAAGTCTCGAGTAAGATGTAGATCGTCGATGATGCAGACCAGCAAGGTCTGGGGAACTCACCCAGCGAGGGTAAGTGAGGGCAGGCCTGGAGCAACCAGGATGCCAAGTAAAGAAAAGATTGGCCTTCGTTAAGGGCTACTAGCTAACGGGCTAGCGACCGCAAAGGAGCCTCGTGACGCCGCACGTGGAGCTGGCTTACAGGACACTCGTGGAGTGGGGGCCAGAGATCTTCGGTGCAGGTGGTGCTGGAGGCTAGGGCTACTCGAAGCCCAAAGCACGACTTCTTGGGAGACCCAGAAGATGGTGCACTTGCAAGTGTGCTCGGTGTCCAGGGGTCACGGTCTCAAGTCACCCACGATAGCCACGGGCCTCAGCTTTGCTGGGGACTCAGGGTAGCCTCGGTGAAGTCTGAGAATCCACCTCTGGTGATGCGATGACTTCGGCGTCCGACGGGAGCTTCAGTAATGCGAACCGGACAGATGCTTCTTTGGTGCCTGCCAAGCAGGGGAGTCACTCCTTGACCCCAAGGGAGATTCTTCAGTCCTCTAATCTTGTCGTAGAGCGTCGAAGGTCCAGGATTCCGTGTCAGAGTTTCGTCCAGGTATAATCTAATGTCCTAAGGACTGGGTTCCTACCTTTATTCTAAAAATAGGGGATGGACTACTCTGTGGCCCCACCTATGGGTGGGTCAGGGCAGAGGGGTGGCTACACCCCTTTCCCTTTGTCCAGTTCGCGCCAAAGCAGGGGCTGCGAGCCCCTGATCCGGTTTGAACTGGGGTATGCACAGGGACACCAAATGTGCCCCCAGTGCAGGACTTCAAAGCACCCGAAAGTGCTCCCGCCCAGCCCCAATACACATTGTCCTGTCTGGGGAGGTGGTCACACCTCCCTGGGACAGGAAACCTATTGTCCAGGCCTCCCCTGCCGGAGTTTCGTCCAGCAGCAGGAGGCCAGACTCGTGTCTGTGGCAGCAGCATCCATTTTGTGATGCCACGGCTCTGGAAAGAAGTTACCGGACTCGTCAGAGTTAACATGCCTTTCCCTCTAGAAGGGTGGAATTCTACCCCCGCTGCCAGGATTGGTGGGGGGGTAGTATTCCAAGATGTTTGACACCAAACACGACATGTTTAGGTGCAGCCATTCCAAAGTTAGCATTTTACCGCGAGGATATAATGCGCTTAAGAGTATATGGTCAGGCTGCACTACAAACAGCATCAGAGATGGTCTCCGAACGCTGCAGAGGGGCCCTGCTCATGCAGGGGCACCCTCTCACATAGGAACCATGCACTCTGCCTTTAGGATTAATAAGGCCTGCCTTAGGAGTGACTTATAGGTTTATATGTGTGTACGCTTTTAGTGATATAGGTAACCTATACCACAGTAAGGGGTGCATGCACCCCTTACCCAGGCTGCAGTAGCAGACCTGTGGTGTCAGTTTGGATGGCCTTCCAGGGGTGGCATAATATATGCTGCAGCCCCTGGCAGGCCTCTGAGGTACCTATGCCCTTGGTACATAGTATACCATATACTAGGGACTTATAAGGGCACTCCAGATCCCAATCAGTGATGTGCCTAAGGCACATGGAGACCCTTTTAAAGAGGAAACAGCTAGGCTGGGGTTCTGAATAGCAGGGCCCCAGCCAGACTAATGTCGAAAACCAGTGAAGCATCAGCAAAAAGTGGGGGTACCCATGTGAAGCAGATCCTACTCTCCTACACAACCCCCCCAAACGTAGGGACATTAAACTAACCTTGCCCAGTTAAGTCTTCATGTTCTAAGTGGAAATACCTAGAGAGTCCATCTGCATTCGCATGGTTACTCCCAGGCCTATGTTCCACTGTAAAGTCCATCCCCTGTAGGGAAATGGACCACCTAAGCAGTTTGGGGTTTTCACCCTTCATTTGTTTTAGCCATAAGAGGGGCTTATGGTCTGTCTGAACCAGGAAGTGTGTACCAAACAAGTATGGCCTCAACTTCTTCAGAGCCCAGACCACAGCAAAGGCCTCCCTCTCTATGGCTGACCAACGTTTCTCTCTAGGGGTCAGCCTTCTGCTAATAAAAGCTACTGGCTGATCCTGACCTTCTTCATTCAATTGTGACAGTACAGCCCCTACCCCCAATTCAGATGTATCTGTTTGAACAATGAACTTCTTGGAGTAATCAGGACTCTGCAGAATTGGAGCAGTGCACATGGCCTGCTTGAGGTCATCAAATGCCTTTTGACAGCTAACTGTCCACTGAACCTTTTTGGGCATTTTCTTAGAAGTTAAGTCATTCAAGGGTGTCACTATTGATCCATACCCCTTGACAAATCTCCTATAGTACCCAGTCAGGCCTAAGAAGGCTCTCACCTGAGTCTGGGTAGTGGGAGCAGTCCAGTCCATGATGGTCTGGATCTTGCTCTGCAAAGGTTGAACCTGGCCTCCACCCACAAGGTGGCCCAGGTACACAACCTGACTCTGCCCTATCTGGCACTTAGTGGCCTTGATAGTCAGGCCTGCCTTTTGCAGGGCCTGTAAAACATTCCTGAGGTGGACCAGGTGATCCTCCCAGGTGGAGCTAAAGACAGCAATATCATCTAGATAAGCTGCACTATAGGCTTCCAATCCTGTGAGAACTGTGTTCACCAACCTCTGGAAAGTGGCAGGTGCATTTTTCAGACCAAAGGGCATTACCACAAATTGATAATGCCCACTAGGGGTTGAAAATGCTGTTTTGGGCTTTGCAGTATCAGCTAGTCTGATCTGCCAGTAGCCAGCTGTTAGGTCAAATGTGCTGAGATATTTGGCAGAGGCCAAAGTATCTATGAGCTCATCTGCCCTGGGTATGGGATGGGCATCAGTCCTAGTGACTGCATTGAGACCCCTGTAGTCTACACAAAACCTCATCTCTCTTTTCCCACCACTGGTGTGAGGTTTCGGTACCAGGACTACTGGACTAGCCCAAGGGCTATCTGAGGGTTCAATTACTCCCAACTCCAACATTTTCTGGACTTCAGTCCTGATACAGTCCCTGACATGGTCAGGTTGCCTATAAATCTTGTTTTTAATAGGCAGACTGTCCCCAGTGTCCACTTCATGAGTGCACCAGGTGGTCTGACTGGGTGTCAGTGAAAACATATGTCTAAACTGATTGAGGACTTGCCTGCAATCAGTTTGTTGCTGGGTAGTGAGGCTGCCTGCCAAGGCTACACCATCAACTGACCCATCGTCAGGGTTCTGTGAGAGCAGGTCAGGGAGTGGGTCACTCTCTTCCTCCTGCCCTTCATCAGTAGCCATGAGCAAGCCCATGTCTGCCCTGTCCACATATGGCTTTAGTCTGTTGACATGGAGAACCCTTTGGGGACTCCTGGGTGTTCCCAGGTCCACTAAGTAAGTGACCTCACCCTTCTGCTCAACAATAGTGTGGGGTCCACTCCATTTGTCTTGGAGAGCTGCTGGGGCCACTGGCTCCAACACCCACACCTTCTGTCCCGGCTGGTACACAGTCAGAACAGCCTTTTGGTCATGCCAGGCCTTCTGAAGTTCCTGGCTAGCCTCAAGGTTTTTGGTTGCCTTTTTCATGTACTCAGCCATCCTGGAGCGGAGACCAAGTACATAGTCCACTATATCTTGCTTTGGGGGCTTGAGAGGTAACTCCCATCCTTCCTTCACCAAGCACAGTGGACCCCTCACAGGGTGGCCAAACAGAAGTTCAAAAGGGCTGTAACCAACCCCCTTCTGAGGCACCTCCCTATATGCGAATAAAAGGCAGGGCAAGAGTATGTCCCATCTACGCCTAAGCTTTTCTGGGAGCCCTTTAATCATGCCCTTCAAGGTTTTGTTGAATCTCTCAACTAAACCATTGCATTGTGGGTGATAGGGTGTGGTGAACTTATAAGTCACTCCACACTCCTTCCACATTGCTTTTAAGTACCCAGACATGAAGTTAGCACCCCTGTCTGATACTACCTCCTTAGGAAAGCCCACTCTTGAGAAGATTCCCAGGAGGGCCCTTGCCACCACAGGTGCTGTAGTGGTCCTGAGGGGAATAGCTTCTGGGTACCTGGTGGCATGATCCACTACCACCAGGATAAACCTGTGCCCAGAGGCTGTTTGGGGATCCATGGGACCAACAATGTCAATCCCTACCCTCTCAAAGGGCACCCCCACCACAGGTAGTGGTATCAGGGGGGCCTTTGTAGTGCCACCTGCTTTGCCACTGGCTTGGCAGGTTACACAGGAGCGACAAAACTCCTTACTGTCTTCAGACATGTGGGGCCAGTGAAAGTGAGGGACAATTCTGTCCCAAGTCTTGTTCTGGCCCAGGTGTCCTGCTAAGGGAATATCATGGGCTAGGGTCAATAGGAAGCCCCTGAACTTCAAAGGTATTACCAACCTCCTGGTAGCACCAGGCTTGGGGTCTCTACTCTCTGAGTACAGGAGTCCATCATCCCAATACACTGTATGGGGACCACTAGCTTTCCCAGCAGCCTCAGCAGCAGCTTGCTGTCTGAGGGGTTCAAGGGAGGGGCAGCTCTGCTGCTCCTGGCTCAGATCTGCCCTAGAAGGTCCCCTGTCCCCAAGAACTCAACCTGGTCAGGTTCAAGTTCCTCTGGGACAGTTCCTTCTTCAGGGCTGAGATCATCCCCCTCAAGGGACTGATCTTCCTCCTGAGCCAAGGGGGAAGGCACTGCCTTAACCCTACTACTCCTCCTCTTGGAAGGCACTTGGTCCATTCTTCCAGAATCCAAGGCCTGTTCAGTGCTAGACATTTTGGCTTGTGACCTGGTCACAGCAAACACATCTGCAGGGATCCCCAGCATTTCTGCATGGGTCCTGAGCTCCACTTCTGCCCAAGCAGAAGTCTCTAAGTCATTGCCAAGCAAGCATTCGACTGGTAGGTTTGCACTTACCACAACCTTCTTAAGGCCAGTTACCCCTCCCCAGGAGAAGTTAACAACTGCCAGAGTATGGTCTGTTCTGACATTGCTAGCATTGGTCACTTGGTACATTTCACCAAGCATAACTTGCCCAGGTAGCACAAGGTCTTGTGTCACCATTGTGACACTTGCCCCTGTGTCCCTAAATGCCAAAGCCTCTCGTCCATTGATTAAAGGCTGTTGTCTGTACTTGCCCAGATTACTGGGACTCATAGAGGAGGGCACATCCATGCCTCCATCACAGACTAACACAGCCTGAGTCAGTTCTCTAACTAGGTCAGAGCCCAACTCAGTTCCCAGGGTGAACCCTACTAAACCCTTTGCTGGAGCACTTCCACCAACTGTACTAGGGGGAACAGGTGCCTTAGGGGCATTGGTGGGTGCTGGACTGGAGTCTTTGGACTTGGTGCAATCACTGGTCCAGTGGGTCTTTTGCTTACAGACCTTGCACCATGGTTTTCTTTGGCCTTTACCCTTGGTAGACTGGGAATCCCCACCAGAAGAAGATTTTTGGGGGCCTGATGAAGACTTTTGATCTTTACCCTTCTCCCCACCCTTGTCAGAGTTCTTAGCATCTTGCTTCTTGGTTTCCCCACCTTGGTTCTGTACCTTCTGCTTCACCCTGGTTCTGACCCATTTGTCTGCCTTCTTTCCCAATTCTTGGGGAGAGGTCAGATCAGAGTCAACCAGGTATTGATGCAACAGCTGATTTTGACAGTTATTAAGAATCTGCTCCCTCATTATCAGATTATACAATCCTGAGAAGTCACACACCTTACTGCCCATCAACCAGCCTTCCAGAGCCTTGGCAGAACAATCCACATAGTCTACCCAGTCTTGAGTCTGTGCTTTTTGGGTGTCTCTGAACTTCAACCTGTACTGTTCAGTGGTTAGGCCAAACCCATCAATAAGAGCACTCTTCAAGACCTTGTAATTGTCAGCATCCTCCTCTCTAACAGTGAGGAGCTTGTCTCTACCTTTGTCAGCAAAGGAGAGCCACAAGATTGCTGCCCACTGCTCCTGAGGGACCTTCTGTACTTTACAGGCCCTCTCTAAAGCAGTTATCCATTTGTGGATATCATCCCCACTCTGGTAGGGAGGGACAATCTTGCTCAGGTTCCTATGGTCATAGGACCTTTCCCTATCTCTAGGGACATGGCTGCCACCATGGGACTCTAGTCCCAACTTTCTTCTCTCTCTAAGGAGATCTAGGGATTCTCTATCTAAAGCCAATTGCTTCTTCCTGATCTCTAGTTGAGTTTCCTCATACTGGACCAGTCTCTTTCTTCTCTCATGAGAGGATTCCCTCCTGTGAGAAGAAACAGAGCTCCCTATGGAGGTGCCAGAGTGGTTAGACTCCTGAGAAGGAGACCTAGACTTTCTGAGCACACTCATAATCCTTCCTGGGGGACAAAGGTGTGGTTCTCTAGATCCTCATCTTCATCTTCCCCAGAAGGGATTGGGTTTTCCAGGTCAGGGTCATTGTCACCCTCCTGGTCAGTTTCAGAGGGGGGGCTGGGGGTAGTGGTACCCCTGGCCCCTTCCTCATCTGCTGGCCCACCCTCTGCTCCTACCCTTTCAGTCTCTGAGGACTTACTAAGATCATAAGCCACCAACAACTCCTTGAGGTGTTGGGTGGTGGGACTTTGGCCTGTCCTTAACTTCCTCACGTTACATAAAGCTCTCAATTCCAAGAATTGGAGTGTATCATACTTGGAGGGTGGAAGCTCAATGGCTTCCTGCAAGGAATCTTTGGATCCTGCTTTTAAAGACATTACTAGTGTGGTGTGGTGTATGCACTACCTACTCTAGTGTGGCCTACTAAACTCTCTTGAGTTGTAGAAAGGGTTGTGCTATCCCTTAACACACAACTCTAAGTTCAGTAGAACTTACTGTTATTCTAAGCTTAAATTATATGTACCTTAGGTACCTTTAGTGGTTTTCAGTTGATCAATTCAATTGAGATTATCTGGTAAAACAATAGCAAGCTGGAATCCCACACGCTGCACACCAATGTGAGAAGTTGGCCTGGCATATGCTGTCCACTAATTATAGTGGGCACCTTGCACCAGTCCAAATCGACTCTTATGGTAGATAGGTTAAAGACAACCTTATTGAAAGCTATCCTAGTGGTAGCTATGGAGAGCAGCCTTCAGGCTAAGTCTTGAAGGAATGTAAAGCAGCTTGTTTTACCAGTCTATAATCTCTTGAGTGACCAAATGAAAGAGCACCACACCAGGTATATATTCAAAATATATGTATTTATTACTAAACACACCCCTCTAGTCTCTTTATGAGGCTAGAGTTCGAAGTACATAGGTTATAAGATCTTAAATCACAGTAATAGCACAAATACACGTTTGGGCCCTAGGGGCGTACCAAACCATATACCAATAAAGTGGTATGCGAACCACGACTGAACTAGACACTAGGCCTAGAGCCTCTAGAAGTGCTTGGA
The DNA here is from genome assembly GCA_963921515.1 of Calotriton arnoldi. Classification (NCBI taxonomy): domain Eukaryota; kingdom Metazoa; phylum Chordata; class Amphibia; order Caudata; family Salamandridae; genus Calotriton; species Calotriton arnoldi. The sequence goes on from CAWUFW010009837.1 coordinate 703,754, forward strand.
CCACAAGGAACCACCCAAGGTAGTGACACAGGGGACCCACGGGAGACGCGTGCAGTGTATATACACAACCGCGATACGCCGTTAACTTCTATGGAGAAAGTCGGGATCGGGAAAATAGAGGAAAGGGACACTTAAAAGAGGACTAGGACAAAACCCTTTGAGATCTAGGACTTTGAAGAGTCTCTACCCACGGGAGCACCGGAGTACTCGTGTTACCTCACCCAGGGAAGCCGGGTGCATAGGTGCCTTTCGGGGTCGGGTTTCGTCGTCGTTTCGTATGGCGATCTGCTGCAAAGTGCTGCTGGCGACCAGGAGAAAAGTGTCCGGGTGGATCCAAGAGTGGATCGGAGTTCTGAAGAACCTGAAAGCAGAGGGGACAGAGTCTGGGTCACTAGCCAGTGACCAGGAAGGCGATGGACAGATGCCCACCGATGTCGAGTGCTTCAGGTGCGGTGACGGTCGTCTTGACTCTTCAGCCACGAGGTCCGGGAGGCGTTGTCGGCAACCAGGAGCAGGATTCGGGCTGGTGCTCGATGTCTGTCGAGTGCTGAGGTGTCGGCGACCAGAGTGGACCCAACAAGCCTTGGCAACGGCAAGTCTCGAGTAAGATGTAGATCGTCGATGATGCAGACCAGCAAGGTCTGGGGAACTCACCCAGCGAGGGTAAGTGAGGGCAGGCCTGGAGCAACCAGGATGCCAAGTAAAGAAAAGATTGGCCTTCGTTAAGGGCTACTAGCCAATGGGCTAGCGACCGCGAAGGAGCCTCATAACGCCGCACGTGGAGCTGGCTTACAGGACACTCGTGGAGTGGGGGCCAGTGATCTTCGGTGCAGGTGGTGCTGGAGGCTAGGGCTACTCGGAGCCCAAAGCACGACTTCTTGGGAGACCCAGAAGATGGTGCACTTGCAAGTGTGCTCGGTGTCCAGGGGTCACGGTCTCAAGTCACCCACGATAGCCACGGGCCTCAGCTTTGCTGGGGACTCAGGGTAGCCTCGGGGAAGTCTGAGAATCCACCTCTGGTGATGCGATGACTTCGGCGTCCGACGGGAGCTTCAGTGATGCGAACCGGACAGATGCTTCTTTGGTGCCTGCCAAGCAGGGGAGTCACTCCTTGACCCCAAGGGAGATTCTTCAGTCCTCTAATCTTGTCGTAGAGCGTCGAAGGTCCAGGATTCCATGTCAGAGTTTCGTCCAGGTATAATCTAAAGTCCTAAGAACTGGGTTCCTACCTTTATTCTAAAAATAGGGGATGGACTACTCTGTGGCCCCACCTATGGGTGGGTCAGGTCAGAGGGGTGGCTACACCCCTTTCCCTTTGTCCAGTTTGCGCCAAAGCAGGGGCTGCGAGCCCCTGATCCGGTTTGAACTGGGGTATGCACAGGGACACCAAATGTGCCCCCAGTGCAGGACTTCAAAGCACCCGAAAGTGCTCCCGCCCAGCCCCAATACACATTGTCCTGTCTGGGGAGGTGGTCACACCTCCCTGGGACAGGAAACCTATTGTCCAGGCCTCCCCTGCCGGAGTTTCGTCCAGCAGCAGGAGGCCAGACTCGTGTCTGTGGCAGCAGCATCCATTTTGTGATGCCAGGGCTCTGGAAAGAAGTTACCGGACTTGTCAGAGTTAACATGCCTTTCCCTCTAGAAGGGTGGAATGCTACCCCCGCCACCAGGATTGGCGGGGGGTAGTATTCCAAGATGTTTGACACCAAACACGACATGTTTAGGTGCAGCCATTCCAAAGTTAGCATTTTACCGCGAGGATATAATGCGCTTAAGAGTATATGGTCAGGCTGCACTACAAACCACATCAGAGATGGTCTCCGAACGCTGCAGAGGGGCCCTGCTCATGCAGGGGCACCCTCTCACATAGGAACCATGCACTCTGCCTTTAGGATTGATAAGGCCTGCCTTAGGAGTGACTTATAGGTTTATATGTGTGTATGCTTTTAGTGATATAGGTAACCTATACCACAGTAAGGGGTGCATGCACCCCTTACCCAGGCTGCAGTAGCAGACCTGTGGTGTCAGTTTGGATGGCCTTCCAGGGGTGGCATAATATATGCTGCAGCCCCTGGCAGGCCTCTGAGGTACCTATGCCCTTGGTACATAGTATACCATATACTAGGGACTTATAAGGGCACTCCAGATCCCAATCAGTGATGTGCCTAAGGCACATGGAGACCCTTTTAAAGAGGAAACAGCTAGGCTGGGGTTCTGAATAGCAGGGCCCCAGCCAGACTAATGTCGAAAACCAGTGAAGCATCAGCAAAAAGTGGGGGTACCCATGTGAAGCAGATCCTACTCTCCTACAACGGATTCCCTCTTCAACCGAAGCAGGTGATTGCATACACACATAGCAATCTCTCAGCTCCATAGTTTCAACATACTCATACAGCACCTTAGCATAAGCATTCAATGTATAATCACCCTTGGATAAATGTATATGAAGAAAGCGACTAGTTTGGTCTATTAAGCCTTTCTCTGATCCTAGTGCACCCTCTTTTGAGGCCGCAGTGGTAGGTGCGGATGTCCTGTATTCCCCCACTCCATGTTCCTCACTTTTTTGTGTGCACTTAAAATTGACTCTGCAATGACTACAGCTAATACTATAATTACTCCTACAATGAGTGCCCCTGAAATACATTTGTACCTACGATTCGAATTTCCAGACTGCATTTTTAGAGTAGCTCGGATCACAGTTCAAAAGAGGATCAACACAGAGTCTCTTTCTCCGCCTCTTATCCATGTGTAACAATATCCTTAAGCAACTCTCTTTTTGAAATCTTGTGAAGTTCTTTCAACAGTCTCTGGTTTACAGTATTTACACAGCATGGAAGACCTCCCTAGCCCTCTTTCTTCTTCTTCTAGGTGAAAACCCCTAAGATTATTCTTCTTCCACTCGGGCCTAGGTTATCTTCTTCAAGCAAAATATTTACAGTTCAAAGTTCAGTGACATCCCTAATTAGGTCAGAGCCAATCTCCTCAATGACTCGTTGTTCCAGTTCAGCTCTCAATGTTGCAATCTCTTGAGGAGACTGTGGAGCTCCGAAGCTCGGGAATTCGATGTCCTCCAGAATCAGAGTCCGTAAGCCACTCAACCTTGGTGGGAAAGGTACAGTCAATGACAGAAGTGCATTGGCTTCAATCCCAGGAACTCTCAGCAAGATCTTGCAATCAGCACTGAAATCTCGGACCTCGCTCTCCCCGGCATGTGCAACAGGATAAGTCCACTCAGGAGAGGAATATCTCAGGCACGGCACACAAGCTTGTCCTGGACCTTCTCGCACCTTCTGTGTTTTGCTCAGTTTCACTCAGGTCAGACTCCGAAGATTCATCTATGAGTGCAAGTTCTCTTTCAGATGCAAGTCTCAGATTTCTCCTCCTCTGTCTCACAGGCCACGTTTCACCTGCAGCATCTTTCTTCCTTAACTGCACATGACCAATTGTCACACCAGTCTCTTCCACTGAGTCAGACTCTCTATCACTTGCAACGTTACCGTCTCCCTCAGAGTCTATACCAGGGTCTTGTGTGGCTTGAACCCCCTCAGATTGACTTGGTGTGTGTCCAGCCCCTTCAGGTACCCGTACAGCTTGGCTTTCCCTCTCCTGTGACCCTCGGTCAATGCTGGAAATACTTTTGGGAGTAGAGCTGTTTCATCAGAGGGACCGGAGACTCAGGTGTGAAAAGCATGGACCTAGTTCGGCACTCTGCCATACTTCACAGCAGTGTTTGTCACCAGTATCACTTGATGTGGCCCACGCAAACGAGAGTCAAGACAGTTTTTCCTCATGTGCTTTCTGATGAGAACCCAATCCCCTGGGTTCAGGTCTTGGCAGAGATCCTTTGAAGTCTGTGCAGTCGCTGCTTCAACCTGATGAGACACAGAATGAACCATGTCAGCCAATCCTTTACAGTAGTCAAAGACCAAATCATTTGTGATGTTCACTAACGGGGTGGCAGGCATAGCAGGTAAATGCATTGCTCTTCCCATGAGTACCTCATGTGGCAACAACCCACTTCTCCTGTCAGGAATGCTGCACAGACTCATTAGCACTAGAGGCAAAGCATCAGGCCATTTCAATGATGTTGAAGCACACACTTTAGCTAACCTCACTTTTAAGGTACCGTTGACCTGGTCCACCATTCCAGATGCCTCTGGCCTGTAACTACAATGCAGTCTCTGATTCACGCTCAAGGGGGTGCACAGCTTTTTCATAATTTCATTGTGGAACTGTGTACCTCTCTCCGATTCCAATGTAGTTGGAAATCCGAATCTAGGAATGAGTTCCCCTCACAACAACTAAGCTACTGTGAGGCTACCACACCTTCTAGTTGGGTAGGCTTCAACCCGTCGAGAAAAGATGCACAGGACAACCAGAATGTACCTCAAACCATTACACACAGGCATCTCAACAAAATGCATTTGGATCCGATTAAAGGGACCCCAATCTGCCAAAGTGACTCAAAGCCACAACAGTCTTCTCCCCAGCATTCATTTGTTGACACGTGACACACTGATGACACATAGCTTAGGCAATCACTAGAAACCTCGGATTGAACCAAGTCTGTCTGAACAACCTCACCATCGCTTCTCTTCCTTTTTTTTTTTTACATATTTTCATTAGAGATTTTATAGGGGACACATAAATAAATACAAACATAGATAAGTACATAAATACAGGAGGAGATTCAAGACTAAAAAAGAGAGTAAGAGCATTCACAATTGATAAAGACCATCATATTAAATACAATAAAACAGATATTACAGTTCATCAGGATTCGCCCCAGCCTCAGTCTTCCACTGATAAATCGGTGCCCATATAGACAATTTTTTCCAGGTTAAAAGTAGATAGGAGCTGTGCAAGCCATTGGTGAAAAGAAGGGGCAGTTGGTTCCAAACAGACTGTGGAGATGCAAATTCTGACCACAGCCATGGCCAGGAACATAAAGTGTGTGTGGGCTCCGTTTGGCCCAGAACTATTAACCCCCAACAACATTAGCTCAGGCGTCAAAGCTACTTTCATCTTCAAGGAGAGCTCTTAAAATTTCTATGTCTCTCTTCAACGTTTCCAGGTGTGCGCAGGTAGAGAACATGTGAACCACTGCTGCCATAGAGCTGTGACAACGGGGGCAGTCTTCCTGGCTAGGAAGCTACGTATCTGCAGGTATTTAAAGAAGTCCTTCCGGTCAACATCATGGCAATATTGGATCTCACTAAATGACTTAAATCCCTCAGTGCCAAGCAGGTCCTCAATCGTCTTCACCCCTAAGTCTCCCCACCGGTTCATTACAGTATCATGAGAGACTTACAGAAGTGATGGATTTGTATGGAGCGGGGTGTAGTGGTTCATTCTTCCGATCCCAATCTTTCTCTTTACTGTCACCCACACCCGAAATGCCCCCTGGAGGGTCTTAAACCTTACTCTCTTATAGTAGCTTGGTTATTTTAAACTTTGAAAGCAAGTTTTTTTGCATCATCACCCAATTGTTCCTAAGAGTCTGGCACCCTACCCTGATCCAAGGGTCCAAGGGGTTTCCCCCGACTAATGTACACATATATTGGAGGGCAGCTGCCAAATGGTACATGTTAAAATCGAGAACGGCCAAACCAGCTCTTTCCCTAGGAAGTGTCATAAATTTCAAGGCCTTCTTGGTCTTCCCTTACGCCCACATGAATCTGTTAACCATACCCTCCATCTGCTTGAACCAACATTTCCCAATATCCAGAGGGATTGATCTAAACAAGTAGAGGACTTTAGGTTGGAAGATGATTTTGACAACATTACAGCGGCCGACTATTGACAAGTGTAAGCTGTTCATCCTGCTAAAGTCCAGCGCCCCTTTCTGTATAACTGGGGTTAAGTTACATTCTACTATTTGGTAGATGATATATTCACCCCTAGATACGATAAGGATTGTGTTACCCTGGGATCAACAAGGTTCACTTGCCCATTTATAAAGATTTGAGTTTTATGTTGATTAAGCGAATACCCCGAGATCTTCCCAAATGCCATTGCTTCTTTCCTAATTTCTACCAGCGCCACCCCAGGAAGCGGTGTTACAACGGCTAAGTCAACCGCATAGCCCAGAATCTTGGTCTCAAACCCTTGGAAACATATGGGCCTAATACCTAAGTGTGCCTCAATTTTGCGTATTAATGGATCGATGTAGCAGGCGAACAATAGCGGAGAGCTGGGGCACCCTGCCTGGTCCCGCTTTTGATCTTAAGTTCCTCAGTTTGCCCTCCCATCATTAATAGGCTACCTGTAGGTGACACATACATCACGCGCAGAGCCCCGATAAAGCCCCAGCCCACCCAAACCAATCAAGAGTAGCCCACAGATAATCCCAGAAGACCCTATCAAAAGCTTTTTCTGTGTCTAAAAGTATAAGTGCCATGGGGTCTCCTGTGATCGAGGCAGCATCAAATAGCGTAATTACTCTTCTTACGTGATCTGTGGTCCCTCTGCCTGGAATAAAACCATGCTGCCTAGGGGAAATAACTTTCCCTATAATAGGTGTCAGCCGATTTGCTAATACTTTAGAGTATATTTTAGTGTTGCTATTCATAAGCGTAATTGGCCGGTATGATCATATATCTATAGCCGGCTTCCCTTTTTTCAAGAAAACAATAATACTAGCCCGGGCCCATGAGTCTGGGGGTGCTCCCCCTTGCACACCTGGCCTAGGGTATAAATAAGATAGGGCCCAAGGGAAGCCCAAAATGCTTCCCTTCCTATATGAGCTGCTCCATGAATCTGCCTTCCCTTTGGATGTAGCAAACAATCTGGCAATGCCGCCCTGCCATCAACCGACACCCAAATGTCATCCTTCCCTTTCTCACAACCTGCTCTGATCCAAACCACTTGTTCCTTGTCTGTGGCCTCCAATTGCAACCGTCTCACTTCCTCCCACATGTCAGTAATAGCTAGCATCATACTGAGTTTGATCTGCTCTGTACTCTCGCCAGTATATTCCCCATTGAAAACACATGCATGGATAGCACAGTAACGTGCGACTTCATCTGCTTATCTATTTCCGATGGTAACAAAATCATTTCCCCTTCCATGGGCTGCGCATTTATCGATAACCACTTCTCTTGGCAATTGTAGAGTTTCCAACAGTTTGTCTCACATACTCCCCATTCCGTATTGGGGAACCTGATGACGTTAGAAACCCTTTCTGCTTCTATAGCTGTCGAAAGTCATGAACCACAACAAACCCATAATGGCTATCGGTATAGATAGCAACGCAGATCTGTTCAGAAACAAGGCATGCACGGGTCAAGGCAATGATTTCAGCCACTTGCGCAGAATGTACTCCCGGTAAACAAGCAGCTTCCACCACTCCAAAGATCATACAGACAGCAAACGCTGCTCTCAGATTTGCTTCATTGTCTCTTAAGCATGAGCCATCAACAAAAAGGACTTGATCGAGATTGGACAATGGCTCATCGACAATGTCAAGTCTCAGCTTCGTGCAAAGTTCAGTGACATCCAAATAGTCATGGTCTTCATATTCTTCCCCATCAGCATTTGGAATAGATAACAAGGTAGCAGGATTTAACACAGAACACCGCTTCAGAGTGACATTTTCAGCGGCGAGCAACACCTGCTCATACCTGGTCAGCCTGTTATTTGTCAAATGCTGCATTTTGGTTCTTGTCATCAAAAGCTCTAGTGAATGTGGTACATATACTGTAAGAGGATGACCCATCACAATGCTTTCACACCATTCGATACTGACACCTGTTGCAGCAAAGGGCTTGAGACATCCGGGCAGCGCTGAAGTTACAGGATCTAGAGTAGCTGAAAAATAGGCCACTGGTCTGTGGGAACCTCCATGTGTCAGGGTGAGTACAGATAGAGCACAACCCTTTTGTTCAAGGCAAAACAGTGAGAATACTTTGTTGTAATCAGGTATTCATAAAGCTGGAGTGTGAGACAGGCACTCTCTCAACTCCAGGAAGGCAAGCAGACAGTCGTTATCGCAAGGCACCGGATCACACACATCCTTGTGGGTCAGCATTTGCAAAGGCGTCGCCATCAAGGAGAAATTAGGAATCCATTGTCGACAGTGGCCAACCATTCCCAAGAACATTCGGACCTCTTTTTGGGTATTGGACGGATTCATTTTCATGATCGCCTCCACTCTTTCTGGTGACACCTTCCTTTTGCCTTTCTCAATTCGATGACCCAAATACTGTACTTTGTTTAAACAGTATTGAAGCTTACTCAGAGACACCTTATGCCCATTGTCAGCCAGATGGTTCAGTGAGGCGATAGCATCGTCCCTACAAGCCTATCGTGTTTCAGACGCGATGAGAATGTCATCGATATATGGGACTAGCATGAGTTTCGGGGTAGAATCAAGCTCTCAAGATTCTTCTTCAAGACCTGATTGAATATGGATGGACTTTCAGTATACCCTTGAGGGATGCAACACCACGTTAAGACATGATTATCCAGACTGAAAGCAAATAAGAATTGGCTTTTCTCATGCAATGGAATGGAGAAAAATGCCTGGCAGAGGTCAATCACAGTGAACCACTCAGCTTCTCATGAAATCTGAAATAGGAATACAGATGGATTCGGTTCCACGGGACAACATGGAATCACTATGTTATTGACCATTCTATGGTCCTGGACAATGCAATATTCCCCACTCGGCTTCTGCAACCCCATAATAGGAGAATTGCACGGACTTCCCATAATCTCCTTTAGAAAGCCCTGCGCAATCATAGATTCAATTGCAGGTGTAATCCCTGCCACTGTTTTGGGGGTCAGATTGTACTGAGGTGTTCTTGAAACTGTGCGTTTGGGTTGACCTGTATGCGGACTGGCTCGACTGCTCGAATCAGTCCGATTTCTTCCCCTGTGAAGTCCCATACCACTGGAGAGATGGAGTCTCTGAGATCCAGCGGCATGTCTTCCACTGTCAGGAAAGGAAACAAGGAAGCAAAAAAGTTCTGTTTTGTCAGTTTAAAGGCAACGCCCTCATCATTGGGCTGCAATTCGATTCCTTTCAGTGTGCAATAGATGGTACAATTCAATTTGCACAACAGGTCACGCCCTAGGAAACAGACTGGACTTGAATCACACACCACGAACTGATGGTGATCCTGAAAGGTTCCGATTTTCACCAGCACCTCTTCCATCAAAGGGTTTGTCATTCTCTTATTTGAAATTCCTACAACTTGGATCGATTTTCCAGAGAGGGGCAGGTTTGGGGCTACTGCAGATCTCACAGTAGAATGGGTAGCACCAGTATCAATCAAGAATGTAATGAGAGGACCATCTACGTCTGATTCTACATATGGTCGACTCTGGTCTACCTCTAAAACTGTGCCAAGTGTACAGTCTTCCTCCCCCCTCAGGCACCGTCATAAGGACACGTCCGGATCAAACCCATCCAGAGCTTCCATTAAGGGCATCTGGTGATAGGCTTGGTTGCCTTGCGAGATTCTCTGATGAAGCACCTTTACTAACTGGTTCTGATTTCCTCCTGCATTAAATGATCTTGGCCTAGTCAGTGTCGGTAACTGATTTACTCCGTCTGCCACCTGCAGGAGTTCCCCTCCCTGCTCCTGGTTCACAGGATTAAGGCGACACTCGTGCTTCCAATGCCCGATCTTTGGACTAAAATGGCAGGCATTGGTCTTCTCAGAATTGCAACATCAACCCCTGTCTTAGGATCTATAGGGATACCTCTTCCTCTTCCCTGTCCCGTTGACCCTGCGACTGATGGTACCTGGACATCTCCTGGGACAATATCAATCAATCAATCAGGCGTTTGTTAAGCGTGACTACTCACCGTAAGGGTCTCAAGGCGCTGGGGGGGGGGGGTTAGCAGGTTCTAGGGGGTCTGTCGAAGAGCCAGGTTTTGAGGTTTCTTGCGAAGATGGGGAGCGATGTTGTCTGTCTGAGGTGGAGCGGAAGGGCGTTCCAGGCTCTGGCCGCGAGGAAGGAGAAGGAGCGGCCTCCCGATCTGATCTTTGTGGTGTGGGGGACCATCATTTCCTGTGCCTGCTCTCCCTTTTGGGCATTTCACATTTGGACCAGCATCAATTTCTCCTTTATCCCCCTATGTTTAGAGTCCACCTCATCACTGCAGTACCTGGCATATCGTAGGATTTCCTCCATTGATTTGTTCTGCCATCAAATTAGATGCTGTCGGATCATAAGGCTGATCTCCGGCCTCAGTCCAGTCACGAATTTGGATACAAATTATCCCATGTCAGGGTCGAGTGTATCTAATCCACTGTACTGCTTGAAGGCCTGCAACAGCCTCTCATAATAAGCATGTACCGACTCTTTAGGTTTCTTGGTCGTTTGGTCTATCTTAACCCAATCGATGCCCTGTGGGGCTATTTTGGACAGCAACCATGTGATCACTTGATTATGCTTCTTCATAACCATTGGCGAAGGACCATGAGTTACGGAGTCCCTTTCTGGTTCAGCAGTAGGCCACTCAACAGCTATCTTACAAGCAGACCATAGATCACTGGGAACCACAATTTCGAACAATGAGTTTAAATCAATCCACAATACTTCTCAGATCTTAACAAAGCGATCAACTCGCATGTACCATTCAGCTGGTTTCTCCCTCAGCCTGGGAAAATCATTTGTGAACGCAGCAAGATCACCCCGACTCCAGGGAACATCTACGTATCCTCCCATAACGGATATGCCTCTACTCCCTGCGTTCCCCCTCCTGAAGGTGGTGTTTCTCCTGTCGCATTTCTTACACTCTTCTTCTTTGACCATCTCTCCTCCCACTTACCCAGCATACTCCAAGCCCATATTCCTTTATTATTCCTTTATTATTCCTAATTCTCGGATGTGCGCCTTCAACCCAGCCACCTTCTTTTCCTCTAGCTCTTGGTTACTGTAAGTAAGCCTATGATTTCCCTGTTAGTCTTCGTTCGGCACAAGTATACTCCATACCTCTGAGCCAACTCTGACAACTTCTCATGTGCCTGTCTTGCTCTTCAGGTAACATCCTTAGCCACAAGCAACAACTCATCCGACTCATAGGTCTCTATTCTGTGTAAAGGTAGACTCCCACTGATTATTTCTTCTAGTTCAGCCTTCAGTCTCATGACATCCACTAACTTTGCCTTCATTGCAGCTTTGGTGGTACCCTGGCTCGACTTACTATTCTGACTGTCCTTGCTGTTATTATGGTCTCTCAATCACAACTCTAAATCTGCAGCATCTGGCACATACTGATTATCGGAGGTTCTCTGACTTGTGCTTGCTTCTAAAGTTGCACCACTTGGTCCTCTCATCAGAGTTTCCCAAATTCGCAGATCTGAACTAGTGCTTACCATGGGTATAAACCATATAGTACTGTAGCCAATACGTACTCCGGAAGGGTCAGCAGTAGTCGCTAAAGGGGGACTAGATTCCATAGGCACTAAGGAAGGAACATTCCCATTCGTGCTCCCTGTTCTTCCCAACCCGGTCCTTTCAATATGTATGGGTTGTCTCTGACTAAAGCTTCCAACTGAGCCTGGGTCATAAACAGGAACAGGACCAATGGTAACCGTGAAGCGGCACTGACACCATTCTGTTCCATACCTCCCAAGGCGGACACTCTCCTCCCCCCTACTCCTGCTGATATCGTTTACACGACCCTGGATCAGGACCCACTTGAGCTGCTACCCTCTCCACATTCTCAGCACTTTCCGAGTTTCGTCCCTCTTCACCCGATTGTGGACTATACGTGGAGGACGCTCGGCTAACAACCCATCCAGCAAGCTGTTTTTGTTGTCACTACTGTCACTCCCATTTCTCCTTTTACTCCTATCCGGTGATTCTCCATCTCCTACCAACACTGGATACAACCTCTCTCCCTCAATGGTATCCACTCTCCTCCATCTTAAGCCTTGCATCCCACTGTGCATCTTGATAAGCCTTCATAGTTTTCTTCATCTTCCCTAGATATTTCTCTCTTTGCTTGGCATAAGCTGCACACATCCATGCATCTAGCACTTCAAACTTTGTGAGTCTAGGCAAAGGTCGCAGCGCAAACATTGTTCCTCTCAGCTGATTCAATACATCCAGCCGGAATGAACCAAAGCGTGGAAGTGACAATTCACCCTCCTTCTCAGTGATCTTATGCCAATTTTGGAGCCAAATCATAGTGTGGAGTCCAACTTTTGTCACCATATAGTATATTGGAGTATACTCGGGTGGCGCCTCTTCGCCCACTCGAGTAACAACCCCTTCAACACCTGTGAAGAGATCCCATAACTAACCCTGGGCGTAGTTCGCGTAGTCGCGCTACGCGAAGCTACGCGAAGACGTCGGAGCGCTACGCGAGCTTCGCGTAGCTTCGCGAGCGTGCGTAGCTGCTTGGCGCGCCCGTTCGCGATGCGTTTTTCTTGCTCGGGAACGCGTTGTTCGTGTTCGGGACGCTGTTTGCGTGCTCGGGGGCGCGAACTTACCCATGCGGTCGCCTATGGGCGCGGCCATTTTGGTTTTCACTTGTCCCGCCCGTTCGCGATCCCTTATTTCCTGTTCCGGGTCGCGTATAGCGTGCTCGCGATGCGCATTCCATGTTCGGGAACGCGTTGTACGTGTTCGCGACGTTTTTGCGTGCTCGGGGAGAAATATCGCGCGAACTTACCCATGCGGTCGCGATGGGCGCGGCCATCTTGTTTTACCACTCTATGCTATGGTTCTGGGCCTGCTTTTCTATCCTCCCTCAATCTTTGCAATCCTTAGTTTTTTACACTGTTTTTCAATTTTTCTTTATTTCTTACCTATCTCTCTCTCTGCCTAAGTCTATATTTTGCATTTTTTTCTACTTTTTACTGTGTTTTTTTTACTTTTCAACTGTTTTATATAACTTTCTTCTTTAAGCTCCTACTTCTTCCCCTAACTTTATTTTTCCCTTCTAACTTTTCTTTTTCACCTCCTCCCACCCCAGAACCATGGCGAAGGGTAGCAGCAGCGGGTCAAAGGGCAAGGCGCGTGCGCCCAATCGCCGCCTGCCTTGCGGCAGACTGCGCCCCGCAGGGGTGCAAGCCCGCCAGCTGTTTACGGAGGAGGAGGTGGCCGCCCTTGTTTTTTTTATTCAGCGCCACCTCCCCTTGACCTTGGCAGCAGGCGGCAGGCCAGGCTCCGGTTACCCGACCCAGGAGCGCCACCGCCGGTGGGCGAAGGTGCGTCGGGCAGTGTTTCGCTGCTCCGCGGTCCGGCGCACCCATAACCAGCTGGCCCACCGGTGGTCAGACATTCTTGACCGGGAGCAGGACCTGTTGGACCTGCTAGGTGTCGAGGTCGTGGGGCTTGGTGAGTAGCCAATATATATAGTAGTATAAGTATTGTGATTTGTGTATACATTTTTTACAAATAACAAGAATAATGCTGCTTACATTGCAGGTAAATTACGTTTCAAAATCTTCTGTGATTGTAGGACACAGGTGCTGGGCGGTACTCTTACTTTTTTGCAACTTTGCGCTCGCTTGTCATTATTATGTAAGAGTTTACTTTAGAGAACTTCAGTTAGGTAATGCTATTGCTAGAGAGACTGTAGTCCTTCCTTTGTCCTCCTGTCAAATAGTGGTGGATGGATTTGATACTAGGTTTAGTTACTATTAGTTGATAATTTTTGAGCGGTCTGCGTGACGCATCCTCTGTCACTGAGTGCTGCTTACCCCAGTCCTTAGTAGAACCTTTTGTAGTTTGTTTAGTGAGTGGTACTGGTAAGCTTAGCTTAGCAGTGTCAGTCAGCTGCAGAACATCAGACGTAACCAACCAACAATTTGGTGTATGCATTATGCACTGACTTTATGCATGTGTCCTCCTTCTCATCTATGCATTTTTGATGGAAAAAAAAATGGAAATGCAGGCTTAATGAACAATTGGCCCGCCTGGAATAGGTGGGCTAGGTCAGGTGGTACTTAGGCTTAGTTAGTGTTCTGGATTTTATTTGAATCAATCAGAATGGAACACTGAATTAGTGTTCCCAAATAAGTAGACTGTCCGTGAATCCCGCAAGCCAGTAGTCGATCGGATTAGATAGGTCAATTTTATTGCAATTTTTGTTTCCTAAAACGTTTTTTGAGCGTTTTTTTTAGATAATTTATTTGTTTCACAGCAATCATTAATGTTTGTGTCTTTCTTTTTCTTTATTATATCTTACATGATCACTGATCTGCAGCACCCAGGGGCAAGAAGACGGGGTCCGAGTCGGCGGGACAACCACCAGAGGACCGCTCCTCTACCGAGGGCCCTGCTGCTGGTCCCAGTAAGTCCTCCAGTGGTTATATTAACAATTATATTGCCCTAACTTTTACTGGACCTTATTTTTTCAGAACTATTAATTCTGGCTCCACTCCCTAATTATATTTTTTACAAAAGATTCTTTGATCTTGACTTGACTATCTGTTTCTAAATTCTGGTTATCCCTGCCTCTAAGTTGTAACTGCCTCTGCTATGAATGTCTGTACTCTGTACTACTACTATTAGTCTGTCGCTAAGCTTGCCCAGTTTGCATTGCCACTCTTTATTGTACGGTTTTGAATAAAACTCAGATTGACCAATACTAATAGCTCTAGCCACTGAGTCCAGTCCTTTCTGTTGTCCTCTTCTAGGCTTCTTAATCTTGAGGCTTTGACAATTACCACAAACAAAATGCACAACCAGATATTTGACTATTTTTGATAGGATATAGTACATACTACTTGGATTCTGCACAGCCCCATGCAGAACTATGCACAATGAAATAGGATGTTGGTGATGCGAGTTTGGAACTTGGACGTTCCTCACACCTCAGTCAGAAGTGAACCCACAATCCCCTGAACGACTAGCTAGTGTCTCATTAGGTCCCCGAACCCCCACCCGAAGATACCCAATGATTATGATTCCACAACCCAGAACATAACACACTTTCGCTCACTCACTCGTGTAAGTCCACCACCACCACCACACCAAATACCACAGAGTCTATGTGTAAGTTCAAAAGGTTTATTTTCAAATGACAACCTCTGTATGTTGTTGTTCTATAAAATTCAGTGTACTCCAGCCAGCTCCAACAGCAAAATGCATAAGATTAAAACAATAAAAATTGTTGCAACAAGTGCATGATGATATAAGACAAAAGATCTGTGTGAATTCTGGGCGACTCCTCACCGTAGAACGTAGAATTACTGGTTACATGCATCATTCATAAGCTCTGCAAATCTCTGGTTCGTAGAAGGGAATCCTCTGCCTGAGAAAAATGGTGCGTGTTAATGCAAGCATTTGTCAGTCCTGCCAAAAAACTGTAACATGTTACCTATGGCTAAGTAATACGGACTAACGGAACTCCATAACAAAGTGGCTTGTTTTCCGACCTCTTGTACGCAACGCTCAGACAGTAGCTGTATGTGCTCATGTGGGCTCAAAAGGCGTCTTACTGTTACTGCACAACAAGCTGCGAGGTAACATGCGCAAAAGACATGAAGCGAAAAATGGTTGCATGGCTCAGGCTAACTTTGCAAAGAGTAGAGTATAGTATAATAATGACCCTAGGGACCATAATAACACTACTAGTGTCTGTCTACTGACTGTACTCTAGTACCCGATTTGGACTATTGAATGTGATTTATAATAATAATATGTATTAACTTTTTTTCAATCTTGCTAGTGAAAAAGAATAAATAGGGGGAGGTGTACAGGCATCTAAAAATGTGTCATGTTTTTTCTAGGCGTACTACCGACCACCAGTGCCGGTGGGGCCAGCGGCGATGGCGTTGCGGCCATTCCGGAGGGGGCAGGAGATGCAGCACCTGCAGGAGATACAGGGGGTGAGCCAGCAGCAGTGGCGGGCGGTGGTAAGTTATATTCATGACTTATTGACATTGCACTAGCTGGAAGGGTGTGTGGAGTGGACTTCACTCACTGTACTGTTGTTGAGACTTATTAGGTATGAAGTTGTAGTGAACATTATACAACGGTTAATAAAGAAGACACCCTTTACTTAGCATGAGCAATGCAGTAGCAATAGCATTACCAGCGTGACTTCATTAACCAATGGCCTCTTATATCTGACTCCAACTCAGCTGTGAAAGTTTTATGGAGGAGACTAAAAGTCAGATCAGATGACCTTGATGGATGTGTTGAACAAAAAGGGAAAGAAGGGTGGAAGGAGGAAGGGCGGGCGAGATTTAATATGACGACTGGCAGAGAAGGATACGTTGGAAGCATGGATAGGTGGCTGATAGGAATCAGATGCATGTGTTGTTGAAGGATGGGTGGGAGGTGAAAGAAGAATGGATGCCTGCCTGGGTGGAAGACACAGTATGGGTGGATACTGTGGATAGCAAGAATCATCAGCGGTGTTTGGGTGAAACTCAAAGCCAAGGCAAGCAACGGAGTGAGTGGACGCATGCGTTGTTGTTGGTGAAACAAAGTAACGTTTGTGGAGAGATTAAGAAGAATGATTGACATTTACTTAGAATGGATGGATGCCTGTATGTATTCATCATAGACAGCATAGGTGGAGACTGTCACGGGATGCACAGTTTTAGGGAATGTTAAAGAAACCGCGCCAGCGTACCAAAGCCGATGTGGGGAGGGGCAGGGTGGGGGTAGTAGTAAACAATGTATTACGCGGGCAAATACAGGTAACTTTACTGTAACATACAAATAAATAAAGTGAATTTCATTGTGCGCACTGCACCGCCAAATGCGATGCAGTGTGCGCAACAAAATTAGTTTCATTTATTTATATGTTTACTTACCTGTAATTGGCCGTAATCCATAGTTTACTACCCCCATCCTGCCCCTACCCACGTCACCGCCCGGCCAAACTCCCCGAGTCCCACCAACGACCGCTACTGACCTTATGTCGTTGTCCCATATAAAAGCAACGATCATTGGATCAGATATATAATCTGCCTTTTTGTAGTAGCCAAGGCACTGTGAAATTGAGCAATTGCCCTCCATGTAACAGAGAGAGTATGGCCAGTGCCACCCGTAATAGAAAAATACGAGCTTCCCCACCTGCAAACAGTAGTAAATCAAACTAATGTGACTCTGCGTCATGACTCGTATGTTTGTCTTGGGTTCAAGCATAGATGACCGAGCTGGCAATGCCGGCTACAACCAGGTTATGTCATTTCGCTAAACTAGAGATAAGAAGAACACTGGTGTACTGTGTACTGGTTGGAGTCCATAGTGCTAGTATAATGCCTGAAACTCCCACAAATGTTAGAGGCCGAGGAAGTGGGAGGATAGATAGATTATTACCACAAATGTTATGTACTGTGCTTCTTGCTAGTGCTACTGTGCCATTATGTGTTGAATTAATTTTGTGTTACTGTTTAGGTAAGAGTACTGGTTACAACAATATTTTTTTTCTTTCTTTTCCCAAGACAAACCATCGCGGAAGGAGTTGGCAGTCAGGGCCCGGCGCCGGAAACTGGAGGCCATATGCCGGGAGTACCGGCGGCTGGTGGCTCAGGCGGAGGAGGAGGAGGAGGCGGCAGCAGCTGCAGCCTCGTCCGATGCCCCGGGCCCCAGCCAGGCCCCAACTCCAGCGGTACGGCGCCGCGGTCTGATAGCCACCCGCCGCAATTCATTAGCAGCCAGCACTGCTGTCCCCCATTGTGGATGCCACTGCAGGGCATTCCGCAGGAAGATTCTCCTCCGGATGGCACGGCAAGAGGAGCAAATGGAGGAGCGGGTGAAAATCCTGGTGGACAAACACCTCAAAGCCCGCCGATTATAACATCGAGGACCCTGTTGCTTTGCCCCTTTTTATTCCTTGTTTTGGTGGGTGGGAATTGGGCGTTGGGGTTTCGGGACATTCTTTGGACTTTTTTCGTTTTGGACATTGGTTGGGGTTAGGGAGAGGGGTGGGTCAGGTGTGGGATAGTTTATTTTTGTTAGGGTAATAAATTATATTTATACTTAAACATACAATGTTAATGTTTTGTGGGGGGTTACTGTTTTACGAATTAACGTCACATTGGTTTCCTTGCTGCTGCAGGGCCGCAGCCAGTGTTTGATTTAAATAATCTGCCGATGATGTATAACAAACAGATAGATGCGGTACCCCTCACTGAGTTATTTGTCCTACTAGTATTCTACCTCCCACCAAACTTATCTTACCTGTGATTGATGATGACTACGTTCGGCACAGCGATGGCTGCATGGTTTCCATAGAGAATGTAGAAGATGCCATGGTTGTGGTGGTAGTAGTAGAGTAGACACTGGCAGTAGCATTTGCTAAAAAAATAAAAAAAGAGACAGTCACTTGCCTGAGAAAAACTGTGGGAGGAGTAGTCGAACGAAGTAAAATACAGTACAGAAGACGACTGCCAAACAAACAATATTGCAGTTGCAACTGCTAAAGTCAAATTAAACATAATGGTGGCGGGGACAGCCTAGTACAAGAAGTTATAAACTGCAGTTGTGCTGTCGAGTGAGTCACTTAACTTAACACAATCGTAATTCGTAACCTTTACTGCTGTGTGGTAGGAGTTTGATGATTAATCCAATCAATGACGGCAATTAATTATGATGTACTACTATTAGCCGGTGACGGCTTGCACAATGCACATAGACTGAGCATGGGTGGCCAAGCAGAAGAAGCTCCTCGCCCTGCCTTGCAATTGAATTAGTGTTGCTTTCACCACATCTGCCCCAGCAAGCGTGTGATCAATTGGTGTACATTTTATGTAGTCACATCACACCTCAATATAAATCACAGCCCGGGGGAAGAGGGTTAGGGTTTGATGAATGGATGGGAAGGGGGTTTGGGGAAAGGTTTGAAAATGAAAAACAGTACGCATGGACAACAAAAGCAAAGCGCAATCTTGGCAGACGACCATGATCTTATCCAAAAAATCAATAAAGGGAGAAAAGGGAAATGCATGCGTTAATGATGATGAAGATTAGATAACTTGATGGTTAATGAGTAGTACTTAATAACTCCTACTAGACAATTAGACAGTACAGGGCACCAGTATATTCTATGCAATTTGCCTTGCCTGTAATATGCCCTCAGAGACCCAAATTCCATGTTGTACTGGGCTTACTTGTAAAGATAGCAAAGACAATTAAAAAACATTTGTAGGGATCAATTAGCAAACAAACACACAACACACAGTCCTAATGATTGCAGAGAAAAAAGGATTCAAATTAATTAAAAGATGAATGATGAATGATACTAAAGTTACTGTATTATCATGCTAAAATTGTGGAGTTGAATCTCGTCCTTCCTCTTGGTCCTATCTTCCATGGACGCTCCGCACATCAATCTTGGTGGCCTTCCTGATGCCGATTGGTAAGGTAAATGTGAGTTGTGTCTCCCAGTATAGCAAGCACAGGGTAAAGGCCGGCCTGTAACGTCTAGATGGAAAAACAAAAGGGGTATTGAGAAATCAATGAATAAAAAAAAAACATCATTTACGGTGGAGTCCAAGAAGAGAAGAGAGAACACTTTCAGAGTGAGGCGGCTTGGATATATCGTGTAGATTCTGTTTACAGCATTAAGCTACAACAACAACAGGACAGAACAGGCCCACCACAGCACCAGCCCGTGACCCAACCTCCATTTACCTTAATTTTTGACATAGCCAGACAAAAGGCATACACAGCAACTTAGCATTTTCCTAATTAAGTGACAAAATCAATGCGCCGCTGTCAGTCATCACTACACTCGACTAGACCACTACATGGACATGTAGGTCTGCTGTGTTTACTACTTTCTTGTTGAATTGTTGTGTTTATGTTTACCTTATGCCACTTCATGAAATGCAGTTAGTCCTTGAATCATCTCCGATCCAACTGAATGACTGCGCGCGAAAAGATAGTATGGTCATCATCATGGTGTGGTACGTGTTGTCCAACTACAACTCAGTCTGTATTGACTCCGATTAAGTCCATATTCCATATTAAAAAATTGCAACAGATATTGGCCTGCACCTGCAGTAGTAGGAGTACAATTTGGTTATTAAACAACAAGAAGGGAAACATTGACTGTCACTGACTTACTTGAGTCACTTTGTAGATTAACTAGTAGAGTAGAGTTCGACTTCATGCACAACATCAACAACAAACAACAGCAATCGCTCAGAGTCTGCAAACATCCAATGCATTCCATCATTACCTGTCTTGCTCTTCTCTTTGGCTGTCAGATCATCAGATGCCTAGTTCTGACATTTTTTTTTTTTTTTTGCGGGGCAGTGGCCTCATCATTACTCCAGTCCACATTCATTTTGAGTGTTAGGCGCTGTTTCGGTTTTCGTCTTATTCATCTGTGGCACTTCTTTGTCACAGTTTAAGTTGCTTCCCATGGTCAGCACTGTGATGATGGGCCGCGGCCTGTGTAGTGCTCATTGCTGGTCATTTGAGTTTGCACAAATGTCAGCAAGTTTCTTCGAAGAGTCTCTTGTCTTTCTCTGCCAAGTACCTTCTGTCCTGACAGTGAGGACCTTTGGATGCCTGCTGAGGCTGTAGCCTTCGGACACTGATGAGTTTCGGCTCGAAAACAAAACGGAGGATAGCTATAGTAGTCACGTTTCACTTCTAATGGAGGCGGGACTGGTAAAGGCAACATTTCTTGTACTAATGTCTGGCTTGATGGAAATGTACTTGTGCGAGACAGGAAGATGAAGCAGGACTCTGAAGAGTGGACAGTTAAATGCACAGACGTGCAACTCCAATAGGGAAATAAAAAGAAGACGGTGGTGATGGTTTTGTTGTGATTTGATTTGAACCAGAAAGACAGATACACAGACACATAAAGGAAGGAAGAAAGCAACAATTTGAAAGCCTAGTTGTCAGGGAAGAGGAGCTCGTCCTCAAACTCTGGTGGTTCGGACAGAAGTAGGTCCTGTAACGCACTATTTACGTCATCCAAGTCGCTCTGCTCTTCCTGCTGTGATTCACGTATTTTGTAATCCGGTGGTATAAAGTGCTGATTCATTTTGATCATGGTTAACCTCTCCACGCTTTGGGCCGAGAGACTGGTCCTTTTCGAAGTTACAATGGCACCAGCAGCACTGAAAACACGCTCAGAAGAGACACTTGCGACAGGGGAAGCGAGATACTTTATCGCCAGCCTGCTGAGCACTGTCCATTGGCTTCTTTTCCCATACCAATACACCAATGGGTTTCCATCCATGAAGACCTCTGTTGGGTCATCCAGATAGGCCTGGACCATCCGCTCAATGTTAAGGGGTGCTCGGATGTGCTCGGCCGGTTTTGCCTTTGCATCAGCACTGGACTTACCATACCCCTGCTGTAGAAACCAATCAGTTGCACATTGTGCTGTGGATGATCCTGTTCTTGATGTTATTGTTGGTGTAGGTGACTGCTGGGAGGCAAATGCACTGCCCTCAGGCTCCGAAGTATAACTTGACTCTGGATGCCCTGTAGTACTGGTTATGGCCTGGGGTGGGGGGCCTGTAATTAACAGCCGTTCGCTTTCGAAAATAGTTGCTTCCTTAGCTATCAAAGTTTTGTAGTTGGCAACATCCACTTCCGAAAAAGGAATTACTGCCTTGCTGTTCAGAAATACTTTGTACCGTGGATCCAAAATTGTGGCACTAATGTAATGTGGTTGTGACAAAATTTTATTTTTAATCCTTGTATTTTCCGATAAGCGAGCGGCTAAGGTCTCCGCCAAATGATATGCGTCTTGTTTGTCATCCACACCTGCGTACGTTTCAGACACATCCTTCAGCTGTTGCTCTAGCATGTGCAACAATGGGATAGCTTGGCCCATAGTACAGTCCTCCCTGCTGACTTCACGTGTGAAGATCTCAAAAGGAAGTAGCATCTCAGTCAGGCATTTAATGAGGTCCCATTGAGCCATCTCAACGGTCATGCCTCTCACAGTAGGTTCCCCTATTCTTTGCATGACATAAGCATTGAGTGGTATGTACAGTTCAAACAGACGATCAAGCATGTAATAAGTTGAGTTCCAACGTGTTGGCACCTCCTGGATGAGCGCTTTGACTGGCAGTTTATGCTCACGTTGAATGACCCTCAGCTGCTTCCGGGCTTTAAAAGAATGGCTGAAATGTGTGCATATTCTTCTGCAGGTGACCAGTAAGTTGCTGACTTTTGATTCATTTTTCAAAAAGTCTTGAACAACAATGTTAATGCAGTGTGCCAAACACGGGACCCTGAAATAGCCACCATTGCGCATGGCCAAAACTACATTACTGCCGTTGTCCGTGGCAACAAAACCAATCGTAAGCCCTCTTGGGCGCAGCCACTCAAAGACCTTGGTGTTAAACTCTTCCAAAATGTTTGCAGCAGTATGAGATTTCTCCATGGCAAACATGGCTACAGTTGCATGTTTGCGAGTGGCATGAAAAATCTCTGCAGTATCAACACCAGCAGATAGCTGTTCTCTAACACCCACAAAACTGATCCAGTGTGCAGTGATGCACATGTAATCTGTGGCTTGGCAACTGGTCCACATGTCTGTAGTCAGGTGGATACTGTGAACAGCACTCTGCTTCAAGGCCTTTCCTAGCAATTCCAGCACGTCGTGATGTAGTGCTGGAACTGCAACTCTGGCAAAATAGTAGCGGCTGGGAACATGCCATTTTGGGCAGATGGTTGACACAAATTCCACAAAACCCAACCCTTCAACAAAAGAAAAAGGGAGAAGGTCCAGTGCTAACATTTTAGCCAGCTTCGCATTGTACAAACGTGCTATTGGGTGGTTGCGTTCGTACTGCCCCTCACCCCCAAACATGCTGATAATGGTAGGCTGCATGGTTTTCCTTTCTCTTAGGCTCAACGCACTTTTTGGTAGTGCGGACCTGGTACTTCTTGGTGTCTCCGGCTGACTCTTACTCTTGTGCCACTGAGATGTTGCTGAAGATGTGTGCAACGTTAAGACTGCACTGCTGGGGTCAGGGACACCTTGTGTACCACTACCAGAGAGAATGTCTCCCTGTCCTTCCTCTTCCACCGTGATCGGATCTTCTTCTTCTACTCCTTTATCCCCACCAACACCAATGGTTGCAGTTTTTTTTCTGTCGCGAAGGTGGTCCTCCCAGCTGATCAAGTGGTGTTTTTTCAGATGGGTCATTTGGCCTCCGGTACCATAGTTTGTACCAAGCTTACCACGACTAACAGAGGTATTACAAATGGAGCATATAGCAATGTTCTCCTCCTTTTCGCTAACCGTAAAGAAGTCCCAAACTGGGGAGCTTAACTTTGGCCTCCTGCTGGAGGTGCCACTTCCAATGCCGGATGATCTGTAGGGTGTGTGTTGAATTTGACTCTGTGCTGCTGTACCACTACCTACTCCTACAGAGGTGGTGGTTGTGCTGGATGTAGGTCGCTGCCGGGCCTTTGCTAATGCAAATATGGAAGCTGTAGGTCGTGTTGGTGTTACCTGTGGAGGTATGCGTGCTACATCCCTCGCAGCGATTTTGGATAGAGTAAGAATGTTGGTCTCCATCTCCTCGGGGCCGGGAGTGATGTTCGTGATGACTGGCTCGTCGTCATCATCATCATCATCTTGCTGTTCTACATCGACCTCCATAAGTGTAAGGCTTTCTGGAACCTTCCTTTTCCCTAGCTTGGTCTTGGAACGTGGCTCCCTCTCAGACTCAGTTTGTGGCTTCCAAGTGGCATCTAGATCATCAGAAGGGGGCTTGGCGAAGAACTCGATGGACTACCCCTCCTTTTCCTTGCTGGGGATTTGGAAGACAATGGATCTTCTGAATGAGTGGCTTCTTCTTCTACCTCTGCATGAGGCTCAATTTCCTGAACTGCCCCTACTTCAGGAGGAACAACAACTACTATTGCGGGCGGTGGTTGCGGCTGTTGTTGTTGACCACTTATCTGCTGTGTTTCCTCCTGCGTTGATTGGGTACTACTTTGAGATAGCGATAAGTTTATCTCCGGCTCAGCATCACTGCTTTCCACCATTAGGCTGGCTACCTCTTCCCCACTCATGTGCTTGGGCCTGGGTTGGTGGGTTGGGTCCACTGATGCGGAGGTGCTGCCCCCAGCTTGCCCCCGGACACCGCTGCTGCAGGCGCAATTTTTTTTTCCCAAAAAAGGTATTGGCCGGCACACCAGACTTCAGTGTCACTTGCTTCTTCTGTTCCTTCTTCTTCTCAATAGCAACTTTCTTGGTACTGGAGGACCTGGTACCTGCTTTCTTTGGGCCCATCTTCTTCAGATGTCAGCAGCACTCAGTTGCAGAGATGTCTGGTCAGGTCACACGTCACGTTGTGTGTCCAGCAGCAGGATGTCTGTCTGGAAGTGCAACAGGCAATGATGAGAGACACACCTCCTCCTCAGTCTTTGTGCACCTAAAAGCAAAAAAGCCAGAACATCAGTCAAACATAGCACAAATCAAACAAATAGAATATAGAACTTAGTGTGTGGTGGCCTCAATTATTAAATTTCAGAAACTCTGCCAACAACAACACACAGTGTAGCCATTTATGAGACGTTGACAACAAGGCCAGGGCTTTCCTGGCTACTGTACACTCTGGAAGAATAAGAATATTAAAGAACAAAAACTAAAATGTACTGGAGCATGTTTGGCCTAAATTTGTGCATCACGTGGGATGTATTATATAGCAGCATCAGGGAGCTGCAGCTGGCAATGGGGATGGATTTGGAAGCAGTAAAACAAGAGGAAAAATGGAAAGACACGCAGGCCTATGTGGCAAAAACAGCACACTAATAACTACCACAACAAAATGGCCCCCAGAAACATGGTGACTCACAGGCACAAGGCACGGCAAACAATGAACTCAAGCAGGCCTATATATGGGCAGACAAAGGATGCCTTATAAAACACACACAGCTTTAATGCAAAAACTAAAATCCACATGGCTAAAAACACTTTGGAAAGTTAGACAACCACTACAACAACACAATTATAATTACACAGTACACACGCAAAAAAGGCATTTATTTACCACACCAAATAAGTGAAATAGTCAGACCCTCCAAAAAAACCCACATTTCGCAATTCAATTGAATCTATTCAATGCCATCCATGGCCTAAATGATGCCAAAATTCCACAGACTACACAGAAACAGTTTTATGCACCCATGGTGACTACCTCTGGGCCTACTGGCATACTGGGCCGCAAGCTTGGAGGCCTATGGCAAAAGCACAGTGGCTGGTTTAACAAAATGGCCGCCGCCCACATGGCCAGGCCACCAAAAATAACAAAAAAGTGAAGACAAAGGACAGGACCAGGCAGTTGGAGACTCTGGGCAACTTGCTACCTCTTGGAAAAAATTGTAAAACAAAAAAAAAATGACTCCTTGCTCACCAAACTACATCTAAATGACAACCTGAGGAGTTTTTTGTGCAAAATGAACTAAATCAACATTTTCGAGAAGGTTTAATGATGCTCGAGAGATATTGTTCGCCAGATTGTAAATTCTGCGTGTTCGGCATCGCGATCGTCACAAAATGTCGTTATCGCGCGCGCGAAAACGTACATTGAGCGTGCGAAGAAGATAAAAAGTGTAAGTCCGCGTTGTCGCGCAGTGCGGACTTGCCCAAAGTCCGCGAGCTGAACGCCCAGGGTTACTTACTGGCTGAAAAGGCCTATTTATTTAACAAACACCCAAAAAAATAAAATACGCCCCAAAAGCCACATTTTGAAAATCAATCCAATGCCATCCATGGCCTAAATTATGTTACAATTCAACAGACAACACAGAAACAGTTTTTATGCACCCATGAGGATGACTACCTCCGGGCCTACTGGCACACTAGGCCGCAAGCTTGGAGGCCTATGGCAAAAGCACAGTGGCTGTTCACACAAAATGGCCGCCAACACATGGCCAGGCCACCGAGAACAACAAGAAAAGGAACACAAGACAGACAATGCAGGCCTATGGCAAAAGCACAATGCCTGGCTTTACAAAATGGCCGCCACCCACATGGCCAGGCCACCCAAAATAACAAAAAAGTGAAGACAAAGGACAGGACCAGGCAGTTGGAGACTCTGAGAAACTTGCTACCTCTTGAAAAAAATTGTAAAACAAAAAAAAAATGACTCCTTGATCACCAAACTACATCTAAATGACAACCTGAGGAGTTTTTTGTGCAAAATGAACTAAATCAACATTTTCGAGAAGGTTTAATGATGCTCGAGAGATATTGTTCGCCAGATTGTAAATTCTGCGTGTTCGGCATCGCGATCGTCACAAATTGTCGTTATCGCGCGTGCGAAAACGTACATTGAGCGCGCGAAGAAGATAAAAAGTGTAAGTCCGCGTTGTCACGCAGTGCGGACTTGCCCAAAGTCCGCGAGCTGAACGCCCAGGGTTACCTACTGGCTGAAAAGGCCTATTTATTTAACAAACACCCAAAAAAATAAAATACGCCCCAAAAGCCACATTTTGCAAATCAATCAAATGCCATCCATGGCCTAAATTATGTTACAATTCAACAGACAACACAGAAACAGTTTTTATGCACCCATGAGGATGACTACCGCCGGGCCTACTGGCACACTAGGCCGCAAGCTTTGAGGCCTATGGCAAAAGCACAGTGGTTGTTCACACAAAATGGCCGCCAACACATGGACAGGCCACCCAGAACAACAAGAAAAGGAACACAAGACAGACAATGCAGGCCTATGGCAAAAGCACAATGCCTGGCTTTACAAAATGGCCGCCACCCACATGGCCAGGCCACCCAAAATAACAAAAAGTGAAGACAAAGGACAGGACCAGGCAGTTGGAGACTCTGGGAAACTTGCTACCTCTTGGAAAAAATTGTAAAACAAAAAAAAATGACTCCTTGATCACCAAACTACATCTAAATGACAACCTGAGGAGTTTTTTGTGCAAAATGAACTAAATCAACATTTTCGAGAAGGTTTAATGATGCTCGAGAGATATTGTTCGCCAGATTGTAAATTCTGCGTGTTCGGCATCGCGATCGTCACAAATTGTCGTTATCGCGCGCGCAAAACGTACATTGAGCGCGCGAAGAAGATAAAAAGTGTAAGTCCGCGTTGTCGCGCAGTGCGGACTTGCCCAAAGTCCGCGAGCTGAACGCCCAGGGTTACCTACTGGCTGAAAAGGCCTATTTATTTAACAAACACCCAAAAAAATAAAATACGCCCCAAAAACCACTTTTACCAATTCAAAACAATGCCATCCATGGATGCCCGGCCTACATGATGTTTAAACTTTAAATTCAACAGACACCACAGAAACATGCACCCATGGGTACCTCTGGCTCTAGTCTGGGCCTACTGGCTGAAATTCCAATCAAAGAAAAACAACTAGGCCCCTGCCGAAACTACAGGCCACAACAATACATTTTAAAAAATATGGAAATCCCCCCAAAAAATGTAGGTACAAACAAGCCCCAATCAAACAAACAAGTACACCAATTCTCCAACTTACTTGTAAAATCTCAAATCCAAGAGTCCTCAAATCCAATCCAATGATATGATGCAGCAGACAGACACAAAAAGTGATCCTTCCAGCTCCAAATCCAAATGAAAGTGAACAGCACATGGACAAAACACTGGGAGGAGCCTGCTGGACAGGAACAGGAAGTTTGAGAATCAGGGGCACTTCCTTCCTCTTGGAAAAAAAGAAAAAGGACTCCTTGCTCACCAAACTACATCTCTAAATGACAACCTGAGGAGTTTTTTGTGCAAAATGAACTAATTCATCATTTTCGAGAAGGTTTTATGATGCTCGAGATATATTCTTCGCCAGATTGTAGTTTCTTCGTGTTCGGGATCGCGATCTTACCAACACTGCCGGCGGAAGTCAGATCGCGCGTCCGAATGACGTGTTCGCGTTCGCACACTCTCGCGGGATCGTGCGGCCGGATTCCAAATCTCGTGGCGCCCGCGAACGGATAGGAAGTCGCGTCGGCGGACGCAGAATCACGGTAGGTCGTTACCGCGCGCGCGAGAACGTATATTGAGCGCGCGAAGAAGAAAAACAGCTACGCTATGCCGCAAATTGCGTAGTGCACGGTAACTTCGCGTTCTACGCGAATCGCGAAGTTACCGCAACTTCGCAAGCTTCGCGAGCGTAGCGTAGTTCACCGCCCAGGCTTACCCATAACACCCTAAAGCATCGCTTGATTTCAGAAATGCAACGGACCAATCTTTTTCAACCACAACTTCCCGATGACTACCAACCAATCCCAGCGCAGCATTACATCAACCGACCTATCGCAGCGCAGCACAGTCTGACGTCATTCTTACTCCTCGCAGCGGTTCACCCTTCTTTACAATTTCCTTGTGCTCATTTACTCACACAATCGTCTTAAATCCATAATTGTCTGCCTTCTAAAAGATCGATAGAATTCAGTCACTCCAGGACATTCACACACGGCAACCCTCGACAAGCATGGATCACCTGAATCAGTATAGTTAACCCCTGTACACAAGGTCCACTAGACGATTTACATACGTCCCATTCACACAAAGTTCCCTGTATTAATTGGAACTGCCGATGACGTCTCATGACAACTCCTCAATTCTTCAGTCAGACAATCACAATCTCGGTGTCTTCTACACCATTTAATATATCCCGGGATCTTAGGCCACTTCGGGACTTGCAACTCAAATCTCAGTCCTTGGTCCTCGTCTGGCCCGGAACCACATTCACTGGACTCTCACTACAACTCTGCAAGACATCACATAATCAAAACATTTGCTCAATTTAACATGCTACATACACCCTATTAATACTCAGTTCTCCTTCCACTGCTGATCTCGCCGCACCATCACACTCCGTCGATCTCTGCAGATTTCGTCGCCTTCGATTCTCAATTATTGGGCTCTGGGGAGGGGCTTTGGGGTTCTAAGTTCCACTTATTCTAGAATACTTCTAGATTCTCCCCTTGCTTCATGTGCGAACTATCCTACCCTGCTACCAACTGAAAGGGCTGGGCCCATTAGTTCTAGACCTGTTCTAGAGTCACACTCCGATGGTTCTTTTTCACAGCATGTAAGCATAAAGGGGAGAAAAGTTGT
The DNA here is from genome assembly GCA_963921515.1 of Calotriton arnoldi. NCBI lineage: Eukaryota > Metazoa > Chordata > Amphibia > Caudata > Salamandridae > Calotriton > Calotriton arnoldi. The sequence continues at coordinate 732,718 of CAWUFW010009837.1, forward strand.
TATGAAATAGTCAATTAGCCAATAACTCTCCTTGATAGATAATAACTTATGGACTACTACTTAAGGTTAGCTAGTTTATTACAAAGCCAAAAATAACTGCCATAGGGACACCTCAACATGAGGGTATAGAAATACAACGGAATTAGCATGAAGCCAAATCGGCGCATCCAATTTAGATGGTGTAGCATAAGCAAAATAATTAATTCAGGAAGCAGAAATCAGGAAGCATTAGTCCAAATTTTCCTGCATCAAGAGTTGGTGAGTAAAAAGCATTAAATCTATCCCTACTCTAGCGTGATATCCCTATTTAAGCGTTTTCAGTGGACAGGAGAAAATAGTGTCAGTGCGTTAAGTCTTCCTAAGAAGTCTCTCCACCATCGATGGGTGAAGTAGCATAAAGCCACTATCATTAGAAAGAGCTAACTGTTCCAAGATGTTCTCTGTCTGATGGCAAAAAAGAAGTGTGGCACTTTCCCTAATTCCAGCAACCAGTTATCCACAGGTAACCTTCCTATGATGCACCTTGCATCACGCCATCCACTCTGGGTATGGTCCTGAATGTAATTTTCCACGATGTCGCCCGTGTACCTTCCTTGCAACAATTTGTCCTTGGTTCCCAGACCTCCTCCTGTATGAATCGTAACGACCTTTCTTTATCGACTCATGTCACAGGATTGTAACTTCTTCTCTCCTTGCCTAGATATTAAAATAAATACATTATTCTGCCTAAAGGAGCGCTTCTTCAGCTGCAATGCAAAACGTGAGAAAGAACAGATTCTACAGCACACGTGAAATTCAAGTATCAATTAAAAAGCGAGAGTTGTCAGGGACTTGCGTTTCAGGCCTACGATTTTCAGCTAACATATGAATGCATCATGTAAGCTTTGCAAATTCACATAAACATTAATGCAATTTCAACTAATGCATTGACCTACGTATGGAATGCCATAATTAATAAACACATTTAATACATGAGTATTCGTCAGTTTCACAACACGAGTTCTCCATGTTAGTGTTCTTCTAGTTACATTTATTTTCCACGTTAATTCTCCATTCTACTTGTCAATACCCTAACAAATGTCATGTATTTCTGTTAATACATTCCAAAACCTAACACTACACATTTAAATATTTTTGCAACATTATATGCGGGTGTGCACTACACATGATTACGATGCACCCCTACAAACAAAATGAGATATCCGCTTCATCACAACCATTAACTCCTTCACCCATAAATTATAAGAATTAGCATCCAAGTGCAAAATCAAGTATTTGGAGTTGCAGTCCTGAAAAAACTTCACCTTATTAACAAACTCCTTTCCCTTAATCACCCCTCCAAAAATAAATAAAAGACTACTTTTACCTTTGTGAATGTAGCCCTATAGGTGTAGCTTTAAAAGAATTAATTGTTTGTATACTTTTATAATGATTACTTGTCTAAGACAGCCACATAAAGTATATATGGGTGACCAATTATTTGCGGTTTAATAAACACTACTGTTTTGTGATTTAAGAAAACATATAGCCATTACATTAGCTGGAGTGTTTCATTTGAATAATACATGGAATTTAAAGTGCCTTAGAATACAGAATCGTTGCATTCACGAAATGCCCTTTTCAGAGGCTGTAAAGGTGGCAGACAAGAGGCAAAGCCTGGCATTTCCATAAAGGTAACCTTTGCTTAAAGAAAGCCAGGTGTTTGACACAGCTGCAGAATGCATCGTTTACTGTGAATTCCTCCTACGCCCCACTCCTCCACTTCTCGCCCAGGGCATCATCAATCTTCAATAAAACGTTCATCCTTTTAGAAAGCAACCACTTTCACAGCTGCTATAAACAGGATTCATTTTAAAACTGAAGGGCAGGATCGCAGTTACCTGGTAATTGGTATATCGGAAAATTAGCGCAGACCTGCTCTCGAAAATGTCACTAAAATTAGAATTAGGAATTCATGGCAATTCATAATTCACCATTTGGTATTAAAGCACGGGGCTTGCGGAGGACGACTGTTCCAACATTCTAAGGTGCTCATCTGAATATATTAATATATTTTCTTTTCTTTATTACTATAAAATGGACACCCAAGAGGTTTCTAGTGACAAAAGTGCTTTGCTGTAACCCGATTCTGGTTTTCTCGAAAAAGGACAAGGCATGCTCCAGGTCTGCAATGAATGTATTTGTCAGAGGTTTATCATAAAATCTGCTTATTTGGTCATTGCTTTAAATCCAATTCTGAGATAATAATTGCAGGGCGCAGTAACAGCAGTCCCAATGAGAATTGCATCATACTTGCAGAAAAATAAATACATCCAGTATTTCTTTGTAAGCCTCGGCGTGAGGAAGTGTTAGCTTCCTGGTAGAGCTAAAGAAGTCTACATAGAAAAAAAGAGGGCAAAGGGGTCAGCCAATCTGAGCCATTCGTTGTTGTCAGCTCATTCCCAGCAGCCATTCCAACACGCTGTTTGATCCCAGGCAGTTTGTTTCTTTTCTATGTGTCCCAGAACATTTATCTGTCACAGCTGACAGAACGATAGAAGAATCATTTGTTCCTTGGTCTGTCACCCTCACTCATTCATATTTAGCTGGAGCATCACTCATTCATTCTCACAAAGTAGTTCACCCACTTGCCACACGCCCAATTCAACCTCTGCCATGGATACCAACGTTCAGCCATTCACATTACTCAGTTCCAACTCTGTGCAGTATATACATCCATACCGAAGCCAACTGCTAGAACAATTCACTCATCCTCGTCATCTTAGTTTATTTGTTTTGTTAATAAAAAAACATAACACGTTTTAAAATAAGAAATTCAGTAAAAGAAGAATAAAATAGGTTCTTTTCTAAACTGCTGTCTGCTGGCCTTTAGTACACAAACTAAAAACATGTTAGTCAAAGCAGAGGCTTTAAAAAAACTCCTGATCAGCACGCCTGTTCTCCTACAATGAGAAGAGCAAGCATTTAGGGCCTCATTACGATGGCGGACAGACTTTAGTCCGTCCGCCATCGATACGGATTTGGGATCGGCCGCCTATGAGGCGGCCTCCCCACAATCCTAATCACGATGCGACCGCCAACACGGCGGTCGCATCACCTATATTTTGCATTGTGGCAGAGATGCGGTCAGCAGCCCCCGCCACAATGCAAAATAGAGGGTGCAGACACATCCCTGCACTACGTGGCAGGCACCCTGCAGTGCCTGCCACATGGAGCAGGGATATGTAGGGGGGCCTAACACACAACAAGCCCTCGGGTCCGGGGTCGCACCGGGCGAGTGTAAGAGTGGAAACAACTATGCTGGGAAGGGGGGTGGCCCTTTTAAGAACGGTTTCCCTCACACACCAGAGGTGTCATGCTTCATCATGGGGATACTTCCTTGCGTCACGAACCTAGTCGTGACGTGGGCTGCAACCCTCTCGCTGCGAGGGAGGAGCTCAGGAATGTTTTCAAAGCGGGGGTTATAAAACCCAATGTGAGCGTAGTATGTGGTGAAGGGAGTGCAGTGCTATCTAAACAGTGATTAAAACTAGCTACGAGGTAAGCCAGACACAGTTTATTATTGCTACCTGGTGCTGGATTAAAAACAAATAGTGGGTAGTGTAACTGCCGACATTAAAGGCAGTTGCACTAGAAAGTGATCGACATGTTTCAGCCTATTGATCTACATGAGTATCGTGGCTTTCATCAGGATCTCTTACTAGTTACTACTACGCTATGTGTAAGTGAAAAATTAAGTAAGTGACAAAAGGCAAAAGCATCCGTGTGTAATACTAAACCAGTGATCCGGCAATTCAGCAGATTCACCGGTACAACCTGTGGTAAAACAAAAGCAACATACTCCCAAATTCCACTCTCCTCCTGTAGCCATTCCCAACTTCTGCTGTAATACTTGTAGAAAGCAAACACAAGGAGATGATGGACGGAGCGCTGAAACCTTTCAGACACTCACCCCCAGTCACAGATCTGGGTTGAATCCATCATCGTTCTTTAGCTCACTTCGCCACCCCAGTTCAGTCCCAGCCATATGCAAATCAGTCTTGACCCTGTGCCTCATGGGAACAGTCCAGCCCGAACTGCCAGGCCAGGTCCTTCCTGGACCGGAAACAAGCATCCTGCGACTGGTTTCGGGGTAACACCCCTCATCAGCCAAGCTAGCTTGAATCCAGTGGCAAAGTTAGCAAGGGACCCACATCTGGGCATACCTGCCAACTTAGGGCAAACAAAGCAAACACAAGGAGATGATGGACGGAGCGCTGAAACTTTTCAGACACTCACCCCCAGTCTCAGATTTGGGTTGAGATCATCATCGTTCTTAAGCTCACTTCGCCACCCAAGTTCAGACCCAGGCAGCTCACAGTGCCACTGGATTCAAGCTATCCTGGCTGATGAGGGGAGAAACCCCGAAACCGGGCCTAGGATGCTTGTTTCCAGTCCAGGGAGGACCTGGCTTGGCAGTTCAAGATGGACTGTTCCCATGAGGCACAGGGTCAAGACTGATTTGCATATGGCCAGGTCTAAACTGGGGTGGCATGGTGAGCAAAAGAATGATGGATTTAACCCAGATCTCTTGACTGGGGGTGAATGTTTTGATTTGTTCTGCATTCCGTCCATCAATTGTGTGTCTTTTGTAATATTTGTAGAGTCAGTACTGCCAGAATGTGGGCATTTTGAGGGTACAGCTCTAAAGGAATCAGGATCCAAGCAGTTATTGTCTTGATAATGTAGTTCACTATAATATGTTAAAGGCTCTTGTTTTACACTACCGTGGCTGTAAATGTATTTGAGTGACATGCTCAACTCCCGGCTTTGTCCTTAACCGAAGCTGTAGCTTGGCCCGGGTAAGGGAGTTAGGAGGTAGCAATTGTATAGGAAAAGCCAGGCAGACCTTTCTCTTTCAGGTCTTTGGATAGAATCACCTTGAGTGAGCCTCTAGCCATTGTTGGTGGGTTCTCGTTCAATCATATGTTAAACCATAGGAACATCCAAGGCTTGTGTAATCAGACTTTAAAAAAGTAGCACTAGGAGCAAAATGTAGTGCAAATGGATTCAATCCAACATTTTATAAACGTATGAGTGGAGATTCTCACATTTTATATTCTGTTGGACTTTTCTGTGGGTGTGGTAGTATCTCATTGGTGAATCTAAACATAATGTGAATTTCTTGGTTTATGTTCCTTGTCACAGGGCGTGGTAGATATCAGTCGAATGCAAACCTTGGAGACATAGAGGAAGACCACACTCTTCATGGTGTCCCTTTAGCAATCATGCATATTGCACATGATTGGTCAATGGGAACCAAACAGAATGCTGAACCTATAAGTCATGGTCCTGTTAGCCAATTAATGCCAAATGTGCTGAATAGCAGTCAATGTACTTCAACATTTTTTCTTGAAGTAGCTGGGATGAATCAAAGATAAAAAATGTGGTACTGTCCAAAAATGACTTTCAAGCAAGATCTATCCACCATGAATCTTTAGTATGAGGTCTATACAGTAGATTTGTGTGATGGTGTATTGCGTCTGCATCACCATCCTAGAGAGGAGTTGACCTAATGGCTAAGGCGGTCGACCTCAAATCTGGGGAACCGGGTTTGAGTCTCGGCAAGGACGCGCAACATCCTGGGATTCGGGGCAAATCACTGAATCTCCCCGTGCCTAACAAAAATGAATGTGTCTTCATGTAACGCAACTGGTGCTCATGTAAAGCGCTCTGATACCTGATACACTCGGGTCAAGTTTGCGCTATATAAAACTCTGTGAAATAAAAAAATAAAAAATAAAAATTACTCAAATAAGTGTGAGTTACATGAGTATTAGTCCATGAATAGTGCTACTGTGTACCACATGGAACTCATGATCATGGTCTAGAGAGTTTCATGTCTAGTAGCTCCAACCCAAGGACAAAAGGAATGCCAGAAAGAGAACTTCCAATTAACAGATGACCAGCCTAGTTGAAGATATGCATGTAGTTAATGGAGGTTGTGGACCTGCTTGTTGGAACTTTAGTGTTTAGTGAATGTACGTATCTTGTGCTGAACGTCTGACCACTGTTGCAGGGGAGAAATGAAGAACAGGAGTTTGAGGCATGCATCATCTCTGCTGCATAGATTCACACTATCGAGGCTGGGTGCAGAGGTGAAGGTCTGGAAAGAGCATTTATGGCTAGAAACTAACTTTTTGCGAACTGTCTTTAATTTTATAATGCTACCTATTTACTAATAGGTAATGTAGCAAAATCTCCAGTCACAGGGAGTCACAGAATTATCTCCCATATGAATATTATTTTGGCAGGTTGCTATTTGCAATCCCCTGCAATTGGCTACAAACAGAGAGATGGTGACCTGAAAGTGGGAGCAGACACCTCTGCCTGTGGTTCCATTCTTAAACAGAAAACTTTTTTGTTTAAAAGAACCAGTGCTGCTTTAAAAAAAAACAACTACATCAGGAGAGCATGCAGTGATCATCTAGACTCCTGCCACCTTTCCCTGAGGTCCCACTACCCCATTTACAAAAGGGATTTTATCCAGAAATGTTGTCCTAAGAGGACACTTCTCCTTTGCGAATCAGTTACCACCTCCTTTGAGGAATCAGTAACTAGTCAATGGTTTGAGACTGATATTGGGTGGGTACACCCCTTTCATTCCCACTCCTAATTACAAATTGGAATATATTACAAATCTCATTTTGACAGTCAGAGAGATTTTTCTCTTGAAAAATGGGTTTAGAAAATAGTAATTATAACTTGTGCCCCAACCATGAACAGTGCTATTATCAATGATGCCATTCAGATGTCAATAGGAATGTTATCAATGCAGTCATAGAACAGTCATTGATGCAATATGTGAGGGTACAAGCAGTGCATTGTGAGGGAGCAAGTTATGAGTTATAGTTACTTGAAATAATTATAACTGCTGAATTTCAGTTTGTTAGTTTAAATTGTTAAGTTTTAACAGATATTTCCCCTTAACTATCACGTCCTTATATCATTGTTTGGTTTTTTTTCAGTAAATTTCTAAGGTTTGTTTTTCATGTGAAGTAAGATACTATTACCATTCCTAAGTATAAAGTGACTTTACCCTTTTTTTCAGTGAATTTCTATGTTTTTTATAGCATAACGTAAGATGTCCTTTGCCTTGCGTACTGTGGGGTTGGGTGCCCAACTGGGCTCCCACTTACTCTGCGGCCAGGCTCTGCGCCCAATTTCGCGCTGGAGCCCAACCCCCTGTCAAGCATCGCTGGCTGCCATGTAGCAATATAAAGTGTGTCATTTAAAGTGCCTTAGTTACTTTAGGGCATGAGTTAATGTTACTTGAAACAACTAAAACTGGTGAATTTCAGAAAATGTTTAGTTTTAACTGACATTTTCACCTAACTATAACATCCTTTTAACCTTTGTTTTTTTCAGTGAATTTCTACATTTTTTTAATGTAAAGTGAGATATTATTACAATTAATAACTATAACGCCACTTTAGCCTTTGAATTTTTCAATGAATTTCTATGTTTAAAAAATGTAAGGTAAGATGTCCATCGCCATGTGCCCAACCCGCCATGGTCACCCAACCCCCTGCCACACACTGCCTTCAACCGTGCACTGAAATGGATTGGATGCAAGCTGCCCTGGGCCCAACCCCTGGTAGGCACCCAAGCTTTGCCGAGCACGGCTGACTATCATGTAATATATAAAGCGTATAAAGCAGACCTAATGGCTTTGTCAAAGGGTTAGAATACCAAAATATAAAAGTTGGGCATGTTGGCTTTATCAAGGGGTCAGCACATAAACATATATAATGCTGACCTATTGGCTTTGTCAATAAATCAACACAGTAATTTATCAATAGCTCTAATCCATTGTACTTCAATCTATATACATGGCAAGGAATAGTGATAATCACAGTCACATAATAAAGCATTTTTCTCCAAACAACCATAAACATGTGTTGAGTTTTTAATTAGCATTCTGCTAGCCACAAAATGCAGCCATGGAACTAACCACAAGGGGTCACCGTACTCCAGCTGCAGTGCATGCAGCTCCAGCTCGGACTGCTTTGAAAATAATGGTTAAAATAGTGGTAATCTATCTGGGGGTCATACATTTAGTGAACCAAGACTTACTTTTTTTTGTTTTTAATTTTCTCTGGAGCTGCTGCGCTCTCTGCAGCTCCCACAACCCTTTTGTAATTCGTTGGTGGTGCCCTTAGCCAGATTGGAGTACCACCAAATAGAGAAAATATATAAATTAGCCCTTGAAGGGCAATATAGGGTGCTCCTAGATGGGAGCAGTGATACATAAATGAAAATAATGAATAATAAATTGTAATTGTATTTTGGGTCTCTCTGTCCCACAAGGGACACCAACAGTTTATATGTGGTTGTGGGCCGCAGGGGGAGCACAAGACCTTTGTTGCCACTGCGGGCTCCCAAGTCAGCACCTATTTTGAGTGCCGGCAGGATTCGGCCCTTTCGTTTTGTTATGGCAGCACATGGGAGGCCCACTCTAGTGCTGGCATAGCATTTGAGGCATTTATGTTTGTTGAGGGCTTCAGTGGGAGGCCCATGGCTCTTGTGGCCCAGCCGGCTCCCCTGCCAGCACCCATTTTGGATGCCAGCAGGAGCTGGCTTTACTCCTGTCTGGCTGGGCGCAGCTTTTCTTTTAGCTCCCGCTGGGCAGTATCAAACCTATGCTCTCTGCCCGCAAAAGCATGGCAGGGAGTTGAAGTTCTCCCTGCTCACACTCTTGTGGGCGGAGAACAGGAGTGTCCTTGGGACACTGCTGCCATCAGGCCATTGGACGGGGTCCCCGGGGACACTTGGGAGGGGGGCCCCACACACCCTTGCCAAAAAAATGCTACAACCCGAAGGATGGGCTCCCCAGGGCCCTTCCCAATGTTCCAACAGCGAATTCTCAGAAGCTCCCCGGATTTGGCCAGGAGGAAGGTGCTAAGGTCGTTGGTAGCTGGTGCGCTACGAACAAGGGGGACCACCTGAAAAAACACTGCACAAGGGGGCTTAAAGGTAAGTACGAGGGGTCCCAAAGTGGCAGAAGTTCATTGATAAAAACAAAGGACAATGTAGTGCATACATTGTGGGCGCAGCCATGGAATGTCAGATGGACAAAAAATAAAATTGTTTTCAAGCTAAATCAGAGTGTATATATATATATATATATTCACTGAAAAAACAATAGGTTTTAGGGACAGTTATAGTTAGTTGGACATTGCACTCGTACAAAACCTGTGAAATTCCCCCGTTATAGTTAGTTCAGGTAACTATAACTCGCGCCCGCAATGCACTGCTGATGACGTCACATATTACATCACTCATGACATGGCCAGTGACATCACTGATGACATCACTGATGACATCTCAAATGACATCACTGATGACATCACTGATGACATCATCCATGTGATAATTTGATGCATCTTCTCACACCCTAATATAACTTTTGATACACCCACTGTAAATTACAGACTGCCATTGTCAAAACCATAGACATCCAACACCAATTACTATATACACACTCACTGATTCTTAGGTCTACACACACACATCTACTCACTCACCCGTACAGTCACTCATACTTATAGTCACTCAGTACAGGACTATTATATGCACTCATACACCTATATAAACACTCACACACCGCCACTCATCCATAGAGGTACTCACACACCTAGTCAGTCATGCAAAAAATTAAGCACACACCCATTTACTCACCTATACAGTTATACACACACCAACTCACTTACTCATACAAATACTAGCACATTCTTCAGTGATGTCATCAGTGATGTCACTGACCATGTCATGAGTGATGTAATATGTGACGTCATCAGCAGTGCATTGCGGGGCGCGAGTTATAGTTACCTGAACTAACTATAACGGGGGAATTTCACGGGTTTTGTACGAGTGCAATGTCCAACTAACTATAACTGTCCCTAAAACCTTTGGTTTTTTCAGTGAATTTCAAAGGTTTTTTAAATGCTAATTTCTAACTATAACGTGTCTAAAACCTATGGTTTTTTCAGTGAATTTCAAAGGTTTTTTAAATGCTAATTTCTAACTATAACGTGCCTGAAACCTATGGTTTTTAAGTGAATTTCAAAGGTTTTTTAAATGCTAATTTCTAACTATAACGTGCCCCGCCCCCTCCCTTCACCACTGTGCAAATGCGCCCCACGGCGCATTTTAAGTTGTGGGATTAAGTCCCCTTGAATCATGAGTGTCCCTGGGGTCCAACTAGCCCACCCTGTACCTCCAGTATGCGCCAGGGAGCTGCGTTGCAGAGAGGTGTTCAGAGGCCACGCCCCTTTTTACACCTGTCTGCAACGCAGCTCTGTGGCACTTTCTGGACGTACCTGGTGGGCTAGTTGGCCCCCAGGGACCCTCAGGATTGAAGAGGATTTAATTCCCCATCTTAAAACGCGCCACTCATGCCATGTCATGAGTGATGTAATATGTGACGTCATCAGCAGTGCATTGCGGGGGCGCGAGTTATAGTTAGCTGAACTAACTATAACGGGGGAATTTCACGCGTTTTGTACGAGTGCAATGTCCAACTAACTATAACTTTCCCTAAAACCTATGGTTTTTTCAGTGAATTTCTAAGGTTTTTTAAATGCTAATTTATAACTATAACGTGCCTGAAACCTATGGTTTTTTCAATGAATTTCAAAGGTTTTTTAAATGCTAATTTCTAACTATAACATGCCTGAAACCTATGGTTTTTTCAGTGAATTTCAAAGGTTTTTTAAATGCTAGTTTCTAACTATGCCTACAGAGGTAGGACATGTGAAGAAAGAAGAAAAAATGCACAGAAAGAAGCAAAAGAAATGCAGAAAGAAGCAACAGAAGTCCACAAAGATGAAGAAAAGTGCAGGAAGAAGCAAAAGATGTGCAGAAAGAACCAACAGAGGAGCAGAAAGAGGCCTTGTTGCAAAATCATCCTGTGCCCACAACTTTTTCAGACGAGTACTGGTGATAACTGACTCTGACTAACCAGAGCCAGTGCTATGCTAAAAGACACTTAGAATACAGTGAAAACACCTACATACACTAGGGAACACTATGCGTTGGGGTACCCCTGTGATTAGCATGACCTCCTCTGTAAGTCCCTAGTACATAATAGGGCAGGGGGATTAAAACTACCTCTTAAAACGCGCTAAGGGGCGCGTTTGCACAGTGGTAAAGGGAGGGGGGGCCTGAGGTGACATGTGTGCAAACGCGTCCTGTGGCGCGTTTTAAGTTGCGGGATTAAGTCCCCTTGATTCCTGAGGGTCCCTGGGGCCCAACTAGCCCACCAGGTACCTACAGTTAGGACCACAGAGCTGAGTTGCAGAGAGGTTTTAAAAAGGGGCGTGGCCTCGGATCACCTCTCTGCAACGCAGCGCAGTTGCGCTTGCTGGAAGCACCTGCTGGGCTAGTTGGCCCCCAGGGTCCCTCAGGATTGAAGGGGAATTATGTCCCCAACTTAAAACGCGCCACAGGGCGTGTTTGCACACGTTACCTCAGGCCCCGTCCCCTCCCTTCACCACTGTGTAAACGCGCCCTGTGGCCGTTCTAAGTTGAGAGATTAAGTCCCCTTGAATCCTAAGGGTCCCTAGGCTCAAACTAGCCCACTAGGTACCTCCAGTAAGCTCCACAGAGCTCCGTTGTAGAGAGGTGTAAAAAGGGGCGTGGCCTCTGAACACCTTTCTGCAATGCAGCTCCCTGGCGCATACTGGAGATACCTGTTGTGCTAGTTGGCTCTCAGGGACCCTCAGTATTGAAAGAGAATTAATTCCCCAACTTACAACTCGCCACGGGGCGCGTTTGCACAATGGTGAAGGTAGGGGGCGTGGCCTGAGGTGACATGTCTGCAAACACGCCCTGTGGTGCGTTTTAAGTTGGAGAATTAATTCCTCCTCAATCCTGAGGGTCCCCGGGGGCTGCGTTGCAGAGAGGTGTTCTGAGGCTACGCCCCTTTTTACACCTCTCTGCAACGCAGCTCTGTGGCACTTAATGGAGGTACCTGGTGGGCTAGTTGGCCCCCAGGGACCCTCAGGATTAAAGAGGTATTAATTTCTCAACTTAAAACGTGCCACAGGGCGTGTTTCCACACATGTCACCTCTGGCCCCGCCCCCTCCCTTCACCACTGTGCAAACGCGCCCGTGGCGCGTTTTAAGTTGGGGGATTAACTCCCCTTGAATCCTGAGGGTCCCTGGGGTGCAACTAGCCCACCAGCTACCTCCATTAAGTGCCACAGAGCTGCATTGCAGAGAGGTGTAAAAAGGGGCGTAGCCTCAGAACTCCTCTCTGCAACGCAGCCCCCTCGCGCAAACTGGAGGTTCCTGGTGGGCTAGTTGGCCCCCAGGGACCCCCAGTATTCAAGGGGAATTCATTCCCCATTTGCAAACGCGCCAGGGGGCGTGTTTGCAGAGTGCTGCAAGAAGGGGGCGTAGCCTCCGGCGCGATGCCGGTCTTTTTTTTTTTTTTAAGAAGGGGGGCTGTGTGGCCCCCCTTCTTTTTCTAATTTATTGGCCCTGGGGACCCCATCCCCCAGGGCCTGCCCCCTCTTTTGTGTTAAAAAAAAAAACAAATTTGGAAGGGGGCCGCGTGGCCCCTTTCCCGAGGCCTTAATCGGCCCCGGGGACCCCATCCCCCGGGGCATGGCCTTTTTTTTTTTCAATGTTTTGGAGGGGGGCTGCATTGCCCCCCTCCTCAGGCCACTTATGGGGTCCCCGGGGCCGGCCTTTGTTTTTAAATTTTTTTAAAATAAAATTTGGGGAAGGGGGCCACGTGGCCCCCCTCCCGGGCCACTTGTAGCCCCGGGGACCCCATCCCCTGGGGCTGGCCCTCTCTGTTGGGGACCGTGGGGGGGTCCCCAATCCCCCCATGGTCCCGCCGGCTACCCGCATCCCTCGGGAGCCGGCATTGCTTTTCCACATGGGGAGCTGCTAAGATGCAGCTCCCCGTGTGGAAAAGCAATTTGCTTTGAATTTTGGAAGAGAGAGCAGGTTTCCTGCTCTCTCTTCCAAAATTCAAAGCAAGTTTGCTATGGCAGGGCGGGAGCCGCGAGGCTCCCGCACTGTCATAGCAAACAGCAGTGTCCCGGGGGTGGGCACCCCGGGCCACTGCAGGAGCCGGCCCTGGGGGTGGCGGTCCCCATGGCCATCACAGGCTCCAGGAGGGGGCCGCGCGGCCCCCCTCCCAACATGTTCAAAGCCCCGGGAGGTGGTGGTCCCCGGGGCGTGTGGGGGGGCTCGAGCCCCCCACACAGCGCATTTTATTTAAAAAAAAGAAGCCCCGGGGGGTGGCGGTCCCCGGGGCTGCGGGAGGGGCTCCCGCACCATTTTTTATTCAAAGCCCCGGGGGTGGCGGTCCCCGGGGCTTGGGGGGGCCTTAAAGGCCCCCTCAGAAATTCTATTCCCGCACCATTTTTTATTCAAAGCCCCGGGGGTTCTATTAACCCCCGCATGCCCCCGGGACTTAGCCCACCTGGGGGCCAAATAACAACAAAGCGCGGGAGCCCGCGCTTCGTTTTTTTTCACAGCGGGATCCGCGCATCCTAAGCGCATCCCGACAATTTAAAAAAAACAAACAAACATTTTTTTGGCCCTGGGGGTCCTTGTGGGACCCCCTAAGCAGGCCTAGGGGGTCAGGGTGTTTCTACCCTGCCCCCTTTTTGCATTTTGCGCACTTGTTTCTACTGTTTTCTTGTGACTCGGTTCTATCGAGTCACAAGATGGCTGCCAACACTTCCTGGTTTGGAGTGTTGACAGCCAATTAGCATACAGCTCGTGATCGGGAGGGTGCACGGATCCTCCGCTGCCATAGATATATATGTGTTTTTACTTTTGATTTTCTCAGCAACTACTGAACGGATTTACACCATTTAACAAAAAGGGTTCTTTCTGAACCAAGAACTACCTCTTTGCCAAATTTGGTGTAATTCCGTTCAGCAGTTCGAGCTGTAGCCTTGCATAAAGTTTCCTATGGGAAATTGATTTTTTGACTCTTATTTTTTGAATTTCTCCGCAACTACTGAACGTATTTACACCATTTAAAAAAAAGGTCGCTTTCTGAACCAAGCGCTACCTTTTTGCCAAATTTGGTGTAATTCCGTTCAGCAGTTCGGGCTGTAGCCGTGTCTAAAATTTCCTATGGGAATTAACATGGAGAAAACAGGTTTTGGGACCCCCCTTTTTTCTCGGCCCCCACTTGCCGAATCACCCGGAAACTTTCAGGATACGAGCGGACCGGAGCGCCCCACGAGTTTTGAAAATTTCGCGAAGATTCGCCAACCGGCGCCAAAGTTATTGGAAATAGAATGTTGTGAATTTCCTATGGAAAATAGGTCCTAACTATAACTATCTACCGGCGACCGCCAGTAGATATATATATATATATATATATATATATATATATATATATATATATATATATATATATATATATATATATTCACTGAAAAAACCATAGGTTTCAGGGACGTTATAGTTAGAAATTATCATTTAAAAAACCTTTGAAATTCACTGAAAAATCCATAGGTTCAGGGACGTTATAGTAGCTGGACATTTCACTCGTACAAAACCATAGAAATTCCACTGTTATAGTTAGTTCAGCTAACTATAACTCGCGCCCCCGCAATGCACTGCTGATCACATCACATATTACATCATTCATGACATGGTCAGTGACATCACTGATGATATCACTGATCACATCTCAAATGACATCACTGATGACATCACTGATGACATCATCCAGTGCATGTGTTTTTCTTTAAAGTTTAAATATGTATTATGTATATACCAAGGTGTATTGAAGAATGAGTGGGTGTATAAGTGTCTGGATGGAGGATTTAGTAGGTGTGTGACTGACTGTTTAACTGAGTTATTACATGTGTCTTACTGAATGCATGGGTTAGTGACTAAACTGTGTGAATGTCTATATCAGTCTGTTTGCTGTTGTATAAGCTGCTGCATGGGTTGGTCAGTAGCTACATGAGTGTCTATATGGGTTATTAATTGGTTGCCAGAGTATTTGTATGGGTGCCTCAGTGTGTGTGTGGGTACGTGGGAGGTGTGTGACTCTGTACATACATGTTTGAGTGGTTGATTCACTGGGTGTATGGGTTCAGGAGTGCATGTGGAAACAGCTGTATGCATGGGTGAGTGTGTGTATGGGTGTGTTAGTGAGTGAATGGATGTCTCAGTGGTACATGTCCAACTAACTACATATGAAAAAGACAGTGTATGTGAGAGTTGGAGTATATAAATGACAATACGTGAGAGTTAGTGATTGTGAGAGTGGCTGTATGGATGAGCGTGTACTTGTATCAGTGATTGTATAAGAGACTAATTATGCATTTCTTTCTGTTTGAATAAGTGATGTGTTGTGTGTATAACTGTATAGGGCAGTAAATGGAAGTGTGATTGATTATTTGCATGACTGACTAGGTGTGTGAGTAACTCTGGATGAGTGCTGCTGTGTGAGTGTCTGTGTAGGTATATGAGTGCATATGATAGTGTTGTATTGATGAGTGACTGCATGTATAAGTGATTGTATGGGTGAATGAGTGGATGAGTGTGTAGACCTAAGAACCAGTGATTAGATATGTAGTAAGTAGTATTGGCGTGTCTATGGTTTCAAAAATGGTATTCTGTTTTTTGGAGTGGGTGTATCAAAGGTTATATTAGTGTGTGAGAAGGTGCATCAGATTGTCACATGGATGATGTCATCAGTGATGTCATTTGAAATGTGATCAGTGATGTCATCAGTGATGTCACTGACCATGTCATGAATGATGTAATATGTGATGTGATCAGCAGTGCATTGCGGGGGCGCGAGTTATAGTTAGCTAAACTAATTATAACAGTGGAATTTCTATGGTTTTGTACGAGTGAAATGTCCAGCTAACTATAACGTCCCTGAAACCTATGGTTTTTTCAGTGAATTTCAAAGGTTTTTTAAATGATAATTTCTAACTATAACGTCCCTGAAATCTATGGTTTTTTCAGTGAATTTCTAAGGTTTTTTAAATGCTAATTTCTAACTATAACGTGCCTGAAACCTATGGTTTTTTCAGTGAATTTAAAACGTTTTTTAAATGCTAATTTCTAATTATGCCTACAGAGGGAGTGAGGACATGTAGAAGAAAGAAAGAAAAAAGCAGCACAGAAGAGAAACAAAAGAAATGCGAAGAAAGAAGCAACAAGAAGTCCACAAAAAGCGAAGAAAAGAGTGCAGGAAGAAGCAAAAAGATGTGCAGAAAGAACCAACAGAGGAGCAGAAAGAGGCCTTGTTGCAAAATCATCCTGTGCCCTAACTTTTCCAGGCGGGTACTGGTGGTAGCTGACTCTGACTAACCAGAGCCAGTGCTATGCTAAAAGACACTTAGAATACAGTGAAAACACCTACATACACTAGAGGAACACTATGCGTTGGGGTACCCCTGTGATTAGCATGACCTCCTCTGCAAGTCCCTAGTACATAATAGGGCAGGGGATTAAAACTACCTCTTAAAACGGCTACAGGGCGCGTTTGCACAGTGGTGAAGGAGGAGGGCCTGAGGTGACATGTGTGCAAAGCGCACCCGTGGCGCGTTTTAAGTTGCGGGA
The DNA here is from genome assembly GCA_963921515.1 of Calotriton arnoldi. Taxonomy (NCBI): domain Eukaryota; kingdom Metazoa; phylum Chordata; class Amphibia; order Caudata; family Salamandridae; genus Calotriton; species Calotriton arnoldi. The sequence continues at coordinate 749,323 of CAWUFW010009837.1, forward strand.
TTAAGTCCCCTTGAATTCTGAGGGTCCCTGGGGCCCAACTAGCCCCCAGGTACCTACAGTTAGGACCACAGAGCTGAGTTGCAGAGGCGTTCGAGGCCACGCACCTTTTTCACCTCTCTGCAACGCAACTCTGTTGTGCTTACTGAAGGTACCTGGTGGGCTAGTTGGCCCAGGGTCCCTCAGGATTCAAGGAATTAATTCCCCAACCAAAAGCACCACAGGGCGTGTTTGCGCACATGTCACCTGAGGCCCCGCCCCCTCCCTTCACCACTGTGCAGGCGCCCCGTGGT